>CM050404.1:31478596-32133596 GCA_027580255.1 Therioaphis trifolii | reverse complement strand
GTTAGGTTTCAGAGACCATTTTTTTCAGAGACATTGTAAACCATTTTAAAATAATTGGTAAGCACTGAACAAAACTATTTAATTAATCTTTGAAATTCCAGTATAAAAATAGTGTTGTATAAAGACCTTTTGCCATACAGTTTTATGGTGATTAATTCAATGTATTAAAATTTAGAAACGAGTTGTAATTGTTAAATTGGAAAATATTGTAGTTACCGAATAACTCATAATGCTGTGTAATTATTAAAATATTCATTTATATTCTATATATTATTCAAATTTAACTGTGAACATAACATTATATATGTAATATTCATATAAATACATCTAAATTTAACTAAACTATTGATTCATTTAAAAAAATAGCATGGCATTTACAAATAATAATAATAATAATAATAATAATATAAATTTATATTAAATTACGTAAACACAATTTTTAATTTTTTCATACTTAGAAGATCATTATTTTGTTTTTATACCACTGATTATTTTCCATTTATACTAAAAATATTATTATTATTATTATTATTATATAACATTATCATACATCATACGTAATTATTGTATTGAATTAACATTCCCCTGTATTATTTGAAATATTCAAAACTTTAAAGTACGATGACTTCACTCATTGCCAATATAGTTGATTCAATAATACAATTTTAATTTATTATGAAATGCATCAATCAGTATGGTATTTTACGAATCCATCAATACTGTTTAAGTAATTGATTGTAGAGACATCGTCTTTAATTTATCTCTCAAAGATATAAAAATATATGAGGACAGTGTATATTCTAAACGACCCAATAAACACATAAATTTGAATCAACGTAAAACGAGATTAAAGATACGATTTATTAGACTAGAAAGAACTCGAATCGACGTTTAATATATTTTTAAATGCAACTTCAATATCCATACTATAAAATTGCACGTAGAATAAAACTATTTTGTTTAGATTTTATTTTCCAATGTAGTAATAATTGTGAGCATACACCAACATAAAATACACGAAATTCAATGTATTTTTAAATTGTAAGCCTAGACCTTTTAGCAAACTAAATTTATTTTTCATTCTTTTTGTAATCATTATTTTACGTAGGAATAATACACATTTTCTGTTTCGCACCTGTTCATGACCCGCTACGGCTAAGCGGGATTTAAAGTTATAGCCGTGTGTAAAACATAATAACTTGCAGACCATACGGGCATCTGGGGCCCCCCTCCTTTCTCTCTCTTCCTTTTGCCTAACGACAAGTCCATACTATTTTTCATACGACCACCTAACACGGGTAAGGCCTTTGCACTCACTAAAGCCACATGTAATATTACCGTGTTTGTTGATATATTTCCTTGTTATTATTTCTTGAATATTACGAGTCTCTAGAGAGAAATGCACGGAAAAATTGCGGGGGAAAATCATTTATTAAAGAAAAATAGGATTCATTTTATTTGATAAAAAAAAGAAAAAGAGAAATATCATATCGTACAATGTAATAAAAAAAAAGTCCAGGCTCAATTGTAAAATACAACTGTTACCTCGGGAAAAAAAATTGACGATTCTCTTTAATTAATTTCATTAGTATACCCTATAAGATTAAGAATGATTATTATAAAATGAAAAACGAACATCGTGTAAATTATTTAATGACTAATAACTATTGATGCTATGAAATTATGTGTATTATGATAATATCATTAGATGACATATAATTAAATGTATTAATTATGTTATTTTAACATAAATATATTGTTGGGTGAAGTACTACATTTTTTCTAATTGATTTTTATGCATCACATTTTTCGTGGTAACTTAACTTAAATAAAGATTTAAATTATATTTTGTTTACTTTACAATTTGATGTTTTTTCATACAGCATAGAAAATATAAATATTTATTTTTTTAGTTTATGATGATTGATAACTATTATAAACTATTGATAACTAGATGTATCATATGACAAACATTAGGTGTAATGATAAATGCATATACATTATAGTGTTGCAATGCCATAAGTTAAAATAAAGGTAATATTTCTATCCATTATATGATAAGTTTCAATTTTGCCTTTTTTAATGGAAAAATAAAATTAATTTTTGTAGGAATTTGCAAGACATAAATTCATATCTTTAACAATTCACCTATTCTTGTCAATAAAAATTTTACTTAAAAATCAATACGAGGTCATGCTTTTTTATATTATTATACAATTTTATATTTTTAAATATAAAATCAATATTGGTGATCAAAAAATATAAAAAGAAATATGGAAAAACTTACTTTTTGAACAAAATATTGGATGTGGGTATATTTAATTTTCAAGAAACGATAAATCGTTTCTTAAGCAAAACAATTTTAAGAATAACTTCAATGATGTGAACAAAACTTAAAAATACAATTTTGAACGTTTATAAAAAAAATAAATTCAAAATGGAAAAATATGAAGAGATGCTTAAAGTATTGTAAATTAGTTAAAATCTACAGGTTAAATTTTCACTACTAAGTATAAAAAATTAAAAATTGTTGTGAATACAAATTCAAAATACTTTATTTCAATGATCTGTGTTTAACATTGTTGATGTATGATTAAAAAGTCGAATTCTTAAACACATTTTTTGAAAGTTCTAACTTTATAACCTCCAATCTCCACAAAGACCTAAAAATGCAAACCTTAAACCAAATCTCCAAAACATACTACACCAGATTTCATAACAAACTCCAATTACACACTAACCCACTAATCAAAAAATTATCATCTAAAACTCTACCCGATAACCCCCGTCGTAGACTAAAAAGAAAATGGTGTAGGGACCTTCTACACTAACAATCAATAGACAATAACTAATCACACGTGCTGGGTGTTATCAATGGATAACTTCCCTATCTTATTATTCACTGTCAACTTTATATTATTCTATTTTATCAAATCTAATTATTGTACAAAAACTGTATAAATTGTAGATGTTCTTTTCTTAACTTTCGAGGATAGAAAAAACAAGCTCTTTAAAGTACTAACTAGATGCCTTTTTTCATCTACTGAGGATTTTTTGTACATCACATTAGGACGAAGTCTACAACCCGGAAAAATTTCTTCGGACCAAAAACATAAATAAACATCATAATAAAACCAATACACTCTTGTATCTTGTCACGGTCATTAGTTATATTTATTCTTCGGTTTACGTAACTACGTTATTGTGTAAGTAGTACCTGCATTACGTATTATTAACATTATAATATTATGCAGTAATCTAATATTTATATTGATTTCTATATTGTATGTTCGTGTGTATTTATTTTTATACAAAAAAATTGTTACCTAAACAACATAAAATTCGACTAAAAAATATTTGAACAAAATTTCCGGAATTAAAAAAATGATTAATAGGTAGGTACCTTGCAATAACTTGAATCGCGTTATAGCTTGGGACTGTGAATATATTTAGTTTTTCGACTTTTTTTTTTATTTGATAAATAAGTTTCAGTAATTTATATTGAAATAATAAAACTATTATGCTTTTTTTGTTTGTATTTTCTTTGACTTTATAAAAAGTGTTGGATAAAAAAAACAAATCGCAAAATTAATATTTTCATGAAACCCCTGAAAAAAATAAATATATGTGTGTATATATGTTACATACAAAGTCCGGAATTGTACATTTCGCAATTTGCACAGTGATTTTTGTACATATTGCAAATTGTACAATGTTGTTGTACAAAGTAACTAGATTGTACAAGTTACATTATACAATTCGCAATGTGTACAATCATCATTGTACACACTGTTATATAAAATAAAATTCATCATACATTTCATCAATATATAAATAGTATTTAACTTCATTATTTTCTGATCTATTTAATGGAAAAATTAATTTATTAACTTCACCTACTTTTATAACATCATAGCGATTCAAACGTCTGTAGTCTAATGAAGTCTTATTTTTTCGATGTTTAGCTTCAAGTACCTCATTTACCAATTTTTTGTAATTTTCTTCATTAGCAATGGCCATTGAATTTACACTTAAATTAATATTTTTAATTTTTTCGACAAACAAACTTTTAAAATTTAAATTGTTTCCAACTGAACTCATTTTGCTCGGTTATAAAATTTATAATCACACTAATAGAAGTTGAAATATTGTAGCAATGTCACGTATAATTCACTAGCCCGTACTAAAGTCTGTTTAAATTATATACCTAACGATAGAACCGTAAAACTTTATCATTTTTATTGCATTATATCTTTACTAATATGTTAGATTCCACATAACTCATAAGACTATATTACGTCTATTATAAGTTATAGTCACGTAATTTATTTTATATCACAGTGTGTACAATGATTATTGTACACATTGCGAATTGTATAATGTAACTTGTACAATCTAGTTACTCTGTACAACAACATTGTACAATTTGCAATATGTACAAAAATCACTGTACAAATAGCGAAATGTACAATTCCGGACTTTGTATGTAACATATATATATATACGCTTTACTCGTTATGTTAAAAATTATCATAAGAGTACCTACTTGCGTTGCAAAAGATATATAGCATCGAAATAGCTGACATCGCACACCGGTGGACATTAGACGAAAGTCGTTAGGTACAGGCACCGGAATAAAAGAGGGACTAAAAGAACTAAAACGAAATCAAAGTACCCAAGTGTGAAGTAATACGCTACTCGACTGACTAAGATCGCCGTCGTGATATTTGCTTCGAGTCTTTCGTTTGGAGTCATTGTCACGGGATTGGACTTGAAAACGTAAACGTGGATAGGGGTCGTGTTCGTGAAATCGACGAGCGGTGCTGTTTGACGACGGCGTTTTTGTTTTATGCTTATGGTAATATTATTAAAAGGGCACGCGTGTGCCAGCGAAGAAAATTCATTGCGGTCGGTTTTCAAAACCTTCGGACAAAATGATTGTATTTTCTCCGGAGTCGGATCAAATTCGAAAACACGTTGAAACGGTGCGAAACCACGTCGTCTGTCGCCGTGTACAATAGTAATTTTATTTATTACACTCATTAGCTGTCCCGATGTCTTAATGTCTATTGAGAAAAATAAGTCCAACCATCCGACCCGACTATAAAAGTAATTGAAATAAAATAATGAAACGACTGAGACTAAAAAAAAAAAAAAATAATAAATAAATAAATAAAAATAATAATATTAACGATAATAATGAGAAGAAATTGGGAGTGGCTCATGTCCCATTGAGTACACGTCTGCTTTCTATAATAAAATGCACCGTAAAGTGTATTATATGTTAAATTTATGCCGTGCATAAATAAAATAAAGTCTTTCGTACACGTTTAGATGACGAACCGAAATAATAAACAAAATTATGGCACTAAATCCTACTTGGCGCATTTTTTAAATGTATACATTTGGTGTAATGAATTTATTTTCTAGTAATATTTGCACTTTGCAGTGAACACGTATACAACACAATGCTGTTTTTTGTCAATTTTAATTGTTTCAGACGTCCAAGGCATGAAGTTTGCAACTACTTGGCTGTAAAAGGAAAATATTCAATTAGACGATACTACTACACTGACATAGTATCATGTCTAATGGCTATTTTCCTAATTAATGTACTGAATCACATGAAATAAAATAATGGTGAAATAAAAAAATATAAATTTCATAAGTCTTAAGTGAAAAAAAATCACATTTCATGCAAAAGTTTAGTTTAATAAGCTAAAAGCAATTTTTGAAATTGAAAAAATATTTCTTTAATACTACTTTTGAAAGTATTGTTTGATTGTTTAATGCAACTTAATATTTTTTATTCAGTTGTGTATTTTTTTTATTTGTGACTTTTTATCAGTATACAAATATGTTTATGTTTAAACTCAAAAGAATAAAATAAAGAAAAGAAATTTTAAATATTAAAATCAGTTGATATTTATTCGAAAAACAAAAGAAAAAAGTAATTCTGAAAATGATATCGTATGCTCAACTATTTAATTATTAATTAATGATTTGATTTTAAAATCGTAGGAATTATGACTACTGAATTGTTGTACTTGCTAATTATAACTCTGTCTTAATTGTGTGACTAACAGTATTATCGTCAAACGTGATTAAATCAATCGTTGATTATCTGTGTGCGCTTAAGTACATATGACCTGATTAGATGATTAATATATACTTTAATGTGCGTTCGATTTCCGGAGAATCATTGACTAGTCGACAAATCGATCGTAAAGACAGCTGTCACGGGTTGATTAATGAATTCGTAAGGTGGACTCTGTAGCTGACGAACATTTAAGTTCAAAACTTTAGATGCGAATGAAATGAAGAATGTTTGCCTTAAGTTTAAGACGCCTTGGTTTCCTAGTAAATCGTATTGTCTAAAAACATTTCGTTGATGCTCCTTCCGTAGTTTTTACATTGACCTTTATACTATACTTTCTACGTTGGTAGTTCGGTATACGTATTTCTCGTAATACCTTGATTAATATTGTACATATAACCAGGGCTCGGAAGTTGTGGCACTAATAATGTTACTTTTTAGCTCCTTAATATACACTTAACAAGTTGACTGCCATGGTATTTTTATAGAGCTGTCCTCATATGCTATGAGTACCAGAATAGGTACTCACTATGTTTGTCACGTACGCCGTTGTATTTTTGGACACATTATAACATGGGTCATGGGTATTTTCCATCATATTTTGTATAATTTCATATCGTTATTGTATATTTATATCATTTTAATAATATTTAAAAGAAAAATAAACCGATTTGGAGTGAGTACCATATATGGTACTCAATGCCTATTGTATCATATTATTCAGTTATACGTTCATTTTCATTCGACTCGTCGTTGCGTTGTGACCGTATTTGTTACAATGAACAACGACGAAATAGTTGAAGCTCTTTGGTCATCAGATGAGTTTTCTGAATTTGATGATAGTGATGGAGATCCAGACTTTACTTTGGTAAATATTGCCTAGTTAATAATATTTTTTTATTTTGTGCAAATATTGAGCCGTAGGCCACCAAAAATTATCCACTATCCACGTGTTTGACTAGATAATGCACAACTTTTATCGTATATAACGTTATTCTTGTCATAACTAATAATAATCTATTAAATAGAAAATGTATACTACCTATTTCATTTTTATATAGGATTTTGATACTGATGATGATGTTATTCCTTCGAATAACTCATACGAAAATAATGATAATTGCGCTTCTGATACGGATGATATTATTCCCGATTCTACTTCAAGTTCGTCTGGTTGGGGTGCAATAAACAATAATACTTCTAGTCCAGTGTTCAGTTCTGAGTCTTTTGGAATTAACCCAGACATTCTCGAAACATTGTATGATGGTACACCATATGACTTTTTTTCTTTATTTGTTGATGATGAAGTCTTAAATTTATTAGTAATGGAAACTAATAGATACGCCCATGATTTACTTTTAACTCCTCGTGGTCCAAAATCCAGACTTAATAAATGGGTTGATGTTGACATAGTGGAAATTAAGACATTTTTGGGTTTAATAATGTGGATGGGATTAAATCCACTACCATCTTTAGCAAGGTATTGGAGTAAAAAAGAAATGTATCAAACACGTATTCCGAATTATATGACCAGAAACAGATTCGAGTTGCTTTTGAGAACTTTTCATTGCTCAAACAATCAAACATGTCCTAGAGGTGATAGATTGTATAAAATTCGTGGTTTGGTTGATATTCTAGTGAGCAAATATAAAATATGTAACATACCCGGGGAAAATTTGTGTATTGACGAATCGGTTATTCCATTTGTTGGACGTTTGTCATTTCGTCAATATATAAAGAATAAAAGGCATCGGTACGGTATAAAAATATTTAAATTATGTATAAATGATGGATATACTGTTGGATTTAAAATATACGCTGGTCAAGAAGCTCTCCCGGGAGTGGCAGTTTCCTCAAAAATTGTAATGGAGTTAGCTGCAGATTATTTAGATGAGGGAAGAACCATGTTTACTGACAACTGGTACACATCAGTAAGTTTAGCACACGAACTTTTAAGCCGATCCACAAATCTTGTAGGTACATTACGTTCTAACAGAAAGTTTAACCCAAAAGACGTAATAAATTCTAAATTGAAGAAAGGTGAAATAAAATCAAGCCAAAATGACAATAATATTGTAGTATTGAAATGGAAGGACAAACGCGATGTACTTATGTTGTCAACAAAACACAAAGATAATTTAGTAGAAACTACCAATAAACGTGCTCAAAAATTATTCAAACCACAAGTGGTATTGGATTATAATAAGGCAAAAGGTTTTGTCGATATTTCTGACTTGAGAGGTTCTTATCATTCACCCCTTCGACGTTCTTTAAAATGGTATCGCAAAATCGCATTCGAAATTCTACTAAATACTAGTCTTTTAAATGCATTAACATTATTTAATACTGTGACTGGTAATAAAATGGGTGTAACAGAATTTAGAGAGAATATTGTTCAAGCTTTAATAACAAAAACTAACATATCAATGATACTCAAACCAAATGAAGGAGAAATTCATAAGCTTGTCAACTCTAATCGTGGTAGATGTTCAAATTGTTATTTCGAAATGGCTCAACAAGGTGGAAGGAATCACGCACAAAAAATTACTCGTAAAGTACGAACATTGTGTCCAGGTTGCTCAAAACATTACTGTTTGGATTGTTTTTTCAAAATACATTCAACAAAAAAAATCAAATAATTTTAAAAATCATATTATTCTTTTTTAAGCTGTATTTAATATATTTATGTTTGATATGATATTTTTACTAAAAAAGGTTAATGAGTAAGATAATATTAATACGAGTTGTATAATTTTTTTTACATTTCTGTTTGGATTGTTTTTTTTCAAAATACATTCAACAAAAAAAAATAAAATAATTTAAAAATCATATTATTCTTTTTTTTAAGCTGTATTTAATATATTTATGTTTGATATGCTATTTTTACTAAAAAAGGTTAATGAGTAAGGTAATATTAAATATTAATACGAGTTTTATAATTTTTTAATAATTAATTTTTTATTTAATAAAAATTGAGCGCTGATTGCACTATTCAGTTTGAAATTTTTTCCTCTTTCTATTCCAATAAACGAATTGAGCATCAGAAATGGTTCTCAGTGATATAATCACGAAAAATAGTGAGTACCAAAATGGACCCTCAAAGCCTGAGAGTCAAACCGTGTGAGTACCACAATTGGTACTCAAAGCGCATAGAACAAATATGATTAAAATATGAAGGCCTTTGATACAAATCACGTGAGTACCAATTACGGTACTCATGGCAGTCAACTTGTTAAAAACTCCAAAATTTGCGCTATAAATGGCACAAAAAAAAAAAAAAAAATATGCATTTAACTTGAAAAAATAATAATTATAAATTTATTATAAAAAAAAAAAATAAAACGATATTAATTATTACATATACCAATAATTACTAATTATTAATTAAACTATTATATAAAATGCCAGAGTTATTAATACATCGGAACGTCGATGAGTTTGTAGAACGGTGAAAAATGAAATATTTTTCGCTTTATTTCCAATAATTTAAATATTAAAAAAAATAATAACCGAGGAAAATCATTCTTTTCAACAAAATGTAATTTTTTCCTATATTATGTGAAAATATACCCTAAAATAGCAAAATAGCAATAACAACCGTAAATAAGCAAAAAATGGTAAAAAAAAAATCGTGTATGGTATCGGATAAGTGTGAAACATATTTCTATCTTACTTAGGGTATTTTAGGACGAATCAAAAAAAAAAATATGCATTTGCCACAACTTCTGAGCCCTGCATGGCTAGTTGGTGGTTTTAGGTCAAGCTCTGAATCTTCGACATTGTCATCAACTTCTTCTTCAATGGCAGTGACATTCAAAATAAATTGTTTACCATTCAAAATTTAAAATCCTTCATTCTGCATATCATTTTCTAACCAATCCGTTACTTATTTCGTTGTTAATATTTCACTGTTCAGTCCATTATTACAATGTTGTACAATTTTGTCTACACTAACGGACTCAATTTCTTCAGATTCGTACGGTGTAATTTCAGGCCATAGTTTATTGGCCACCCATTCTTCTCTTGTTGTCATTCACTGTTGTTCTCCCTACATCATAAACCTGAGCAATATTTGTAGCAGAGTTTCGCCTTTTTTCAAACGTTCAATAATTTCAAGTTTTTGATTGAATCCTAAAACAACACGTTTTCGCTTTTCTGCCATCTTCGAAACACGACACATTAATTAAATTAAACAAAAATTCTAATCCACACGGTTCACACATAGGCTGCTCGTCAGTCACTGATTATATTACAGTACACACTACACACATACGTTAACTGTCGCGTTTATCGCATAGGTTAGATATGTATTACAAACTATTTTTATGCACTAGATAGTTGCCACGTTAGGTTAATCGATTTTCTACTGTAATTGATATACGAAAATAAAACTTCATAAATCTATTTTTTATCAATTCAATTGATATTTTCAAATGGTTAAAAACCAAAGATGTCGGTGTTGGGTGTAGAGATACTAAGATTAGCTTTATTTTTTCAATTGAACAACGATAAATATGTAATATATTAATTTGAAAATAAAACCAATCATTAAATATTGTTTTCGGAAAGCGAAAATAACACTCAAGTTATAGTTTTAGTATCAACTCGTACGGTTTTCGAAAAATTAAAAACCTAATGTAAAACAATTATTTCAAGTTTCTATTAAAAAAAGCTCTAGAATAATCAATGTCAATTTAATAATAAAGTTACGTAAAAATGTTCCATTTGGTCGTATTTAGACACTTTTTAACATATAAAAAAAAACAATTACTCCCGTCCCATCTAATATGAAAATTTAAATACAATCAAGGTTATTTATGAGGAAACTTGTATACAAATATTAGATGCGCTAATAATTACAATTTTTACATTCTGAGTGAAGCAAATATAATTATTTAAAATTCATAACATTATTATTGGACATTGCTAGTAAATAGTCATATTATTACAAGCGCATAAAGGGTATCACTCAATTGTGATTTATAATTTACGGATGATTTATTTCAAAATGCCTAAGTCTTTTTCATTAATGATTCATTAAACTTTTAAATATAATTTTAATTTCGATTATTAATTATTATTGTGACAAAAATACAATACAGTAGAACCTCGATTAACCGTCAGTTTCTGTTATCCGTCATCACCTTCAAAAAAAAAGTTAATGATGCGATGGCGATATAATCGCCGTGGTACCTAACGCGGCGACTATCATGCGTATTAATATAATATAATATAATAGTTTATAATATCAATGCAATAACCGCGATAAATTTGGCGATAACAAACAAATTGAATAGTTATACATTTAATTTAACCAGTGACTGACGAGTAGCCTGTGTGTACGGATTAGTATTTTTGTAGTTTATGTGTTTCCAAGATGGCAGAAAAGCGTAAACGTATTGTATTAAAATTTAATCAAAAACCCGAAATTATCAAACGTTTTAAGAAAAATGAAACTGCTGCCAATATTGCTCAGATTTATGGTGTTGGGAGAAACACAGTAAATGACATAAAACGTGATGCTGAAAAAATTGAGCAGCATGTATCGTTAATGCAAAGTAACGATGGAGATGTAAAAAGTTGTAAAACCTTGAAGCTGGCAAAATATGAACAGCTTGACAACATTATGTACCTATCAGTGGTTTATATAAGCCCGAAGTCAAGGAATTCCACTTTGAGATCCTATGATAATGGCAAAGGCAATAGCAATGAATAAAAAACTAAATGGCGATCCAAAGATGGTATAGAATGGCTTAATAAGTTTAAATTTCGTCACGTCATTCGACAACTAGATACTTAGAGAAACTTAGAGCGAATTGCGAAGTTGTTGCTGAATTCAAGGAACAATTCAAATTCAAAATAAAATCTCAACTTAAACTCGTTAGAGAACAAGTTTATAGCTGTGATGAAACTAGACTCAATTGGAAAGGTTTACCACAAAAAACATTGGCATCATTTTCGGAAAAAACAGCTCCAGGTTTTAAGGTACAAAAATATCGGATCACATCTATGGTCTGTGGAAATTCAATCGGAAATCATAGATTATCTTATGGATAATGCTCCAACACACCCCTCTGAAGAACTGAAAAGTGACGATAGGAATATAACATGCCTCTTTCTCCCAGCAAATATAACCCCTCTTCTCCGAACTATGGACCAGGTGGAATTGAGAATATTAAGCGTCGGTACAGAAAAAGTTTAATGAAAAATGTGATGTCATCTGAGGATGCTATAGGCATTAACGAATTTTGGAAAAATTGCAACATAAAAGATGCTATTTTCAATGAGGCCAGTGCATGGGCTGATCTGACTGTACCAAACCTAAAGAATGGGTGGAATAAACTATGGCAGGGGTGGTGAACCTTTTCCGAGTCGAGTGTCAAAATTTTCCAAACAAAGTTTTCTAAAACTGTTCGCGTGCCCCACCCCCACGCACACACACATACACAAAGGAAGTTTAATGAAGTCAATATTTGTGTGGGTTATTTTACAAATTATATGTGATATTCTTGAATCAGATGTCAATATTGAATAATCGTATTAAAAATGTAAATATGTAATATGTGAACTTTTGTTCCTTTTTTTCATGTAAACAGTTTTATAACAGAATATCCAAATTTCTAATTTTGGTAAAACATGTAGTTTTTGCTTTGACTTGAAAAAACTCACTACACATTATAAACTTTCAAGAAAAATGAAAAAAATAAAATAAAAGTAAGTGAATTGCATGATTTCACCACTTTTCCGTATAGATTATTTATTTGTACCTGTGATATTAGCAAAGCATACATGTCTAAAGGAATATAATTATAATTGAAATCTGAAAAAATTGTTTAACCGTATTTATTTTAACTACGATTTCATAAATAGCATGATTCAAATTTCTATTTTTAATTAAAATTTCGATAAATTAAATTTTTTCCACGTGCCATTGCAATTTCGCCAACGTGCCACTTTTGGCACGCGTGCCATAGGTTCGCCATCCCTGAACTATGTCCTGAAATAACACCGTTCCAATCTGAAGAATCTGATACTGTTAGTGTAGAAGAAATTTTAATGGACTGAATAGTGAAATATTATCAACGAAAAAAGTAACGGATTGGTTAGAAAGTGATAAACATGTTGGGGGATTGAAATGTTAAATGATGATCACTACCGTTGACGAAGAAGTTGATTACGACGTCGAAGATTCAGTGCTTGACTTGAAACCATCAACTAGCCACGCAGAATTAGAAGCAATGTTATAAAAATGCATTGATTGGTTTGAGGAACAAGAGGTGGCAAATGCAACGCAGGTCTTACTTCTTCGTAAAATAAGAAACATAGCCGCTTAAAAAGCTCGTGCATCAAAAAAACAAAAGAAGATGATGGATTATTTTGTTTAATTTATTTTAGAATGGTATTCTGTATATTATAACATATTATATAATATTATTATTTATTATTTAATTATTATTATTTCATTATTTTTGTCTAAATATTACGTTATGAAATATATACGTTTATTGAAAAATTGTTTTGTATTTCTGCTAGCCATTAATTCGATTAACCGTCATTGTCCCGGTCCCAACATTGACGAATATTCAAGGTTCTACTGTACGTTCAATACAATTTAATAAACCAAACGGTAATTCAAATTATGACGACACAATACTGTAGTGCAACACATTAAAAAAAAAAAAACATTAATTCTTAAAAATTATTAGCTGTAAAATCTGAACTAGTGATAATAAAGGAAATGTTAAAATGTATGGTTAAAAATAATATGACACGGTTTTTTAAACAAGTATTTCGGTCTATACCCCCCACACTAAATGGGTGCAAACAAAACTTCTCCGTATCCATCACAATGGTAATACTATACATTCTTATTGAGAAAGGAATCTGATTCCTAACCGACCATTCGTAATACTTAAACAATATAATATTCATCTCAGTATTGTCGCATCGATTGTTACAATTGTTTCTTTTGTTATTATCCCTTGTTCACTGTTTAACACTTTAACACTTATATTGTAATGGTCTAACCACAATATAGTAAAACGTCGAGTTTAATCCCCTGAGAACACTGCATCATTCAGAATTCCAGCGCTTTTCTCCACTCCAACTATCACATATTCACATATATTATTATATCATAGCGTCCACCAGAATCATAATATTTTCTTGATAAAATATCCATTGTCTTGATCGTATTCTACTTTATCGTTATTTTTCTTTTCTTTTCATTCATTATACCATATTTATACCTAGTGTACAACAAACATACAGAAAAATATATTTTTTTTTTGTTTCCTTGTTTCACAACTACTATTTGTATTGTTATTAATTGCAGTTGGATTGCTTAACCGAAAGTTTTAACTAGGTTTAAGCGCGCGTAATTACTATGAATTCTGTGACATATGTTTAATTCGTGTGTCGTGTGATAATTTAATTTTAAGTTGTTTTTAAACTTACGTATAATGTAGAAATTTTTCATATATAAAAAAAAAAAAAAAAAAATTCTAAAATTTCCAGTAGCCCGTAAGTTTTGCAAATATGTATTGTTCATTATCGCATTGGCTGATGTGTATTATAACGAGTAAATACGTGTTATACTTAAAAAAAAAAAACATTTGAATCCTCATTAGAAGTTCTTGAAATTGATTGGTTAATCGATTAATAAATTAAAAACACTAAATTATGAGACAATTAAAATATGTCCATTAGTTTGAAGCTTATGCATTATTAAAACACTATTATGCATTTTAAATTAAATTCACATTTTTTTTTGCATTTAAACTACATAAAAGCATTTGGATTTATCTTTATATGAGTTCTAGTAAAAACGTTATGTTGAAAAATCACAATAAATTACTGCCAACATTATGCCTGATGCATATCTGTTGTTATAAAGAAAAAATTTAATGAAATTTACTTTACAACATCCGTTATTGTGAACTGTCCTGGCATACATTTTCCACGTTGTATCTATTATACTATTTTATTAATAGCCATTGATAATTAATCAAGTTTAACGAGACGATTACTACAACTATAACAATAAATCAATCTGCATGTCTGATGGAAAGGTCTGGTATTTTATTATTTTTTATAGATCAGCAAAAAAAAAAAAAAAAACGTATGATAATAAAAATAACTTTAACACGAAAATTGATTTTTGGCTTAGAGTGAAACCAACCGGGAATGATCGATAAACTATCCAGGAAGAGTTCATTAGTATGTGTCCAATTTTATTATCATCTGTTATCTCACCATTGTCCCCTTCGAATGTTATTCAAAAAGTTTGTCACTGGTAAATTTGTTTTTTTTTTCGTTTTCTGGACGAAAATATTATTGATTGTTCTGAGAGCTATTACAAGAGTCTCTTGAAATACATCCCATCATGCCGTATCGTTTTCAACGCCTTTGAGCCATTCGACTCCAACTTGGAATATTATGCCCAAGGACAGTTTTATGAGTTTCGTTTAGTAGCCATTTGATATCCCATTATACACATACATACTCACACGCTCACGTGTTGCCGTAAATGTTTGGCGCCTCAATGCCGTAAACCGAGTACAAGAAAGAATAATAACCATTCAATTATAAAGGCTATCATCGTTTACATAAAAGCTTCATGTGTTTTTAAATTTCTCAGTACACTCTTCATGCTATAAAATTATACTCAACTAGATCCAAACTGTCTTTGTAGTTATTTGACAATACTATATATTTTTATGTGATAAAATATTAAAAATTTTATGTTAACAGGAGTTTGTTTTTACACTCAAATTAATGCATCATAGTAGGTACCTATTTAGTTTATCAAGATTAGATGTTTGAAAAAACCTAAAATACGAAATTCTTCTAAAATACAGAATACATTTTTAGCACTGGAAACCAAATTATAATAATGCGCTTATAATATTCGTCTAGAAATTAATTCCCTTGGATAATATTATTAAATTTATAGCATGCACGTTGTTATATGAAATGCTCAGGACAAAACCACCTAGAAGCCTTTTCTTGATCCTAATTTCAGAAACTTCCGAATCCGAAAATCCTTAGCAGGTTTCAGACCCTTATTAATTTTTGACTTTATAAATCTTTTCTGTGAGAATAACGGATGATATAAGATAGTTCAACCCAGAACTGATTCGATAAAGCTTTGAAGAAGAGATTAGTTCCGTGGCACCAATTAAGATAGCAGAGGATTACAATTAGTCACTTTAATCTCTCAAAAGTCGCTGATCAAAATTTCAAGAATAGAGACAAGTTCCGAAACAACATGTTGGTGATATAAAGAGACATAGAATTATTATAAGATTAGATAAATCATTGATGTAATAAAAATTACTCCCATTTGATTTTTCAATTTAAAATTAAGTATTAATTTTGTGATGTTACAAATTTTATGTGTATAAAATAATGCACGAATAAATGAACTAATAAGCATAGATTGAAGAAGACATTTTGTTATTTCATTAACATAGAATGGCAATTTCAGTCATTTTAATTTTTATATAATCAAACTATTGGATTGAATAATCCAATCAAAAATAATAATGTTATAAGATATTCTATGTACCAACATCCTACACTCGGAAATTTCATTAATCTTTATGCAGACATCCATACACAGCTGCATACATAAATAGATTGTTAAATGTTTTAATTGAATAATTATTAAAATTATGCCAAATAACAGTAAAACAAGATTTTTATATGATTTTTAACTAACAATGAGCTTTATAAATTATTCAAAAATGAATACGATTCCGTATGATTTTCTGTGCAACAGTGCCATTTATTAATTCTACATTACATTATTTGTCAATCAGTTCAATTGTCCTGTCGTTAAAAAATAAAAACTTGAAGTTGACACCTAACTGACAGTTAAAGCAATTTGACTGTAACGTCATCTAGATATTGATCTTATTTAATAAGTAATTAGACGCGTAAGTCTCTCCTCAAGTTCCTTCATATTTGATATTACCAAATGAATAAGTAATAATTTGTATATATATATAGAAAAATATGGGAATATTGGCAAATATCTTAGTAAAAAACATACAAAATAATAATTATTAAGTGCATAAATCCGTAAGCTGATAAAGGCCATATTTTTATACGAAATCATGAGGTTCTTCTAAATAATAACCATTGATTTACTATTTATTATTGCTTTGGCCATGATTATGATTATTATAAAAACATAAGCCCAGTTAAAGATTAATATAGGCACGACTCATGTTTTGAATTATTTTACCAAATAGGTAGTCTTATATTAAATCAATACTGTTCGTATTAATTCAACATGAATTCTGAACACTCCAGACTAACATTTTATTTCGTTATTCATATTTATACGTGTATTAAATACTTTTAAATCAAGGAATATTATTATATGCCTTAAATTGTTTGATTGGTATTATAGTCTTATATATTTTAGATTTCTTGTTTCTAATTAAATGATATGGTATAGGACAGGGGTGGCGAACCTATGGCACGCGTGCCAAAAGTGGCATGTTGGCGAAATTTCAATGGCACGTGGAAAAAATTGAATTTATCGAAATTTTAATTAAAAATAAAAATTTGAATCATGCTATTTATGAAATAGTAATTAAAATAAATACGATTAAACAATTTTTTCAGATTTCAATTATAATTATATTCCTTTAGACATTTATGCTTTGCTAATATCATAAGTACAAATAAACCGTCTATATTATGGAAAAGTGGTGAACAATGCAGACATCGAAATGTCGGAAGTCATGCAATACGCTTACTTTTATTTTATTTTTTTCATTTTTTCTTGAAAGTTTATAATGTGTAGTGCAGGGATGGCAAATCCATGGCACGCGTGCCCGAGGTGGCACGCGAAAAGATTTTGTGGGCACGTGAAAATTTGTATTATTATATATTATATATTATAGAATATAGGTAATAGGTATAAATATTTTGAGCGTACGACTTTTATCGGTCATTAACGATGATTTGTTTATTTCGGAATTGGAAATTTTCAATAAACCTGATATTAATTATCTTATTCAAGAATTTTCAAATATTATTGAGACAGCTATGAATGAGTTCTCTACACGCTTTACTCAGTTTAAAGAATTTGAAGAAACCATGAAAATTATTATTTATCCAGACACATTGTCATTAGAAAAACTCAACTTAAAAGTGTTAGAATGGTTGAATTTAGATGATTTTGAAATGCAGCTTGTAGATTTTCAGTGGAGTACCATATGGAAAGAAAAATTCGTTATACTGAGAAATGAATTAGAAGAAATTCAGCGTGATAAGGCGATAGCCAAATTGATCGTAAACATAGGGGACAAGATTTTGAAAGTGTGGAATGAAATTCCAAAAGGTTATTCCACTTTAAAAATAGTAGCATTAGTTGTTTTGTCTATTTTTTCTTCAACTTATTCATGCGAGTTACTATTTTCAGAAATGAATTTTATAAAATCTGATTTAAGAAACCGACTAACTGATGAATGCAGTGCCGCGTGTACTTTATTAAAAGTTACTAATCATAAACCAAATATCAACGACTTGGCATCAAGTGTTCAACAACAAAAATCACATCATAAATAATTAACAAAGCAATATTATTATTATTTATTATATATCATTATTATTATGTACCTAAACTTACCTTTTTATACTAATACATATACAATTAAATTATAACATAAAACAAAATATAATATCTTTGATATTGTTTTTATGGCAAACTCTAAAAAAAAAAAAAAGGTAATTTTGGGCATGCAGTGTTCAAAAGGTTTGCCATCCCTGTTATATACAATTATCCTAGACTTATTCATAGTCTTTAAAATTTAATTTAATTTTTACTCTAGTTTTGCGTAATTACATGATCCTGCGTTATCTTATTTTCACAATAAATTCGAAAACTAGTTTATTTATATATCAGTTTGAAATTTAACACTGACGACTCTACTCAGCTTAAATAAAGTTACGATTATAAGTTACTGTTAACGACTAATCTTTAATTTTCTGTGATAATTATTTATTTCTTCAATAATCTGTTTTTCGATAAGGACTGAATTTATATATGATCTGTTAATGCAAATAATGAAATACTGGGCTTACTTAATTCAAATATTGTAGCCGACGCAGTTGATTAAAAAAAATAAGAGACGAAATAATATACACTTAATTAACTAGTTTATAGGAAATCTCACCTGTTAGATACGTTTCTGCCTCAGATGTCCATGTCCATTCTGGATCACCATGTCGCCTCAAAAAAAGACATTCTAAATGTAATATGGATCCAGGAAAAACGACTAGTCCTCCATTGGTATCAACCGCTGCAGATCCAGATGGTACTCGCACCAATATTGTTGGAGGAGAATGTTCTACGTAAAAAACATATATAAAAATATTATTGTTTACCTATTATTCCTATACAATCAATAGTGTTGAACACCATTAGTTTCAGATGCTTGGGTTATTTCAGGTCACATATGTAAGGCCAAACAGCATCTCTTAACCAGAGTACTTAGGCTACTTTTGACATTTTATGAGAATAAAAAAAAAAGTAAAAACGAAAGATACGTTAAGTATCTCGGGACCGTTGTCAAAACCAGGCGAACAAAACCAATGCTACTGCTATAATATCCAATTCCATAATCTTGCCCAGTTTTAAAAATCTATTTTTAGCTTTTATAAAGGCCGTTATAAAATAGATACTTGATATTTCTGATCGTAATTCATTATTATAGTTGGAAAATTATTTTATCATTTTTTGATTCATACTTATTTTGAATATATTTAAATATTTCATGGAATAACAATATTTAAATTCGTCTATAAAAATCTTTTTTCAGTTTTATTCTTTCTTTCTCATACACAAATGAATTAAATGGTATTTAACAAAAAAAAAAAAAAAAAAAGTTATAATCTATTTTTTGAGCTAATGCATACAACCAAAAATATAATGTATTGTAATATTTAAAGATTAAATTATCAAACATACAAGTACTATTTTCAATAATTTATAATAATATCATATTATAATATATTATACATCTATAATATATGAATAAAATTTATTATATATAATATCTTTTTTACTAACTATTAGTACCTAATAAAATTTTGTTTTAAAACTTGGTATTACTTACAAAGGTTGAAAATAATAATGTTATAATAATGTACTTAATTGTTGTTAAATTATTGTACTTAATATTTAAATTATTTCACTATGCTTTACTATAAATAATCATTGATCAAAAGTAAGATATTTATTATATAAGAACAATAGTATAATAATAAATAATAATAATACCATATACCTAGAGGCTAGAACATAATAATTTATAAAATAGGTATGTTATTGAATATATTTGAGTCAATCATAGCAAAATTGCCATATATAAAAAAAGCTACCTGAGGCTCAATGAGGGAGAGGGGAGCAAACCCTCTTAAACCCATCACAAGATGTTCTTGGATTGAGAACTATTTTGAAAATTCTGAATATTTATGGACATAGTTTTAAAAGTTAAACTCTTTCACTTTCAGTTAGAAATTTCTTGAGATAATAAACACCAGGTTATTTTACTGATTGCATAACATCATAAAATATAAATTAATTCAAAATAAGAATGTAATAAATAATATGTGGCCCGAATAAAATATAAATTAAAAAAAAAATTAAAATTAAAATTCTGCTATCATTTTTGTTTTGTTTTGTTTTTTTTTTGTTTTAAACACTTGTTTTTTATTGTTGTTTTATTCAACTGTTTTAAATGATCAAAAAAAATTGAGGTTGGTTTAATTTAGATGTTTTAAACATGTTTAAAACAAAATGTTTTAAACAAAACAACTCTGGAATAAATACAATGCATGACATAATGAAATATAAGAGAAAATTATTTTTTTTTAAACATATAAAACGACTTACAAATTTCTTTAAAAAATATTAAATGGAACAAAAATAATTAGAATCTGAAGAAACTGGGAAAAATGCATAAGTCATACTAATTTCACTTATTACTTCCTAATTATTTTACATTTCCAAAAACGTCATATTTTAGAGTGGTAGACATTTTCGAATCATCAAAAATGCATTGATTATAGCTTGAATGAATTTTTAAAATATAAAATCGGTATGATTACTTAATTCTCTGATTACTTTTACTGAAATATTTATAGATTCATATGATATACATTCACTGGAGAAATTTCATTTTTAATGTTTGTAATGTATTGACCATAGTTCATTTTTTAAGACTAAATTTGTGAACTTTTTTGAAAAATTTCTCTCAAGTGACGTATTTGATTATAATAGCTCTATATAAGATATCAGACATCTATGGTGTACAGTATTACGTATCAAACATTTGGTGCTTGAAAAAAATAATCAATGCTTCTCTAAAAATAAATATTATAATTGCTATCATTTAGCACATATATATATATATATATATATATATATACATATACATATACATGAACATAATTAAATAATTTTTTTTTAATAATATTTGTTAATTTTTCGAAATAACTTGATTTTGTTTAATAACTAAATTTTAATTAACTATTTTATGAACACAAATACAGGGTATATTCCACTCATTTTTAGAGAAACAGTAAATTAATTGGATGTTTTTATTTTAATTAAATTGCGAGTAAACTGTACAATATTTATTACGAAAAAAAAAACGTTCCAAACAATTTCTATCATTTTTATGTATTAAAAAAAAAAAAAAAAAAAAAATTAATGCAGTAATTAATAATGGTAGGTATGTAAAGGTCAGAATATTGGTAAATCTATAGGCTTCACATAGAACTTGACTTTAACTGATCAATCTTGGGTAAATATAAAATGAGAAAATTAAATGGTTGAACCTCGTATGGTTTTTGTAGATTCAACTTTTACAACCGATTATTAATTAATCATTGCTTTTATAAAAAAAAAAAAATCCAATACATGAACAAAGAAGTATTGAATTGTGTTTTATTTATTTAATTTAAATATAATGTTTATCATTAAAAATATAAAGTAGATGTAAATTTGTAAAACTAATTAGTAATTTCATGTTTTATTATTAAAAATATTTTTGTTATAAAACAAAATATAAACTAAGTGTATTTTACAATTGAAATTGTGAAAGAGCATAAAAACACTAGTACTGCAATTCAAACAATGATTTTTAACGTAATCTTCATATGTCATAATTAAATAAATAAATAAACTTATTGATTGAAATAAAAAAAATCAAATTATCATTAATATTTTAAAGAATTGATCTAAAAAATGGTAATCTGACATTCATTATCATTCCCCTTCAATCAGAACCATGAATAAAAAATGTATTAATACTGGACAATCTATTTCGTTCTGATCAGTATCCACTGGCCACCATTGATTAAATTGTATCTATCAATTAACGTTTTTGAAATTTGACCTACTTTTTATTTTTTATTCATCTATTCCATTATCAAAGTTGCATTTCACTTCATAAATTATATGTTAATATGGTTATGTGATTCATTGTAAATTAAAATTAAACATTTTTGTTTTTTTTTGTTTTAATATTTTTAGTTAATTTTACTATTTTATAACATAAATACCAGTTTGTAAAAGTAAATTGTACAATCAATAAATAATTTATATTTTTCATGTATACTATATATTTATACCACTTCCTATATGCAGAATTCTTTTTTTTTTTTTTATGTTTATAAACCTCGAAAATATTCGAGACATCAAAGAAAAGTGTGGAAATTATGACACAAAAAAAAAACAATTCTTGTTTTATTTGGACAAAGAAAAGCAAGGAATTAGAAATACTTATTACTGAATATGAGAAAGAAAAGGGATTTGAACAGTGAAAATGAAAAAATAACATCCCTACACAATATAATAGTTCATTTTTTTATTTTTGTAGAATATCTGCTCTCTTTCAAATAAACATATGGAAATAAATAAAGGTAATAGGGAATATTTCAAATGACAAATTTCCTAGATTTTTTTTTTTTTTTTTAAATAAAGAAATAATATGTGGATTTAATTACTGAAAAAAGCAAATTCATAATTTATACCTAATGAGTAATAAAAACATATATACTGGATATTATTGAAAAATATTTTATTTTTCAGTAGGTACTATCATACCAAAAATAACAAGAATATTCTTTTATTTTCAAAACTTAAAGGTGATTAAAAAAAATATTACATTTTTCCTATCGATTTAATCACTTAAACAAATTATTTATAAGACTAATATAAGTAATTTGAATATCAGGAGTAGTTGCAAGAAAATTTTATTTAGTAATGCTTCATTGTATAAATTAAATTATTTTGAAGTAAAACTATTTAAAATTTTAACGTTAGTAAGTTATGAGTACGTAGTAAGTTAGTACGTTAGTAAGTTTTTGTTTTGTTTTTGACGATGAAAATACCAAAAATTTATTTTAAAATATTAATTTTAAAGCATACTTTGTAGTTATTCATGTAAGGAAAATGATAATTCGTATTTTAATTTTATAAGGTTTATCACATGAAATACGCGATACAGGCATAGACAAGAGATTAAAGTTTTCAAAATGAATACGACTAAATAATTTTAACTAAATCATCATCAATATACTGAATATGGATAATTATATTCATAAATATAAACTTCTGAAAAAAAAAAAAAATAAATAAATAAATAAAAATAATAAAAACATGTTAATACAATTTAGGCCCTCGTCCCACTAGGGCGACGCAACGCAACGCGACGCTGACGCGATTTAAAAAAATAGTTGCCAAGTAAAATATCGTACGACCTGACGTCATGAGTTGTGCACACTACAGGCGATATTTCGGCAGTTGCTCAGTAGTCAGTAGCAATCATGTCGTTTCTGAAGATGACGAGTTTTGTATTGTGTCGTATATTGGTATCGAAACCGTAAAATTAAAAATAAAAGGAAATATTGGATACATCCATAGATACAAAATAATATTAACTGTCGAACATTTGTTGCCGCTAATGAATTATTGCAAGACGATGTAAAATTTCAATCTTTTTATGTAATGTCCCTTCTAGTGTATTCGGGTATTTTGAAGTAATATAATCATGGATATGGCTCAACAGCTTCGACTAGTTTTCAACTAGTTCAGTTTTTTCTTTTTTTTTTTACCATATTGTCAGTGATATTTGCCAAATAATAATAAAATTATGATATTACAAAATTTGTTATGTGGTTGACAAGGCAACTTTAACTAAGCGACTGACAGCACGAGACGCGCGATTAGTTGCTTTCGTGTCGCGTCGCAGTCACGTCGCATCGCGTCGATGGGAGGTCTCCGATATATTAACCCGTGTTTTATTAAACAAACGATTATCGCACGATATTTATTTATAATCGCGTTGCGTTGCGTCGCCCTAGTTCATAGGTTCCCAACCTTTTTGACTCTGCGGACCACTTGGAGAACTTTCAATATGTCACGGACCACCTCACTTTTAGTCTTTATTTTTCTTATTGACAAGAATGAATTTGTTTTACATATTTTAGAATTTAGGTCATGACTAAATTAAAACCAATAAAATTCATCAATATCAAGCGTATAATAATGTTTATGCTTGATAAATTTTGAATAAAATTTTAAAATTATTAAAATTTAATGCAAATTACTATTATGAAAAAACTGTACATCACAGTATAATATTTATTATAGGTAAACTAAGTTGTCGAAAACATGACTAAATAACTAATGTGATTTCTCGAAGCTTAGGGTACGCAATAGTGTATATCGCTTTTTAATATAAAAATATATCGATTTTTTACACCAAAACTCTTCGATATTCATGCAAGATTCAAACGTATCCTTACAGTTTTGATCGTTTTGCTATTCTATCAAATCTTCCTGGTTATCATCACGTACCTCATCGACTTTAACCATAAAAGTGTTTCGAATCATATATCGGATACTTTTCGTTTCGGAACCATTATATTCTGGGAAATACCGATTAAATTCATCTTTAAGCTTTTGCAAATGATGTCAAACGTTTTGTAGGACCTTAACTGTGAGGTCCCCCCCCAAAAAAAAGAAACGTTTTTAAATTTTGTAAGTATGTTATGGCTCACAGACCGCTACACAATGTCTCGCGGACCACCAGTGGTCCGTGGACCATAGGTTGGGAACCTCTGCGGCCTAGTGGGACGAGGGCCTTAAGGGTATAATTTAAAACATTTTGACAAGATTTGGCTTAATGAAAAATAATTTTTTTTATTTTTGCAACTTAAAAACATATAAAAATAAATTCAAAACCTTCTTGGCGTTTTTATAGTTAAATTGTAAATTGATAAAAAAAAGAGTGATATAAACCTGAAGCATTTTAAGTGCTCGAAATTGTATATTTAGGCCGTCCTCACACTAAGGCGACGCGATTTTAAATAAATATCGCGTGATAATCGTTTGTCTTATAAAACACGGATAAATAAATCGGGGACTTCCCACTGACGCGACACGATGCGACTACGACGCGACACGATAACAACTAATCGCGCGCGACTAGTGCTGTCAGTCGCAACCTAACCAATTTTAGTTGCTGAAACATCGTCTATAGTGTGCAGAACTCACGAAATCAGATCGTACGATTTTTTGCTAGGCAACTATTTTTTTTAGTCGCGTCAACGTCGCGTCACGTCGCGTCGCCTTAGGCAGCTCTCCCACTAGCGCGACGCGATTGACGCCACGCAACTAAAAAAAAAAAACATGAAACCGTCGTACGCGACGAGTTTCACGTACAATCGCTCATTCACGCGATCGAAGTCGCATCAACATTCAACAATATTGTGCTACTGTACCTATTATTTTTCAGTTCGTATATTTAAACAGTATATAATAGTTCGTCACCAGCATCATCCGTGTACCAATTTAAAATGGAATCGGATAGTTCAGATGATAGTGTGATAGTGATGTGGTCTTATTAAAAAAGTAAAAAAAAAAAAAAACGTAAATTTTGGATTCATCCCTACTTAGCAAATAATAGAAACAGGAACGCGTGTGTTGCTTCGAGAGAACTATTATTACATCCACACTTTCCCATGTTAAATCTGTTACATCTCGTTTCGAATAGTCGGATAATTTATAATTTGTACAGACAAGGGTGTTTATCAATTTCTTCAACAAGTTTAATGTTGTAAACGGGATCGTCTTTTTTGGCCATATTTACCAAAATCGCAGACGACCGTTGCAATGAAACTGAACATGTTCAGTCGCACGCGATATTTTACGTCGCAGTCGCCGCGACAATAGTCGCGTTGCGTGTATGGGAGAAGTACTATTTATAAGCATTGGAAACACGGACGCGATAAAAATCGCCAGTTTCGTCAGTTGCGTCGCATCAATCGCGTCGCGCTAGTGGGAGACCTGCCTTAGTGTGAGGACGGCCTAAGTTTTACTTTTGTGAAAATAGTGTTCACATTAACAAAGTTACAAAGTAAAGAATTTGTATGATTATTAATCATTTGACTTTTGCTAAATGACGTGAATTATTTTATTTTTTTTAATCAAACAAGTTTAAAAATGAATTTTTATTTTCATATTGTATAAATATTTTCAAAAATTGGTTATTAATATTTGCTCCAAATACTTAGGCAAGATATAAAACGATTAAATTAAATATTTATGAAAGGTATGATAAAAACTCTCAAAATAATAATGCATATTTATTAAATTGTTACATTTATTTTGATTTAAAATTACAATGAATTATTCATGGTTATAATTATTATTATTATTATTCGTTGGTTTTGAGAACCATTACATCATGAATTCTATAAAATAAAAAAATAATTGTTCTGTATACACAAATGGTGAGAAATTGACTATACAAAACGCCGTCTTTAATTTTGTACATTTTAAAATATAAATGCTCCATTCACATTATATAATTTTATCGTAAAAATTAAATTATATTATCAAACATTTTTCGTTTTCAATTATATGATCTAATTTTTTGTTCAAATGCATTAATCGCAATTTCATAAAGAAACTTTCAATATTTCTCCAAGTAAAAAATGTAAATTAGTCGTTACAGATTAATTTTACTTTTAAGTTATCATCTTAACTCTATTATAGTATGAAGTTATGGAATGTGTTATATGTACTCGTATATTAAAATTTTAATTCAATTTTTATAGTAATATTTAATTTTTTGTACAATGAAACAGTCTTAATCATATATATATTTTTTATTTTTATTTTTTTTTTTAGTTGAATTCATATGACAATACACATTAAAGTAAAGCAACATGTTTAATTTGTATTCTATTTTCATACAAATTTTTAAATTGAAAATATTTTTGGATTAGTCATTAATAATAGTAATAAATTCAAATAGAAGTAAGAAAAAATACCCGAATAGTTAGTGAATAAAGTGGTTGGTTGACATTTTGGTATTGGATTCGACCAGACTCCGTTACTGCAATTTAATATTGGAGGACCACTTAATTTGAATGTGCCAATAGGTTCTTGACACCGTGCTGATATTGTGTGATTATGTGGTATCGTCGAGTTGAATTCCTGAGAAAAAAAAAAAATTATAATTAGATCTAATTTAAAAGTTCTCGGGGATTTGGATATTAAGACAGTACAATATTTTCCAATAATTGGCCAATATGAAAATAATAATAAAAACATCGAAAAAAATCACGTTAAGATTTTAAAAATGGTTTTATTTATTTTATATTTACCATTTTATGATCGTGCGTTTAAAACAAAATACATTAAAAGTGATAGTTATTGCTCAGATTGGATATTGCATACTTTTGGAATAAATGCCATCTGAATACCATCATTCGTTATGGTTTATTTGTTTTCAGGTGCTTTTTATTTTATACTATTATAACACACACACACACACACACACACACACACACACACACACACACACACACACACACACACACACACACACACACACACACACACACACATTCTCACGTACACAAATGAATGAATACGCACACCATGTGCACACAAAGTCATAGTAGTTTAATAGTACTCTCTTTTTATTTCTCTTCTTTTTTTTATCGTTATGACTATTTTACGATTGTCTCAAATCCGTTATACGATATATTCTGCGAGCGTTTATCGCCAAGCACTAACAATACCAAGGTAATAACTATTTAAACGTTTTGAAACTATGTCCCAATCAACTTACACAATTCATCTTCTGCACAATGCACGATAGCAATATAAATGGTACCTGAACAAAATATGCACTCTTTTAATTTGTATTTCATTTTTTTTTTTAATCATCTGCATATACATACATTTATTTGTTTTTACACATTATATAACATGTGGATTGAACACACACGCCACGAATGCCACAATATACAATATTATTTTACAAGCCTTTGTTGGATTTTTTTTTTACGTTATATATGCTTTGAAAAAATTATAATCTCTGTCAAACTAATTGCAGTCAGTGGGATTACAATAAATCAAATAATAAAACACGTGATAATTGTGTGTAAACAAAAAAAAAAAAAAAAAATGTTGCAATATGACAGACTAATCGCATTTTCTCATTCAAGGGACATTATATTATAATACTGTGTTTCAAAACGTACGTTAGTAGATATGTGTACCAACAAAAGTATCTTCATCACTAGCACTTTCAAAATGTCATTTTTTTCCATGCATATTACTAGTTATAATTTGTTTGGTACAATTTGATTTTTCTTATAAAAAAAATTATGGTGTCAATTTTTAACATATTATTTACCCTTTTTAAACTTTAAATGACTTTCGAAAATCAAAAAACTTATTTTAGCAGTTTTTTACTTATTTTAGCGTAATTGAGTGTTCAATTTTATGGAAATTTATCGATATAAGTTTTTAAAAAATAAGATTATTCGAACAAAACAAAAATATTGTACATGAGTACATAATTAATAATCATGAATAGTTATATATACATAGTTACATACATTATTATCAATACACAATTCAAATCATTTTTTATCGTAGCAGGTACTAAATTTGTACTATAAATATTCTATAATATTTATTATTATATTATTTATTTTATTATATATTTATCATATTATTCGAGGTTATTATAATAATAACTGTAATTGTGTTTTTAACTGCTATGGTTATAAGTTATAACTTTAAATAGTATATATTTGTTCCTATGATATTTTCATGAATTAAATACAGAAATTCAAGAAATAACAATTATGATTTCAAATATTTTCATTAATATGCATACAATAATAGAAAATTACTGTTCCTAACTTCATTAATTACAACGATTTTTTTTATAAAAGTACTAAATATTGTCAATATATCCAATAGGGATGCATTTAATAAAACATAAATACTTGTGTGTTTGTTTATTTCATATATTTCCTTGTTTTTTTAGTCGATTCAACTAGATTTGTATGTATGTATATATTATATAAATAAAGTTATAAATTATATTAAAATTTTATTTTTAAATATAACATCATAATTGTGTCATAGATGAAAAATGTTGTACTTTTTAAGATGTCATCTACTTTTATAGTTTCGTTATATCGGTATCAATTATCCCATATTTTCTAAATATAATATATAATAAATAACTCTAAAATTGTATTGTTATATTTTCACTGACAATTCTTAATAAATAAAAATGTATTGTGTTTTTAAGTATAACATTGATTTATTTCAACATGAAAGCAAATATTCTCCGTCATAAATAATTTTTGAAAATATCTTAGACACGACTAAAAGGCATACATTTATTATTGAAATCAGTAAAACACTAAATAATAAATTTGACTATAATAATACAATGTTTATGATTAACGTGAATAATTAATTATTATCATAAGTAAATTAACTTAAACTGAAATAGAAAACTTATAGTATTTAAACTTCCTAATTGGAGTAGTATAAAAGAAAATGTCACATATACTAATTATATTCAGCTTTTTTCAATTCAGTTAAACTCCTTCAGGGGCAGCGTGGTGAAGTGGTCACGCAGTTGTCTACGACGCGCGCAGTCATCAGTTCGAACCCGGCTTGGTGCAAAAAACATTCTTCAGAATTAATTCTATAGACTCTCTTCCCCTGCCATCGTTCTGGTTACACTACACTGCTCCCCACCGGACTCACTCCGCTGGGAGTGAAGACCACACACGTGAAAATTCTCTTCTAAGGGAAGGGGGTAACAACTGCCAAACTTCTACCCCTCCAAAAAGTGAAAAGATATCGACAAAGACATGACGGCCGTTTCGAAAGAAATATAAGAGAAAAAAAAAGTTAAACCCCTTAGTTCCGATTCCTTAAAATATTTTACTTTTACAATACCTACTCAGCAAAAATTAAAATATAAGTGAATAGAACGCATATCATATAATCAGAGAGTTCTAAAATTAGAAGTAGATTTCAATGCACTAATGTAGATTTTATTTAAGTCTTTCGAAAAAAAAAAATTAAAAAAGTAGGGACAGCATTTTTCAACTCCCAATAGTATAATAATTTATACTAATTTTCGATAACTCATGATAATCAAACCACTTGAGAATTTTTCTAATATTTAACGATAAAACTGATCATTTTACAATCCTCTCGGATTGTATATAACTCAATACGAGTATAACAGCAAATTTCACACATATTTAATTGTATGTTAATTTAAAAACTTAAATGATAATTGTCAAAAACATTTTATGGTAGGCCATAAGTTGGTTATATAACCATATATTATATATATTATATATATATATATATATATATATATATATATATATATATCTGTTATAGATTCTCAATTATAGAAATACCGTTAGATATCAGACATTAATATTAGAATTGCTTCTCTGTCATCTAAAGAAAAGTTCGATACTTTGCTTCTGTGTAATCAATTTAAAGTAATTACTTTCTTTTTTTTTTATTTGATTCCCCGATTTACGGTTCAAGTGGAAAAGTTAAAAAATAAAGTAAAAATTTTCAGCAAACATTATTTTCCGTAAACTTTTTTATGATTGAATGGCTAAAAACCAATATACAACTTATCAGTCATTTTCAATTAATAACTGGTGAGAACTAGAAATCTAATCGTTTATAGATTAATCACTAATAATAATAAGTGTAGTATCAAAATAATTATTTACTTATGTTTTAATATCACTTTTAATAGCTCTTACTTTTAATAGTTGTTAAAATTAATAATTTTTTAAACACTTCACTTAACATACATGAAATTTTTTTATTTAATCATCGATTTCTTTGAAATATGAAATAATATCAGTAGGTACAGGGCTGGGCAAGATACCTTAAAAAAAGTATCTAAATACAAGATACAAGATACATTTATAACTAGTATCTAAATACAAGATACAAGATACTATAATATTTTTAAAGATACTAGATACAAGATACATGTATCTGAGATACCTATAAGATACAAGATACTTAATATATTTTTCTATTTAAAATCATTAAATTAACATATTATGTACAATTATTATTGAATTAATACATAATATATGTTTATATTTTAAATACCCAGTGTGCTGTAACACCCATAAAACTGCGATGTTTTGTGGACCAAATATCAGCAGTTGTCGTGACCAACAACTGTGTCATTTCAAAAAAAATTTTAATTGCATCGTTTATTTTTATATAATCACCATCTATACGGCGACTAAGTTCTTCGAGAGTATATATAGTAATTTGCCATCTAAGCATTATGGAATATTAACAATTGTATTATTTTGGTTGTCCATGTTCTTAATAACACATATATATTGCAATATTAACCCGTAACTAGTCACGTCGGGTCATATTGACCCGTAGTTTGAATATAATAATCTGATATAATAATCAATATGCGGTTAATTTAACACTTCACATTATAGATAAAGAAGTTTATAGAGAGTACAGAAAATTCCCTTATTTCCCAAATAACTGAATCTAAAAATAACATACATGTTCTCAGACATCGGGTCCTTATGACCCGACGTGACTAGTTAAGGGTTAATATTTATATATTTTTTCGTCACTTTGTCAGTCTACACAAACACCGCACAGATGCATAATACGCACGAGACAGACAGAGAGTATGAACCGACAGACGTCAGTTGGCGACCGGTGATCAACGAAGTCTTATCTCTGATATAATATTATCGCCAGACACCAAAGTTACTTTAATCTAATATATTACTATCCAACATATCATTACTTATTGGGTTATTAGGAAAATTTGTATATAAATGAAATAATATGAAACATATTTTTTGAATGTATCTAGTATCTTAACCATAAAAAGATACTAGATACAAGTCAATAAAGTATTTAAATACCCGATACAAGATACATTCAAATTATGTATCTCGATACAAGATACAAGATACAATTGTATCTAAGATACGTATCTTAAATACTAGTATCTAAGATACTGCCCAGCCCTGAGTAGGTATAATAACAACGTGTATCAAGTATTTATTCTGTAAATCACGTAATTTAAAATATTAATTAATAATAGGTATCTCTATTATTAAATTAAATTTTTTTTTTTTTTAACTTTAACACATTATGTGCTTCATACTTATAAATATTATTTTATCAAAGAAATTTACATAAACTTTGTGTATTTTCTCAAAGCGCATTAGGTTTAGAAATTTAGAATAATGTGAATAAAATTAATTTAGGTGCAACAGTTATCTTAAATATTAACTGAATTTCCCAAGCAATCAAACTGAAACTGAAATCTTGTTTTTACTTTTATGTAATTTTAGACACTTTCATTTTAATTAAGAGTAAGCTACCGTATTTTACAAGATCTTTTTGTAATTAAAACTCAGGAAACCTGAATGAACATATTTTAAACTAATACGACATTTCATCATATTGCACATTAAAATACCACATGTGTTGCGAGATTGAATTTTATACCTACATACATCGTATAATATAATAATTAATAATTCTACTGTGTAGATTTGTATATAAATATTGATAGGTACTAACATTTTATTTATTTTAGATCTTTGAATAAAATTTGAAAAACATTATTATAATTACTGATTTCTCATAAAATTTAATTAGCCGAAACATTGTTTGACATACGAGATATAAGTACTGTTTTATCGATCGGCAAAAGACGTTTTCAATGACCAGTTTTCGTAATTATTTATTGCGTTTATACGATAGGAGCCAAGACGAATTCCGTCTAGCTATCTTCGTGGTTAACCGCATGCAGCGTGTGCATAATATAAATTGACAAATAGCTCGGCTAAAGCTACGAGTCGTCTCATAGAAATAATGAGGTGTGAATTTGTACGCGTGGTCGTCGTTTTATAGATTTAATTTTGAAATTGTATAACTCAGAGTCAAATCAATCCACATCCGACGATCGAGTACCCCGAGACAGATTTTTGCCCTATCACAGAAATCAATATAAATTATAATGTATACACAATAAATATAAAAATTTACAACGATATGGGTATCTATAATTATGTATCAATCGTGGCAGTTATCGATTGTTAGACGTAGCATTACTAAAGTGAATACAATATTATATCGTCACCATTCACGCAAAAAGTGTTAAGTACAAACACAGTTTATGACCATAGCAATTTTTCAAATTTTACACACTTTAAACATATTTACTCGAGTATTTGCTGGAAGTACCTATAAAAAAAAAAATTGTATACATCTTATAAACCGAATATGTCATAGTTAAATTTATTACGTGGCTGAAATGTTTATCTTTTGTCGTTTAAAATGTGTACCCTAAATTAGCGATTTTTGGACTTAATGTATTTTACATGAAAAGGCATAATATTATCTGAATATAAAACAGATTTTTTTTTTTTTTTTTTTTTTTTTTGTTTCAGTGTCACATAAGTTATATCATAGTAAACACAAAAGATAATAAAAATATTTGATTGTTTTTAAAAAAACACAGTGGTTTCTTCCATGGCGTACTAAGATTTTTTGTGTTCGAGGTTTATACATTTTTTGGCGGGGAGATACTTAAGAAATTATTTAATTTGAATTACTTGATCATTGAACTTAAGTCTTACTTTAGATTCTGAATGAAACAAAGAATGAATTGGTTTTAAAAGTATGTATTTTTTCTTTCTTGTGTACTTTATAACTTTTTTGTGTTTATAGTGGTTCTTAAGTTTCATCCAGTTTCTAGCATCTTTACAGATAAGACATTTTTTCTAATTGGTACATTCAAATGATTATGTTCCTTTATTTTTTATAGTTTTTCCAAACACCAACTTAAAAATTGAGTAAAAACCGTAAATTAGGTATAGATAAGATTTGTATAAAACATATTTTTGATATTTGGCTATGTTACAATTATATTGTGATACAAGACACTCGAAACTAGCATCTAATAAATTGAAAATATCAATAATTTGCATATGCCGAACTTGATAAAATTTGAAAAAAAAATTTAACTTTATGATTCATTTCAACCTTTTGATATAAAACCTGAAAATTTAATATTATCATACTAATATACTTAAAATTACTATGACCGACTAATTACTTAAGACTTAGTTTAAATGTTGTAAAAATGCTTATATTTAAAGCAATTCTGCTTAGTTTAAATTATTTACGGCGTTATTACCTGGTCACTAGTTATGGTGCATTTTCCAACGATTTACTCCGTGTTATGTGTTTAAACATTGCCTATTTAATTTTCGTAAGGCAATATCTTTTACTTATTGTATTATATTTTTCTAAATGAGCAAAATTTTGTGAATTTTATGTTGATTTCACCTCAATTTACGTATTTTTTTTTTTTTTTTTTACTACTGCCGTTTAAGCTTTTGAGGATACCATACAATGCGTCCGTATGTTTTATACACTGAAATAAATACATGGAACGCGTATGGTGTATAATTCTCGTATATGAAAAATGAGCTGATACGCGAGCCGTCATATGCATTCTGTTTCATTTATCTCATTGATTGTAACTAACTTCAATTAGTGATAAAACAGTAACTTTTATTCGGATATAACATAATTAGTATAAAATTATAATCTGAAATCATAATAATGAATAATTATATTCATTTTAACCATGTTTTAATTTTAATTTTTAAATCTCATGAACTAGGACACTAGGTACTCACGTAAGTGGCCAAGTCTTAATGATTACTTATTACTATTTACAAAACGCAATTGACATTTTACAATACATAACTATTTTTTTTACACATTTTGAAAAATTGCTAACCTTGACAGTACTTTCCTTTTATTTTTACCTATCATATCTTTATTTATTCTTTTAGTTTCATGAAATTTTCTTAGTCTAATATAACATAGTGAGATCGTTTTTATTAATTGTATTGTGTGGTTGAATTCTGAATCGAAATTATGATTATTCAGTGATGAGAATAATCGATGGGTCACAAGTTGTCCAAAGACAGATGCAGCCAAGTTTTGAGCAAAATGAAATTCGTTCATTTCAGCGATATCATGAATGACTCTTTTATAAAGCAGTTCAGTTGTACGACAAACTGTAATGACATTTGGTGCAGGAATGATAAGTCCACCTTTTTAGTGTTAACATAATATTATTCTTTTTATTGCTGTCATAATAATCCTAATTATATATTAATAAAAATATCTGTTAATTTATAATTTGTTATATTTGTTATTTGTAAACTATTAAGTATAAATATGAAATATAGTTTATCTTTACATTGAATACTTGTTGTTCTAACACATTAACTGAATCATCACTACTAATTCCAGGCGGTGTATTACAACTTGTACTAAGAGATAACTGATTTGAGTTCAATTTATTTTCATCATTATTAATGTCTGGAGTTATTATAGCACTTAGTTTATTTTCCTATATATTATATTAAATTAATTTTAGACTAATTAAAAGCTATAAATATAATGAATTTTAAAGTATTATTTGTTTACCAACAAACGCGTTGGAAATGCAGTTAATTTCAGTTTTTTTGTGTATGAATTTAAATTTTGAATATCATTTTCTTCAAAGTGACGTTCACACACAAAATACAACTTATTTGATATAGATTCTTTAATACCAATTACTTCAAACCATTTTATACGAGCAGGATCAGTTAGAGGAACTCTATTATAATAAAAGTATATAATATGTTTTTCCGCAATGTTCGTTTATATATAATTTTTATTTATTTAAAGAAGAGACTTACCTGAACATGCTAATACCTTTTTGATTAGCTTGTGAGCAAACACAACATTTACGAACCATCATCATTTTATATAGTATATTATATAGTACATGCATTGTACTAAATTTATAAATAACAATAATATTCAATTGATAATAACTTAATAAAAAATAGAATACAATTTATATATTATATAGCCTAGATGTTAGATGTTTATAATAATATTATAAAAAAATAGAAATTATCGTAGCAGTATCAAAATGTACGTTTTGCATGATAAAACTTAGTAAGTAAGGCGGGAAAATATAAATAGATTAATATCATGATTCATGATTAACAATTTTCATGGAGATCATTACATTTCTTTATCTCTGCCATGACTCTAAATAGTCTAAATGCATATGGCGGCCTCCTAGTAGGCTCATATTTTGTTTAATACACGCGTTCCATGTATTTAGTTCAGTGGTTTTATATAGGTACCTACATATTTACGAAATACCCCTGGATCCTCTTATCCACTGCAATAGACATTAAATCTTTGATGGTGAAAATTCGTTCATAGAATTATTATTTTATCACGTGCGGGAAAAAATATTGTCTGGTACAGTGAGGTTGTATCGCATACATACTTACTTCTACATCGTATACTATACATCTTACGTCAAATATTAAAATTGATGGAAAATATAAATAAGTTCAAATGGTACAATACAGCGACTACTTATTGAAATCTCTTTTCTTGAGTAAAGGTCAGTAGTTTATATTAGTCTTCAGTAAGGATCCAAAAATGATGTAAAGCTCAAATAAATATGACGACGTCGTCGCTCGATTGCAATGTTTTATATTCTATGGCGCGCCGTGGTACGCTTGCTATATGGGTTTGTAACAACGTTGTGTCATACTTAAAAAATATATTCACTGACCAGCACTATTTTTTTTTAATTTCAAGACTGACCGACACTGTGTATCTAAAAATAATAGTCACTTAATTTTTCAACTTTTAATGTTTAATGTATAGTTGAATTTATTTTCGAACAATTTGGATAATCAATGGATTTATAAAATAAATGTGTAGGGAGTCAACTGAATGCTTAAATCTTGGGAGCCAAATAAATACGTTAAAATAACGATTACCTGAGTTTGGAAGCCCATTCAATAACTCTGGTTTATAACGTCACTTAGTCCACGGATAATCGAAACGTCATATTGAAATGTTATTTATTTATCATTTTAGTCCCCCCCCATTTTCCCAATTCTATGGCTTATTTGTTAATTATAAAATGAGTAGTGCAAATATCGAAATTCGATCAGAATTTCAAACTTATTCGTTATTGGTTTTTTGTTTTTACAAAACAGGAAAACAAGACAATGTTCGTACAGGTACAGTCACCATATGTTATACCAAAACAGAAGATACCGACAGCATTTATTCAAAAAATACGGAAATGATTATGTCAAATATGATTAATTTGAATACTTGGAGTTATTAAGTTGGTGACATTTACAAAGTTGTTAAAAAAGGGGAACGATGTCAAAGTAATTATCGTAGTTATTCATGTAGCCCAAAATCAAAAGGTCAAGAATACTACATTATTTCTTCATCAACCGTTTCTAAAAATGTTAGAATATACCGAGGAAAGTTCTAAATTATTCAAACAATATTTTTATAAATTTTCATTCATATCAGATGGAGACTACAACATTGACTTCAATAATAAAGGAAAATTTGAAGCACTAACGTATTTTTTATCAAATGCGTTTAACTTGAGAATTTATCATGATTCAATGCAATATACAACAAAATATTGTATTACGAAATATAGTCGGTAATGTTTTTATGAGATATAATCAAAAAAATTTTGTTGCAAACAATTTTCTCAACTAATTTATATAATTGACTTATAAATATGTTCACTTATTAAAGTGGCACATAATACAACACTTAAAATTATATACGTTGAAGAAAAATCGTAAGGAACTTTGTTTCTGGCAGGGATTCCGTCACACTTTTTTGTGACCGATTATGCGTTACCAATATTTTCTGTCGCACTTTGTTTTCTAAGGCAACTGTTAAAAATTTATATTTTATCAATATTACTCATCTGTTGACCACACTCAAAAACTGATCATATATTATCATTCAATGTTTTTCTGTGCAGGAGAGAAAATCATTTTTTTTTTTTTTTGTACAAGTGTCGGCTTGTACGTTATTTTCATACTCAACCGTTCACGGTTACTGATGGAAAACGCACAAAACATAACGCTTTGGTGCGAACATTTTGACGCGGTCGTCAATGACGTACGCGCGTCTCGAAGTCCACGGTGATGCTTGTGTGGTGTCGATCGTAAGTAATTTATCTGTGATAAACTCTAAATACGCGCAAAAAAATCCCATAAAAACATTACGAGTACAATAAATTCGAAATATTTTTACGGTACTAGTCGATTCGATATCAAATGAGAGCATAAGTAGACAAAGAAGAACTGACTAAATGCAATTAACATTATTTAGCTATGAAAACTACCATATGCACAAAGTACATGAGTAAACAAGGATAAAAAGAATATTATTTCATAGTTTTATTCATAAACGTGTACAATAAGGTGCTGTTAGAAGACAAAAAGAGTTTACACCCCGTGAAAATGTTTTTAATTTGCATTCCTGTTTTTTTGAAGCTATGCTTCTTTACGCGGGTTCTGTTGAAGGTATGCTTTTTTCGCGGTTTCGCTGGGGCCCGCCGTGTAAAATCGAAGATGTCCAAAAACGTTCCGTTCCGTTCCGTTCCGTTACCGCAATGATGGTGCGGTGTCAACTGTACAGTAGTATGAATACGCGTGTACCGGGTTCGAATCCTCAAACCATAATATAATTTTTTGCACTTTTTTCCTAAATTTTTTCTGAATTTACGTCAATATGGATCATTTCCTTTATACGTCAACTTATAAAATCTGTTTTGAAGCTATGCTTCTTTACGCGGGTTCGGCGGGAAGGGGCCCGCCGGGTAAAAATGGAAGATGTCCAATAATATAACATAACATGATATAACGTTACCGCAATAGCGACTAGCTATAGTGACTGTTGAGAGTGCTACGGCCGCAGGCTGCGGCAGCAGCGCATTGTTAAATAGCCAATAATACTTGTCCACGGTTAAATTTGAAGAATTCTATAAATAGAATAGTTTAATGTGCTGTAGGTTGTTGGTACTTGGTACATTACTATATCGATAACCGATAATTACGCGCGTGCAGTGCTTGTTACAGTTATTACTTAATACTTATCAATCGTTCTACTACAATCGAGTACTATATAGAATACTAGACTACAAAATATTTCGTATTTTCATTAGAGTATTAGACACGTTCGAGTTGTTCGATGCAGTACCTAATACCTATAGTAATAATAATATATTCCCATAACGCTTACAGAATTAATAATGAACGGTATTTTGTATGTTTTATTATTTTATATTATTATCCTTACATTTTAAAATCATTATTTGTTTGTTTTTATTCTTTATATTTTCTTCATATTGTTTCCATTTTATTTTGACGAACTTCAATTAAAAACTTTTACGTAAGAGGTTCTTTTTTTTATTAAGCTGTTAGGTAGGGAGTTGAAGCATAGCTTCTGTCGGCAGTCCCACAACTGCCTGTTTTATAATTTTTATGTAACACGGGTATTTTTTTAAATAACTCAGTTTATAGAAAAGTCAAAAATAATGGAAAAAGTGTACAGTAAAAATGTTAAACCGTTCGTTAAGAGTAGCCGTAGAAAACGTTAAAAATCGAGTAACAATGGTTTCCAAGGCGCTTTGTAAAAAACAAATGTAATCGCATACGAAAAGTCGACATCCCGAATTAAATAATAGTTAACTATATTTGTATGCTTGAATCAATTGAATAACAATTTAAACAAAATTATGGAAGCTTACTGAGCAACCGCATTAGTTATTGTACTACATTTTCTTGTCGTGCAACCACGGCGGCGGCTATTATGCACACAATAACATAATATGATAAACAGTAGGTATAATATGTATGCGTTCAGTGAATTTCATGGTAATTCCGATTGTGTGCGTTTTGTCCAATTTTACCGTAATAGATCGCAATATTGTTTTATACATTGACAATTCAGTACTCTGTCGTTTATGGTCTAAATATGCGTTTCAACGCTCAAACAATTTGAAAATAATCAATTAAACAAAATCAAATGATGTCTATGGAGGTGCCTATACTCACGTCACTGCCCGGAGCTACAGTTCGTTAGCCCCCTCCGAAGTAAGATTCTGGCCTCACTGGGTTTTACTCTTTTAACGCGACCTGGACTGGATTCCGTTACCAATGACCTGTCACGTCTACTAGCATATCGTGTGGATTATATCCGAACGGAGAATATTGCGTGTAACTGCGATAATTGGCCATTCGGGTCCATTCAAGCAAACCAGTCACCAGTGTATAATAACAAACGACTCCACTACCCCTTTTCGCCTCTACTCGTATTGAAGTGGTGGTGATAATGACGATAGCGATGATAATCACAAATACCAACAATATAGTTAAAGCAACAATAAAGGGACCATATACCGCGTACACGGGACTTGGGCCGAGACGCGTAGCGGTGGTGTGGGCTCTTCAGGTTTTACGCATGTACGTGAATTTATTATATGTAAATGCGATTCCGAAACAGTAATTAACAAGTGACTGAAAGGGATTACCGAACCCCCCGCGTGTACCTCTTCTGCCAGCACCGCTGCCGTCACCGTCGCCGCCGCCGCCGCCGCCGCCGACAACGCTGCGGACAAGTGACCTGCACTCGGTATATGAATTGGGCGCGTTTCGACTCTTCAGTCTTCACGCACAAATGGGTTTTATCAAATTCTCCCTTTTCATTATTTTGACATTTTCGCTTTCGGTGCTCACAATAAATATGACGTGCCGCTGAAATCGGTGGATATTATATTAAACGCTAATTTGATTTTAGTCCTGAAATGACGTCATATCAAGCCGGCACCGTGATCGGTTTGACAATTATTTTATTTATTTTTTGTTGTTATTTTAGATTCTGAGTGAAAGAGGCGAAGAATATTGTATTGATTATACAATGACGTATAGTTTTTTCACGTCTGTAACTTTGCTTAAGAGTGTTGAAAACAATTCGACGTTTTTGTATCATTTATTTCTATGGAAAGATTGAGAAAAAACGGTAAAATCTCGTATGGTACGAACTAGATTTTAATGAAACTGATATTGTCATTAAGTCTTAATATAAAGTAACGATGTTAAAAATATGAATTTTTCACTTACAAGTATCAGCAGTGGACATGCCATTTTTTTTTTTTTTTTTGACTATAGTTGAAAAAAACACCACTTATACTAAAAATATCACTTTTTCAAAAGTTGTTATGTTATAAAATTTTAAATCTTTCCAAATTAAAAGTTTCACCAAATATTTTTCGATCAATGTTCCCAGTTTTATAAAAATTGGCTTCGTGAATTATTTTTTATAAACATTTTAAGTTAGAACATGCCCAAATAACTTATGACGAAAAATGCTTAAAATATTATTTATTTTTTTTCATTATTTCATAACTTTAGCTATTGCTTGTTTTGAGATTTGAAACTTAAAACAAGATTATTTATAAGTAAAATAACTTTTATTTACTTTTTTTGATTGACAAATCGGTTTCTCAATTATTTTTATTTAAAACGTCAAAACGAAATAAAATTGATCATATTTACAAAAAAACCAATCGAAATTGATTATTTTGATCATATTTCACCACTAACAATGTTAAACAAAAATCTCTAAGACTTAAATGTTCACTGAATGACTATCATAGAATTTTTCATTTCATAAAAAATTTAAACTAGTAATAAAAGTATCCACTTAGCTCAACTCAGAATCTAGATATATGTGTCAAGTCAATAGTAAAAATGATCCACCAAAGATGCTTTACACCCACCACTATTATCTAGTCCACAAAGTGAAGTGACGAAAGAAGAACATCCATCATAATTATACTAACAGTTTTTCATCATCATTATTATTATTAACTTGTACATGTTTTTGGGGTGGATACACAGTTTTTTTTTGTGGCTGATTTTTCGTCGTCAATTTTATGTTACACTTTTTGTTACCTAACAACTATTAACTATTTATATTTATCTTCATGAATTTGGCCACGGTCAAAAACATATATATGATTCAATGTTTTTCCATGTAGCGGAGTATATCTAATGATTTTTTTTTCATTATTACTATTATGTTTATAGTCTATAGTTTATACGAATGTACCATATATGGAGTGTAGTTATAGACAAAATAGTTAACAAATTATTTTATTTTAAGGTTTTGAATGACATAATCATTAAATATGTACATTCCAAATCATTGACTATTTGTATAATAACGCTGTAATATGTTCATAAGTTTCTAACTCTATAAGAATTTCAGACAAAATAAATCGACGAGCGAGAAAATTCAATTGGTATACCGCGAATAAATATTAACGTGATTGAACAACATAATACAATATTATAACGCCGACGGTTTTGAACAAATACACTCATAATTAATATTGAAGCGATTCAAAACTCATTACCTATACGATATCGTTTAACGTATTCGTTGGAAATTCAAAGGTATTTTTTCAACTTTCATAGTCAAACGGTACTGTGGTTTAATAATGACATACGATTTATGTGACTTTCGGGTACGAAGACCGCACGATCGCTAATTACGTCATAATTTTATTTTTTGTAAGTCGATATTTTAAATGTAATATAATACATACACTTTTTTTTTTGTTATTGGCATGAGAAAGATTATTTTTAATTATTATCCATAATCCACAAAGTAAATTAGGAGGCCGTCGAAAGTACAGGTGAATTAACCTACGTATTTCAATTTTATATATGATTCATTATGTCGTTTTTTTGGTTTGATTTATTTTCGTAACTTAACACAGTATTCATCACGTACAATAAACACACTTTATTTAAAATGCATACTCTTTGTGCTTGAAAATATTATATAATAGAGTCAAACAACTTGTTTTACACTAGGGCAATGTATAGTTATACACAGAGCCGGATTAACATAGGTGTAAAAGGAGCTTTTGCTCCAGGGCGGCAAATTTTTGGGGGTGGCATGTAATTTTTGTAATATAAATATTAAATATCGTGTATTTGTTTAGTTATTCAAATTTATGCATAATTAAATCGAGTAATATTAGGTTGGCTATTGAAAAATTACATATTTTCATTATGATAATAAATTTTCTTATTTTTAAAATATAAAATTATAAGCTATAGCACTGAATAATGTATCTACAAAATTATGAGGATGGACCAGCGGCATGGTATAACCATGAATATAGTGGTATTAATCACAGTTTACAAACAATTTTGTAAAATTCTGTTATAAATAAACGACTTCTGTAGTTTTGTCTAATCGATTTAAATAATATAAAGTACCAAATGAATTTTTTTTAAACGGTTCAACTTATTCATACAATATTACATGAAATACATATTATAGTGTTTTAAGTTTTTAACTACTTCTTGATAAGAAATTTCTTATCAAGTATATATTGCTTCAGGGCGACTCTGACACTTAATCCGGCTCTGGTTATACCTAGGGTTGCCAACTTTTATAATTTGTAAAACTGGACGTTTACTGAAAACCTTTTTTTTTTTTTTTTAGTCGTAAAAGAAATAATATAAACATATTTATTATTTTAGTTTGTTACTATTACTATAATTCTGATAAATTGATAAATGATAAAAATGATAATACAAGTAATAATATAAGTAATTTACAATAAAAAAATTTAATATATATTAATTATGTGCTTTGCTTTTTAAAATTGTATTTTTTTTCACTTTTTGCCGCCTTTACGAGTTGTTGACCACTTTCTGTTTCCAAAAACTCACAAAATTCATGACACGACAAAGTGTAGTTGAAATTTGTCATAATTTCTGCTTTAATGACTTCTACTCTGAGTCGGTTCCTCTCATCAGTCCATAAGTTTTTCATTACCGAAAAAATACGTTCCACAAATGCATTTGTTGGCGGAACAGCAAAAATATATTCTATTATTTTCAATAAATTAGGAGCATCTATTTTTATTAAAATTTTAGACCATTTTTGGGATAATGACAAATTTTTATTTTCGGAATCAACTGTAGGTAAAATATCGTTTAAAATAACTATTTCTGAAAACAACTGGTCTCCATTTATTTCAATTTTTTGGCTTTTACAAAAAGTAAACACATTATTTATATCAATTGGATTTTCTAAGTTAAACATCGTGACTTGTTCGTTGAACGAATACGGACTGTAATCATACCATTTTTCAAGATAGTGTATAATTCTTGAATATACAATCAATGCGTCTTTTTCAAATTTTAATTTCTCAGACTGTTTAAGATAAATTAAGCCTTGATTAGTTTTAAAACCAAAAATTTTTTTTTCATACCGTGATTTAAATTCATTTAATAAATTTTTAAAAATATAATGAATTTCACTTATCTCAATAAAATTACTTTCAACAGTTTTTATTTTAATGTTTAATAAATACATAATGTTATGAACAAAGTAAATATATAGCTCTGGTAAACTCGGATTTTGATCACCTCGAAGTTCGTTTTCTTGGTCAGATATAAAGGACCAAATAACATTGTTAACATTTTCTTCTCCTTGACTAAGAAAATACGATTTTAAAACGGGCCATGATTGTAAAAGTGTATCTATAGCTTGGTACAATGAAAGAAATCTAGTTTTTACGTGACGAAGAATCGATACAAATTCTGTATCCATAAAATCAAAAAAGTTTTTAAGTTCATGTATTTTTTTAGCACTTAATGAAAATTCAGAATGAATTTTTAAAATTAAATTCTCAACATCATAAGTCAACTTTTGTAAACCAAATTTTGCTGTATTATGCAAAATATGCATATGACAATGCCCCGGTATTAAATATGGTAAATTTAATTGATCTCTTAAATAAACAAAAACCGATTTATTTTTGCCATAGTTAACTGAACAATTATCGGCTCCATACGAAACAAGTTTTTTTAAATTTATATTATTTTTTTCAAGACATTCTATTAAACAGCTACCAATAGATAGAGATGTCTCGTCTGCATTTTCATAGAAATCCAAAATACGTGTACATGTACCAATATTTTTATCGAAGAATCTAATAGCAACAGGAAAAAACTTTTTATTCCCTTTATTCGATGCATCAGTCGCGATAGAAAAATATGTGTCTTTTAGCTGTTTTAAAACTAATTCTATTGAATATGGACCTAATACATTTTCTACTAAAGCAGTAATTTTAGTACGACCACAATGAATTTTAGAAGCTAGAGTTGAATCAGAAAAATAATTCTTTAATAGTTTATTACCGCAGTCTTGAGACAAGTAACTATGATGATGTTTTATACCATGATAAGTTAATTTTAATTCAGTGCGAGCAATATTTTCTGTTTCTGTACTATTTTTAGTTGAAAAAAAACTGTTCATTATTTTATTTTGTTTAACAATAGATAATCCTTTTTTATGTTTTTCGCTATTTTGATGTTTTTTTAAAGCAAGAAATCCTTCATATTTAATTGTAAACGTAACCCGACATAAAGAACAAAATGCTTCTGACTCACTACTTTTTTGTAACCACGACGAATATGTATCTTCTTTTAACCATTTATCTAAAAATACACACATGCGTCTAGGTTTTTTTTTCAGCGGTTTCGATTCACAATCACTTTCACTACTAGACATTTTAAATAAAACACTATACACGCAAATTCACGTCGAATGACAAAATATATGAGCTAACGAGTGACGACTGACGACTTTTTTTTTAAAAATTAGTCGTCGTTGTAGGTAGGTACAAAGTCCGTACATGAACGATAAGAATTGTATCGGATCTTTTATCATTTTTATTACCACGATTCTAAAAGTTAATACCTACTTGTCGTTATCGCATAAATACATCGAGGGACTTAGGAAAAACCAAGACATTTATTAGTTTATGGCGTCCAGTTGAAAGGTATACCTGTACACTGGACAGGACCCAGAAAATCTGAACTGTCCAGGTGAAAACTGGACGGTTGGCAACCCTAGTTATACCCATGTACGGTCATAAATAATTGCAGAAGTATAAATTATAACATACTTCAGGTGGTGAATCCTATAAATGGTGGTAACCGAAGTGTATCAAAATCAAAATGTCAGCCATTTTAAATGTCCCCGTAACATTTTAAATATATTTACCATATATTACTTGCTTTATAATTTTTTTACTATTTCTGGGAAATCACCTTGAGAAAATATTGTAAATACAAATTTAGATAAAATAAGTTTAACTAATAATGACTACTGTAGTAGTGTTGATAACTTATTATTATTAACAAAATCGGCTATACTTATCTTCGTTAATTTATCAAAACCAACCACATTATAATATGACGAAGTTGAATATTCGAGTGAAAAAATACATTACGTAATAATAGCATTATACTTTTATATGATATACGATTTTTTTTTTTTTTATGTACGGGATTTTGTTATGCTCTCACTTTAATTTATTTAAGTAACAGTAATATTGTTAGTCGTTATTTTGAAGAAACATAAAACTAATATCATACAGATATGTGTGTTCGCGTGCGTACCTATAATCATAATACATTCTTTAAAACAGATATTGTGTTTCGTCTTTACGTAACAGCTTTTGAAATATTTCAGAACATTTTCGTAGAAAAGTATAACCAGTATCATAGCCATCCACTTCATATGCACACTCATATGTTAATATATATTTTACAAATCATAATATGTTATTTGTATGCAGAGTGTCAGTTAATTTTGGTATTATTTGATACGCTGATATTGTAAATTTTTATTCGTTTGATACGATACGCCGTAGGTTAAAATACATGGCAAAACGAAACGATATCATCATCGAACTGTCTCAAAAATCACTCCAGGGCTTCGAAAGAAAAATATCACGTCTATACATTATCGCACAAAACCGTACATTAAAAAAAAAAGAAAACCAATCAAACTATATATATATATATATATATATATATATATATATATATATATATATATATATATTATATATAAACATTTTCTATCACTATAAAATGTACACCGTTTGTCCTAATCCAATAGATCTCGTAAATACAAGAGTAAAAATACATTATACAACACAATCAGACCATAGAAAAAGTGTATTCCATGTAGTAGCGCATTGGCTCATCCGGTCCAAATAACAGTAATATGGGTTTTCCGGTAAATTATTAAATAGAAGGAGTGAATTACAAATGAAAGATAAAAAACCGGACACAAGGGTACTTTGTACGTAGGCTGAGCGGTGATTTGAGTGGATAAATCAAACAGGGATTTTTTTTTTTTTTTAATAAATGATTGTTCACTATAAATCATAGTATTCTATATTTAATCAGCACGACATAAATTCAAAACACGTTTAGGTGCTTGCGTTTCCACTTTAAAATATAGTTTTTAATTAAGTTACATGTTGACATATTCTTATCATTTATAATTCAACGTGTACCTAATAGTGATAATGAAAATAAAGTCACATGCTACATCACAATCCATACTAAAATTGAATTTATTTTCTACGTGATTTCAAAATGTTGATATTGTCTAATAATTACACGAAATCTATAATCATCAATCACATACATAACTATTGGTGTTTTATGCTAAACATCAAGGGTGGACACGAGAGCAATTAAACATATAAGAATTAATACTATTAGAACATTTTTTAAGAAGCATTTATTCTGAGTTTGAAATAACTGACACAATAATTTTCGAAGAGTGTTTGAACCCTAATCTCTCTCCCTGCGTCCAATATTCAGAAACGTTCTTTTATTTATTTTTTTTTTTTTGAAATTATTGAAACCCAATTCTTTTAAACTACTATTTTCGTGTATTAATGCAATGCGTTAGTAATGTATTTTTAAGGTTTGTCTGATAAAAATAAAAAAAATAGGTTTTACATTATAATGAATCAAGATGCAAAAAATTAAATTTAAAATAATTGATTTTAGGTAATACTTTGGGGATAATTAAAATCAAAAATATATTTCAAGCTTACATGTTAATTGTTTATTTTTGGAGTTAAAATAATTTTAGTTTATTGTTCTGATTCTGACTTATTCTCTGAATTATTATATTAAGTTACGCAGTCATTACGCATATTACAAAAAAATCAAACGCAGCCATATTAAATGTTGAAGATTTTTCTAGAGACCACTTGAATTTCAAAAACCTAATAGAAACTAACTGAAAAAATATGTAATAATTAAAATCTATATTCTTTATATATACATGTGAAAATATAGTGTATAATAATCTTATTTTTGAAGTGTTCAACTAAAGAAAATGATACGGAACGAATGCAATTAAAATTTAAATTAAAAAAAGAATCTTTCTATGTGATTTTTATAAACAGTGGTGGTGAAAAACGACAACAAAAACTGAAAAATCATATACTAAGGTACTTGAAACGTTGAAACTTGTGATAAAATAAAAAGTATAGAAAATAAGAGACCAATTAATAATTATTATTGTAAGTTTCTCCGGAAAAAACAGGTTAATCTTAATGTCAAAGAAGTGAATGATATTTATATTCATGAACGAACAAAATAATCGTACTTATAGATAGTGCAAACAAAAAAATATATTCTAAAATGAGAACAAAGGAATTAATTGTTTGAATATTTAAAAATGTTATGAGTGCCGAGTAATTTCTTTGTGGGTAGAATACTATTAAGCGAACGACAACAATGGCATAATAGTAGAAGAAAATTAAACAGACATCAAAGAGAAGAAAATTAATATGTATGTAAATGTAATGAAAAATATGGCCCCTGTACATCGGACGTGTATACGTTCTATATATATGCACGTAGATATAATTTACACGTACGCTACATATCAAGTATAAAATACAATTTGTCATTAGAATAAAAGTAACAAACAAAATTAACTGAAATTTCAATTAAGTACTACTAAAAATTAAAGCCAAACATGTATTAAAAATCAGTTCTCTAAATGCATAATTTTAATTACTATCGTAAAACAATGGGACTATGAAAAATTAAATGACAGTATGATTGTGCTTGCAGCTAAATAAATATTTATACAATTCCTATGTTTTTAAAAGTCATTAGTATCATTTGTAAATGTGATCTTAAAACCATTTAATCTAATATATGTAAATTATTAATAACATGTAAGAATCATTAAAATGAGGAATATATTTCTACATTTTATAATCACGATGATTTCAACTTTGTTACAATAAACATAATATTCAAATTACACAATAAAATACAAATATTAATTATACACGAATGCTTGAATGAGTAAGGTCATATTAAGTTTTAAAATATGTAGTAATACTTCATAATATATAGTGAAATTTTCAAGTTTCTAGGAACATTACTTGTGGTGTTATGTCAAAATTATTTAAGTCAATTTAATGAAAGTGATTTTTTTACGGCGAATTTCACCGTTTTTACTCCATTCTCGGCAGTTTTCCCTAGGATTGGTAAAACTATGGAGAAAATCGAAAAATGATCTTTTAAAGTACCATCTAGGTCAAATTTCTGATCTATAAAGCTGGATGAAACTTTTGAAAAATTATTACTACCCGATAAAATGTGTACAGAAAAAAAAAACATCATTGTAAAACCATGAGATCCCTCGTTTCACTCAGAATCAAAAATAATAAATACGAGTACAATTAGTTATAGTAGTTTTTGAAATCCTAATTATAATATTGATTCCAAAGACAATTCGTTTATGCAATTATAAATGGATAAAGAAAAACAAAAGAAGAATAAATACATCATGAAACAAATAAATAAATAAACTGACTCTGGAAGAATCACCGGCAGGATGATTTTCAGAGCTGTTTACTTTAAAATATACATTTTAAAGTTTGTCTTCTCTCAGCGAACTCTTAATGTAGTAAAACTTTTTAAAATCAAATTCAAAGAGATAAATATTTACTAATAACTTAATATATTAGGTAGTTTTTATAACTATATCAGACTGATTGTACCTAAACGTAAAAACTATAGACATATTTTTCATTCTCATTGAATAATTCACAACATATTTTCAAAATAATCATTTCCATGTTTGAGTGTATAATCCAAATTTTTTTTCGATCACAGATTACTGTGAAATATACTAGTTTAAATTGTTGGTGATACTGATGAATAGTATTATGCCAAAGAAAACTGTCTTATGTAACAACTTGGATGGGTGCGATATAAGAGATATTGTTCTGTAATTTGAACAAACAGTGGAATTTCTTTTTTTTGGTAATGTGATTGTTTTACTATGAGTATACTCAGCAAGGATTACGCCATGTTCATAGGAGTCATTGAGAATCTTGAATAAGGAGTTTTTTGTGTTTTCATCCCAATTTTTTACTATTTTTGCTGGGATTTTATCTATACCGGTTGCTTTATTATCACTCAGCTCCCTTAATGCTCGTTCAAATTCTTCTTTCAAGATACACGGTCCTCTTGTATTAATATTGACATTTTCTTGTTTTTCAATATACATGTTCTCTTTAACTTCTTCTCCTTCATATAGCTTTTCAATAAATTATTTCCATTTTAATTTAAGCAACTATATTTATTTTTATTTTCAATTTATCTAACATGAAGAACTTTAGTTGAAATTTACAGGACGAAAAATTTAAAATTATGTTGTGTTTTATCCATCCCCTTATCATTACGAGTAATTATTATACGAGTATAATATATTATAATGTGCCTAGAAATTTTTTTCGGGGGGGGGGTCAATATTTTTACTGACACGTACCTATTTTAAAAAAAAAAAAATATATATATATATATATTATAATATTAAGTAAAACTTTTATTAACAATTATTTTAATTTTTCGGGGGGGGGGGGGTTGAATACCCAAACCCTCCCCCCTAGGCACGCTCCTGATGACTCATATACTGTTTTCTGTATTCCAATAAAATTTGTGAAAAAAAAGTATATATATATATTATGTTAATAATTTAGAATATTTAATCACACAAGCATTTATTTAGTTTTAATGAAATGAAAAAATTATAGAAAAGGTAATAAACGTGCATTGTTATTAATATCAGTGATAAAAGAAAAGCATATAATAATATGCATTACAAGCGTTATGAACTATATTATATATATAATCAATAAATATATACATTTGTTTGTATTCCAGTACCTAGTCTATTTCAGTGCTCTAAGCAAATTTCAAACTGAAAACATTGTTGAACTAGTAGCTTACCCCTTTGAATAGCAGTGGGACGTTTATGTCCCTAGAAGCTTCTATACATCCCAGAGTCCACTATTTCCCTTTGAGTGATGTTAATAAACACCTCAGTGGTTTTTTGGGGACAAAATGTGTAATTTGAATTGTAGATGCATAGATAGCAAATGTTGTGCAAGCAAAAATATGTGTTATTGTATGTTAAAATTTTTGTAATGGTATTTTTAGCATATTATCATTACCAATACCTATGGTTATTTTGAAAATGATGTTTATCATAATATTTTCAGTGATTATTATTCGATACGATATTTATTTTGAATACTACTTTTCACGAATTTATTTTGTGAAATACGTGAAAGTTTTTCTCATTGCTTACCAATTTAGTTGTAGTGCCAATTATCACGCAATATTTGCAAAGGTTGAGTATAAATATCACAAATATTTGTATATACAATTTATAATATTTTTCAACAAGTATACTAACTATCGTAATAATAAATAAAAATAGAATAATAACAATTATAAAATAGATTTGACATTTATTAGTCGTCCTATAATATCCTAGCTTTCCTAAACCAATTGGATAAAATATCCCGCTCATACAATACCACTGGGACAGCTTATCCCGGTATTCCAACACCAGTGGGACACATATGTCCCATCAATAAGATACACCTGGGAGTTGGGACAGATATGTCCCACCTCCCCTGCTCTACATCATATTTTTCAGTATTTCATTTTTTAAGTAACCAAATGATTCAGTAAATTCGTGTGATGTAGCATATCTTTTAAACTATATGCTATTCCAAATTATAAAAGATTACCTATGTCATAAGGTACTGAAATTTCTCCGTAATAACTGATCGAAAAAGAAAAATATTTTCAATAAAATCTCTAATCAGAAATTTCCTTGGTAATCAATTTAACGAGACTTAACTCATTTGGTAGCCAGGATTCCAGATAACCTGACTGTCTTTTTGCCCAAATAATAACATAATATACACTAGAAGAATATTATGATACTAGAATCTACAAAAATCCAATATTACTAATCTTAATCTAAATCTAATATTACTAGAAGAATGAAAATACAACAGATAATATAATTTAGCCGCCATAATGATTTTTGAATACTAATATTACTCTTACATCATAATAAGAGATATTATCGTATCTTCTTGAGTGCTATTACTCAAGCAAGCGGTGAATATATCGAATATTATTTCAATTTATTCCCGATTCACCGCTTGATAAATAGTTAATTTTTTATATTTCCATAACATATATTTCAGAATACGTTGAAAGTAAAGACAATTAAAACTTAATTAATTCTAATCTTATAATTATATAAGATTCACCTATGACCAACCTATTGTGTAGTTGATTTTTTTTTGTTTTAATGGTCACTGAATTAAAAACTCGCTATATGACATTTCATATTAAATTTTATTATGTTGAATATCTAAATGTTAAATCAACTAAACATGACTCTTAAGTTTGCAATTTTATATCAAATATATTTAACCGCAAAGTCGTCTTGTTGGACGTTAGCGTCTTACATTTTTTAACAACGTGAACTATGAATATTACCTATAGATTATTTCATGACTTAGATATTGTCAAATCCATACACCATTTGAACAATAATATACGAGCAAAACAAGTTTTATGGTCAATAAATTCTGATAAGTAATAATGGTGTCACCTAAATCTCACTTACAGAAACGAATGGTGAAATTAATTTATCTTCAAATCAACAGTAATATTTCAAAGTTAAATTGTTTATACCGAACTAGCCATAAGTCTTAATGCACCATAATCCGATAACATTTTACACGATTTTTGTTGATTTTATTGAATTGTTTAAATTGCATTGTTTGTAAAATATAATTAACTACCTATTTTAATACACATGAAATAAAAATATTTTTACCGCACGCCTAATAATAATTATTACTCACTGTGATGATCCGATTTTTGAAAGACAAAATGAGATTTGGTGGAACTTCATCTAATGCACACGATTTTAATATTGGCTGAAATCTTCCATCACCGTTCAATTCTAAATAAATAAACAACAATTAATAAACATAATGATGTTATTTCCGTATCAGATGGTTATACGTAATAACAAAATATCTGAAATTCAATAAGATGAAAGTTAAAAGTTTCAATTAAACAATTACAATGATATTTGAAATGGGCTCTTGAAAATATTTTATTGTCATTTATATATTATATAGTGTATACAACCAACCCGTGTGTATCAATGGCGGTTCACTAATTTTATCTAAAAAGGAAAACTAATTGAATTTAGATTACTACTGAGCTTTTAATTAGTTAATGGACTATCAAATATTTATACAATAATTATGTTACGTAGAACATTTTTTTTAGAAATATTAATTTAATATCTCGAAACTATAATTTCATAAATTTCAAATTTTCTTGTTATGAAAAGATGTATTTTATTTACAAAAGAGGAAATAATCAATTCAAAAAGGTCTCAAAAAATGTATTCTTAAAGGTCGTGTCGTCAACAATTTGAAACAACAATAATAATTATACATATAAACATAATATGAATTATGAACTATTTAAGTATTAAATTACAGTATAGTACTGTAGTCAATAATAATTTTGTATTTTATCCAATATTTACGCTGAATTTGAACGGTTAAATATAATTTAACACAACTAAACCCGTGTAATATGTACAAACACCACGTCTTGATAGACATCAAAACTTTCATGATGCATCCCTCAATCATAATCATCTGACGTGAGTCCAGAAATATATTAGTTAACTCTAAATTAATCTCAACCCGTATGCGCCACCGTAATGCTATTATTGTTGTTGTTCACGTACCTATAGTAAAATGTATGTTTTTAACAAACGAATCTCATGAGAAAAAAACAATAAAAACACCACGTCGATTGAAACCAATGACCGCGGGGAACAAAAGCCACACGAGATGACTGGATTGTGTGTGTGAGTGTGTGTGTGTGTGTGTGTGTGTGTGTGTGTGTGTGTGTGTGTGTGTGTGTGTGTGTGTGTGTGAGCGCGCGCGCGTGCCAATTAAGTGATAAATCGCGACGAATCCAGATGTCGCGTTGGACTGCTCGGAACGATGTAGTGACGCTACGGTGCGATTTATTGGGTGATATTTTATTAACAAAAATTCATTATTCACCGTTCGCCGAGCGGAACGGAGCATGTGACCCGTCGATGTTGACACTCGTTACCGTTCTGTAGATTGTTATTATTCTTGTTATTACTAGTACCACCATGATTGTCGTTACTGGTAGTCTACTAATGTCATTGTTGCACATGTTAATCAACAACGTTTTCCGTAATGTTTTAGTTACAATATTTTTCGCGAATTTTATTTCTACCTATTGATGACCGTTTCGAAAAATCGGGCAAGTCTCTCTACTCCACTGTCTCCGCGGTGACCGAAACGTAAAATGTCAACTACTGTACGAGTGGTGAATCTAATATCAGGCTGATTTAGCTATAGCTTAGAGAGACACATTTTTTCCAATGACTTTTTCATGTTTTTTCTAAAACATAATATCTGATAATACGGGCAATTCATAAGTTGCTTATAGGGAGACATAATTTATTACATTGTAGAATTTTAATTTCCGTATTTTTTTCAACCATATAAAAATTAATACCTCAACACTTTACGGGGAGTTTCAATAATTCACTGACTCTTACAACTTCGAGAGATATGAGTTTTTTTTTTCTAAAAATATCACAGTAATTTTCTAACAATTTAATATGATGGAGTATCAATACAATAATTATGATATCAATCGTTTCAGATATTTGAAGTGGATCATATCTTCAATCCAGTTTTTGTTTTTATTTCAATTTAAAATTTATCTTTAAATATTGAAAGGGGGTATTTCGAGGTTATGTATTTTGAAAATTTACTTCTTGAATTAAATCCTACATATTATCTCTGAACTTATCCGTTATCTATATAGTATATTATCCATCGTGTCCTGACCAACTGATCAACGTACAATAAAAACTACCGTATCAATCTATTTGAAATTTTGAAGACATCACTATGACATAAATGCATTAAAAAAGGCTTTTTCAAAAGTTGCATATGTTTACTATTTGCGACGAAATTCTTAGTGATTAACAAGTCAATAAAATTATTTATTAAGATAAAGTTGACCATGAATACCAGTTTAATACAAATCAATAAAAATGTTTGAACGTGTACGTGTACATATACTCGTACGTGTACTTTGTCTACTGTCTGATGTGTGTTATTAGGTTGTTGATTCGGTACTTTTATAAGTACTATTCGATGCAAGGGTGTTCTCGTAGTATGAATGTACATTTCGTTTAATGTTTGAAGTTTTTATTCACATTATCAAAAAACTAAAAAATAATAATCCAATTGGTACATAAAAATGTCTTCTATAAATATATGATGAAAGTGCATCAAGCAAGTTACTAAATTTAAATGATTTTTTTAATTCAGAGTCCCTCGCCCAAAAAAAAAATTAGCTCTAGGTACCAAGTTATGAAGTGGGGCTTTGTTCATCAGTAGGCGTCGACTATTTGAAGCAATCATTGAACTCTACTTCAGTCATAAATTATAGAAATATTAGTTTAAACATTTGTTGGAAAAGAGAGAGAATTGCAAATGTTTGATTCTTCTTGCAGTAAACGTAGAAGTTCTTTTTTTTTTTTTTTTTTAAATAATATTTGGTTTGTGACCAATGATAGGTTCATGAGAAAGGGTCATGGAGTAAATTACTCAACTATTGGGCATTAATTATGGTTTTTAAGAAAACTATTAAAAATCATTTATAGAATCAAAATATTAATTTTATAAATATTCTTTAGAAGAAAAAGTAAGAGTATGGGAACTTAGATGACGTCCTTCTTCCTTACCGTATTTCTAAGATCACTGTTTCCAAATGATGGCAAAAAGACCAAATTAAAAGTTAGATTTGAATTGTTTTTAAATATATTATTACGAATATTTGTGAAAATAAATGTGTTGAAAAAATGCGTGATCTTTATCCCTTAATATCGTGCACCTAATTGTACTATTCATTAACGATAATTACGTTGCGATACTCATGCTACATTTTAATTAGATCTATTGACATATCATGAAAATATGTGTTATCAGTTTTTATCGGACATTTTTCAATCGCTGGCAATTACTTTAAAACATAAAGACACACGAGGTGAGGAATGCATCTGTAGCACATATACTGTACACATCATAAACATGACGTGCATTTAATGAAAGAAACAAAAATACAATTCTACCATTCTCGAGTTAAATTTATGATATGAAACAATTTTTATAGTTTCAAATTCAATAGAAGCATGATGTAATAATTGAGCTAAGGTAACGAACATTGAAATATGTATATTGATGTATATAAATAAATAAATAAATAAATAAATAAATAAATATATATATATATATATATATATATATATATATATATATATATATACTAGCTGATCCCGTGCACCTCGTAGCCCGTTAAAAATCCTACCTCTTGTATGTTTCAAACTGTGTGTTAAATTCGTTACCTACCTGTGATTATGCTAGCAGCATATTTTTATACATATAAACAGATAGCTGAATTACCTGGCGTTGCCCGGGGAAAAAATAGTGGTTTATACTGTAAGTGATAGCCCATTTTTTTCGTCGAATTTTTCATTTTGATAATGCTAATACGCATGTGCAGATGACAACTCTCTCTGTCTGATGCATATACAAATTTAGTGATGCGCATTAAAATAAAAAATACGACGAAAGAAAGCGGTGAATACAACATAATATCTACATTGAAATAGGCTGACAACTAATAAACCTCATACCTCACGTTTTATACTAAACTTAAAAAAAAAAAACTACGTTTTTGAAATGTAATTTTTATTATTTTGGAAAAATGCTATATAACTACTGATTAACAATATTTCTAAACTAACAATATTTCTTTATAAACAATATTATTAGTTTTTCACCAGGGGCATATACGTATAAGTTTTTTTTTGAGCTTACTCGGGAGCAGGCAACATAAAATTGTCCATGAGTGAAGCAAGGATCGCTGATGTCAATTCCTGCAACTTTCATTGTCTGTCGTTGTGCCTTATTAATTGACATACCGAAACAAAATTTAACGGGAAATTGGACACGTTTAAATTCGAACTTTTAAATTTTGACTTTTTAATGGTTCGGATGGATCAGCAATGTCTTCCAAAACAACTTTTCCTCCTGGACAGCAAAAACCTGCAGGCTTTTTGGACCATTTCGATGCACGACAATAATTACCTAACCCTAACCGAATGCATTCACCGCGCACAACGCCCGATGTTTTTGTTGCTGTACGGGTGGGGGAAACTAGATCATCATAAGCATAACCATCGGACGTCGGACACGCTGGGGGTCAGGGAGAATCGAAATTGTAGAAACTCAGAACGTCGCGTTGTCATCATCGCGGTCCCTAGAAAGGTTTTCCATTAGCAACGTATAACGATATGAACTATCACGTCGCGCGACGGTGATATGTAAAGGGAAGTTTGGGCGGCCACGTCTAGCCGCCGTCCGTTGCCGTACCGCGAACCTCACCCACTATGTCAACGTAACAGCTCATTATTTATAATAACTGATAACTCCTTTGTTTTTAAAGTTAGAGAATCGATCAAATGCCATAAACCTTCTCCGCAATGAGCTCTTCAATTTAAAAAAAAATTATATATATATATATATATATATATATATATATTTATATGAAGGTATGCCGTATGGGATGAGAGGAGGATAGTGCGTCAGAGTTGGTTGCGCTGTGAAAATCGCTACTCATCCACTTTTAAGTACCTACCTACGTTTTACGAAGTTAATGTTCGTTTCAGACAGTCGTGTTAAGTAGTGAATATTAGGCTTTTTTTTAGACTTACATTTATGATGAAATATTTGGATATTTTCCGTTATACGTGTACCACTATTTAAATTTTATTTTCATTAATTAACTCGCGTATGAAGTAAAAGAATGAAAACAATGCTTGTGATTAGTTATTTTAAAACATTGGTTCCCATAGGATTCCTTACACTAGACTTTGTTATCTGGTCTATCGTTATCTCTGCCTACGCGATAAGCGAGCCTGTGCAAACGCGCGCTGTCAGTGTCAGTCCAATTTTTGGTCAAGTCAGTTCATTGCATTACGAACCTTCTTCCTTTAGCAGATAGCTATAATAGAAGTGAGGAAGACGCTATAAAGTTTTTTCAGGAGAATTCTATTTTGCCTAACCCCCGAAAATGTGCCCGTGGACACGACATGATTTTAAATAGTGGTATACGTATAACGGAAAAGATCCAAATATTTTTATCCTAAACACATAACAGTATTTTTCGTCACCGTCTCAGAATTGCTTGCTTAAACGGACCAACGATATTTTTACGTATTTTTTTTCCTACAAATTCAAAATATTTTATTTTTACTTTATTAAAACACTAATAATGTATAGTTATATCATGTTTAGAGATCATGGCTTAAAAGGTAAAAATTGTAATTAAATTGTTACTTACAGATTGTACGATCATAAAAAAAAAAAAATGAAAGTGAAAAAAAAAAAAGACATTTGCCAGTGTATCTCATGCTATGTGTGGTTTTACACGGCTATGATTTATACGGTCTGGTAGGTGTGGGCCGTATGAAGTTTGTAAATACGTAGCGTAGCAATTATACATCTCAAGCTTACCAATAGCTATTAATATTATTTTAATTTTAGTTTTAGTCAACCCATGCCATTGTTCTCGCGTTATGAGTGCATTTTGATTTGTAAGTATTTACTATCAATATTTTTTTAATTATATCTAGTGTCTACCCATTTGGTTTATCTTGCTTCGCCACCGATATCTTTAATATATGGTGAATATTTGCATTTTAACGCAACATTATTTTTGGAATTATGGCTAAATAAACTAAAATGTATGTAATGAAAGTGTCGTTTTCGTAAATTTTTTCAATTTTTACTTGGTTTAACGATAGTTTTTCTTTACGCCTGAAAAAACTATAGAAAAGAGAGAAATATGAATCCTCAAAATACCATCTAACCTTCTACCTGCAATTTTTTATATATAAGTTTGGAGTAAGACATTTTTTAGACAAAATTAAGTATAATAAAAAGTATCTACAGAAAATATAATTTAATATCATTGTAAAAATAATGGATTATTCGCTTCCCTCAGAAACTAAAATAGCTATGATAAAAGTTGAAAAATAAGAAGTTTTTTCATTAATTATGTTTCAATAGTTTGATTCAAGCTATATTTATGAATAAATTATTTCGGATTATAGATTTTTGGTTACAAATAATTTGTAAAGAAAAGTGATTTGAAAATAATTAATTTCCCTACTCATAAATATATGGTGACTTTCGAATTATGAAATTAACAGTATACGTATTATAAACAGAGTATCCTATTAAGACTTGCTATGTTAAACTTGTGGAGACCTAAGTCACAAAACTCTGCTAATTTTCTTCGTAAATTAGTAAACCCTCGTTAGATACTTTTTATATAATACAATTTAACTTTAATACAGAAAACGGGTCTTAATCTATGACTCTGAAAACTAGCTAAGTCGATTGACAACGTTATATTATGTATAGTGAAAAATGATAAATGTTTAGTAAAAATATCACTGTATGCCATCGTTATTTTTATACTTCTCAAGCGTATGACATAAAATGTGTAATTTAACGTGTAGAGTTAAAAAATTATTTTATTTGGTTAATGACAAATTTAAACAAATTTAGAGTCACGTTTGCAAAATGTTTCTCTTGAATCCATCATAATTATTTTATTATTGTGGCGTAAAGTTATTGAATATATACCTAGTTATAATATGAACTCAATTTATTGATGTCTTGAAATATTTACTGTGGTCACTCTGTGTGTCAATATCTACTGTATCCATGAGTGATTAATTATTTACTCAAAGATAATATTTACAATTACCGATGATAAATTGTTCAACTGTATTAATATGTAAACAAATGAAATACTGGTGTAGTTAATCGAGTCAATCATAGTTTAAAAATAATTTTAAAGTATTGTAGTTTTTTAAATAGTCAATTTTAGAAGTTTTGATGTTTGAAATATATTGTAGGCATATCAAAAATATAACACACATATTTTTTCCGTACCAATAATAAAAATAAGTAAAAATAATAATAGTCATACAGATAAAAAAAATGTAATTTTTCAATAGATTTTACTCTTTTATTTATAAAATTCAAAAGACTTATATATAATATTTGAAAATGTCTCTGTATAATCAAAAATAAACTTCCAGTTTTCTGTTATACATTTGGCAGAGTCTTTTTTATCATTATAATTATTTGAAGATTTATTATTTACATGGATATTTCCCTTAATTGCTGATTTGTTTATTTAGTGTTTTACAAAATCTAATTCGATAGAAACTCTTTACGCTTCAAAGTTATGTAAATAGTAAATATAATTAAGAGTCAAGAAATATTTAAAATCACCATCGAGTTTGAAAAATAACCCGAAGCACACAAGTGATAGAAATACAGGAGTGTTATATACCAACTGGGTATTGATGATATCATGATTTGCATAATTGAAGAACTCAAATTAAATATCGAAAAATTGAAGAAAAAATAAACACTTTAATTTTGTATGCTCCGTAAAATGTTGAGAAATACATTTCTACGAACCAAAATTCAATCATCGATTGTAAAACATTTCATTCAATTTTTTAAACATAAATTATCTGTATAGTAATAATTTTCCGAAAAGTATTTATATTTTTATTTAATAACGAAAGATATTTTTATCGACGTCAGATTTGTTATTTATAAGTCACAATATTTTAAAAATAATGAAACGTGGTATTGAAAAAAACCGTACGTCACTAGAGTATTCGACGAATAATAATAATTAGCGTATAAAAACAAACTGTGGGTAATAAATTATTTTCACGATCATTTTCATACGTGCACGACGAACTGATCAGTCGGTTGCTCGGGGTCACGCGTAAAATACATATTATACATCGGGTTCACGTACTATTGCCAGAAGAGTGACTCGAAATCATTAATCGTGTTTTATGGGATATAATATTACTATATACTATTCGCGGTGGCGTTCGTATAAAACGTGTGTCACGCGTGAATGGAAGCATGGTGGCATCGCGATTCCACTGCATTGTTTACGGCTTGTAAAGTACGTATGTGTATGTGTGTGTGTGTGTGTGTGTGTGTGTGTGTGTGTGTGTGTGTGTGTGTGTGTGTGTGTGTGTGCGTGAGTGAGAGGGAGAGAGAGAGAGAAAGAGAGAGAGAGAGAGAGAGAGAGAGAGAGAGAGAGAGAGAGAGAGAGAGAGAGAGAGAGAAAGTATTTCGGTTATGAAAATCGAAGGCGGATTGAGAGGAAAATAGTAATTGCCTCGTTCGATATTTACGAACCTCAAGTATTTGGCAGAAACGCGATTAGCCGATAATTTTGTACGGTACGTGCTCTATACGTGGATTGAACGGAAAAGCGTATAGTAAAGTTATAGTGCGATATTGATTTCAATTTTTTCAGAAGGTTTTCGGTTGTTCAACTCACACGCACGTAGAACGACGTGGTGTATTAAAACAACGTTATCGTATTGATGGAAATCAAATGTATTTTTTTTTTCAAGAATGCTTATTATACACATTGTAACGAAAACAATGACAAATGCATTTTGATGTAATCTCATTGCGCTTTTGTAAAGGTCAAAAAGGGTTCCGGACTTTTTGTCTCCTAGTGTGTTCTCTAGAGTCTAGACGACCTATTATTAAAAATCCGGTCCTTCGTGAATACTACAGTTTTTTTTTTCGTACCTTCAACTGGGTTTTAACATAATTGTCTGGAAAGAAGGGGAACATTAAAAGTTATAACCCAGTAAATAACTAATTACTCTGTCAGCCGAGAAGTTATTATTGGTTTGAATTACAGAGTTAAAATCTTCACCACTAGACGAGTATTCTGTTGCGGTGAAACAAAATATGCGACAAATGTTCGCGACGACTATTTAGTGTTAACCACTACACGTGACTCGGTCACTGTCACAGCTGTCATATTTCACATGTCCAACGTTCTCCGCCTTGTATGTGACCTACGTCCTAGATCGGGTCATACAATGGCAATAATGTTGTAACTGCAATCAGTCTCACGCACCACCAAAACTGTCTCACAGTCACTTGACACAGTTACTCTTGCGCACGTCAACATTTTTGTGTGTATGTTTTTTTTTTTTTTTTTTACTGTGTACATAGGTACGTAGGTTCACATTAATGTGTTTGTAGAAGCGAAAAACACAAAGGCAGTGTGCGTATCACTCGAACGTCTTTTAAAATAGCCCGATATTTTTTTTTAGTATTGTAGTAAAACGTACAGTTGCAGTTTTTATACCTTTCTATACCGTTTAACCATTGTAAAAATATGATTTACACATATCATAGTACTGTAACGTTCTCAGTTAGTCGTACAATTCGCTTATTCTACTCCACTCCACCCGAACTAAGCTTATCAATTTTATATTTATTTATTTATTTATTTGAAATACACGCCCGGAGGCAATTAAGTACAGTGAATTAGTACAATGTTTATGTTTTTTTACAATAATATTAAGAAGTAGTAAATACAACAATAGAATATTTTAGTTTGCTATATGTAAATAAGAAGAGGAAAAAAACAAACAAAAAATATCTAAACAGATAATCTATTATTTTTTTATCATACTTTGAAAAGAATGAAAAATATTGAAATTATTTTGTAGATTATTATAGGAAACTAGTGCTCTATTAATAGAGGAGAAAAGCCGTAAAGTGTTTTGTGTTTAGTGATGTAAAATGTTGGACGGTTTCTAGAATAAAATGCTGGAACTGCTTTATTTATTATACTAAAGAGAGAGCTGTCATTTATAGATTCATGTAAGATTTTGTAGATAAAAATTACGTCAAAATATAAACGTCTTGAACTTAAAGAGTTGATATTTATTAAACCCCTATGAGGTTCGTAGCAGTAGTTAGTAATAACTAATAATGCATTAATTAGGTATTTTAAAATTAATGTATCTAAGAAATTTATTCTCAACACGTTCAATTTTATTTATCCAGACAAGTTGATATGGGTCCCATAAGATAGAACCATATTCAAGTATTGAGTGAACTATAGAGAAGTATAGAGTTTTCAGAGATAAAATGTTATTAAAGTCACCAGTGTTTCTAATCATAAAGCCAGGGGAAAGTGTTTCTTTAATTATAATTGATTGAATTTGCATTGAAAATGAAAGCAAACTTGAAAAAATAATACCGAGGTCTTTGATCGAGTTGACTTTAGATAGAACGACGTCATCAGAGAAGTGATCAATATTGAGAGGAGATTTATTTTGACGAAACAAAATGGAATAACATTTATAAGTGTTGATTAGTAGACCATTGTTAAAACACCAGTTACTAAAATGATTAAAGTCTTCTTGCAACTTTGAGCTATCATCCAAGAAATTAATAATATAGTATAATTTTAAGTCGTTAGCATACATACTAAATTGTGCATGTTTAAAGATAAAGCCGACATCATCCATATATAAAATAAACAATAATGGGGAAATATGACCGCCATGTGGAACACTTAAGGTGACAAAAATAGTATTCGAATTATGTCCATTAAGCCTTATTTTTTAAGACCTTAAAGATATATATATATGAACTGAACCATTTCAACATATTATTATTAACACCCATTAGTTCTAATTTACGAATCAGTATAGCGTGGTTAATAGTATCAAACGCTTTACTAATGTCCGTATATATTGAATCCATTTGATTGCCTTTCTCAATGGCATCTACTAAATATTTATGATAAGAAACTAGATTGGAGGATGTAGAAGTATTTGAGCGAAATCGAATTGATGTGGTATTATATATTTAGAAGAATAGAAGTTAAGTTTTGGGAGTAATATTGATTCAAATATTTTAAGGAATGGATGACAATATAATACTAATAAATCTATAGTTTATAATATTAAAGCGATTTTTTTGCATTTTTTTTTTCTAAAACTGAGATTTTTTTCTTTTAACATGTTGTTCCCTAAAACAACGTTGTTGACTGAAAAGCATTATCTAGTTTTTTAGAAATATTTGATTCTTGTTAGGTAATTTTATTTTCTGCCGAGAGGAAGACCTAGGCAACGATGGGAGGACCGAGTCAAGGATGATCTCAGGATGTTGGGAGATACAAACGGAGAAGAAATGGCAGAAGACAGAAACGTATGGAGGGAGATAACGAAAGCGGCAATGGGTCTAAATGGCCTAGAATAGGCCTAAAAAAAAAATATATATATATTTTTTCTAAAGATTTAACTACCTAATTTATAAGTTCATCTAACCTTACACTATCAGATTTTTTAGAACCAGATGGAGTCATGTTGTCAGAACTGATCAAACAAATCCAAGACTTAGGATTGATTAACGAACTTGTGGTAGATGGATATACGCAATTTTTATGAAATGCAACGATTACACCTGATAGATAGTTCGTTTCTATTGATAGTCACAGAACAAAATGCGCACAAAACCATTACATTATATCATATACAATTTATACGAATTGTTAGCTAAACGTCATCGGACTGGCCACAAGATAAACACAACCATATCTACGATGGCTAGTAATGTATTTATGATTTAAAGATAATTTTCATCCATCGACCTTTGGAGAAGAGCAACTGCAGTAGCCGAAGATATTATCCTACGCGTGAAAACGCTGATTTGTAGTTATTTGAAGATATTTCGTGTAATAATAACGATTATAGCAATAATTTATATTCCTTTTTTCTTCATTAGTGACAACGAGCAAGATGATAGTCACTGAAAGTTGAACGTTTTTGTATTACTCAATAAATTCACTATCGATAAATTACGACGGCAATATTGTTGTTTGTATTTGATTTATGTCCAAGCATGGCTTAACATTTAAAATCTTATGCGATAATAAAGTCATAAATAATTTATGCGAGACGTTACGCGTTGTTAATTAACATCTGCCGACCCGTGACTCGTAAAATATCAACGGCTCTATGAACACCCATGTATGCCATATAGGTGGATGTATGATTCTATGCAGTGTCTCTGAAAAATAATATTATAATAACAACGCGGGTGTCCGATGGATGAAGACCGATCAGGGTATAAGTGGTCCTAATGGCAGCATATTTGGAAATAGAAAATGTAAAGGTAATTTGGTTGACACTGATTTCAAATTTATTTTCGAACACGTTTTTTAAATATGTTAAGCACTAAAATTGTATTATTCAATTTTATAGTCACTTAATACATAGTTATCGATGAAGTTATGGTATTTTTTTTTCTTTTGGTTGTCGATCACTAACTTATACTTCATCGATAAAACTAACTACTACTATTAACTACTTTGACTGCTGTTTAACCATGCGCTTCAAGTTCATCTTTTATGTAATTTATATCAGTAGTGTGATGTAGATTACGAATAACCACACGAAAAGGTTTTTCTTGTTGATGTTGGTATGTGTGGAAATTTACGTTTTTTTTCTTTTAATAAGTGTTTTACATTTCTATATCCATTAGTAGCGAATGCTTGAAGTCGTAATTCATTTAAATTACTTTTGCATGTAAAATCATTAGAGCCAATTGCGGTTTTCATCACGATAGAAACCATTATAATTTAAACTTTATTTTATAAATGTGGGAGGTGGAGTATGGATTTTATTTACGATTAAATTAATATTTGGTTGATAAGTATCCATATTATTTGTATCAGGAGGATTTTACACAGTGTACGTATTTAGTGGTTTAAGATGAGTTCCGGTTGATTGATTTTGTTTAGGAGATAAGCTAGTAGAGGTTTTTTGTTTTTATATACATTAGGTGAGTGGGGTTCGACTATTATCCAGTCGGTGTCATCATTATTTCCGTCGTTACCATTATCGCATTGGAGGAAATTTGTATTCGCTGTTTTTAGGACGGTGTTGCTTGTATTACTTGTATTACTTGTAGTGATACACATAATTATATTTGAGTGAATATTACCTGGGGGGTCGTTAAACCCCCGAAGTTTGAACGTTCTTCGAAAAGTTTGAATCAATGATTTTTTCTGTTTTGAAAGATAATAATTTGAAAAAATCGATGAATTAGCACAAGAATATCAATGAAAATAACGAGAGCGTAATTGATACATGTGTACACGATGACTGCCCACGAGCGAATGAGATAATATGTGATTTATGCCAATTGAAATAATTGGTTTTGGTGCTCAGACGATTTTTCATACGATTCGATACGTGGTATTTAATCATACGCGTTTGCAAACATGATTGAAAATTGCCATGTGATAAACACTGCGTTTACGAACGAGAGACAATAAAACAATAACGATAAAATATTATTAATATTATTATTATTGTTATAATGCACCAGAAAACGATTAGAATTGTCGAAAAACTATGTTCGATCGAAACGCCGACTACACTTGAGGGAACCAATAATACGTCGCTTCGTTATCCTCATCTCTAGTACCCCTTCTTCCTTTCTCCTCCATACTAATGGACATTAAAACGGTGATGGACATGCCGTAAAATAACTCGTAAACACTCGCGCACTGCTGTGAAGGACGCACAACAATAGTAAAACGTAAGTGCACAATACAGGGTCCGACAGTGAAACGGAATGATTTCAATATTTTAATTATTCTTTAAGGAAATGTACAATTACTCTATGTAATTTCACGTAAAAGGACTTAGGTCTCTATATATTGATAAATAAATAAATAAATAAATAAATAAATAAATAAATATATATATATATATATATATATATATATAGATTACGATATAATGTATATACAGACCTTGACACAAGGGACCGACCCATTGGCCCGACACGCATTTTATCTTACAAATCCTAGACGACGTGTCGGTCGTCGCTGACGACGACGGCACTGCAGCCGATCCCTTGCCGCCGCCGGTAGGGGACGGCAGGCGTGCTGGGAATTTCACCTCGGACAGCGTCGAAAAGTCCGGTGACATCCCCGAGCGGGGAACCACTCTGGTTCCGTTCAGAGTCAGGCCGGGCGAGGGACATCCACCGCCGCCACTGTTACTGCTACTGACGTCTTCGATGCTGGCTGTAATAAAACGAAAATCTGTTGCGATGAATTTAAATCAAATAGAACGTATAGTAATTATTATCATTTTGCTTATTATAATAACGCTGTCGTCAGTCAATCGGGGCGTCCGGAAATCGGGCCACAATGAACCTTTTGTTTAGAAAAAAAAATGACTGGGACATAAATATGTTACGTTTATAAAAGATGCATCCGGTACATGGGCTACTCAAATTTTACATTTATTAAAAGTGCACTCAGCAAGCGTTTTATTAAACACAACGAATACTTTAACATTAAATTAATGTATAATTATAAAATTATAATTTGAAAATAGTGTACTTTTATAAGTTTTAAAAACAAAAATGTTTATTTCATTATGATCATATTTTCAAATACAAAGATTTATTTTTATGTATACAACTTGTAAAAATGCCTTTCGTCATACGGGATAAATTGCGAGCCGTACGAGCCTATGACGTGACTCACGAGCCACGATTTGGCCACTGTTGATGTATGCTATTATAAGTAGGTGTATTATAAATACATTACCCGATTGTCAGACTCTTTAAACATTTCATAGTTTTTATGTGTCCCTATATCCGGGGGATAAAATATTTAAAAAAATTGGAATACGAGTATACGAAGCAAATGAAATGTGGCCCAGCTGCTTACCACCTCATCAAATAATTGCGAGTTTATTAACACATACAGTGTCACGTGTCACTGCACGATTTCATCAAATCACCTTAAAATGAGTGAAATATAATGCTACTTCACTGATCGATAGTATCAAACAATCGATATTTAATATTATGGAGGTTTGTATAGCTCTAAATTATTAGATATAAACAGGTTTTTTTTGTAAAGAAAATAATATTTACGTTAATTTTCAAAAAAATAAAATCGTTACAGGCTATACATTGTTAGAAAAAAATTATTTTCTGATAGCGACTATTCAACTAAAATTCAATGATTGAATAAATGTATACACTAAATATTATTATTTTTAATACCTACCTATAAATTGTATGACAGCATATTTACGCCCTACATGGACTACACTCATAAAAAATGTAATTAATTATTTATATTTATTGTATTTGATATGATCGTGTATAATTACATAATTTACTTACAATAAACATATAATAGTGACTAAATTTAGTAAATATTAATTAAATTACTACCAATGAATTCAAATTAGACTATAATTATGATATTTTAAGTATGAATTCAGTCAAAATGGAAAAGCAGAAAACAAAAAGTAAATTAGACAAAATGCAACAGTGGCAAAATGATACAGCAGCAAAATGGGAACTGACCGAATGATTCTATAGCTATAACATATTTTATTAGGTGATACATGTAATAGTTATGACCGTTTGTATTATGATAAAATTCAAACGACGGGAAAAATCGGTTATAAAAAGTGACGGTTAGTCACAAGCATAATTACTGTAATATGCACTATATGACTCAAAGTATTATTATAACGAATTTCAATAATATATGATTATATCATCAAACTCAGTAGGTCACTTCGAGTTACGACTACAGACTTCAATTTAAATTATTTCTACTCTGTACTATCTATATCTATTTCCATATTTGTTTTATGAATTCTCTGCATATCAAAAATTCACGGAACCTATTAGATTGTTAAAAGTCTAATTGTGACATATCAAACAATCGCATTAGATTAACCATAAAGCGTTTAACTATTTTTTTCTATTTTGACATAATTTATATTTTATATATATATAGGTATTTTTTAATGTTTTCTATTTATTATTTTTGATAGGATTGCCGTATCATCGGCATAAGTTGCAAGAATATTATTGTTAGTTGATGGAATGTCTGAGGTATAGACGTTGTAGAGTAGGGGCGATAAATCACTTCCTTGAGGAACACCAGCTTTACTTGAGTGTGAGATGGAGATGCAGTTATTAATACGTACGGATAATGATCTGTTTTCTAGGTAGGATTTTAAAATATATATCAGCTGGTTAAATACAATTTTGTTTTGTCTGTTGGGTATCTTTAATTTTGCCAGGTGGCTCTAGCTCTACGCTTGGCTTTTATTAGTTCTTTAATATAGATTGGAAGTGAGTTTAATTGTTTATTTTGTATTGAAAGATTTGGAGTAAATTAAGTTGAGAACGTAGAGATTGAGTTTTGAGTGGCAGTAGTTAATTGGTTTACTGTGTTATTTATTTGAGCGTGTGTTTTTAATGGGATTTTTAGTGATATTAGTTTGTCTAAATTATATTGGAACTGATCCCAATCTGTGGGACCAGAGCTGAAAGTCTGCCTGGTGTTAAGTTCTGGTACTGCCCCACAGGTTGGAAGTACTGGAGTATGATCAATAGATAGTTAATTTAAGTTTTTAATGTGTGTATTGAGATGTCTCGAAATTTTTGTTAAGAAAAAATCTAATGTATCAGGTAGTCTATTCGCATGGGGTGGCCAATAGGCGGGCACATCAGGAGAAATACAAGTGATATTGGTTTTTAAAATAGAATTATGTAATATTCGTCCACGCGTATTCGTGTGCCGACTACCCCAACTGATGTTAAAATGTTTAAACAAGATTTAAGTCAATGAAGTTTTTATCATCAGGTAAAATATTTTTTTTTTTTTTAATCGACTTAATGCGTTAAATATTTGTGAATTAAAACGTCAGCAATTCAGGTAAAAAAATCTGAATATTTTTTAAAATAGTGAAAAAAATACCATTGATTTATAAATAAGTACTACAACAAGTAATTTAATTAAATACTCCACTTAAAAATGTATAAATTAAAACTTTGTGTTAGATTGCTGTAATACAAAGACGTTGTACAAATTCACAGTATAGCATTAGCAGTCGTTCATAAAAAGTAAACAATCGTGTTCCGTATTATTCTATATTAAAGTTAAACGCAGTGAGATAATTAAAGAAGCAAAAAGCAGAACGACTACCTATATTATGTAATAGTGTTAAAGAAGATGAAGTTTCTTTGTTCATCCTATATAATAATATTATACAGTTGCTATTAAAATGGTTCAATGACACGAATTTTCATAATATTGTACAGATCGAATAAAAACTATGTATTTATACAATCATATAATAAACTTTTTTATATGATAAATACGGAACAATGTATTTTTAGTTTTTTATGATTATTATTCATTTTAGTAGTTCGTTATGCAAGCTGCGAAAAAAGATGTATCTTGGTCGGTCAACAAAATAACTTAAACATTGATACTTGCATATATAGTACACGTTAATTTATTTTGTGCCCCTTTGTCTTGTTTTTAATGTATACAGCATGAATATTAATACAAATTATAATCGTAGTCATAGGCGTGTTTACGGGAGGGGCCGGATGGGCACTGGCCCCCCCGGCGGACTGTGCCTCAAGCAAAATACCAGGAAAAAAAGTCGTGCTGTGTGTACCCTGCAGTACCAATAGATTTGAAAAATATAAAAAAAAAAATAAATAAAAAAATAGATTTTTTTTGTAATTTGTGTAACTTGTTTTATCGTTGCACACAAATAATAGAACATTTTATTGATGTTTGAATTATTATTATATTTAAGCATTTATTAATAAGCAGTGATTATAATATTATCATAATATAATATTATGTTCATCAACTATACCTACATAACATATGCACTATGAATCAAGATCGCCTGGATGGTTTATTAACCATTAATATCGAACACGAATTGGCAAGAAATATAAACTTTGATAATTTCATTGAGTCTTTTAAATTATTAAAACCATATGAAAGAAGAATGGATTTATAAACAATTATGTATAAATATTATAAATATTATGTATTTTTTTTAAATTTAGTTTTAAATGTATTTGTATGGTTTTGACAGTGGTTTTACTTTCTGATCATGAATAAATATTCCTATAATCGTGAATTTCGTTACATAAAGAATGTCTAAAAAAAAAAAATAGGTCTCATGATTTAAAAATTTGTTGTGCCCCCTCGGCCACCAAATTCTGAACACGCCTATGATCGTAGCTTAAAAGATTCGAAATATAAGAATTAACTTTTATCGAAATTCTGTGTTTTGAATATTAGTAAAGTATCACTATTATATTGCTATACCTATACAGGCTATACATTTATTCTTTTTGTTCAGTATAAAAAAACAAACCCTATTGGGATTGCAAACGATAAGTATTGAAAAATAATCACATAGCTATAAGTTATAGCAATCACTTAGATATAATCAAATAAAGAATGATAATGCTTACAGTGGCCGCATTTTGTGAGTTCTACTTATATGTGAATTTTTATTGGACATTTTATTTTTCATTTTTTTTTTTTTACAACAAATCAGTTCTAACGAAATCAAATTGTGAGTTATTATACTGATACTATCTATACGTCGATTATTACACATTTTGATAAAATCTATCGTTATTATTCTCTTAAGTTTGTATCCATGATACTAATAATCTGTTTACAATACATATAAATAATTTAGGTAATAATATTCTTTATAACGTGATATAAAAAAACAAATATATTAAATCAGTGTGGTGGAAATTATTTATGTTCTCAATTAGTTATTAATATAGCAATCTGTAGTGGTGAAAATAAATAACAACTTTAAAAATTTTCTCTTGAACTAAATACAAGTTTTGTCAAAAATAAAAAAACCACTCGTTCACTATGATTAACTCGATGGTTAAATGTAATACAAATTAAAAACACCGTGTCAAAACAAAGTGTAGAGCTATATAAATTGAATTAATGAATTAATGTACTAATGTAAGAAACATTTCAATGTGTTCGAGCACCTAGGATAAATAAATGAAAAAACAGACCTATGAAATGTACTTCGACGAATTCATAAAACACTTAAATTAGTAAAAGTAATTTTAAATTATAATTGTAAAAAATGAATAAATAAAGAAAATAGATCTTTTTGATCAACTATATGATATGTTTACTTTTAAAAATACATCACGCATTTTATCAAATTATGGAAATATCTTATAAGTTGGACTGAACTCACAAGCACGTCTTGGTCCGAGTGTCGTTGTCAGCCGTTTACTGCAAATCCGTTTTGATGACAAATTAAATTTGCGAAAAGCGGGGTGGGCAAGACGAACTGAAATTCACTTCGGGCCGTTTCACTCCGGGACAGTCGTGATGGAACAATGACGAAACAAAAAAAAATTAAAAATAAATAATATTACGTCACCAGTTCCATTCAGAACCGATAAACTTATCAAATAACCGACTTAAGTGGGTTTATCCGCATTTTTAAGCTTTTGTAACGTACAAGGTTTTGCTCTTACAGCCTTCGTGTCAAATTTGTTTTTTTTTCTATAAAATCCATGCGTCTATATGCACGTAAGATTTACGAAACAATTAACTTTGTATTGTTTTTGAACACTCAATGGCAATTTTTTTTTTTTTTTTTACGAATAATTTAGTTTGACACTTACACAGATCATTCCTAGTGAGTCTATATATTACGAAGGTACAAGAACATGGATCTTTCTGAATCTACGTTGAACGTACGTACAGAACCGTCTGGAAAAAAGTTTGAAATTATCCTGGACGTTGTCTTTATACAAAACCACGGGTTGATCAAAATAATAAATGTTGTAGTTAACCTATTTTAATTGGGGTACCGCTAATGGGTGACTTCCCCCTCCCGACATCCTAAATAAACCATCAAATTTACTTATTGTATAACTTGTAAATACAGATTGTAAGTATAAATTGATTTTCAAATAAAAAAAAAAAAAAAAAAGAAAAAAAAGTTAACTATTTTAGACTCTGAATGAAACGATTACAATAGCGTGTTTTTCCTTTTTTTTTCGAAATCTTTTTCTCAGGTAATAAAAGTTATGTCCGGTTATTTAATAGATCGGAAATTTTAAATAAATGGTACTTTAAAGAAGTTATTTTTCTCTATTTCTAATTGTTTTTAAAAAGTAAGGAAAATAATAAATTACCAGTGAACTTTATGAAATAATAAAATTTACCGTACTTACAACTTTTGGACTAAACATAGAACTTTGAAAGTATTGGAAATATCTGATTTTTGAAAGTTTTACTGAAGAAAAGTTTTAATTCTGTGTATAAAGTACCTGATATTGTAATATTATTTTATTTATATGCCTAAATAACTGTATGAAACAAAATTTAAAAAAATCATTTTTCAGTTTATTTATAACGCGTTTGAAGTTAAAATGTTAACGAGTTTTAAATTTTTTTCACTTATAATAGCAATATTTTTCGATCAAGTCCTTATAAAATTTGAAACTGTTAATCCGGTAAAAATTTTCTTCACCAATATATATATATTATATATATATATATATATATATACATTCCTATTTACAATCCATGTTTATGAAGATTAATTTAATTAACAATTATTTACATGTGATTTAATTTGAATTTTTTTTGTAAATGATTCTATTTGAACTTTAAATGTCAAATTTATTTTGGCTTCGTAAAATTTAAAATGTTTGGCTATTATACTTACCATCATTATCTTCTTAGAGGATCGAAAGGGTAACGGACGTATTTCCACCAACATTATCACACACTGATTTTTATTCTTCAACAAGATATTTTTTTCTTTCTATTATTGTCTGTATTTTGTATTTATTCGGATATTGCATAACTTTTTCTCCATGTGAGTTAAAAGCTCACTCACCAATGGCAGACCAATTCAAATTTTACACTGGACCGTTTAAGAAAGACATGTATGTAAACATTGATACCTGTGTTACATAATATGATAATATTCTTTCCTTCAGTTTTATAATGTTAATCAGTATTAATCATACAAAATAATAGATTTTTCAAATAGTTTACAATTTAAACTATTAAAAACTATTGACGAAAATAGAAAAAGAAAAAAATGTTTAAAACACAATATTCATATGCTTTATGTGAATGGATAATGTCTAAAATAACTATGGTGTTAAATCGAATCATTATGATGAAAAGCTAATCATGAAAATTGTTTAGGTAGTGGGGTCATCATCTTAGGAGAACTACAAAACGACGCCCCTTGTATATTATTTATTTAGTTCGGTGTATAATCCGTCATGGATTTTTCATTGGGTAATGGATGCTAAAGTTCTGTAATAAATCGATATTCAGAACCTTAACAATAATAATAATAACAATAATATTAATCGAGCCATCCCGGGAATCCCATCGTGGTGGTCACATACACGCACACACTCACATGTCTGAAAACCGAAAACACGTATTATTATTTTTATTATTATTATTAATTTTTTTTTTTGTTCGTCGGATACAAATTTTGGATTAAAAAATAAGCAAAATAAATACTTTATTTTCTCCCACTATAAGTATGTTAAGACAGAGAGAAATTTTAATCAAAAAAAAAAAAGAAGAAAAATTTCCATTTTTTCCGCAAGACAGCCAACAATCACGAAGCGCAAGTCGAAAAATTTCAAACGGTACTCTCATTCTTGTATAATTTTAGAAGTATCGTATCTATATCTTTTTATTTTATTTATAATGACGGATCTTTTGAACTTATCATGTTTTATATAATTTTTTACCAACAGTAAAAGTTGGCCCCTACCCGTACGATAACGAACGATTTTTGCAATACTTCTATAACTATAGGAAATATCAGAATGCATTACCAATGGATGTATATCTTTCAATACATATTGTAAAATTATATCAACTTGATTCAATGTTATATAATGTATAAATGATGAAAAATGTTTAATACTTTATAAGTGTTCAGTCAGGTCAGTTATTTTATCAAACAAAACACAAAGGAGCTTTTTTAGTTTAATACATTTTGATGATGCTCATGTTGATATTTTATGATATAACTAACAGATATACAATATACTTTTTCAATTGATGTATTTAACGAAGCCAATATTGATTCGAATTTGAATATTTATATGTACCTTTGGAAAAAATTGTTGAGGGGTTCCTTTTAGTGCTGTTAGTGATAAGGGTACAGAGTTCCTTGGCACCCGATCACCCTAACTCATGTACGTGTTATTTGAATAACATTATTACCGACGTCGATTATTAATGCATGCACGATTGGGATTACGACAAATGGCTAAAATTTATTGAATTTGCCATTACATGGAATTTCAACATTAAAACTACAATGTTCCATACGAATTCCATCAATAATAATCTCTACAAAATTTAGCGTGTCAATCAATGACACTTATACACGAATTTCTTCACTACTGTTATATCTGCTACACTATACAACAATCAATTGCGTATACAAATTTATTTTTTGAAGGAGCTTTTGAGTTAAAATAAATAGTTTTTCGTGAATTGAAAAAATATAAATCAGTATTGTATTTTGATTTTTCAAACTTATAATTTCGAGAGGGTATTTGAATCCCTACCCTTCTCTTTCTATACAGCCCTGACAACTTTTATAAGAGCTCAGATTTTTTTGTACACATATCTGTTAAAACGAACTCAACGTGGTATCTGTCTTAATACAATAATTCATGGTAATTATTACTTACATATGTAAGAAGTGCATCGTGGAAAATATCGGCTGAAGGCTGACATTTTAGTAAGGATTTTATTAATTGTTTGTGTTTTGATTATAACTAATAAAAAATCTCGGAAAAATAGATAGAGTATTTGAATTTGTTTAATAAACCCATCGTTATTTTTTTTTATACAAAACTTTTTTATTTTTATTTTAAGATTCTTATTTACTACTCAAATATTTTTGAAATCGTTGACTCGTATCACTTTAATAAAATTCCACATGAACTTCTGATTTTTTTATTGTATAAAATAAAACATGTTTTCTACAAACTTTGATGCATAAATAATATCCTATATTGAAAAAATATAGTTTACTAGCCATCAGCGTTTGAAGTTTAGATAAGTGAAACGGTTAGGCAGGGAAATATTTCATTTCCCTAGGCATTTCACCACACAACTTCACTTCTCAAAAGTTTAACAACGCTTATTGCTGGTGAAATATTTATTCAATATCGTATATTGATGTGAGTGGAAAATTTACAACTAAACATCCCACGTTATAACGTTTGATGCATTATTTATTGAAATTCCGCCGTATAGTAATTATGAAAAAAATATTAAAGAAGAGATGAGGGCAGTTTTGAAAATATACATAGAAACAGTCAGAGGCGTGTATAGAAATAATTTTTGGTATTTTATTAATATTTAGACATTTCCCCACATATTTTCTCAAAATGCTAACATTTTATTGTTAACACAATTATTTTTTGTTCAGAATACTTTTGATTTGATAACTATTGATATTTTTTATTATTTTTTTTTAATTGTACAATCTGTAAATATTTTCTATTACAATAAGCACAAATGATATATGTAAGTAACGCAATAATATTAAATTAAATAAACAATGGAATATTTATTGCATCAAGGCAGTGTATGTTTTAAGAGAAGGATCCATCCACTGATGAAACTTCATGGCGGTTGTGGAGTTTTAAGTTTAGTCCTCCAAGAGGTCACGACACCATTTTCGTTTTAGGCGCCTTCTGGGGTCACCTGGAATTGTGTGAGTTGACAAATCGGATATGAGAGGGTTTCGGTAGTTGGAGAGATTGGAGTGGAGTCATTTATAGAATATTTCGGCTACGTTTTGGATAGTTGGAATTTTAACATCTCTATGGAAAGTATCATAAAATGGAGCTTTAACTATTTGGTGGAGGCATTTTGACTGAAACGTTTGGATTTTATTGGTGTTGGAGATTTTAGATGTTCCCCAAAGTTGCATACCGTAAGTCCATATCAGTTTAAGCAAAAGTTTGTATATAAGTAGTTTATTTTTAACATTAACGTGTTTAGATGTGAGAGGAGGACGGAGCTGGTGAAAACGATTATTTAGGGTACGACGTTTGGTTTGGATATGGGTTTCCCAGGTTAGGCGTCAATCAAGATGGAGACCTAGGTAGCGAACACTTTGGGAAGGCGGTAGAGGGAGGTTATTGAGGTGAGTAGTTGGACAGTCTTTGAGTTTGAGAGTGAACGTACAGTGTATAGATTTTGATTCATTTACTTTTATTCCCCGTTCTTTGTACCAGATTGATAGAAGGTTTAGGTGTCGTTGAATGAAATGAGAGGCCAGTTCAGGGTCAGATTGGTGAGCTAATAAAAAAAGCTATTAGCTAATAGCTAATTTTTATTAAATTTAAAAAATAATGTTAAATAAAATAAAGCAAATAAATTTTATTTGACGACTTATTTAAGTCCATCAAGTATTTCAATGATTTGCTATTAATATTGCGTGGTTTATTTACTTCACTTAGTAATAAAATAATTCATTGTTTTAACATGACAGCTGTTAACTTTCGTCATTTGCGATACCTAGTGTTTATTAAATTACCATGGTGGTTTGAAAAATTCGCCCAATAATTTCTACAGTATATTAAATACAAATGGACGAATTTATATGCTCTAATACTTATTTATTTTTTGGTAGCAAATTATAATATATATAAATGATCAAATTATTATTTTCATCAAAGAGCTGTTTTCAATCATTTAAAATATGTTGGCTACTTCAAAATTCATTTTACTTTTTAGAGATACTCGACTATTGAGTATATAAAAAAGACACAGTTGAACGGGCTTATTCTAAAACGTAAATCACCCTCTTTCTCTAAAATATGCCTATCAGAACATGATGGATCTTGGAAGAATCCTAGTAAAGCGCGAGTCCCTGATTTATATACTAAACAACAATAATTGTACTACGTAGAATATTATAGTATTAGAATATACGATAAGAGGAACGAAAATCCAAAAATCATCAAAGACTGTGATTATTTATTTTGTGTTCATAATATGGATTGGTAAAGGGGACTTTTAATTGAAAAAACTCGAAGAGAAAATGTACAAGTTTTGACGAACGAGGAACCAACACGAATTATTATAGTATTTAGCAGCAATTTCCCTAGTAGTTATTTTCAATATTATTGCGATGGGGCTAAAATAACAAAATATTGTGTAATGGTCATTAAATATCCTAAAATCTTATGTCTGCTAATAATTTCACAAAAATCGTAAAAAAAAAATCGGAAATACGACTTTCGCCCCGACAGAGCTTAATTTAGATTAATCATCCCGATAAACACACAAGACAGAATTTCACAGTGCTCGGGCACCGATGTATTCTTTATTTAAAAGGTACGAATTTCCTTTCCTCATCTCAACACTCTCAAGTTTTTTACCTCAAATATTTCCCAAAAGATTTCCAAGTTTCTCGACAACATCCGATTCCCGGATTCTGCGGACTCAAACGTCAGTGTCCGAAATCTTTATGCATAGTTGAAATTCTGATCAACGCTTAAAATGGTTTTGCGTTTTTATCGCAAGAAGTTTTGTTCACGTGTGAACACACGCAATGAGTGTATTATAATTTTATTTATACGCTAAAAGGTGAACGTCCTTGGGAGTTTTTCGTTTATGCTAACTTCTTGTATTTTTTGTGTTTACAGAGTACACTATGCGACGGTGGGTGTGGTCAGATCATTTGGTTATAAATATAAGTAATGGACATGTAATAAATTTCGATAAGAAACAGCGGTTATTTATTGAACTTCTCGTGATATCTTTCTTCCGATTAAAATACACTTGAGTGTATTTAAATTTCACATATTTTTTTTCGTGAACAACTTGTGTATTTCATACATTTTGGAGGTCTATATTCTGTACCAAAAATATCGAAAGTGATCAATATTTATTTACTTTTTTAACAGAAATCATCTCGTTTTGTAGTATTCTTCTTGAATACTGATATCGGTTATAATTTATCTAGTTAATCGAGATTTGAAGACAATGTACCCATATCATATAGGTTCTGTTTATCATGTGTTCATGTATTATATCCAGTGGCGTAGCGTGTGCGTATGCTGTGTATGCACAGCATACACTTCAAAAATTGAAAAATTATTTTTTTGTATACATAATAATGATATATACCTATTTATAAAAAAATTTCGATTTTACTAATTTAGTATTTCTTAACAAAATATTTTGCGGATTTTCTTCCTAGTTCATTAATTATGACAAGAGTTGATTAATCCGCAAAACCCCGGTCGCGCCTTATATCTAGTGGCTAGTACCTACTACCTACCATGTAATTATTATGTAAGCAGTATGCACGTTCAGTGACAATTATTTTTATATTTTCTTATCGATATTATTAATAACAAAACATAGAAAGCTTGTGGTCGTGTATACGTCACTCGTGTATGCAGAATCAGTATTGCATACGCTATCGTCGTCCGTCGACCGTCGTCTATCGCAATTATCGAATTATTCTGTCGGCTATATTAAACAATTAGGTATTTTAATTTGTAACGTGCGTATATTGTGAGTGTGACTGTGACATATCAATAATGAATACAAATAATACAATATGTGAGTGTGCAATCGAACAATTATTTTTAAAGCCTTTCGGTTCACTAAATTTTGACGAGAAAAAAAGTAATATCGAAATAGGAAGACCTACGCCAAAATCACCTTATTTAATTACAAAATCAAAAAATTACGTTCGAACTTTTAAATATGAGTATTATAGTACATTTAAGTGGTTATCGGGTTGTCATAAAATGAATAAACTATATTGTTGGCCTTGTGTTATTTTTTCTCGTGAAGAAAATGTTTGGACTAAACACGGTTTCAACGATCTTAATAACTTTCATCATTTAAAAAGTCGTCATGAAGCCTCTAAAAATCACATACAATGTTTTATAGATTTAACTAAATTTGGTAAAACAAGAATAAATACTTGTTTATAATATATAATTTATATCTATGTGTCATATAGTTTTGAAGAAAAACGAAACATTCAAATACATTTTACAGCACTTAAAACTATATCATATGAACCTAAAAAAAAATTCAATTGATAAAATAAAACAATTATATTATGTAGGCACCCGTGTCAAAAATACATAGTAAGCAAAATTAACTCTTTCACTTTTCGAATATTAACTCGAAAATATGTATTTTCTCGATGAATTTGATTTATTTTATGTATTTCATCAGCCTATGAATGAAAAGTATTAAAATAACTTAACGTTAAACAATTTGTTATTCAAGTATTATATAATATTGAAGTAGGTTAATTTTCACACAATAATTGGATATTTATTTGCTGTAAATTAAGTTTTTTTTTTCAAATGAAGATATAACATACAAATTTGAAGTTTACTCCTAAAATCATTAAATATTTATTTTATTTTATTTAAGGTTAATTACCGTTTCCAAATGATTATTACTGTTTTGAAATGCTGGAAAATATACGCTATGGTTAAACATTAGACATGACTAATGAAAACAACAACGAAAACTGCCAACTCATGCCAATGAAAAATGCATCTTTTCATTTTTATTTATTTCAAAGGTAATAAATCTAATGAAATCGCCGATAATCTTGTTACAAACTTTGCAGTATTTTCTCATTCGTATTTCGCTTACTACAACTTTTCTATGATTTTCATAATTTCTCCTCGGATTATCTATACTTCATCTTTGAAATCAAAAAGTAACGTCATTTACCAGCTTATTTCACCTAATTTTATCGTTCAATTTGTCGTGATATCTTAAGTAGATAAGTTTCATAATCTCCCTATTTACGGTATCTCGGTTATCCGATTCTATCATCTTTGGAAGTGCTATAACCAACTATCGAACCAATTTTCTTTCTTCCTTTAAGTAATATTCCCTTCTCTGTTCTCGCCATGACGTCATACTACTTTTTCTAAATGCATTCTTCTCATCCCTCATTTTACTGTCACGATTTTCTCTCATCATTAAGAAAGTTTTCTTTATTACTCTATTCGTGTAATTCAATATCTCTAAGTAAATTGCGGCCAGTAGATTTTCCAGGTACTTAATTTTTTTCTCAAATACAAATCTGATAATATAACTAATGAAATATTCCTCTCAATTTGTGTTTTATATTTTAATATTAGAATTAATATGTTTTGATTTGTTTTAATCGATACGGATTTTCAACAAATATCAACATAATAGTACTTTTATCAACCATAATTTTTTAATGACAATAATGACATTAATATTAAATAATTATATGCCTAAATATGTTTTATGAAAAGGGATAACACAAGTTTGACAATATCTAATGTCTGAAAAAAAACTATACTAGACATTTAATGTGTGTAAAGAGTAGCTATACTTCTTTTTAATATACATATATTTTACAGTATACTCATATTATATTATGAATAGTAATGTAAATGTGATAGAAAATATACTAAATCATAACTTTAGAATATCTACGTATGGCGTATATACAAATAACGGTCGTCAGTCTTAACTAAATTAGCGTCGAAACCGTCGGTCGGCTGTGTGTGTGTGTGTGTGTGTGTGTGTGTGTGTGTGTGTGTGTGTGTGTGTGTGTGTGTGTGTGTGTGTGTGTGTGTGTGTGTGTGTGTAAGTAAATTTACACGTGTTGCATGGGGTCGTGAAAAATATTTTCAAATGATAGTGGTTATGGACACAACTTAACACAATCATATTATTGTAAAACTCGTAGGCTACGCTCAGTGTTAAAATAATAAAAGACCTTTTAACAGTATGTTATTTAATTTTTTTTATTCATCGTAGATGCACAACCTAATGCCACGAAAATATCAATTTAAATTAGCGATTTCAAGTTCGACTACATAATAAACAAATTCAATTTAATGAGGTATGTCAGTTTCAAATATCTGTACATAATTTGACTATACATATTTATTTTTATTATTATTATTCTACATTATGAAATATACTAAAAAGAAAAACAAAAAACTGAGATATTATAATTATCTTTTAGTGTACGAATACTAATTAATATGTTTTACATAGAAGTAGTTATTCTTGAAGTTCATCATAGGAAAATTAGTTTTGCATTGTTTTATAATTCAAAATGCATATTTAATGAAAATGAAATGAAAGACGAGAACAAATATACGATTAACAATTTAGTTTAGGTATTTTATAATACTAATATCGAAATACTAACTATATTTAAAATATTACAAAAAATAGAAAATTACACCTTTATGTTTTCGATTCCATGATTACATTTTTTATTTAAATTTTAATCTTATTTCATTGCATTTATTGATAAATATTTTTATATATTAAGTTGAGTAATACAGGAAATAAAATGCCCATAGAAAATATATGCCCATATAATAAGATATAATTGATATTTCTAAAAATACCGATAGTCATGTTGAGAATATTGTTATTTGAAATGTTTAGGTGGAAGTGATTTCATAAAAATATACCTAGTATTTTATAATGTTTACATTTGGTCATGTTACTGTATATGAAGCGATAAAGCTATTAGCAAAAATAATTTGTATACGATAAAAATTGTTTATTCGGCTGATTTGTATAAAATAAGAACGGCCTTTTATTTAAAAATTGAAAGACTGGCTGAACTTCATCTGGATAGTAAACCTTTTTTTTTTTTTTTTTAACAAAATCCAATATTTACAATATGTATACTCCTCTGTACCATTCGACAATTTACTTTCATGTTGTATATTCATAATATAAAATTAATAAAAAAAAAAAAACTATACCAATATTTTAAATTTACAAACATTTTCTGACAAATGTTTTAAGGTTGATACGTAGAAAGAAAACATCACTGTAAAACCATAAGAACGTTCGTTTCACTCTGAATATAAAATTATAATAAAAAAACGTAAGGAAAAAATGATATTTTCAAACCTATGAATATTATTCTCGTATTATTCTTAGATTTCATCAAATTATTCATATAGATATAAATAATTGATGTATTTATTTTAATCAAAATTTTTATATTATTAAATTAAATTATTATGTATAACATTTATTAATTTTTTTTTGTTTTCAATTTTATATTAATATTAAATAATTTAAAAATATACACGTGACATTTAATGTTCATTCTCACTTGAATACGTGATTTATAAAAAAAAAAAATATGTATTCTCATTGTAATCATTGAATATTCAATTTCATTAAAATTATTATCATGGTATATAATGCATTATAGTTATTTTTATTAATCACTATATCCTTGTTTTTAGTTTCGAAACTATTTAACGTATAACAATAATTTTAGCTATATACGTTTCTATTATTCATACTTATAATCCTTCTTTATTATATTGTATTTTATCAAAATTCATAAAGTCTCTTTTATGGAAACTAAACCATAAAGTATCCTCACATATTATTGAATAAATATAAATATTGACGCACATCGTTTCTGTTCTAATATTTCTTATTCATCGACTTGGATTTTAATATAATTATAAAACCTCAATTATACACAATTTAATATTGGGTAAACAAATGTGAGTGGGCCTCAAAACTATGAATTTATAAAATGCATTTTACGTCATACGGCGAGCCTAAAACCAAGTCCAAGTCGGATAGAGTTCATTAATTTATTACTCGGCAGACGCCATAATATATCATGTCTGTTTTCGCTTTTTCTCACGACCGTTTCGTACACGTACATTTTTCCTCATTCACGCCACGTCGTAGACACAATTTATACAAACGGACTACGCCCATGGTGAGAGTGCAAAAGCAGAACCAAACGAGATAATAATATGTAGATCGTAAAGAGATAAGTGGGCGAGTAACCGAATCAATCTACCCTGTACACTACGATTGCAACGCCTATACGTTTACACTAATGCTTCAGGTCCTAGGTACGAGTGTACTTCGTCCACACAATATTATTTTAATGGCTGCGTCCAAGTTGGGTCTCGAAATACAATTTTTGTACTAGTTGGTTCCCGAGTTGTAAAAGGTACTATTATAATAGAGTTCCAGGTTTCTTAAGGCACTGTATTATAATTGGTTCCCAATAATTTTCGTTCAGTATATACACTGAAACATATTATAATACTATACTAATATTTTCCTTCCCATTTTCATACACTTAAGACCGTCTATGATATCTGACCATAGGAACGTTTAAAAATACTTTTATTATATTTTTTTTATCCCAAACAGATTCGACTAATAAAAAAAAAATTATGCAAATCTAATTTAGAACCAAAAAGAATATTTCAATTTTTTTCACATTAAAATTGGGAAAATAAAATCTGAGACGGGTGATGCTGACTCGGTCAGCCACCTTCACTCTCTACGACTTTTTGAAGGAGGACTCGTTTCTAAAGTTCAATCACATCAATAACTACCTTAAATATGTTGTGAAATACTGAGATCCAATCGGTGTAGTACATACATTATTCTGGGATCCAGTTGGTATAGTGTCTAAAAAATACTCTATGATAAAATTAGTACACTACCTCATTTTTACCTTTTTACCTGGAGCTAAATTAGACTTCACCGCTTTTATTTCATATAGTATATTTTGTGCTCCTATATGTACGCGATTTATTAGAAGTAACTATTGTGAAGTATCGTTCCCTTAATATCGGTCCCAAGTATCGGTCCTTAATTACTTATTATTTTATTTAGAAAATAGCTATGCTTTAAATATGAATAGTATTAAATTGTTCATTATCGTATCATTAGACATTAACTACGTTTAAAATTTAAATTCACGTATATGCTTTATAGTTAAATAATCTTGATGCTATTTATATTCTTACCTATAACAAGAAAAAGTTTTTTTTTTTCAATGCAATAAATTCAACAATTTGTATAAGAATGCAGTGGCACGTTCTTAAAAAAAAAAAATTAAGCAAATAGTGTAGCCCACCGATTTACTTTTGTCCCCCACAGCTGACCCTTTTATAGGATCAAAAGTTGCACAAGCATATTTTGTTTTATCTTTAAACCTCGTTATCTGCACCAAGTTTATCTCCATTTGTGATTAATAATACCGCCATTCTTGGTAGACAGAAAATAAACCAGAGTTTCCCAGTCCTGGCTGTTTTATGCATATTGTTTAATTAAAAAGTAAAAACTTTAATTAAATCTAACAACAACACTGATAACAGTATTTTGTGTCCTTGTTCAGTTCGGTTGAATATCGTTTAATCGTTACCGATAACGAACAGATAAGAATAGTTTCTGTGTCAACTGCATCAAACTAGTGTAAAAAATACTCATTTCAATAATACACATTAATATTTGTTTTTATCTTTTTCTATCTTTTTAGCCATTGTACATATGGGTGTAACTCATTTAAAGCTGAGTTTCAGGTGAAAAGGATTAGAGGTCAATCACTAATGATTGGTAATTATAGAACACGTAGAAAAAACAATTACCTAATTGTGTATTATCATACCTTAATACAATTATCTTTACGTAAATTTAGTTTATTATTGTATACCATGATGAAACAGTTATGTACTCAAAGTTCCTTTAAATTCTCGCCATTCCAAACGCGATAGTTGTTATTGGAAAGTTCTATAGAAGAGAATTTTGAATGGATTATGTTTAAATACTAAGAGTACATTTACGACTTGACATATAAATAGCCATATTTATGAGAAAATTTTAAAATGTTTTTTTGAAAAAGAATGTGTCTAATAGTGTCAGTACCACTGTCAATAATGGAAACAGACCATTTACGATTTATCATGTGTTGGAGAATCATTGAAAATTAACGTATTGATTACTCTTCCCTTAAAAACTTGAGTATAATTCATTTTTACGTAATACTCAAATTTAAACCATTTGATTAGGATTTAAATTCAAATATTATACACACACACCGTATCACAAAAAATAACAAATACGAGACAATACGCCTGATTAAAGTCCATTCGCGACTGTTTGTTTTCCTTTTTCTTTTGATCGATTTTTAGTTTTTGCGTACAAACTACGGCGAAAGACTTTTCTTTGTATGTTTGTATCTAAAGTTAAAAGCACCGGAACACGAAGGAGGAAGTTATCACTTAAATATCCTTACTTCTCCCCCTTTTCTACGGCACCTCATTTTGCCAAAAACTCGAAACAATACACCATGCAACGCTTTGTCGCTCTTTACAAATTCTACCGGCAAAATTTCTAGATTTTCTAAGAACAACTTTATTCAGATAATTTTCAAAAAATCAATATATCTACGCGTATCATCAAAAATTGTTCAATATTTTTCCTTATGTATTTATATGGCAATATCAAAAAATAAAAGTGATTATAATAAAATTTAATTTTAAAAATAGAGATATTCATTATTTTAAAATAAATTAGCATTCACAATATAATTTAAACACCTGGAACAAATTCATATTTAAAATGGATTTGACTGTATGTTTTTGCCGTTAAGGGGGCATAAAAATATAGTTCTATTCCTATTTTATAATTGAATACTATTTTTGTATGTTTTAGATTCTGAACGGAGTGAAGAATGTATTGATTTTACAATGATGTGTTTTTTTTTTTTTTTTTTTTTATTTTTTTTTTTTATTTTTGTGTCTGTCGACACGATTTGGGGCAGTAAAAATGCTTCGATTGCCTTATATAGCAACTTTTCTGAAAGGAAATTGAATCTAGTTGGTACTTTGGGGGGTCAAAAGTTAAAAATTTTCAATATTTTTTTAACGCGCCGGGAAAAACCCTTAAAAAATGAGGGAAAAACGGTATATTTTACGCAAAACCAGTTTTCGACAAAATCAAATTTTTTATTTTGCTATAACTCAAAAACTAATCGATGTAAATACTTGAAATTTTCACCAAATGTTTAGATTAGCGTTCTCTATACACCGTTAAATTTTCAAAGTATTTTGACTTTTATTGAGCTAATTATAGACAATTGAAATTTTCAATTTTTTTAAGTATTTTTTTTAAAAATAACGATAAATTTTTTTTTTTTTGCCAGAAAATCTTGAAAATTTAATACAAGGTTTCTTATAAGTTGTTCCATAACTGATAAAAAAAAATCCAAAATCGTAAGTCACAATTTTTTTTTATAAGTGCTCAAAGTTCCAATTTATACGAAATATGTAAAAATTGCGAAAATTTGAAGTTATTTTGCAGTTGAAAATTCATAAAATTTTAAGTATTCAAAACTAAGAATTGTAAATTCGGTACAAAGTTTGACATACGTTTTCCTTCAATTATCTGTAAAAAAATTTGCACTGGAATAAAATCAAAAATTTTTATGAGTGTTTGAAATTACAATTTTTTCACATAATCGCGTAAAATAACAATTTAGGCATCATTGATTTTTGATATTTGTTCTTATTCAAAAAGTATAGGTCGTAGAAACTTAAAACTTTTACAAAATGTTTAAATAGGCATTTTCTTTACATAGTTGTATTTTCAAAATATTTCGTTTATTTTTTAGCTATTTATAGGCATTTGAATAATTCGATTTTTCTTAGATTTTTTTTTATAAAAGTCGATAACAATTTTTTGGCCCTACCAAATCGCTTGAAAATTTAATAGAAGGTTTTGAATAAGTTGATCTAAGAGTGATTCAAAAATTATTCAAATACATAGGCACAATTTTTTTTTATAAGCAGTTGAAGTTCAAAAATCGACAAAATTTGTCAAAATCACGAATATTTGCAAATTATTTTGTAGTTGAAAATGTATAAAAATTTTTGTATTCAAAGATAAGAAATGAAAATATTATGTAATATCACAGCTGATAAAGATAATTAAATAGATTAAGTTTATTATAAAATAATCAGTAGCTGACAGCTGTTCTATACAAAATATTGGTAGATTGTAAACACAAGGTGTATAACGTACCTTTACATGGTTGAATAGAACGTTACTAACTTCCAATTTCCAGTTATTTTAATGTGTGTATCAGTTCCATAAACATGCGGATTTTATATATTATTATTAATTATTAATATTTAAATAGACGTAGCCACGGAGCATTCAGCATATATGGACGGCGGGGTCGGGTGGTACCGTCACGATAGTGCATTTAGGCAAATAATATGGTATTTACCTACGCCCTATCTATGCACATCCTGGTTTGTCCAATGCTCACGAGCAGAAGTCACATGAATAGACAAATGTAAATTTAACCCAATCTAGGATATTAAAATAAAATATATATTACAATTTAAGGCTGACATCTTCATCTTCGTTCAGAATCGTTTTTTTTTTTATAATATAAAATAATTCCAAAATCTATCCAATAATGCCTAATCTAGCAATGCATCTCGTGTATCCCACCCAACTACTGTATCCTGTACTTAACTTACAATGATTTATCATTGCATTCAAATGTACGTAAAGTACCATACAACTAAACTATCGTAAACCAGGTGATCCCATGATAGAAAGTGCTATACACTCCTCACCATTATCTTGTCCGAGGAGCGAAGCGACGAAGGACGAACTTCCACCACCATTATCTTATCGGCTTTTTTTCACTTGATGCTTATATTTGAGATTAAACTGTTTTGGTCAAATGGATTGTTTTATAAAAATATAATCGTATTTATTTATTTGTTTTTAAATAAAAATAAATATGTATACTTACATATTAATTCCAATAATTTCTCGTGGAATATTAAACTATAATATATGATCGTATATAAAAAGCCAAACTTGATAAAACCACTATTTTAGTTGTCTCAAACTAAAAGGATTTAAGTACAGTTTTGACGAATAGTATTTATTATCATATAAATCATATTTTAAAATATTCAAATACAGTTTTTCAATAAAGAACGTACAAAAAATATCTATTTGAAATAATTAGAGTCCTATTTTATTTAATAAGAGTTAACAAATTATATTTAAATTATCAATGTCCATGCTACTTATGTTTTTATATTTTACTATACCTTGTTATTTTTTTAATTAACTGTTAAATACAATTATTCTTTTATTTTAAGTACTGCCATGTGTTCGAAATTATTTTAGTATCATACATTAGTAAATTTAACGTACTTAAGCTATTGTGTTTTCTAGTTATAATACTATATCGTTTATAATAATTCATATAATACATTATGTATATTAAAATATTATAATAATTTATAAATAATTTATTATTATTCACTAAAAAAATAATTATAACGATTTAATATTGAATGCATTTGCGCCATTATTTTGTTTACATTTTTAATAAATTAATGTTACGTTTGATTAAAATAATAATTTTATTTATATATCCATGGTAACTTAGTTGGGTATACTCTTTTAAGGATAAACCAAATAAAATGATGGAGTTTTATATACAATATAGAATTTTAAAATTGTACTGGTTCGCCATATTTTAATAAAAAATACACAACAATGAATGAGAACCACGAGAAAATTAAATACCAATAATTTGTAAAGATAGTGAATACTATAGAAAATATTTTTCACGTTTTGAAACAATTCTATCTATGTATGGGTGTATTCTATATTTACATCGAGAATGAGAATAATATTTTACAATGTCACGACAGGCAAGTTTACATATTTAATGCCCTTGGCCTGGGTAAAAACGAACCCTCCTATATGTATTTTAAGTGGAAGGAGTTACTGAAAAACATGATTGAAGAACCACGGCGAAAGTGAAAAAATAGTAAAAGTTTGTCATTAAAAACAAAATACTAATTGTTTGTTTATTGAATTATTAATGTTTAACACTTCTTTTTATTTTTATTTTTTTTAAACAAAAATATATTGCATTTCTTCTTTGTAACATATTGATTCAAGTAACATAGAATACATTTATCTTACAATACGAGTATGCTAAACATTATATATTCACTTGTGAAATTAAAACCATAAGGTAGCTTATTCAATTTATTGTTTTCATTTAAAAGTTAAAACAAAACTTTTTTTACTTGAGATAACTTTTCATTGACTTCTATGTTTAATGTCTCTAAGCTATATCCAAAGTAATTCGGCCAATAACATGGTTCAGAATGCCATGTGATTATGAAAAATGTTGAACAATTTATAAATAATTTCTCTTTCTCTCTCTCTTTCTCTCTACCGTAAAAAAATATAATGTGAAAATTGAAATCATAAAATAATATTATACTCACCAAAGATGAAGGGGAAAATTTGATGGATATGTATGAATAATTTTAAAAAATGAACCATTTTTGATTTGTATGAAGTAACAATAAGAAAATTTTTCTTTTTTTTTTTCACAAAACCCATATTACTGACACTCCATTACGTTCTTCTCAAGCCCGGAGTTATCTTTAACGTGAAGGTATTTTCAACTTCTAAAGATGCAAAAGTGTTTACCGGTCCTTAGGGATATAGCAGTTTATTTTGGATGTATAACAAAAATAATGTAACACAGGGTAAACACAAAAACCCTTTGTACCATTAAGACTTACTATCAGCCATTTTTATTGAAAATAAAAGCGACCAACAAAGCCAATGTGTTAGTTTCAAATCTCGAGGCGTGAATTGGAAAAATTTTAAATAATGCTTTGTGATACACAATATTATATCCTGGAAAGCTACTGGTGAACGTATAAAACCCATTTAGAGAACTCGTTTACCTCCACTTCTTAGCGGGTGGTTAGCTTCAAGGGAAATTAAGTCGTCGGCAATCATACAAAAAACAAATGTGACAAGAAAGTAGATATCCGTGTAAAGTTTAAAGTTATTTATTTATAAACGGGAGTGTTTTTTTTTTTTTTTAAATAAAACTTTTATTACGTCTAAAGGAATGGCAATACAGGGGAATCTTGTTTTTTTAACAGTTATTACGCAAGACTGACTGTACAGAGTGGTTTTTTTTTACGCCGGATAAAAGTTGCTGATGTTGGGACCGATACATTTTAGTTTCGTGTAATATTATACAAGGGCTATCGTGAAGTTTGTTATCTTTGGGTCCTCTCCGCTGGATAGGACGTAGTAGGGAAAAGTTAAAAAGTTAATATAACAGATGTTCTCGTTTGAGACCCGAGAACCTCGTTATTTATAAAGATCGCACAATTTTTATACAGAAGATTAATGTTGTTTGAGAAAAAGGAAAACGGAACGACCAATATTATGAACCTTGGAAGAAGATAAATGTGAGAAAACCGGACACCTGGTTGACGACTCTTTGGTAGCATTGGACTCGGATGTTTTATTCGACTTCCGAACACCAAATACAACCTTGGAAATTTAAACGTTATCCCTTCGGAAAAGTAAAATATAAATGTGTGTGTTTTCTCCAATATCCAAACCGTAAGACAGAGATGCACCCGGTGATAAATATGGTAGGACTGAATGAAAAGTCTAAAGTTATTTATTCTTCTATTTTATATTGAGTATTATATAAATAAATACATATTATATATAAACTTACACTATAATATAAAGCGATTAAAAATTAATTTTACAACACTTCTATCATATAATTATTCAAAATGAATAAACAATAATAGATCGAACACCTAGAGATTTTTATGTAAAAAAAATTAAATAATCTATTATTTCATATTTCCTAAAATATTTTATGATTAGTTTAAATGGCTAAATACTGATCAAAATCAAATGATAATTATTAATTTTTTTTTTTAACATAATTTTTAAGTTATTTTCTTTAGTGAAATATTGTAACAAAGAAATATTAAAGTTTAACATTTGAGAATAGTTTTAAGTCTTAAGAAATTTAATTTTGAACTCACGTGCACTTCGTAGAATACATATAAGTGAAACACGCGTCTGCTACTAAAATAAACATATCATTTTAGATTTTCTTAAATCAAAAATTTTTTATACTATAGATAAATATTCTCTATTTTTATTATTTATATGATAAATTGCTAGAACATACGCATTTTGGATTACTCTTACAGATTTGAAATAATGAATGTATAATTTATATTATTTACATTTAAAGTTTTTATTTTACTTAGAGTAATATATATATATATATATATATATATATATATATATACAATATTTATAACGAGGTAACAGTCCAAATTTAATTGACAATTTTTAATTTTTTTTTTTCAAATCAAAATAATTCATACACTTTTATATAAAAACATTTGCTTTGATTTACCTACCTTCTTTAAACTAAGCTTGTTTTGAAGGCAAGGAATTTATAAATTATAATAAGTATCCATTTACATATACAGTAAATTAATAACATTATAATCAACACGATATAAATTTTACTTCGGTAAGACATTTACTCTTATATGTATACAGTATACACTATACATATAATAATATGAAACATAAAATATAAATTTCTGTACAATAGAACTAATATTTAAAATTAATTACTTTAACTATACATTTATACAAATTGTTTTTCAACATTTTTAATATGAAAATGAAAATGAATTTGTTTTTTTTTTTATTTAACTGCATAATAAATGCTAATTATTATTATTCGATCGTTATGTCAATCTATCAATCTAAATATATATTTTTTTTATATACTTTCATAACAATATATGAGTGGTTAATTGGATATTAATTGTTTCTTGTTTTTGTGAATTTGAAAAATCATTTTTCTTGTTTCTAGACAGGTTTATCGATCATCTGTTTTAATTTTAAATGATAAACCTAATTTTTTTCATGTGGGCCGCCAGCCGGTGTCTAAACATAACTGTCTATCTCAGGCCTATAAAGTCATGTTTAATTCGAATGAATACTATTGAAGAGGATTTATTGAATACAAACGCCGACAAATGTTTTGTCCAAAGGTGAAATAATGTAATATTATTGTTGTCATATTCGTCTATGAATTCAGTTTATTCTGGCAACTGGTGCATCGTGTATGACCTATATCACGCTACGACTACGTGAATGTAAACATACGTAATTACGCATAAGTCGTTTTCAGTGGAATCCTATGTAACCAAACTAATTTGTTTTTCACTCGAACACCAAGTTAACTCAAAGCACATTTGTACAACGTTTCACGGAGAGGTATGGGATATTTATATATTATATAGTATATACATTATATAAAGGTATGGGATATTTATCGAATTGGGGTCATCCCATCAGCGAAACACCCTCCTCTTCCTCCGACCACCACCATCATAGCCGTTGGTGAGCAACGCATCTATAAAGATGAGAATTTTCCGGGATATTCCTATTCACGTTGCATGGGCAAAAATCTGGCTCGGTGTATCCACTAGTGTGTGTGTGTGTGTGTGTGTGTGTGTGTGTGTGTGTGTGTGTGTGTGTGTGTGTGTGTGTGTATTCATTGTTGAATTGCCACTGTAATGGATTTCATAGTGCCTCAGGATTTTTATCTACTCATTTTTCACTGGCCAACGAGGGCGGATGGAAGGATCGGTCGGTGGATGGGAAAACGAAGACGGGCATAAAAAAAAAAAAAAAAATAAATATTTTCCAATAATATTACAGTAAATTTTTACGTTACAACCAAGGTACACGGAAAACATCTCCCCCCCGCGTCAGCGTGGCATGCACTCGCCTTACACTCGAACTATTATTATCATTTTGCCCGCAGAGATTATTGTTGTTATTATGTCAGTCAGACTCGTTTCGTTCCGACTCGTTGTTACGATCGTGGGCCTGCAGCGAAGACAATGCGTCGTATTGACATACTACGTGGTAATACAGAGGACCCTGGATTTGTTAAGAAATAAAATAAGATACACAAAAATATTATCTTAATTAGAAACGTACAACTTCGTTTGCAAACGATCTGGATAAGCTGGAGTTCATATACGATCAAATTAACGGCGATTCCCGACGGTAACCGTAAAAACATTTTTTTTTTTTTTGTCAACAGATTATGACCATATTGATTATAAAGAAAATTTATCATATATGAAAATTCTCTCATGATTATTTTATATATTACACTGATTTTTACGATTAAATTACACAAAAACAGACACAAGCACAATGGGAACAATATACACAAATTACTCTCTTTCTTTCAACTAGGTTTTGCTCTTCATTTGAATACCAAAATGTTGTGTGTTGTTTTTCAAAAGTCAAATTTAAATTGTATTTTGTTGTGGATTTATTAGATATATGTATTTACAAAATATATGGATCAAATTTTAAAAGATTTTCACTTAAAACAATTATCAACCGATACTTTTATGTACAAAGTATGACTCAGTCCTTTTCGATCCAATAAAATATTTAATTAAGGCATTATATGATGATTTATTAATGAGCATAAAGTATTTTCATCACAGCCCAAACCACAGTGTAGAGTCATTAAGAATTCTCTAATACCGGATATCACGTCTCTTCGGTTTCGTAATATATAATAATTTAGACTTTTCATTCTATATAATATTATGATGTACTTCGTGTATACTTATGAAAGATATTTCCACGTATAATATTCGAGGTAATACAGTTGCAGTGCCCACCAACCAATATTGGAATTCTCAACACAATTTTATGTAGCATATTATATATATTTCAATTACCCAGTTCAGTAATATTCAATTTTCGACCGGGACGCCAACGATTTATGTGCCTACGTTTCTATATTCCATTATACTAAATGAACGGGACATTACTCGTTTTACTGGTGATGGGAGGAAATAATGTATAAATATATATACCTAATATATTTATCGTCATTCAATCATAGTTGCGTGAACTGTAAATGAAAAATTTAATTTTAAAATCTGTTAACGGTTTGATGTTTATTATTTAAATATTAAAATTAAACGTATATTTAGTTAGCTGTTATTAAATCGCCCATGCACATGCAATATTAATATAAATATATATTTAGTTGGTTTTGATTTAAATCATCTATCAAAATAATAACAATCCACAAAACAGTTTTATCTTTTATTGGCTTAGTTCGATGATAAAACTCAATCTAATACTTAACCATTCAATGGTTGTGTAAATAATATTATGACCGATAACTATAATATAGTTTACAGTTTAAGTTTATAACAACGCTTATCGTGCATTATAAGTATTTGTTTAACGTATATAATAACGTACACTTAAGATAAAAACTTTCACTTAATTAATATACGTTAGAGATGAAGTATATTATATTAACCATTAAATTATCGTGTAATCAACATAAACTTAACTTATTAATACCTTAATAATATTTTACGCACATATAGTATTATATGAATGATCATATGAATATTTATAATGTTCGATGGTTCTGTTACTTTTTAATATATATAAAAATAAAAAGTCTGAGAATGTATTAAAAAAGTATAATGTAAACGTTCTAGTGAATTAATAAAACCCAAAGAAATGTATAAATGACTCAACAAATACATAAATAAAACAATAAATACGATATTATAGTGATAAAAAAATGACAATGAATTTATCCAAAAAATAATCCATAATGGTATTAAATACGTATATTGGCTAATATATCCAAGGTGGAAGGTGTAGGGAAAGAAGAAGAATCAATCATACATGTTTATGGTTAGCTTTAAGTTTTAGGGGGTACAGAATTTAAAAACATTAACACACTTCGTGTATAATTATTTTAACTCTTGAGCCGAATATATTACACAGTACCAAATTATAAACGTAGCACGTAACGAGTGGCTTACACTTTATTTATGTTCACACCTTCGAGTTTGTAGCCATATCCAGAAGACGTTTAAAGAACAATTGTATATAGTAATATTGATATTACCAGTAAAAAAGAAAAAAGTACAATAACAAATTACTACAGTGTGCAACTGCACTCGGCTGTAAATGCACTTATCTATACGTTCGAAAAAAAAATTCAAATTAAAAATATCTATTATAAACAGAATGTCAGGGAAAATAACTTGGAAATCGTAAAATACCAACAACGCGAAAAATTGAGCTGAAACTGTGTGCATATTATATGTATACATTTTGCGTATACGTTTTGACGTAAACAATGGCCATTGAAAAATGGTAATAAATTTTGCAGCTCCAGTACACATTGCCATTACAGGTTGGTGGTGGTCACAGAGAGGACGAAATCACAAAACAATCGCACGGGAGCTTCTGAGGGGAAAAAATGAAAAAAATGGGACGAAATCATTGTGAATATGACAAACGCTTGTCGTTCAAAATAAATCGTTCAGTATAACGATGGATGCACACAGGCGAGGACGGCGGTGTATAGTATGGCAAGGCGTAAATTGGACCGAGGACGGTAGTGGTGGTGGTGCTGAAAGAGAAGAGAAAATGCAAATGCCATAGTCCTTGCTCAAAATCAACAATGATGAACGATGTAGGAATTAGAGCGGTACATTAAACTCATTTGAATACACGAACGGACCTCAACATGGCCAACCATTTATTATACAACACCATTTTCAGACTATTTTATATTGCTCAGATACTACGTTAAAAAAATGTGAGCACGATCGAGAGAGGAAGAGAAAAGAGGGAGTGGAAGAGAGGAAGAGAAAATGACGGGAAAAATCCGTTTAAAGGAACAGTTTTCAATTTCTTTTCATCCCTTATTACGTCTGTTGACGGTCTATTTACTATCTTCTTTAACCTAATGTTGATTTTTTTATTTTTCTTCAGAAGAATATTACCCATACACACTTATAATATGTACACACGCATGTACGTTTAATATATGCATGTATGATAATAACGATGATTACTAAATGTAGATAGTGGTGTTGTGCTATGCACTTTTATAAAAGTTCTAGCAGTACTGCTATTGACAGACTGTAAGCTGTGCTTTTTTTCGTTTCATTTATAATAAATTGTTTATTTGTTAGGCTTTAACGATTATTCGCATATTTTTGGTTCAAAATTTAAATATAAAGTTTATTAGAACAGATGGACTTTTACAATACCGACGCGTGCAGTGATTTAAAAAAAAAATACGAGTGTAAAAATATACACAATGTCAGTATCAACGAGTTATTATATTCTCATTTATTCTTGTCACAGTAGAGTAAATAATATTACACATTTTGTACCATTTGATTGGGTGTGCAAAAACTAGCAATAACTCTACGTATACAGAATGATGGGTTTTTCGTTTGTTTCATATTTGGAATTATTAAATATGTTCGTATATTCACATAAACAAGTCTGGTTAATAATCATATCGTATTGTGTAATATTCAAACAAATCCGCTGATCATAATATAATATGAGCTTATGTACTTGAATACGCACCGTAGAACAGTAGATTATATTTCAGACTCAATGCGACTATGTTTATTTCTCGAAACATAGTCTATCTTGACAACAATTCTATTTATTTTAGAAGAATTTCTTCAAACTGTACGTTTTAATTTCACGCAAGTCGCTTTAAGTCGAGTTTCTTTTAATATCGAAGGGGGTTTTGTGAGCATTCGTATATGTGGTTTGTGAATCAAATTAAAATCTAGAAAATATATTTGACTCTGTTATATTGGGAACAAATTGAAATGTTGTATTGATAACGTGAGTTCAATTGTTTATTTGATATCAACATTGCAAAAATAATATAACTCATGAATAATAATGAAAAATTTGAGAAAACAATTGGAAATGTTATGTAATTCAACCACATGAAGGATTAAATATTGGTTTGATTTTTTTTTTTTTTTTTTAATGTAAGAGTAAATAAATGAAAAACACATCAGAGTTAACAGTAATAAACATTTTAATTGAACGATTGTAAATCAATCAAAGAAATCATTATGATTTATTCATCTATTTACGCCCATTATATACGCCATTCAAATTATGTAATTAAAAAAAAAAAAAAATGCAGTATTGTGTATTCCACATATAAAAGTATTTCCTTTCAATATCTAGTACCTACTTAAAAGACTGTTAAATTGATAGCAAGTGTATTTGCAAAAAAATTATTCATAAATATACAAACTTCTGATAAAATAATTGTTTAATTGAAGATTTGATGCTATTAATGGTTCAATTAATTTATTTTATCGTAAAATATATTACATCTAAAAGAAATCAAACATTTTTATATAAGTTAAGTGTATTGAGATTTTATACCATTAATATGAGTACCATTAAGTAAACTATTATATCATTCTTTCAAATTATCAAACGTGTGAAAATTATATCATTAAATAATGCTCTTGTTTACACCCCTCGTATGTATGAATCTAAATATGGTAAATGTAAATAACTTTCAGCTTTTAAAGATATAAATAAAATTCACTTATATTTCCCGATTCATTTTATAATATGCTATCATAATAAATAAAATTCATTCCACAAAACACATACTTAGAATATTATATCTAATTATAATCCAAAGATTTTATTGATTATATAAATTTTTATATATTAATGGTTTTCTTTTTCAAATTTTCTAGTAGAATTTATTATTATTGAAATATTTTCTAAGCAACGATAAAAATGAAACACTTTGTTCAATAAATTTTCATTTTTATTATCTTTTAATTGAGACAACGGAGTCATTTCGTGTTCCAATTATTGGTGATCTTAAATATTTTAACTCTTTTTTTGTGAAGTGTAGATGGCTGGAAATTTGTGTGAATGTTATTTTTGGAGAGCCTCATTTCTTAAAATTGCATCATAATATTATATAAATCAAATAGATATGTACATCAAAAATAGATGAATGGATTTCTTCGAGTGGATTCGTTGTCATATTAATATTATCAACGGTAAATAACAATTTCACAAACATATTTACTGTTAGAAATCGATTGGCAGGAAAAAAATATTTTTAATGGGTTAATTCATGTTTTTTATATAAAATATTAATTAAAAAGGTTATTTAGAGTCAAAATCAATAAACCCCGTTATAAAGTTATTAAAAAAGTATTAATAAGATAATTTTAATTTCAACTTTCTTACAATTTAAAACCCTCAATTTTGATAATTTTAATAATTAAAAACATAATATATTGTTTTAGTAATCTAATGAAAATGGGGTAACTTTTTACAATTTTCACTACATTAAAAATTTTATAGTTAGGTAGTTCATTAGAAATAACTTGACCATGGTTTTGAAACCTGTGATCAGAAACGTTTTAAATTGAATATTTCCCAAATAAGAATACTTTGGTACATGTTAACTCAAAAATAATGTCAACTCTTTACAATCTCTTAATTTTCGTTAATAAATCTTTTAAATTTCAAAATTCGATGAAATAAATCATTTCCACAAACAATTAAATGAAACTTATAATGACATAATTGGATATTGGACATTATTGTACGTATAATCCACCAATCGTAAAAACAAATGGTGTGTTAAATGAGCCATATATTTATCACTAAATTGATTTCTGAAATCCAAGGTATAAGCAACGAAAGACAAATATCCATCATTATTATCTTACCGATTTTTTTAGTTTTTAATTATATTAGAAATATTAATCAAATATATTTTTTTTTTTTTTCATAAGATGAGTAATAGAATATCTATTAAAATTATATTGAATTATCGAAAAGTAAATATCAGTTTTTTTCAGAGTTATTTGCGTTGTTTCTAATATTGTATTTCGGTTATAAAAAAAAAAAAAAAAGAAAACAAATCTTTAAAAACAGAAAATCGTAATACAAATCTTGGCTCTATATTTTGACTGTGTACATTCTAATGATGATTTTTAATATCAAAGCCTGTTGTTAATACAAACTAAACTGAAGTTTAAAAAAAATTAGAAAAACTTAAAAAACTTAAGTTTTCTACTTTTTAATTTTAATACAAAACATATATTTACAATTAAATTAAATTGAGGGATATTAAATGTAAGTATTTAAATATGTTTATGTATTTTGGGATACATATTTAGTAGATTATAGCACATTCCTATACGTCATACTTTTTGATTATTTTTACAACTCATTCTGAACATGTTTGATATTACCAAATAACGTTCAGTGAATTATGTATAATTAATTTTTTTTTCGAAAATGATTTACATACAGTTGAGAAATATTAAACTCTATTGTAAAATGTGTTGTTCATTGTATGGTCTTATAGTGCATTAAATGTTTAATAAACTCGAATAAATTCTAATTCCTGAAATTTAATTAATTTTCTTGAAATATTTATAGTCAATGTACTATCAAATATTTATAAATTTATTATGCTTCTATTTATTTTGTTTAAATTAAAAAACTAGATGAGTACAGTATGCATGCATGGAAAATTCCATTTAAAAATGATTCGTTCTAGGGCCATAAACCATAGTTTAGTTTTCAGAATAATAATTCAGAATTTAAATTTGATATCAATAATAATGTACAAGTATAACATGATTATCAAAAAAAAATACCTTACTCAAAATAATCGTTTGTACATTTCATCAATAAAGATGTATAAATAAACTAAGTAAAATAAGTGTCATCAGTATGTACTTAAAATTCTTCACGTCACAAGACAATCATTAATTATTGTCCTTCTAAACTCCATTTAAAAATATATTTTATATACAAATTAATGGTTTTATTTTTAATATTGTCACAGCCTAAATTCGAATTTATGTCGCATTTAACACATGCTATTAATATTAAACATATTTTCATAACTTAACACTATATTGACTTTCAATCGTTTATTAGGCAATACTATTTTGAAATTAATCATCATGACATCTGTAAAAATTATTTCTTTAAAGCAATTTATCTATTTGGTTTGAGTATCGACAATAATAAATTATTGTAGTGATTACCTATAAATATGATATTGAAATATCTTTATATTTTATGTTTAAAATTAACTATTCAATTTAATGATAAACTGATTTGAATATTAAAATGTCAATAGTAACTGATATTCCCATGAAAAAATTATATAATCAAAAATGTGTTTTCTTTATTATTTTATATAATAAATATACTCTATTTTTACACTTAATATGTATTTATTTTTTTCTCATAATAAATTATCGTAATTATAGAATGTTTTTTTTTATTATATAACAATGTAGTTAAATCACTTTTATTCTTTATTTTGTTATTTTATCACAAAAAACTGTTCAGGTGGACCAAAATTCTCACTATGAAAGAAAACACTCCCCACCTTGTAATGTAGTCGAATAAAAAAAGAAGAAACTTTTCTGTTGAAGAAATGCGTTATTTATTACGCTTCGATGAATCTGGCTGTTATAAGTACAGAACATTTTGTATACGTAAAGTTTCCCGGTTTTTGTGATTGTGTGGTCTTTCAGGTATGAAAAATCGCAAGTACTCGGAAGAACTTTCGAAAAAAAGTGTTTGTCTAGAGTTTTTTTAAATTTCTTAACACAATTAAACAATATTATGACTGTATGATTCTATTTATATAAAATACTAGATAAATGTAAATCACAAATATTTATACATTCATAATTATTAATTAAAAATTAGTTCTGAACATTTAACCATTCAAGGATGTGAGAGTTCGAAATTATTTTGGCCTTTAGAGTGACGAAAAAAATCGAAAGGAATTGTGGTAGCCTTATTTTTCTTTACAAACTGTATGATTAACTGCTAATAAATTTTATAATGAACACATAGGTATATATATTTTCCCCCTCAAAAAATCAATCATTACTAATAATAATAACTAGATGAAAATTACAACTAGGTGTATAATGAAATTGGAGAAAATAAATGAAAAATATTGTTCTAGAGTTCAATATATTCAATAATTTGATGAGGTTCAATAATTAATTTAATTAATTTAAAAATTAAAAATCTATAATTATGAATTCATTTAATATAACCAAGAAAAGTTTGATATTAATAACATAAAATATAAATATTTTTGTATTTTACATCGATATCTCACTATACGATATCGAGAAAACTAAATGATATCGATATTGAAAATTATACCGTTGGCTAACACTAATTATTAGCATACGAATCAAAAATTATTGCAAGGTGTTAAATTAATAATGCTACAACTTCACGTGATAATTTTATCTATTCCTTTCATCAAACTACAAAAAAAACTGAATAATTGGTATATGTATTTTGCTCCATTTAACAAAGTAAAATGAGAATTGTTTTCTTAGAAATTTAAATTTTTTCAATAATTTAAGTTCTAACAATATCAATAACTCCTTATATTATTAAAAAAATATGTTAAAGTTTTTTATACACCTAAATATTATATGATACTATAACACGCTTGCCACAATATTAAATGCTTGTACAAATATTTTTAGTAAATAAATTCTCTATTCTGGGCAAAATATTGACATTTATACATGTATACATGATTGAGCGATAACATTTTATTATAATAAAGAAATTTTATTTGAAATTATTTATAAAATGAATAAATTATTAATGAAGTAACATTGTTTTCCGGGTCAAACTTTGACCACTAGATAATATTAGTTATTAAAGTTGAAGTTATACGAGAATGGATCCATACTTTTTTTTTCTTAGAAATATAAAGCTCAAATATTTATTTCAAAGCGTAGATTTTTCACCACGCAAATCATATTTAATATCTATTTTTTACTCTAGCCTGTTGTATAATTCTATTCCTGTACATTACACGCACAAATATCTAGTTAAAATATAACTATATTATATATATATATATATATATATATATATATATATATATATATATATATTATTGCATATTTTTCGAATAAAATGAATATTTAACAACCTTAAAGATTAATTTTAAAGAAATCGACAGTAATAAAGTTGATTTTTTACGCGTGAAAGATGTGTACAAGTAATAGTTATCAGCTGAAAGTTCTAGCATAAAAAAAAATAAATAAAAAGACGTGTAAAAACAAATATATCTACTATTTATACTCTATGTATGGTATTAATTTTAATTTTACCAAATATTTAAATAGAATAATGACGAATCAACCAGAAGTCTAAGATTGATATATTATCAAAACGGCATTACAATTTAACATCAATAACATAATAAACATTTTTTAACATTGAAAGTATATCATTTTAATAAAAAAAGATTACTTAAATTCACACCTTTATTTTATTACATGGAATAAATTATAATATTATACAAAATATTTGTAAGAAACTAATTCTAGAACTGACTAGTACTAACTGAAAATCTAATCTAAAGTAATCGTATATGATATCATAAATCATAATTAAAGATCTATTTTAGATAAACCAGTACTTATTAAAAAATAAAATATTTTTTTCACATTGTGTAATGTGTGCACTAAAATATAAATAATTACAATGTAATGTTGGCATACTGTAAAAACTATGAACATTTGTTAACTTTACATTGTATTTTAAATGACCCAAGAAGAGCTGGGCTCAAGTATAAGGCTGTAAATTAAATTCAACTTATTTATGGCATTCTTAAATATTAGATATAAGTATGTGTATGATAAAATAACCCACCCCTTAAAATTTAAATACATCAAATCAAAGTTATTTCTTCTTCATTTTATTATTCAAATATAAACCATCTTGTTGAAACTGTAACAATACTAAAAGTATTTTTTCACATAATGATTTTAAAATACAATTAATTTTGTTTATTTTATAATAAAACATGAAATAAATTGGTTATGAATACAATTATGGTTTAATTTAGTATATTATTACTTACTATATTAAAATTATTATTGAAACTACATAAATATGCTTGTTCCACTTCGAATTGGACATAAAAAACATACATTTGTTATTCTAAAATGAGCTCTCTAGTACCTAATCTGTAAATTATCAAATATGTCTATTTTCTTGATAAAAATGGTTTTGTAAAAAGGAAAATGATGATGTTAACAGCTCATTTTTCTTTTTTCTTTTGAAGTTTTTGCACTATTAGAGTAGATGGTTGATATCTAGTTTGAATGGTATTATTTTACTTTAGGTAATTAGAATATTTTGGAAATATAATAAGACATACATCTAATTATTTACTCTTTAGATAAAAACAAACAAAAAACACATAAATTCATAATATTTATTGTACAAAAATATGTATGTAGCAATAAAATATTTAAATTATTTCGTAAAATAATAATCTAAATTTTATTTCATCTTTACAAAAGGAGACTTTAACAGCCGAAATATGTATGAATCTCTCGGAGCCACATTATCAAAAGAGTACCAAAAAATCTAAAAGCAGTATAATATGTTTGTATTGTACTTAAAATATAAATGTAACTTTTAGAGAAAATATTCTATGAAATTTCTTATTCATGACAAAAAGTTACCTAATATCAGCAATTTTTTTATCATTAGTTTAGAATTTGCAATATTTGTTTAGGTCTGTCTTAAGTATTTACAGAAAACACAAACTAGTTACTGGAGAAACAAGTTTTCGTACTGTAATGTTTATATACTTATATAATAATAGTATGGTTAACGTAAGATGTAGGGGTAGTAAAAGCAATATCATGGAAAATTTATTATTTTCTTCACATTATATTTTAAAATCACATAATATGTGTTTCAATTATACATTTATTATTTTTTTTTTTTTTTAGATTTGTCAATAAATGTACTTTTGTATAATGTGTATTTAATAAGGAGTCCAAATAGCTTTTAAGATAGGTAGATAGCATCAGAATCAACTTCCACTCCGACTCACTTAGTACCTTGTTTAATTTGAAAATAATATAAGGACTATAAATATAAATAATCGGAATTCACCAATCTAATAAATATCTACGCTTTATTTGCACTCTAGGATACTGTTATATAAAGGGAGATGATGAATCAGACAAAGCATCTCGATATACAATCAATAATCTCAATAAAGGTGACCTGTTATAAAATGCATTTGAGGTAATTATACCATATGAAAATAATTTTAATTTACAAATTACAAATGCGTTTATACTACAACATTATGTAGAATTTGAAAATGAATATGGTTGGCAATTGTGGCAATTTTTCAATATTATAAATAGTATCATATTTATGTGTTTAAATAATATTAAAAATAATTCATAATAATAATAATAATATGTATCAAATCTAGCATCTGAATGAAAAAATGTCAAAGTCGGATTCAAAAAATAAATATTTTCCTCTACCTATGTAGTATGTATGCCTTTATGTAAAAAATATAATTCTGTATAATATTGACTATACCATACTTTTTTTAACAAGAATGTTTTTTTCAAACTTACCCTTAATGGTTTACAATACCTTAAATAAAATTTTTGTTCTTAGTGTAAGTTTCCAAGTTTACCATATGTTACTTTAATCAATGTTTTTATCACTGTAGAAACTGTAACGAAAAAAAAGAAAAAAAAGCTGGTAAGTGAGATGATGGCGGTACAAGTTCGTCCTTCGTCCCTTCGGTCCTCGGACAAGATATTGGTGATGAATGTATTAAGTTTTAAAGAAATTATGACTCATTTCTTTAGTATAAAACGATTCTGAGCAAAGCTTCAGTGTAATATATTATTATTTAAATACTGTTTACGTATTTTACGGTTATTTGTATAATTTTTTAAATGCTTGGAAAAAAATCTTGAGTCACGATTATTGATATTTTTTCGGTATTGATGGTTTAGCATAAGAGTAAACTTGTATTAAAATTTCAGAACTTTCTAACACATACTCAATATTTCATTAGAAATAAACTTAAAAGAAATCAGACAATATCGTAAAAATCGTATAATAATTTATTGAAGGAATTGTTGAGATTAATTGTAAAACAAAATCTAATAAAAGAAAAAAAAAAAAAAATTTATTAAAGTGTGTATAAAAAAAAATCCTGAGTCACGATTTTTGAATTTTTGTTAGGATAATTAGGTAGGTATATGAGTAAGGTCATATTAAATTTTCAGAACTTTTTGTCAAATATTTAAAATTATATTACATAAAAACTTTTAAACGATTTGGTAAATTAAAAGTTCTATATTTAAGTCAAAAGTGCTATAATTGTTCTGAAAATGATGTCCAATATAAAAAAGTATGTATTTGATATTGGATAAAATTTTCAAGTTTCTAGCTTCAATACTTTTTGATTTATGACTAAATACCTAAAATCTGAACAGTGAAAATCTCGTTTACGGCGGATTTTTACCGATTTTACCGTTTTTACTCAGTTTTTCGATCGTTATTCTTGATTACTGGAAAAACTATGGAGATTTTGGAAAAATGACCTCTTTAAAGTACCATCTCAGTTCAATTTCAAATCAAAAGAGTTGCTGGACGAAAGACTTTTGGACAAGGATTTCTATACGAAAAAGTGTTTACAGAAAAAAAAAAAAAATAAATAAAAAAAAATAAACATCATTGTAAAACCATAAGATCCTTCGCTTCACTCAGAATCTAAAATGTTAAATTATGTTTATTCTTTAATGATTTCATACTTTGATATTAAATTCAAACCATTAAGTAAACGTTCATCAATATCTAAATCACATATTTATTCTCATTTAGTAAATGTAAAATTCATGAAATTAAAATATCAAAAATGGTTAGGGATGTATATGATTGATTTTTTTGATTTTAGGAAATATGATTATATTAAGAAGAAATTATCATAATTGAAGCTCATGTAAACAGTATAATATGAAAAAGGTTTATGCGTATTAAAAAAACAGTTTTACATATCTACTGAATTTTATTTCAATATCATTAAGCAACACAAACGTGTGCACAATTTTTTATATTTTTGGCACCGTATGATAATAGTTTTGGCTCCATTATACTATAATGATGCTTGGTGTCGTGGAAAATTTAGAAAGAAATGTTTGAATTGTACTCTTTTCAAAGAACTATTCAGTTTATTGTTATAAACTGTATGAATATAATTTAAATTATTAAATTCGTGACACTTCTGATAGCAAACAACGAAAATAATAAATTAACCGTTGTGTTAAATTTTCAGGTAATAATAAAGAAATACATTTTGAATCTTATTTACTACTTTAGGTTTTATTTCAGTGAATAAAATAAAAAATAACAATACATTTCGCAGAAAACATGCATCTAGCTTAAAAGTTTTATTTGTACAATAGAAGTAACCGACCATCACGTTACATTTCATTTAAATTACGACTCACTTGAATTACGATTAAATTTGATGAATGATCTTCGCCATGCATCCGAATTAGTAATTATTACAGCGGTTATTATTAAAATGTTATAGGAATTGACAGTGATATTTTCATGGATAAAATCAAAAACAGATCTCAAATTTTTAACGTTTTAATAAACTCGTTACACGACTTTAAATATTTATTGGAATGAAACATAGTTTCATTGATCGAATAAAATAGGTTCAACAACTTCGTTTTACAAGACAAACAAAGTATTTAAACTCATATAATGAGAGTGTTAAACGATTTGGTGGCTACAGGATATTTAATTTATCTTAACGAAAGCACATGACAGTTTAAATTAGATCTTTCGAAATTTTTCTCTTCTGAGCATTAGATTTTTTTTTTGTTTTCAGATATTTACATATGAGATCTGCAGCTATAACGGATAAAGGTTTTAACATGTTAACTGAAATAAAATAGTGAAAAAGCCTGACTTACTTCTCACTACGTGCATTTTTGCTCGTAGAATAAGATACCAGAAGTAGATATACTAAATTTTAAAGAAACGATAAATCATTTTTTAAATTATACGATCCTAGAAAAGTTTCAGTGTAATACATATCATTTAAATATTTTACAATTTTTAGATAAAGTATTGGCAGATTTGTATATTTTTTTTTAAACTTGATAAAATGTTGAATTCCAAATCTAGAAAATTTACCTCAAGATATGAAGCATATTTCATTTTTCAATACCAAAAGTTTCATTAAGACTGGATCAAAAAAACTAGTTTTATATTTTGTTATGTTGGAATTGGATGCAAAATCAGTGATACTTTCAAAGTTATAAAGTTATAACTAAGCACTTGTAATTTTTTTTTTTTTTTTTTTTTTTTTTTTTTTTTTTTTTTTTTTTTTTTTTTTTTTAGAATTGTAAAATCAATTAATCGTTTATTTCACTTGGAATCTAAATTTATCTTAAAGAATAAATTAGATGAATAACTCACTTAATGTATACAAATTTAGTCATTCCATTGATACACACCCCTCACTCAGGCCGATAATTTGTTATGAAAATCCGACTATAACGATTGAAATATATTGATATACGATATAGTTATATTTGTACCTATTTACGTATTTCTTTTGAGTTTTAATCATCACAGATTTTTAAGATAAGTTTGATATAAAAACCTTAATAGAAATATTTATTATGTTTGTGCTGAAACTTAAAATCCATCCGAAATTTAATTTGACCAACAATTGTTTTTTAAAAATCGGTGCCATTATCTATTTATTTTTGAGAATATTTGTATAATAAAGTATATATTTTCGTTCAATTACATAAAAAAAAAAAAAAAAATTAAATCTTTAAATGTATCAATTAATGCATCTATAGTTACAAATATTCAATTAAGATGTAAAACTCTTTAAATAAAATCCCGTCAATTAAAACTATAAAGTTTAGAAATATGTATAGCTAGTAAGTTATAATTTATTACAAACGGTCGTTCCAATTAATAAATACTTATGTTTTCAAACATTTTCACTGGCATAGTTTCTAATTTATGCAAATGTCAAATATCGAAAATTAAATTAATACTATACATTTATGTATAGAGTTTTTCATGAGAATCTGAAAATTCTGAAATCTACCAAGATAGGTTTTTTTATGTATGTAAAAACTAAGAAGGCAAAAAACTACAAAAAATTAATTTGGAATTACTTCAAATGTTTTAGTAAAAAAAAATTAAAAATAATTTTTTATTGAATTTTTTTATTTGAAGAAAGCCATTTTATGTGATTAATTTTTCTGAACATATTGACGTTCTAACTATTCATTTTAAGTCATTGAATTAATTATTATTATTATTTTTTTAACATTCTGAAAAATGGTGTATAATAAATTATTTAATCTCATAGTGTTGTATTATAATTTATAATAGTTAATAACAGCAAATCGTAGTTTGTAGAACAATAAGTTACAAAGTAATAACTATCAGGAAAAGAGATAAGCATAATAATATGAAAAGTCATTTCTAGTTCTTAGCAACACAAGTCTTTTAAAAAGCAGACTAACGAGTAGATTATCTCCATTATCTCAGATATATCACAAAACTCAAATTATTATTGGACATCCTGTATTTATATAGTTACATATTATACATAACTTATGATTTGATACATTTTGCAAGGTACATGATTTTTCTATTCTGGATATTATCCCAAATAATTAATGTCATGTGTATCTAATGCAAAAGCAACAGCTAAGTTTACCAAATATACGTTAAAATAATTTCCATCCGAGCAGAGTGGAGTTTTATTATTTTCTGATTTTTCAAGTGTACTAATAAATAATAATAGTAATGAAATTACGACTTTCTCAATGTTTAACTCACTACTTTTGTGATAGTTCGGTAAACTACTCTAAGATTTTAATATTTTAAAACGAGAATGGTAATAATCCGTTTAATCGTCTTTTTCAACAATTCTTGCTTAACTCAGTAACAATATACAGATGTTTTCAATTCAGTGATGGGAATAAACGTAGTCATTATAATATGAAGTTAATGTTGGATATTCGTCTGAAAAACTTTTATTATTCACAAGAGTCCGTAATTAAAATACTAAACTATAAAAATACAATAAAAATAAATTCATATTTTAATTTACATTTACGCTGCACTACGTATAATAATATGTTCTCATATGATTTTACTAGTATCGCTCACTAAAACTCCATGGAGTCACTAAATAAATAAATCACTCATTACGTTCATAATATTTGTAATACAGGATCTAAATTTAATGTTATGTGTACCTCATTTTAAATATGTAAAATACATATTTATGTGTATTATTTTACACAATAATGATATAGGTAAAAATATGATACTAACTACAAAGTCATATTTTAAGACGCTTTTGGATTTCCATTATTAAGGCACTTGATACAAAACTAATTAATATTCATTAATACATTTATGTTTTTAAATTCTGAGTATAGTGAAGGATCTTATGGTTATATGATGATATTTTTTTTTCTGTAAATACTTTATTGTGTAGTAATTATAATATAAAAGTTTCACACGGCAACTCTATAAATATAAAAGTTTGTCTAGGTGGTACATTTAACGGTAATTTTTCTCTTTTGTCTGTAGTTTTTCCAGCCTTGAGAAATAATATATATATATTCTTAATAGTTTGATTTTCCTGCCTTTTAAGTTTAAATACATTGGTAATAATTTGAAAAGAAATGAAATTGAGTAAATACTACATTGGTATGTGGCCATTGACGTTATTTAGTAATATTTTGGAGAAGTGTGTTTAATGTTTAGGTTTCCATTACAGAGAGCTACTAGTCATATTTTTTTACCATAACTGTTGATGGCGAAATGCTTTAGAATAAAACATTTGTAATATTCCTTTAAACCACGATGCATTATTCCTTATGGTAATTTATGTTTTATTTATTTTTTAAATTGAAACCAAAGGAAAAAAGTATTCAAATAATTTTTGTACAAATACGAAAATAATGTTTTATTTAGTTTCGACTAGAATTTTCAATGTTGGTTTTTTCTTAAACGCATAACTTAATATGGATAGTTACAAACGTTAGTTCTAGTTAATGGAAACGCAAAATTGCGTTAATTTATTAAATCCCTACTTCTTTCCCGACACCCTTCTACGCCATCATTATCAACTTTCAATAATAGTTACGAATAATATATAGAACCCTAAGGACAAAAGTAAGATAAATTTACGATTTAAATCATAAATACATCAACTTAATTTACCAATTTTGATTATGTTCTTTCTCAAGGCATAACTAATCAAATTTAATAAAATTTATGAAATTAATTAACACCATGAGAATATGTATGAAGTGCAAAAACACGTATCTTTACTTTTGTAGTTAAAACTAGTTAAGTCTAATGATGACTGACTAATATTAATCAAATTTTAATTTGTATTTATTGATTAATTTAGTCTTACCCTTACACTTAATTAAAAATAGTATAATACCCTTATTATAGTGATAATAATTGAAAAATCAAACTATTTTTATTTAACAATAGTCATCATTTTACTTAAAGATATTTTGACGATGATATTATACCAAAAATACTTTTATTTGAAACCAAAATTACTTAGTTATTGCCCATTGGATATAATTATTATAGGATTTCACAATATTTCACATTGATTTTGTTATTTGTTAAATTCGTTTTAATAAAAATGATTTATCATTCAATATACATTGAAACGATAGTTTCAAGAAAAGAAACAAAAATATAATCATTTAATCAAAATAATCGTTTGGAAAATTGATGTTTTCTTTATAAATATGAACAATTAATTGAATTTGGAATTGGGACATTTCAAAAATACTTGGACAATAAATTATCAATCCACTATGACATTACTTTCACATTACAAAAAATAACTAATTCAAAGATTATTATTTACTGTAAGTATATGATATGCTTTTTTATTGATTTACATGTACCTTCATATTATTTTAGATTCTGAGTGAAGCGAAGGATCTTATGGTTTTACAATGATGTTTATTTTTTTTTTTATTTTTTTTTTCTGTACACACTTTTTCGTATAGAAATCCTTGTCCAAAAGTTTCGTCCAGCAACTTTTTAGATTCGAAATTGAACTGAGATGGTACTTTAGAGAGGTCATTTTTCCAAAATCTCCATAGTTTTTCCAGTAATCAAGAATAACGATCGAAAAACTGAGTAAAAACGGTAAAATCGGTAAAAATCCGCCGTAAACGAGATTTTCACTGTTCAGATTTTAGGTATTAAGTCATAAATCGAAAAGTATTGAAGCTAGAAACTTGAAAATGTTATCCAATATCAAATACATACTTTTTTATATTGGACAACATTTTCTGAACAATTATAGCACTTTTGACTTAAACATAGAACTATTAATTTACCAAATTGTTTGAAAGTTTTTATGTAATATAATTTTAAATATTTGACTAAAAGTTCTGAAAATTTAATATGACCTTACTCATATACATACCTAATTATCCTAACAAAAGTTCAAAAATCGTTAGTCAGGATTTTTTTTTATACACACTTTAATAAATTATTATACGATTTTTTTCGATATTGTCTGATTTCTTTTAAGTTTATTTCTAATGAGTTATAATTGTTATGACAATTGAAGTTTAAATGAGTTATATCTAATTGAATATTTTATGAGGGTTTAATTACAAAAAAACTCACCAATAATTATACAAATAACCGTAAAATACGTAAACAGTATTTAAATAATAATATATTATATTACACTGAAACTTTGCTCAAAATCGTTTTATACTAAAGAAATGAGTCATCATTTCTTTAAAACTTAATACATTTTTTCATATTGAATTCATTAAATTAAAATATCATTATGTTTAAAGTGTATTCTATTATAAGCATATTTTGATTTAAAAAATTTTATGGATTGGTTTTTAGTACATATTTGTTTAATGTGATATCCTAGACTTCTCACAAACAAAAACATTCATTAAAATACATTTCTAACACTTGCTTCTAATTATTGAAATAAATATGTAATAATTAATAATAATAAACTATTATATCATTATGATTCCATTTATTTTGAAACTTGGTTTTTCATATTATAGGTATAAACATGACCAACAAACAAAAATATAGGTATTAAACTAACCATGTAATTTAAATAAATTAGATGTGCAATGATTAATTTAAAGAAAATATGATAATGTTTAAACAGTCAGGCAGAAATATATAATCGATTAACAACGTGTATTCCAAAAAATTAATTTAGCTACTATTTATTCATAATTTACATTGTATTTCAATTATTTAGGGTTGATTTAACTTGCATAATTTCATTCATCTAAAAAATATGTTTTTGTGTATGAAATATTTGAAAAATATTCATCGCAGTTTTTTTATCAAAATTCTATCCAATTTGTTTCGATTCATTATAAATAATTTATGAGATATTTAGAAATAACAAAAATAATAACTCGCATTCCTTATTGGTATATTATTTAGCGTTTAACTAAAACAAGATATCATTCAAATTATTATACGTATAATTTAATTATATTTTCAGGCAGCCATCATCTAATGTGTTCATGTATTTACGATTTAAGGATTCTCATAGCAAAACACCATATTAAATGTACATAATTTGTGTATATTGTGATCTATAAACACGAAAATATGGAAAAAAATCTTCTCAACGTTTTTTGAGTTGTTTGTTGAGTGTATATTACACAAAATAGAACAAACAATTCGTATATAAGGCTGCATACATGTTAAACATTTGAAAAGAAATTACAAACCATGTGCACGTAGAGCAATAACTTTCAAAAGTTTATATTTATGCTTCTAAAATTTTCAGAACTCTTAAAGTATGGAAATATTTTACTTTAAAATGAACTACAAAATACAATATTAATAAGTATATGTATATCAGTTAATTTATACAGTATATTAAATTTAAACAAAATCAAAACTAATTAAAGTTTGTAGAGAATACAACTCTAATAAAGGTAGATATAATATATACATATATATAATTTTTTTTTATTAAAAACCAATTATTATTTATCAAATGCACAAAAAACAATACTAACTATACAATACAATAAATATAATTTATGCATGGTGTAAATTTAAATCAAAATAAAAATAAAAAAATAATATTTATTAATATTTATTTATTTATTTTTATTAATATTTTATATTTATTCTTGTCTATATAAATAAGTTGGTTTATTTAAACTTAAAAATGAACTACGGACTAAGAAGTTTACGAGATTTTCTTTATTTTTTTAATGAAAATGCATTTCCTTATCAAAATGCATCGATTATCAGAGTTTCGATTAATTTATACGTATAGTTATAATAATAATAATCAAACTATAACATCATCACGTTGTTTGACTTAACACATTGCAACTGTGGTAGCATATGCCTATGGGATGAGCAAGGCTCTAGCTTCAGACCCCACGTTTTTATAAGTCTCATTATGATAGCATTTCATAGTCTATGGATATAAATTACAAACGTACCGACTGAACGAGTGAAAACATTTTTATGTACGTGATATTTTTGTCGTGTGTATTAGTATTCTATTATGCACAAAAATAATTACTAAATCTAGAAATTTACTGCCACTTGTTGTTGTTCCGACAGTTATCTCAGATTTCTCGTGGTATATACTACATTTGTCCACGTGTCCAAAAACATAGAGTTTGGCCAAGTTTATGCCTAACGTGATAATTCACGAAATTAGAGGGGTGGGAATCGAATTCACCTTACAAATTGTTAAGGTCATATCAGTGGCAAAGTCAACTTCAAATATTAAATTGTATTGCTTACATTTTACCCCTTTGAAAAATCTCATTGAATTTCTAACATAGCTACATGTATTATCACAATATTACTTTTATTTCATTGAAATAAGATGAACCTATTTTAAATCAGTTCTGCACAGCTGTTATTAATTGTTAAAAATTTAAAACTGTGATTACTTCATTAAAAATATTTTTTCGATTAAATCATAATTAATTCATTTAATTTCGTTTAATTCATTAAATCATTCACGTCAATACATCCAGAAATATATTCTAACCGTGATAAATATGACGACCGTTGTGGATATTTAAAAGAATGACCAGTTAACATTCAACGGCGTGGCGTCTAACTTCATACCGGTATTCAATCAACAGTGCGCCAAAAATCCAGCAGGTAGGTAATCACGTTGTTTTTCCTAATGTGTTTCTCGACGCTAACGTAATAACTATAGCAATAGCACCATCAACTACTCTTATATGACACTGAGCCTTTTCTCACCTGATTTATCGTGTCGTCCCGAAACCAGAGCCGGTGAGCACGTCGTGACCACGAAAAACACGATCAATGTTACAATCTTGGATACTGATCGCGCCATGATGAGCGGGATGGACGCGACTCGGTTGGCGATGGGATCACGTTGATCAGCCGACCGATCTACGTGGCGGAGGTGACCGGCTTGTCCCAAAGGACTGTGGCGGACTGCTAGTGTTGCGGACGCGATAAAAGGCCAGTGACAACGGGGACTGCGTGCGCTCGATCTCCGACGAGGAACTCGAGCGCTTGATCGTCTCGTGGGCTCAATCACCGGCAATGGCCGTGAGCCGAGTGTAACGACTACGGCGGAGGTTTTGCAATGACGAACGACGATGTGTGGGGTAGGACACGGCACGGCAGGCGCACGGGCACGCGGCTTCGCTGCTACAATGACGTTGACCGATCGCGTGGGCTGGGCGTACGGACGGGACCGACGTCGTCGGAAAACTGGCACGTTGATTTCCCGACCGCGGACGAAAAACGGATTTCCCGGCACACGCACGCACGCACACTGTTGCGGACGACGCACGCAAGCGTAAATCTTTCGCACACGCGCGAACCCCTAACGCCACCGACCCCTCAACTCGACCCCCTCACCGCCAAAGGGAATGACGTTCGCGAGTGTGCTCTCACACACAAACACAAAAACACACACACGACACACACACACACACACACACACACACACACACACACACACACACACACACACACGGCCGACTGACGGTTGACGCTAATTTAGTTAAGAAGTCTGACGAACCGTTATTTCGGAAACTTCACAACTCGATTTGCTACCTATTCACGACGATACAATAAAGTCAATCATTATTTCTTATTTTTCATCTCATAACCCCCTCTCGGGCGCACCTCTGCACCATCCAGCCAACAACCTCTACGCACATGCGCACGCAAATGGACATTCGGATTCCGGAATCGTTTGGTGCTTAATTTTTTCCATCCCCTTGCCGCGTTATAATTACAATATCTCTCAGCGGAACGTAGCTGGGGGTCTATTTTGTACGCCATACGAATATTGTTCGTATACGAAAATTTGACATTTTTCGTATGAATTGCTGATTCTGTATTTTGTTACTACTTTCGAATACGGAAACTCACCGTACATACGATTGAATTCCGTACGTACGAACAATGTTCGTATGTGTCACAAAAATGGTATTTTGTACATCATCATATACGAAAAAAACGTTCGTGCGAAGGTATTTTGTAACTATATTCGTACGGTGTAATTGTTCATATACACGAATGGTTTTCGTATATTTTCATCGGATGGTAGCGAGCATGTGAAAGCCCGTGATTGTATAAATATTAAAAATTAAAACTTTATCCAACGTTGAATAATATTGTTGTAAACTGAAAATTTTGTTATTATAGATTTATTATTATTGTAAAAAGACTATTTAAATTTTAAATGTTTTAATTTTCAACGTTTATAAAATATTTAAGAATAAAGCTCGTGTCGCATCCGTTCGGTTCGGCCGAGCGCATTAAAATCGATAACGATCCTCGATTTGCTGTCCAACTTTGAGATGATAGGAAATTTGCTAATTACTAACTATTATATTATTTATATCAACACATAGGTATAGATATAATACAATTATTATTATGATTTATACAATAATAAGATAAATACTTGTTATTGATAAAGCTGAAAGCACTGAAAACTCTTATATAATATTATGTTATAGTACTCCTTTATAATATAATAAAATAAAGGCCGGATATCATAATAAATAATATGTATATATCGATAATATGGAGCTCAACGTGATTTATTACAAGTATGAATTAAAACCATTTTATATGTGTTTACCTTTTATATGGTAATACAAGGTTACATTATTAATATTAGGACCGGGAAATTTTATACATTTAAGTATAAACAATACAATGAAGACATACAGTTATTTAATTTAAACTAGGTATATAGTAAATGTACAAAAAAAGAAGTTTATTATGACCAAATTAAATATCTATGATGCTGTTTAAGATAAAAATACTAATACTACGGTAAGGAGTACTGCCGTAATCATTTCATTTTTAGACGGACGGCTATTCAATATACGTATTTTATAATTTATCCACACGCTGATCGTATACGAAAATAAAATACGGAAATACGTCATCATATAATGACGTCATACGTACGAATATTATTCGTATTCGAAAAATATCCGTATGATCAACGATTCGTACACCTAAATTTCGTATGGCCTTATAAAATACCAAATTCCGTTCGTATACGAAAAAATTGCACACGAACGATCGTCTGCACGAACAATATTCGTATAGCGTACAAAATACGTGACTTATTTACCGCGTTAAAAGACTACTGTTAAACCTGTGAGCATACGCAGTTACTTGATTTAAGTGCGTATTTGCAATCTATTTTACTAATGGCAGAGTCGTGGACCGATTATTTTTATATTTTCAACTATGCGATTGAGTCGAGTATGATGCTAACATACGTTGAAACACATGCGAACGTCACTGTGAACACTGTATCGTATTTATTTGTTAGGCTTTTTGCAGTAAAAATTTCACTCAGTTTACATGCTATGGATTTTCTATACACCAAAAATCATTGAAGTTGCAAATTAAAATAACCTTACCTATTTATTTAAAATTGTCATTTGTCAAAAAAAGTTTGAATCAAGAAATTAACCCAAAACATTCGTGAATATCCGTTTTGAACATTACGAAATAGAATCATTTCTTTCTCACTTTGATGTCACAATACAAATTTATTTTTGTTGTTAAGGTATCTATTTTCTGTTTATGATATTTCATACATTATGAATTCAAAAATGGTATTTAGTTGTAGAGCTTATTGTAGTTAATTTTTTTGTAGAGCATAAATTACCATATATAATTTTGAACAGTATACCTACTTAAAGAAAATTTTTATTTTCAATAAAATATGAATTTAATATTGATTTGAAATCTAAAAAGTTTATTTTCCAACATAAATGTTTTTTGAGTTGAGTCACTTTTCTTCCATGTGTGCGATATTAAGGTATGTCAAATACAAAATTATTTAATGTATTTTAGATTAAAATTGATAAAAATTATTTAGTTATAGGATATAGATACATCCGTCTCATCAATAAATTACTACAAATATTTTTACTAATATCATTATTAAAAATGTAATGACCTATGTTGACTAAATTATTAATATAAATTAGATAAAGTAGACGGCTACCATTCACAACACTTCGATTTAAAAAATATTATAAATTATAAATAGTACAAAACAACAGAACCAAAATAATTATCCAAGTCCATAAATAATTCAGTAGCCCAAGAAATAAACAATAGTCAATGCCCGAACGATATCGTGGTTTTAATTTTAGTAATTTTACATTTATAATATTTAAAATTTAAATACATAGTATATAATATATAATATTGTATATATTATATAACTATATAGATTATAGATTATAGACATTAGGAAAACTAAAAATAAAATAAACACCACAATAAACATCTGGAACATTTTTAGTTCGAAACGTTTGACATGTTAGAAATTTTTGCTGTTCGTACATTTTTTGAGTTCGAACTCTTTTAATTTTCGAACTATTTTGATTTGGAAGTATCCGCATCGGCTCCCGTTGGTCCGTTTCGGCTCCCACCTTTCGTTTGAAGGTGGCCGTATCGGCTCCGACCCGATGCCAGTGGTATGGACGTATCGGCTCACGATCAACCACATTTCCCTTCGCATTAACAGGCTGAGGACTGGCTACGGTGAGAAAAAATTCTCTATATGCATGGTTAAAAATGTTGTTGGCGTTTAAAATAAAAATTATGTTAAATTTTTTTTTTTTTGGAGTTTTAAAAATAATGTAAAATTAAAAAGTAAAAAATTAAAAAACTTCTGGTTTGAACTTTAAGGAAACTTTTTTTACGTATTCCGCTCTGGAAATTTTTTCTTCTTTAAATTGATCAATACATTTCTGAATAACACTACAAATATTTTGCTGGTTCCTTGTTTTTTTCCTAATATTCTTGCTGCCAAGCTTTATATACGTGTCACTCTGTATCTGCTTCAAAATTTCCATGAAATTAAAAATGTTAGGATGAGCAGACGTGAACTCAGCATTCAATTTTGCGTGGAAAGATTCGCAGCAGTTCGTGGTGTCAAAAAATTCGTTATCGAGACCGGAAGCAATACGGCCATCCAACGGACACTTTCAAATTCGAACCAAACAATTAAAGTTGTTTAAGATTTTCAAACTTCGAACAGTTCGACCCAACTCTAATTTATACGATCCGAATATTGTTTCCCAGTACCCTTATTATTGTGCTCAAAATGTTCTTATTTTTTAATAAAAATACACTATTCTTCGGAATCTTTTATTTTATTTTTGATAATTTTCTAGATTCTATGAACTTGTAATCGAACGCGGGATTGAACAAAAATTTTTTCTGGTTTTGAAATTCAAAATTAACTTCATTGATAAAAGTGAAAAAAATACGTTAATTTTAAGTTAACCTTGGAGAAAATGAGTTAAGTTAACAATTTAATTTTATATGAAGGAATTAAGTTATGTTAATAGTTAAAATAACTTAACTTTTAACTTAAATTGTAACTTATTAACTCGTTAATGCCCAGGCTTGTATTTTAGTCACCTATATTTCCTATCTATTGAAGATTTCAGCTATGAACAGTCCAATTGGATCATGATTATAAGTAGTCATTCCTCAATCATTAAACTTTCACGAAAATTCTTGTGAAACTCCACACAATAATAGATAAAAAAAAAAAACATGTTGTTATATGAATCAAAATGTTTTATGTCTTCTTCTGAAATTATATGTTATGGCTATCGTAGTAATAAGTTAATTGCATGTTCTTTAAATGTATGAGTATGCCATAAAAATGAATCATAGACATTTAAAAAATTAATCTAAGATACAACTTAAATAAAAAACAAATTTAAAACTATGACTTACTTTGCACCATGGCGTATTCTTCAATCTTCAGACCAGATAATGGAAATGTTATGATTCGAGCAAAGCTTCAATGTAAAATATACTGTAATTTACTAATTTTTAGTCTAATTATCTAAATGTTTTTTTCTCAAGAATATTAAAAGAAACATTTTGAAGTAAGAAGACGTTTTTTTTTACTCAATGATTTAAAACACGTTACTCGATATTCTATCTTCAAAAATTCAAAAATAATTGAATAGTTGAGTACCTAATTTGTATACACATTTAAAGTTTGAAAGTGACATAAAACAGTTTATTCCGTAAAAATCGTATCATAGGTTACTTAAATGCTTATACAAAAAATATTCTGAGTCGCGATTTTTGAAATTTTTCAAGTATCGGTTTATTGAGCTACTGAATTAAGTATGGTTAATAATATAAGTATGTTCATATTACATTTTTAGAACTTTTTGTTTAATATTCAAAATATTATTGGAAATAAACTTTGAAAAAATCTGTCAATTCCATTAAAATTGTATAGTTATTTACTTAAATATCTTAAGCGCTTATAAAAAACAAATCTTAAGTTACAATTTTAACATTTTTAAGGTGTCGTTAGTAAAGTATATGAGTATGGTTATATTAGTTTTCCAGGACTTTTTTTATGAAAAATGATTTTTTTTTAAAAATCAGTTGATTGCGTAAAAATCAAAAAATAATTTAGTTAAACGCTTATAAAAAATAATCCTGGGTAAAAATGATTAAAATGTTTTCAGTATTGTTAGTTAAATACAAAAATCAGGTCATATTAATTTTCAAACAAGTTTGTTCAATATTAAAAAAGTTATTATTTTATAATCTTAAAAAACGGTATATTGAAAGTTCCATTTTGGCCCAAAAGTTGTCAATTTTGTAAAATTGCTATTAAATATGTAAGAATATAATATTGTGAAAATGTCAAGTTTCTAGCAATATTACTTATAGGGTTATAACTAAGTAGCTAAAATCGAGTTATGGAATGTCTCGGTAACGCAAATTATATTATTTTTACAATGGTTTTCAGAAGTTTTTCTTCATGCCTAGAAAAATTACCGAGTAGAGAGTAAAATGAGCCCTCAAAGTACCATATTTATATGATTTAAGATCAATGATTTGCTGGACAAAGCTTTTGAAAAAAGTCAAGTAAACCAAAAAGTGTCACCAGAAAAAGCTAGAAAAGAGATAGAAATCGTTGTAAAACCAATAGATCCTTCATTCCACTCAGAGTCTAAAATGTATTTATATGTACACTAAATTATTTCAAAGAATTAAAGTAAAATTTATAAAGGGTATTCAAATGCAATTATAATTATTGTTCTCAGTTTATACATTATTTTGTCACACTGTGAAAAACTTGAATTTTTGTTTTCATTGGCATGGATATTTCTTATTAGGTAATTACAAACATTACAACATAATTACAACGTAAGAAAAATCAAATAAACGTATCGATGAAAAAAAATATTCATTAGTCAATGATCCAGTGATGAGATAACAAGTAGTAAATTAGGTATAATTATTTTTTATAATAACAAAGTAATGGAGTATTATGTAAAAGCGTTTTAATCATTTTGAATATTAAAAAATAAAACAACGATGCGAATTAAATGCGATGACTATTTTAATCAATTGTGTCATTTTATAAAAATATGATATGGTCTTTTAAAGAAAATTATTCATATGAGTAATCATAATCTTCAAAAAGACATAAATCCTTTTTTACATGGTTTGATAATTTTTTTCATTCAATAAAAAACGAATCGTATATATTAATTAAAATTATTTACTATATTTAGTTTTAAATAAATGGATATATTTATTACGTGCGTAAATTATTAGTTAGGTTGCCAAGTTTAAAATACTGAAACACTTAAAAACGTATGGTCAAATTCTATATTTTAAGGATTTGCATAATTTAATACATTCAACAGCGAGTAAGTAGGTCATGAAATAGTCAAATTTTATAAATGTATCATCTAAGTTAAATTAAACTATGTTAGTACTTATTGTTTAAATAATAACAATAATAATTTATATTTTGCAGTCAATTTAAAATTTTTGGTTGGTATATTATATATGATCATGAAATTCAGTTTACATAACCATTTCACTAGGTCTATATATGAATATGAAAATGTTTTTAATATGGATGGTTATTAGCTCATTATAAAACTCATTTATATTTGAAAAATGTTTTTTCTAAGTTATAAATTATAATTCTAAACTAATAATAATTTATTCATGAAGCACATACAAATTGAATGGTACTCGTTGATTACAAATATTCCAAATAAATTTTCATCGAGTGACAAAATTCAAATAATTTAAAAAAAACAATGAGTAATCTGTTAAAACCAGTATCCAGTAACCACTACTAAAATTTACCATTCCTAAGTCTCATGCACAATTATTTCTATGAGAAAATTTGCAAATGTAACCCAAACGAACTTCTGATCTGTGTTCTTTTTAATTTGTACATTTACATAAAACTGTTTACAGACGTAATCTCCATTTTAATTGGCATATAATAAGACATCATTTTTCTATTGATTTTGGTCGAAAATTAATCAAACATTTGAATAGTTATCAAAAGAACAGGATCGTTCACAATTCAGAGTTCATCTGAAATCATTTAAAAACTTTTTACTGTTTTGACTTTAGTTTCGGAAAAATCAGACATGTTTTAAAAAATAATTATTGCCTTTTTAGTAACTTTCTATGAAGTGTATATATGATGAACAATGAATGTCTAAAAATTTCACCATCGATACGTATTTTCCTTTCTGGTAAAAATTTCAGAAAATGTCATACAACTTTTTTAGCTGAAAATCTTATACGTAGGTAATTAAAATTAATATTCTATTAAACTACTATTAGGATGTCTACTCTTTCAAAATAAAAATGTTGGTCTATAAATTATGATGATTCACAAAAATCAACATAAAACACACATTTGGGTCTAGATATTAACAGGTATAACATGATATTTATAAAATGCCTACACTGCATACTTACAAAAGATATAAAGTCTACTCTAGTTAGAAAACATAAAGCTAACGAAATTGTTTATTGTTATCATAGAACTTTTACCTTTTGTAAAACTGTCATAATAGAAGCGTTTGTACACAAGCAATTACAGCTAGGTAAATTTAAAAAATAAAAAACAAAATTACATAATTGTATAAAAGTCATCCAAAATTTTTGGCATTAAGATTGAGTTTTGATGATAAATAATCAATATAAATTCAAAGCATAATAAGTTGGCGTAAAATTATGTCAATAAATAATAATTTATAATAGCAGGAGAAATGAACTAAAAAAAAACAACATATAATTCTCAAACATAAACGTCACTTTACATTTTTTCATCAATATTTCAAGGTTGAAAATAAAGATAGGTACACAAATTAATCAAAATAGCAACTACGTTCGTAATATACAATTTTAAACATAGTAAATATACAAATTAGATTAAATCTAAAAACAAAATTAGTAATTCTACTAGTATACCCATCGCGAAAATTCGCAATAGATAATTTATTTATATAATAAAAAGTATAGGTGCAATCGAATTAATACATAAACACATTTTAACAAATCAATAAATGAGTATAATGTCGAAAATTTAAAGACATATCTAAATAACAGAGAGTGTTTATATTAAAATATATGTTCCACAGCATTAGGATAGAATTAGTATTGTTTGTGAGTGGTTTGTAGTTATATCACTGGGTAAGAGTCAATAAGATGAGAATGCAGTATTTAGAAAAAATTGAAAGTAAGCAGATTGTGCACACACAACTTTCCTCAAACTCAGCACATTTAAGCAGTTAATAGCTCAAAAGAAAGAATCCACTGAGTGTTCTTAGACTTGTGTCAACAACTTAGGTTAGTTAGAACTCTAGTTGTAGAGGTTTGAGTGCAGGAAAATCTTGAAAAAACTTTGAAAAAATTAAATGTAAAGTTGATTGTAGACGCATAACTTTTCTCAAACTCATCGACAGTAAATAGCTTTAAAAAAAAAGAACTTGATCCACTGAGTGTTCTGAGAGTGAAACGATCAAGATCCGTTCATTAAAAGAGGAGCCATGAGAATTCGAATTGCTTGAGTGAATGTGTCCCTTAAGAAATGTACAGCGAAGAATCGCGTTTGAGTATAACTTGAGTAAGGTGTGAGTTGAGTAAATTTCAATGATTGATGACATATCTGTGTCTAAATACCTTTCATTTTTTAAAAAAATGAAAGAAATCGGCCGTATAGAACGGCCAGATGGACTGACTTTAGTTTTCATAAATTTTTTTAATCTATAAGATATATTCAACTTCATTTTTTGTTTTTATTCTTGTATTTTACACATGAATGTAATATTTAAGTTATGTGGGTATGTAATGTACCTACACTATTCATAGAAAGTGAGATTTTGATAGGAAATCAATTGTGTAAAAATTTAAGAAAAATATTTTAATATTATAATATTACTCAGAGTTTTCAATGTTTATGATAATTTATTTACTAAATTAATTTAAATATTTTATCAATTCCAATCATTTGTAATGTGATTCATTTGATATGTATAGACTTAGGTAAATACACTTCGATATTTTGATGAAATAAAAACACAACATTTATTATGTAAACATATTTATCAGAAATGTAGTATAAATCATATCGTATAAAGTCACCTTATACAATTATGTTTACACATTAAAATCTGTTTAGACCTATTTATAAACTTTCTAGTTCTAAAATACTTCCTTGTAAGTTTTAAAAATCATTTTGAAGATTATTTATATAATTACCAGTATCCTGACCTACTGCACTTCCAGTGTCTTTCACATTTTGGTATGCATTTGCAGTTGCATTTCCAACTGTTTGTGCAGCAGAAGTAGTTGCATTTCCAACTGTTTGTGCAGCAGAAGCAGTTGCACTTCCGACTGTTTTCGCAGCAGAAGTAGTTGCATTTCCAACTGTTTGTGCAGCAGAAGCAGTTGCACTTCCGACTGTTTTCGCAGCAGATTTCGCACCTTGATATACATCACTTCCAACGTCTTCTAAATCATCAGAAAGGTCTTCACTATTACCACTAGAATCACCTCCATTATTAGCATTATTAACGTTATTAAGATTATTAGGACTATTAGGATTATTAGTAGGGTTATTAGAATTATTTGGAGGACTATAGGCATTTCCAATCATGAGTCCATTTGCATCATAAACATATGGTGAATTTATCATTCCGTTATTGGAAGAGCCGTCATAACTTTGCATCACGTAACTTATTCCTTGTTCATCAGGTTTTGATACAACCGTATTGATAAATACGTACTCATTCAATTGACTGTCATAATCTTGTACATTGTTATTACCAGATAAAGGTGAGTCATATGCAGAGTTCAATAACATTGATGTTACGTAAGCACTGTCAGGGCCACCTTGGTTATCATTATTAGATTCCGTACCAAAATTATCATTATCCATGAGATAATCTATGTTATTCATATTTAAAAGTAAATCGTTTAGTTGATTATTTCCTTGACTGTACATTATGTCTACATTTTTATTGCTATATGAATTAACATTACTGCCGGTATTTTGATTTCCACCATTAGTTCCATCGGAAAACATACTGTATGGATCACCATTTTGATCGCCACTATCAGTACTTATCATTATGGATTCAAAATATCCATGATAACTTTGATCGTCATTACTGTCATCATTTCCATTCTTTGTAACTGAATCTTTGACGTTATCAATACTTTCATTACTATTTGAATCGGTTGTTATAGAGGTTATAGTAATAGTTTCAGTAGTGGTTCCTGCGTTTGAATTCCCGCCATTATTCGCTGAGTTTTGATTATCATTTAGGTTCAAATAATTACTAAGAACGTCCATAAAATCTCCATCATTATTATTTGCCATTCCTTTATTTAAGTCGGTATTTGTACCATCTAATGAACGTGATTGTGACATCATAAACAAATAACTACTTGAATCGTAGTCATTAGCATTCATTCCATTATTAAAATAACCTTGTCCGCGTGTAGGATCGTAGCCTGGTGTAGATCTAGGTGGGCTGCCATTCATTGGGTAATTAGATGGATTACCATTTTGTGGACTAGAATTGTAAGGTTTTGGTGAAGTACCCGGTCCATTTTGAACTATAGAGCTCGGTGTAGATCCTGAGGGACTACCATTAGTTGAATTATAAGGTGGACTACCATTTTGTAGACTGGAATTAAAAGGTTTGGGTGAAGTACCTGGTCCATTTTGAATTACAGAGCCTGGTGTAGATCCTGGGGGACTACTATTAGTTGAGTCATAAGGTGAACTACCATTTTGTAGACTGGAATTAGAAGGTTTGGGTGAAGTACCGGGTCCATTTTGAATTACAGAGCCTGGTGTAGATCCCGGGGGACTACCATTAGTTGAATTATAAGGTGGACTACCATTTTGTAGACTGGAATTCAAAGGTTTGGGTGAAGTACCTGGTCCATTTTGAATTACAGAGCCTGGTGTAGATCCTGGGGGACTACCATTAGTTGAATTATAAGGTGGACTACCATTTTGTAGACTGGAATTAAAAGGTTTGGGTGAAGTACCTGGTCCATTTTGAATTACAGAGCCTGGTGTAGATCCTGGGGGACTACTATTAGTTGAGTCATAAGGTGAACTACCATTTTGTAGACTGGAATTAGAAGGTTTGGGTGAAGTACCGGGTCCATTTTGAATTACAGAGCCTGGTGTAGATCCCGGGGGACTACCATTAGTTGAATTATAAGGTGGACTACCATTTTGTAGACTGGAATTCAAAGGTTTGGGTGAAGTACCTGGTCCATTTTGAATTACAGAGCCTGGTGTAGATCCAGGGGGACTACCATTAGTTGAGTTATTAGATGTAGGTCCATTCTGTGAATTTAAATTTGAATTAGGTGACGGATAAGTTCCTGTTTTTTTCATCAAATCTTGTTCATCATTTGTGGTATATTTTGTTTGGTCTCCACTGTTTAAGTTATCATCTGAATTATTATTTATAGAATTAGACTTTATATTTAAATTTTGAGTTTTAGAAGGATAACCATTATCTGATTGACCATTCATCATGTTTTCGGAATAAGCACTTTGCATATATTGTGTAGTGCTAGTAGTGCTTCCAGTAGAAACTATATTACTTTGATCAGAAGTAATTCCACTTGTTTTAGTTACATCACTGTATTGATTTTGACTTGTTTGCGCACCAACAGAAGACATTGATAATGCATCATAACTCCAATTTAATTGACCATTTGAACACTGAAATTCATAACAATGAAGTTAGCTAATCATTATAAAATGATTATGAAATAAACATGTGACTTAACTTTTAAGTAATTGATTTCAAACTTTAAATTAAAATTCATCATTAATTCCACCTCTTTATATTTTTTTAAAACGTATATAAAATACAACCCATACATTTTCATGATTAAAGAAAATACTTCAGTATACTAAACTAAAGTGAAATCATTATTGCGACACATTAATCGCAACAGAAATCTTAATTATAATTATTGGTAAACACACAACTATTAAATGCAGAAACTTTAAATTAAAATGAGTTCCATGTACACAAAACATATCATATAAATCGTATATCATGTTTATGTTTGAAATACTGATAATATTTAACTACTCAAGAAGCTAGATTTTAATACATTTTCTAATACCACACACGTATATGTATATTGTATCATTAAAGGACAAAATGTTTTACTATCATGCATACATTGTGGGCATAAACAAAGATATGCAAATCATTATTTCCAAAAATCCAGTATAGTTTTAATATAACTATAATAGATAGTAATTTGATATTTTTTTTAAACAAATCAAACTATTGCAAATCTAGGTTCATTTTCCTTTCAGTTTGATATCAAATTATTGTACATTCATTTAAGTTTCATGTTTTTGAATATAAGATTTAAAAAAAAATACAGGTAAGATAATGGTGGTAAAATTTCGTCATTTTTCTATTTGGTTCTCAGACAAAATAATGGTATTGGGCATAGGCGTACGCACAGGGGGAGGCAGGTGGGCCATGGCCCACCCTGCGAGCGTCACAAAAGTCATTAATTTTTAAATCATAAAACATTTTATTGATAATTTATACTCCCATGTTAATAAATACTGATACCATAGAAGTATAGAAGTCTGTGGTAAGATATAACCATATATGACAAAGGACTGGTCATCATAGAGTGATAACCATTAACAGTTTAAGATAAAGATAATATCATTGATTATACGTGATTATACATAGTATACGCAACGCATAATCAATGGTATATTAATCACGGATCACGGACTACGATTATAGAACTTTTAGAAACTAAGAACTTTTTGTGCTCTAAAAAAAAACAATGGACAAATCTTCAACAAAAAAAACAATATTAACAGATACATTTGATCTAGACAGTAAAGTTCTAAAAACTGAAATTGACCTACTAAAACATATTGATGGTATACCAAATGATGGACAAATAAATATTGATGAATGGATTAAATGGCTGACTGAACCTTATAGTGGAAGAGAAACTATATATTTTAATTTTTTTAAAGCTTTGCAAATATTTATGGCTATTCCAGTTACAAGTTGTACTTGTGAAAGAACATTTTCAAAACTTAGCATAGTTAAAACAAAGCTCCGCAGTACAATGAAGCAAGAACGTTTGGACGGACTTTTGACAATGTTCATCGAGCAAGAATTGGCATACAATATCAATGTCGATGAGGTGATTGAAACATTTAAAACTTTAACTCCAATTGAAAGACGAATGGAGTTATGAACTGCAATATTTATACTAGCAAATTCCATAATACTATTTTATCATTAAAGATTAAAAAAATGTATTTATTTCAATTTTAAAACTGTACAATTAATATATTTCTTTTTTAATTTTAAAAAAAAAATGTATTTGTTTTTATTATATGAATTATTACATATTTAAAATATATTTTGAACGCTCAATAGTAGGTGATAACGAGTAGCTAAAGTAAAGTATGAAATATTTTTATTGTTTCTTCCTTCAATATTCAAGTATCTTAATCATTATTGGCTTTGGCCCACCATGCCACAAATGTCTGCGCACGCCTATGGTATTTGGTGTGGAGAACTTAAACTGAACCATTTTTAAAATTTCCAAACGATACGTAAAGAATGGTATAATTTCAAAGTTTTCTAACCAATGATACATTATATAATTCATTGTACTCGGAAAACGATCCTGAGTGAAACTCATATAATAATATTGTATTATCATGCAGTTTAGTTTAGAGCAAATGGAAACCTTATAATAGACATTTGGTGAGGTTTTCAAGTTTTAAATAAAATGTTGAATAACAATAATAATGGTCTATGTCAAATTAATTTTCATTCAAATGTCACCATATTTTAACCCTTCGAAATCTATAGATAAAAAAAAAATAAGTCGATTACTATAAAAACGTTAATATAAATAAGGCTACATATCGCCGTTACGGTAGAACAATGACGCAACTGCAAAACTGGGTTTAAATCACGATTTAAGATATACAGGTTTAACACCGGCCTATAGCACACAGTGCTTTATGATGTCCAGTGAAACAACTATCTGGAACAGCTTATGCCGTGATCACTAGCGCTCGTGGTTGTTTAAATATGTGAATATTCGTGATATCACAATCACAATAGTGGACCTGATTTTAGATGTATATATTTTGAATTTTCTAAGTGGCCACTAGCCAGTAGCCAGCAAGAGTTAAGATATACCTATCTAATAAGCCTACATACTTAGATGAATTAAAATATTTATCTATTATAATATGCCAATGCATAGCCAAAATTAGCTAACTATAAGAGCCTTGCCACACCATACGTATGGCCACGGTTTGGGTTTAAATGGACTAACTGCTTCAATGGGCTTAGAATGTTTAGATATATGGTCCGCGCCACGAGAATAGTAAACCGTTCCGCGCATGCCGACTGACGGCAGTGACTGTTTACGCGCCCCGTTTCTCCCTCTTTGCGTCATTTAGTGTATGTGGCGTGCATATAACGTGAAACAAAAGTTATATACAGATTTATTTTACAATATATTATATAGTTTTATAAACGTAATATTTCATATGATACACTCTATTCACGTGTGCCGACCGTTAACGATCGTGATCGTACTATATCGGTATTTCAAATTGTTGGGAATATGCACAATCGAACGTGTTTCGATCGGGACACGGTTTACTTCTTTCGTGGCGCAGACTATAGCGATCGTGTAACGTAGAAAAACGACACAACTGTAGTTGTACTCCAGACCACCAGAGGGTAGTTGCGTCGTTATGGAAATATCAGTTATTTGTAAAATTGAATTCGGTGCAACATTGTCGCATGTGACAATAATGCATCTGATGTCAATGTGTGACTTGCAAGTTGCAGTCTTAAAATGAACAAAGACATAACTGCAAGATAAGTCAGTTTTAAATTGTTTGTCCTAAAATATTGGAGCGACTATGACGTAGGTGTCTTTTGAGTCATTTTTTATCTGGAACTCCTAAATAATCAACTGTCGTAACTACACTTTGTGCCGTTGTTTCACTAGATTGTTTACTAGATTGCGTTACAACTTTATTTTGCGTCATTGTTGTCACCAAAAATAGATAGTCAATATAGCAGTTACGTCAATTTTTAATTTTAATATTATTAAATTTAATGAATTAATATTTTATTATTTCACGCGTCATTCAGTTACTAACGTGGGAATGGGTTTTGACAATTATTGTTGTTTTCATTAAGGGTTTCCAGTACTTACTTCAATAATAATATTGGAGTACGAAAATATGTAATTAAAATTACGTATTTTTATGACTATCAAAATGTTAACATAACTATTTCTGTTTGTGTATTTTGGTTAATTTTTTGGAGTTATCTGCTCCTTATAATTATATATATATATATATACGTATAATTTAAAAACAATAGAGATAATATGAAAGTGTTTACAGTAGGACTAAAAATGAGTAGCCGAGCCCTAAAGAAGATGTGAATTGTGCCGAGAGGACAAGTAGGTGCAGAAACAACAGTTAGCAGCGAAGGTCAACAAGCAACATCACAACAGCAACACATGGAATTATGTGAAGAACCACCAATTAAAGAGTCAGAATAAAATTGTAAAGAACTAATAACTGAAATGGTCGGCTTTATTTAGCCCGAAAGTGGTTCATTTTTTTTTTCATTTCTCAGGTCTAAATAACACGGTCATGAATATTTGGTGAAAATTTCAAATATCTCAAAATATTATTTTTTTATGCATATCTAAATATCAAAAATACATTTTACAGCAAATAATATTCAATTTTTCTACAGCAGATATTAAACTGCATCGTTTATTTTCAATTGTTAAGTAGTTTGTCCATACGTATCATAGCTTGGTGAAAAAAATTGAGAATAGAGAAAAATTATCAGTCTAAATCACCAACTAGAAGAAATTTCTGATCTATTCAGTTGCTGGGCGTATCTTTAGAACCACTATTTTTACTCACAAACGTGGTAACATAGGTACATAACAAATAAAAAGAAACACATAATTTTAAAACCAATTTATTTTTCGTTCTCCTCAAAATCTAAAAATAAATGTTCAAAATATTTAAATTCTCAAGAAATAATATGGAACACCCTGAATTACTGTATAATCTTAAGTATTGACATTATTTTAAATAGTAAGAACACATTTTATAGAATATAAAATTTTTTAAAACTATCAAAATTATATCAAAATGAATTATCGTATAAAAGAAATAATATCATGAATGTTTTACTCTTTCCAATAATTGTAAATTTTATTCATGATAAAAATGACTATTGTGTAGTTCTGTGATATAGTAACAATACAAAAATTTGTTAATTTTATCTAAGTTTAAGTAAGTGTGTCAAAGTGTGAAACTATTAAATATAATTTGCAATTTGCCACTTATCGAGTTTTATGAGTGCTAAGAAAACTTTAATTTTAGCACTTTAATCCATACCTTGAAAGTAGTCAATATAATATCTTCTAGAGTGATCAAACATGAACATTTATAGACAGAATTTAGTTTAAAAAAAAAAATAATACTTAAAACTTAAGTTCATACAGATCTAATATGATGCGAAAAACTTACTGTTATTGATAATAATGATATTATTCCGATAAAAGGCATAGACGTAAACAATATCATTTTGAAATAGGAAAAAAATGCTTCAATATTATGTATTAATAAAATATATGCACAACATAAAATGTTTTCACTGGAGCTTATTCAACAGATAAGTAGATGGCCAATCAGGTATTCTTCAGTAAGTTAATCTGTTTGCCATTAATTATAATTGAATAGTAATAAAAACAAAATGTATATTTTAATAATGGTAAAAAGTTGATAGAAATACGGTAATAAAACAGTAATTGAATATATGATCTCTAAATGTGGCAATAATTTTAAATTATTATCATGTTTTTGTTTGTTTTAATAATTTTTAATTTACGTCAGTAAACCATATGTTTAAATAACGTCAGATAATTTACAAAATAGTAATTACTATAGTCAAATTGTATTTCCATGCAGTAACTATACACTAAATATGACTAATAGATTACATTTTTGATTCGTATTACGTATGTAATAATAGTTTATAATATACAGAATAATGAAGATCACATTCGACAAATAAAGTCACTTTAAAACTATTTTTTTTTTTTGCAGACTATAGTTGAAAATCCTTAGTTTGTGTAAATATTTTATCCAACAAAAACACTCTGCTAAACTCCGAGTAAAAAAAGAACTAAGAAAAAAAATTGATTCTAAAAGTTGTGATATAATTTTACAGCAAATTCTTTAAACTCTAATAATTTTTTTATATTAAAATTGTCTGCTAATAATTATTGAATTTAACTCGGTGACTTAAATTACAGTTTTAAAAGTACTCTAACATTTCCTTTCTGTTAAACATGACAGAATGTGATACTAATCAACAGTTGCATATTTAAAAATGCATCTTTAGGGAGAGGTTATTAAGGGAGGTAACTTTCCGCGGATAAAAATGCAATCATATGATAAAATAAAACATCATTTTGATGTATGAAAGAACTGTGATAAACGATTTTTTTTTTTTTTAATTACGAGGCGTGTATTTAAAGTTAGGTCTCCATTTATTTTTTCACATTAAATAACATTTATTTACAAAGTTTAATACATTGATGTAAAGATTGAAATCTAAGCTATTATTCTACGTTATCGCCATTCACTTTGATGAGCTTCCTCATTCGTACGACAAACTTTTGTATCCCCTCCTCGAATCATGATCCCACCACCTTGCGCAAGGACGAAATGACCGCTTCATGAACCTTTTCATCGTTCGCAAATTGCATTCCTCCTAAATATTTTTTCAAAGCAGGTTTCAGCTTGAAGTTTTTCGGCCAACTCATTGAGAGTCAACCTGCGAATTGCGATCTTCTAGCACAAGCTCTTCAACTTTCCGCACTGTTTTGTCCGAGTGTGACGGCCTGCCGCTGCGCTCCTCGTCATGGACGTTTAGGCGGTCAGCAGAAAATTCTCTACACCATTTTCAAATATTTTTCGCATCCATATATGTTTCACCATACACTTCTTCCAATTGAAGATGAATTGGTATAGGTGGCATTTTTTTTCACGTGCAAAAACTTAATGAATTAACGCAACTCGCACCTGGCAGGAGCAACAACCAGTAACTCCATCGCAAACGGCTGCTACGTCGAGACTGAGCGTCATAATGAGCTCTGCCAGGTGTCAAATGGGGGAGGAAGGCACACGTATACAATAGTGTTGCTGGATTTCACCTAGAGCTACCTGGGGCGATACAGTGGTCTCGGAGACCTTACATTAAATACACGCCTCGTATGTTTAATGGGTGAGATTATTTGAATATTTAAGTTTTAATATTTACAATTTAAAACTTGATAAGACAAACATTTTCATCAAATATTTCAATATTTTCAAGTTTTATGTCTGGTTCAAAAGTGATCAAGTTCTTCTGAAATATTTGCTTAGCCCTCTCTATATAACTGATTTTGATAAGTGGTGAAAATTTGAAGCTTTGAGCACAATTACTTTTAGAGATGTATGACAAAAACAAGTAAAAATAGATTTTATGAAACCTCATTTATGATTCAATTTTTCGGTATTTTTCCCAAATATTTAGATATTTGTTGAGATTAAAGAAAAATTATCTGTTTGAAGTCACAAAAATATACAATCACTGACATTTAAGAAGGTTAAACATAACTTTTAGATGAAATCTATCCCGAAAGTGTTTTCAGATAAATAAATTAAATTTAATTTAAGTTGAATTGTCCCAATGCACCACCACTCAAATCTGCCACTACTAATCAAGTGTTTTATGGCCACCAATCCGAGTCAAATTTTTAGTCGACAGTCTTAACCTAAATGATATCTAGAATTCAAAGATTAAGTTATAAAATGATATCTACACTTTTAGAGCCTTTTTTTTAATCTCAAATATCTATTGATACGCCTCGAGAGTAAAAGCAGTTGTAGTGGCACGACGTTACATGGAGAGATGCAAGAATTTGAGTCACGCCAGTCACGGTGAGACGGTAGCTGTAACACTACCCCCTCTCACCACTTCACCACCATCTTCCTCGATCGACCCGTGTTCCCCCATCCCCCTTTCAAGTTTATTTAGTAGTTTATAAGATAAATTGATTGTTTAATTCTTCTTCCATGACAAAATGCAAGTACAAGACTGGTTTAAATAATAATAAAAAAATTTCTTGATAAAATTTATCAAATAACAATAGGTACAGTTAAATTAAAATTTTTTTTTTTTATTATGACGTAAATATCATTACATTATACATGCATACATGTGTGTGTGTGTGTGTGTGTATATAATATTATACCTACGTTATATAAACAAATTTGTAAGTTTTATAATATTGACTAAAAACCAGGACAAAAAGCGTCATGAGAGACGTTCGTCAAGACAACAGGACACAACTCTAAAACAAAGGACGATCCTGCAAAAAACAGGACGTCTGGTCACCCTACTTTAAATTATAAAAAGTTCTTGGTTTCTAAATTCATGGAACCGCCTTCTGTTCTCAATCAATTCTCAATTAATTGTAAACAATTGTAAATAAATGATACGATAACTATAATCCTACCATGTATTGCTATTGAAGTATGAGTGATTAATTTTTAAGCAATCAATTGACAAGTTTTAAAAACAATCTAGCAATTGCTTACAATTAAAAGTCGATGTAATACAATTTATTTAGAAGGATATCGCCGTGATGGAGCGGCTACCAACCAATATTTCTTTCATCCAATAAATTTGGAATGGCACAAAATTTATAAAATTATATGAAATGTCCTAATCAATTATAAAGGTAAAAACTTAAAATTTTTAATCGTCTAATTAGGCGACTTCCTGTCATGATTTCTCCTTCAACCAGTAATAATTTTCTATTATCAAAACATTATTAACATTCTTTATTACCTAGTTAACAAATATTATAATGCATTTTTTTCTTTTTAAATTCATAAATATATAAAGCCCAATAAAAAATATCTCTATTCGCAGTCTTTACCTACACTTATCTTAAATTTTATTTTTGATCTATATTCTATACCTTATATATATTTACATTAATGTATTGATTCTTGCATGGCTGTTATAACTATTTATAATTTTCAAAATTAATATTTTTTGTTGAATATCAGTAAAAAAAATCTTAAAATTAAATGGCTGTTAATTACAATTTATTCAGGAAGATTTTATCACAGATGGAGTTGACTTCTTGTCACTTACTTTAAACAAGCCGTGAATTGAAGCCTTGAAATAATTATTTTTTTTGTTTTATGTTCAGAGATAGAATTTATAAGTCTGGAAATTAAATTTACAATCATAATTATATACTATTCATTTAAAATAATTATGAAAATTCTTCACTAAATCGGCTGTCAAATTTATATGTGTATAGTTTTTACATAGAATTACACTTGAACATTTTCTGTGTGTCGTATACTTACTACTATATTTAAGTATATTATTTAGGAAAAAAAATTGAGTATGAATAAAAATATGGGTAATATAAAATAATGAATAGTGTATACTATTATATAGGCCAAATTTCATTTTCGGTGAACAAGTGGGATAGAGGATACCTTTTCGGCTAGTGTAAATGGTGGAAAATCAGGTTTGCTATTTAGTTTAATAGTCTATATCAGATATAATTATTATTTTGGGTATTCTTATTTAAGATACATATCATAAATCTTGAATCTATATAAATACTTTTTTCTGTGTATATTGTATCCTGTTATTTATTCAATTTTTTTTTTACGTTTTTAACTTTAAATATGAATACAGATTTTTTAAACAAACAAACTAATCAATACCTGTCCAGTTTTAAATTTAAATTTGAATCTTATAATATTTCCACTACTGACTGAACAAATGAAACAAAATTAGTTGAAAATATGTATTGTAAACAATTTTTATTGGGTTCGTTATTTACAGTATAATGCATTAAGTATTACTATTATAAGATATATAACAATAAAAAAATAACTTATTCGCTAAAACACAGCCTAAAACAAGTCTCTGTTCATCCTTATCAGCAGAATAGATATTTTCTTCCACCTTTTTTATCCATTCCCCAACACGGTTAAAAAAGCTGGTAAGTGAGATGATGGTGGTACAAGTTCGTCCTTCGTCCCTTCGGTCCTCGGACAAGATATTGGTGATGAATGTATTAAGTTTTAAAGAAATGATGACTCATTTCTTTAGTATAAAACGATTCTGAGCAAAGCTTCAGTGTAATATAGTATATTATTATTTAAATACTGTTTACGTATTTTACGGTTATTTGTATAATTTTTGGTGAGCTATGATAATTTATTAAAGTGTGTATAAAAAAAAATCCTGACTCACGATTTTTGAATTTTTGTTAGGATAATTAGGTAGGTATATGAGTAAGGTCATACTAAATTTTCAGAACTTTTTGTCAAATATTTAAAATTATATTACATAAAAACTTTCAAACAATTTGGTAAATTAAAAGTTCTATATTTAAGTCAAAAGTGCTATAATTGTTCTGAAAATGTTGTCCAATATAAAAAAGTATTTATTTGATATTGGATAAAATTTTCAAGTTTCTAGCTTCAATACTTTTCGATTTATGACTAAATACCTAAAATCTGAACAGTGAAAATCTCGTTTACGGCGGATTTTTACCGATTTTACCGTTTTTACTCAGCTTTTCGATCGTTATTTTTGATTACTGGAAAAACTATGGAGATTTTGGAAAAATGACCTCTCTAAAGTACCATCTCAGTTCAATTTCGAATCTAAAAAGTTGCTGGACGAAACTTTTGGACAAGGATTTCTATACGAAAAAGTGTTTACAGAAAAAAAAAAATAAAAAAAATAAAAATAAAAAAAAAAAAAAAAAAATAAACATCATTGTACAACCATAAGATGCTTCGCTTCACTCAGAATCTAAAAGAAATATAAAATTACATCCATATAAAAATCTATACATTTTAATTATTTTAAAAATTTTGCATTATTTTTGAAAAGACTTCATTTTTCAACGCTTTGTCTTATTTTAGATTCCGAGTGAAGCGAAGGATCTTATGGTTTTACAATGATGTTTATTTTTTTTTATTGTTTTTTTCTGTAAACACTTTTTCGTATAGAAATCCTTGTCCAAAAGTTTCGTCCAGCAACTTTTTAGATTTTAAATTGAACTGAGATGGTACTTTAGAGAGGTCATTTTTCCAAAATCTCCATAGTTTTTCCAGTAATCAAGAATAACGATCGAAAAACTGAGTTTTTTTTTTTTCATATGGCATAGCTATCCGGGAGTGTATACCCTAGGGTCTACAGTTCGGATACCAGTTTGGCAGAATTTCTATTGGGGCACCCGTAGGTTTCTGCCATACCCCGGAGTGGGGGATGGCAGTCTCTCTCCGAAGACAGTTGTTTCCTGTCTAAGTTAGAGAGACTGCCCGAGCCGGGTTCGAACCGGTGACGGTACGCGTCGTAACCGCCACCTGAGTCCACTCGGCCACTCCGTCCCCCGAAAAACTGAGTAAAAACGGTAAAATCGGTAAAAATCCGCCGTAAACGAGATTTTCACTGTTCAGATTTTAGGTATTTAGTCATAAATCGAAAAGTATTGAAGCTAGAAACTTGAAAATTTTATCCAATATCAAATAAATACTTTTTTATATTGGACAACATTTTCAGAACAATTATAGCACTTTTGACTTAAATATAGAACTTTTAATTTACCAAATTGTTTGAAAGTTTTTATGTAATATAATTTTAAATATTTGACAAAAAGTTCTGAAAATTTAGTATGACCTTACTCATATACCTACCTAATTATCCTAACAAAAATTCAAAAATCGTGAGTCAGGATTTTTTTTTATACACACTTTAATAAATTATCATAGCTCACCAAAAATTATACAAATAACCGTAAAATACGTAAACAGTATTTAAATAATAATATACTATATTACACTGAAGCTTTGCTCAGAATCGTTTTATACTAAAGAAATGAGTCATCATTTCTTTAAAACTTAATACATTCATCACCAATATCTTGTCCGAGGACCGAAGGGACGAAGGACGAACTTGTACCACCATCATCTCACTTACCAGCTTTTTTAACCGTGTTGGGGAATGGATAAAAAAGGTGGAAGAAAATATCTATTCTGCTGATAAGGATGAACAGAGACTTGTTTTAGGCTGTGTTTTAGCGAATAAGTTATTTTTTTATTGTTATATATCTTATAATAGTAATACTTAATGCATTATACTGTAAATAACGAACCCAATAAAAATTGTTTACAATACATATTTTCAACTAATTTTGTTTCATTTGTTCAGTCAGTAGTGGAAATATTATAAGATTCAAATTTAAATTTAAAACTGGACAGGTATTGATTAGTTTGTTTGTTTAAAAAATCTGTATTCATATTTAAAGTTAAAAACGTAAAAAAAAAATTGAATAAATAACAGGATACAATATACACAGAAAAAAGTATTTATATAGATTCAAGATTTATGATATGTATCTTAAATAAGAATACCCAAAATAATAATTATATCTGATATAGACTATTAAACTAAATAGCAAACCTGATTTTCCACCATTTACACTAGCCGAAAAGGTATCCTCTATCCCACTTGTTCACCGAAAATGAAATTTGGCCTATATAATAGTATACACTATTCATTATTTTATATTACCCATATTTTTATTCATACTCAATTTTTTTTCCTAAATAATATACTTAAATATAGTAGTAAGTATACGACACACAGAAAATGTTCAAGTGTAATTCTATGTAAAAACTATACACATATAAATTTGACAGCCGATTTAGTGAAGAATTTTCATAATTATTTTAAATGAATAGTATATAATTATGATTGTAAATTTAATTTCCAGACTTATAAATTCTATCTCTGAACATAAAACAAAAAAAATAATTATTTCAAGGCTTCAATTCACGGCTTGTTTAAAGTAAGTGACAAGAAGTCAACTCCATCTGTGATAAAATCTTCCTGAATAAATTGTAATTAACAGCCATTTAATTTTAAGATTTTTTTTACTGATATTCAACAAAAAATATTAATTTTGAAAATTATAAATAGTTATAACAGCCATGCAAGAATCAATACATTAATGTAAATATATATAAGGTATAGAATATAGATCAAAAATAAAATTTAAGATAAGTGTAGGTAAAGACTGCGAATAGAGATATTTTTTATTGGGCTTTATATATTTATGAATTTAAAAAGAAAAAAATGCATTATAATATTTGTTAACTAGGTAATAAAGAATGTTAATAATGTTTTGATAATAGAAAATTATTACTGGTTGAAGGAGAAATCATGACAGGAAGTCGCCTAATTAGACGATTAAAAATTTTAAGTTTTTACCTTTATAATTGATTAGGACATTTCATATAATTTTATAAATTTTGTGCCATTCCAAATTTATTGGATGAAAGAAATATTGGTTGGTAGCCGCTCCATCACGGCGATATCCTTCTAAATAAATTGTATTACATCGACTTTTAATTGTAAGCAATTGCTAGATTGTTTTTAAAACTTGTCAATTGATTGCTTAAAAATTAATCACTCATACTTCAATAGCAATACATGGTAGGATTATAGTTATCGTATCATTTATTTACAATTGTTTACAATTAATTGAGAATTGATTGAGAACAGAAGGCGGTTCCATGAATTTAGAAACCAAGAACTTTTTATAATTTAAAGTAGGGTGACCAGACGTCCTGTTTTTTGCAGGATCGTCCTTTGTTTTAGAGTTGTGTCCTGTTGTCTTGACGAACGTCTCTCATGACGCTTTTTGTCCTGGTTTTTAGTCAATATTATAAAACTTACAAATTTGTTTATATAACGTAGGTATAATATTATATACACACACACACACACACACATGTATGCATGTATAATGTAATGATATTTACGTCATAATAAAAAAAAAAAATTTTAATTTAACTGTACCTATTGTTATTTGATAAATTTTATCAAGAAATTTTTTTATTATTATTTAAACCAGTCTTGTACTTGCATTTTGTCATGGAAGAAGAATTAAACAATCAATTTATCTTATAAACTACTAAATAAACTTGAAAGGGGGATGGGGGAACACGGGTCGATCGAGGAAGATGGTGGTGAAGTGGTGAGAGGGGGTAGTGTTACAGCTACCGTCTCACCGTGACTGGCGTGACTCAAATTCTTGCATCTCTCCATGTAACGTCGTGCCACTACAACTGCTTTTACTCTCGAGGCGTATCAATAGATATTTGAGATTAAAAAAAAGGCTCTAAAAGTGTAGATATCATTTTATAACTTAATCTTTGAATTCTAGATATCATTTAGGTTAAGACTGTCGACTAAAAATTTGACTCGGATTGGTGGCCATAAAACACTTGATTAGTAGTGGCAGATTTGAGTGGTGGTGCATTGGGACAATTCAACTTAAATTAAATTTAATTTATTTATCTGAAAACACTTTCGGGATAGATTTCATCTAAAAGTTATGTTTAACCTTCTTAAATGTCAGTGATTGTATATTTTTGTGACTTCAAACAGATAATTTTTCTTTAATCTCAACAAATATCTAAATATTTGGGAAAAATACCGAAAAATTGAATCATAAATGAGGTTTCATAAAATCTATTTTTACTTGTTTTTGTCATATATCTCTAAAAGTAATTGTGCTCAAAGCTTCAAATTTTCACCACTTATCAAAATCAGTTATATAGAGAGGGCTAAGCAAATATTTCAGAAGAACTTGATCACTTTTGAACCAGACATAAAACTTGAAAATATTGAAATATTTGATGAAAATGTTTGTCTTATCAAGTTTTAAATTGTAAATATTAAAACTTAAATATTCAAATAATCTCACCCATTAAACATACGAGGCATGTATTTAATGTAAGGTCTCCGAGACCACTGTATCGCCCCAGGTAGCTCTAGGTGAAATCCAGCAACACTATTGTATACGTGTGCCTTCCTCCCCCATTTGACACCTGGCAGAGCTCATTATGACGCTCAGTCTCGACGTAGCAGCCGTTTGCGATGGAGTTACTGGTTGTTGCTCCTGCCAGGTGCGAGTTGCGTTAATTCATTAAGTTTTTGCACGTGAAAAAAAATGCCACCTATACCAATTCATCTTCAATTGGAAGAAGTGTATGGTGAGAAATGTATGGATGTGAAAAATGTTCGAAAATGGTGTAGAGAGTTTTCTGCTGGCCGCCTAAACGTTCATGACGAGGAGCGCAGCGGCAGGCCGTCACACTCGGATGAAACAGTGCGGAAAGTTGAAGAGCTTGTGCTGAAAGATCGCAGGTTGACTCTCAATGAGTTGGCCGAAAAACTTCAAGCTGAAACTTGCTTTGAAAAAATGTAGTAAAAACGGTAAAATCGGTAAAAATCCGCCGTAAACGAGATTTTCACTGTTCAGATTTTAGGTATTTAGTCATAAATCGAAAAGTATTGAAGCTAGAAACTTGAAAATTTTATCCAATATCAAATAAATACTTTTTTATATTGGACAACATTTTCAGAACAATTATAGCACTTTTGACTTAAATATAGAACTTTTAATTTACCAAATTGTTTGAAAGTTTTTATGTAATATAATTTTAAATATTTGACAAAAAGTTCTGAAAATTTAATATGACCTTACTCATATACCTACCTAATTATCCTAAAAAAAGTTCAAAAATCGTTAGTCAGGATTTTTTTTTATACACGTTTTAACAAATTCATATAAATTCGTATATGAATATCGACTGTTTTTACGTTAATTTTCAACTTAAAATCTGTATAAATCTTTTTTGGTGTGTCCGATCACATTGAAACTTGGAATATAGATATAAAAACATGTTTCGAATCTTTTGGTAACAGAAAATTTCTAACGAGTTAAAAATTGAATATTTTATGAGGGTTTAATAACGAAAAAACTCACCAAAAATCAGACAAATAACCGAAAAATACGTAAACAGTATATAAATAATATATTATATTACACTGAAGCTTTGCTCAGAATCGTTTTATACTAAAGAAATGAGTCATCATTTCTTTAAAACTTAATACATTCATCACCAATATCTTGTCCGAGGTTAGGTTAGGTGATCCCATGATAGAAAGTGCTATACACTCCTCACCATTATCTTGTCCGAGGAGCGAAGCGACGAAGGACGAACTTCCACCACCATTATCTTACCAGCTTTTTTGATATTATAATATAAAATAATACGTATAATAGTCAGAGCCGGATTAAGGGTCAGAGTCGCCCTGGAGCAATATATATTTGATAGGAAATTTCTTATCAAGAAGTAGTTAAAAACTTAAAACAGTATAATATGTATTTCATGTAATATTGTTTGAATAAGTTGAACCGTTTAAAAAAAAATTCGTTTGGTACTTTATATTATTTAAATCGATTAGACAAAACTACAGAAGTCGTTTATGTATAACAGAATTTTACAAAATTGTTTGTAAACTGTGATTAATACCATTATATTCATGGTTATACCATGCCGCTGGTCCATCCTCATAATTTTGTAGATACATTATTCAGTGCCATAGTTTATAATTTTATATTTTAAAAATAAGAAAATATATTATCATAATGAAAATATGTAATTTTTCAATAGCCAACCTTATATTACTCGATTTAATTATGTATACGTTTGAATAACTAAACAATACACGATATTTAATATTTATATTACAAAAATTACATGTCATCCCCAAAAAATTGCCGCCCTGGAGCAAAAGCTCCTTTTGCACCTATTTTAATCCGGCTCTGATAATAGTGTAATAGATATTTTGTTAAATATAATTAATATTGAAATGTTTTATATTTTACAAGTTTTACTTAAGAAAAAATGTATCTACTATAATAGGTACATAATGTGTGAATAAACCATTCATGAATAATGTTTTAAAACAATTGTTTTTTATCGATGTATTACAATTTATAATTTTCGAATTATTTTTTGTTGATGTGGTTGAAAAAAACAGTTATTTAAATATTTTCAAAATAATTCACCTTCACAGTTTTGTATTTCATAATACGGTAAGATCATAAAAGAACTTCCACGCACGTTTCCGGTCTTAAATTCCGAAATATCCAATTCCACTTGATTAAATTAATCGTTATCCTTATCATAATAACAATTATTTTATTTCTAACTCTAAATGTCAATTAAAATTAAATATTCATTATTTTATATGGACCTAAAAAAATCAGTAAAATAGTTTTGAGGTGTTCGAAATGGAATATAAGTAAAAGTCAGATCAATTTTTCAAATACTGTAATATCCTAAAATAAATTATTGATTCAGTGTTTATATATCTTCTAATTATGTTATTAGTACAAATAATAACAAAATAATAAAATTAAGTAATTTATTTTTTCATACTAAAACACTAAAATATATTTTTTCAATTATAACTATGATTTTTATAAAATTCAATGTACAACTAATAGTGCCAGGTAAAATCAAATAACACTTACAGCTTTTAATTCAAAAATTCAAAAATATCTATTTTAATATGTCATTGTAATTATATGTAGTATCAATTTACTGAGACATAATTAAAATTTCAAACACACTTTTATATATAAAAATTATACAAAAAATATATATATTATATATTAGTAGTAAAATATTCATAACTACTAAAAGATTAAATTTACATATAAATCAGCTTTGAAAACGATAATTTATTTTTTAATTTCAGAAGATACCAAATAGTAAAATGAAAATAGTTAAACGGTTTAAATGGATGCCAAAAAGTTGTTTCGCAATATTACCGAATTTATTTTATGGTAGTCGATGAGTAAACGCACGAATTGGTTTTGACCAACAGTTTTAAGTATGTATGGCTGTTTAAATATTTATACGATTTACATCTTTCATTATTCTAATAAAGCTATATAAAATTGACTTTGTCAGTAGTTCTTTATTATTTAAAATTATCAACTAAAAAAAATTATTATACCCTTCTCATTTCACAAAAGCTCAGGAATGTTTAGAAAAAAAAAAGAATGCTGAAAAGAGTTTATGAGTTACTTGTAAACTGTTAGTATAGGAATTAACACTTGCATACAAACAGAATAACAATACATTAAAATCAAATACCATTCTCTTCTGGAGTCCATGTCTTTAAATATAATATAGTAAATCGAAGTAAATAAAAATACATCAACCCAATTATTCATTATGGTAACTAATTCGTTCACTTGTACAGGATGAACAATTTTTTGAAGGAACCAGTTTGAAATTCCAGAAACCAATTCAAAGTACCCGTTTATACAACCATGTAACATGGAAATTAATTTTTTAACACAAACATTTGTTATAAGTTATAATGAAATAGAAAACATAACATTTAGAACTTTTTTTTTTCATAAAAACATAATCGAGTAAATGAAAGTTCGAATTGAAAAAATAAAAGATGTATAATATGTAGAATGTTTCATGACAAAGAATTGATCTCACATATCTTCTACGTAAAAACTGCTGAGTTCTAACAATATAAATATAAAAATAAATAAATCATCATATCTAAAGAAAATAAATAACTTATGATATAAATAAGGTATTAAATTACAATGCAAAATGTATCTATTTATAAACTATAATCTACAGAAAAAATGGCAAATATTAAGAAAAAATCAATAAAATGTACAATAAACATCATTTAATTATAATTAAAAAATAATTACATTATTTCAACAAATAAAATATAGTATAAAACAAATGATTACATATCCAATAATTATACAATTGAAAGTTTATGGAGAAATTAATTGATTTGGAGCAATGAAATTTAACAATAACAAATCAATAAAGGTAATTGTTAATTACTAATAAAATGTAATATTTATATGAACACCTACTTAAACAGAAATATTCTAATAAACTATTCCAAAGTAAACTAAAATATTAAAGTAGAGAACAATTTTACTTATTATCATAATAACACATTTTATATAATTCAAACCCATAAAGTAACAATACAAAAAAGAATGTATGTAAAAAAAATTTTAAAAAGTAAAATATTTTGAAAAATGTAGGAAGACAAATTGTGAAAATTAAAAGCAAATATGCTAAAAACAGAAATTGCAATGAAAACTCATATTAATACAATACATGGAAAGATAATTAAAATTTTTAAAAATACACAAACCCAACTTTAAATATTTATCACAAAATAAAATGAAAAATGAATAATTATACATATTAATATAAATAACTAAATAACTAAAAACTGCATCGATGTGAATTAATTCAGCAACACCAAACTAAACGTGCATTGATTAAATTACAATAAACTCTATCTGAAGAAAAAATACACCATAAATTTTATTTTATAATCACAAAGAAACAAAATACATATGTTTACATGTCTTTTATTTTAAGAGTTAATTTTTTTTTTTTGTCTTATAAGAATTATGACAATATATTTCCAAAAAAACATGTCTATTATTACTTCATGTTAATACGAAAGGTTATGAGTACTGTCCTCACCACAGATATCAATAATAAACTAGATTGCTAAATTTCATAACGAAGTGATGACAGAGACTAAATAGGCCGTTTTCTTTTCTTTCAAAAGATCACGAATAAGATTTTTAATGGTAGCAAATAGCAATATTATTGATAATAAGACAAAAAAAACACAGATAAAAAATCCATACAAATACTATATTACATAATTTACTTTTATTATTTTTATTTTTATCAACTTAAAAATTAAATAGTAAAAAAAAATCATTTTAATATTTCAATCGTATGGTTCACTGCTGTGAGAAATCCGTCCAATGTCCGATCTTTAATTATACTATTAATTAGTTTATTTATTTTTCATATTTTCGTATGTTTTCAATTTTTTTTTTTTTTAGATATAAATTTTCTTGGGTGTATTGAGCCAATTTGGTCTCATCGGAGGCTAGTTCCAGACGCATTTTCTTAATTATTTTCCAAACAGAAGGATAATTATGTCTGACTAATTTAGAAAACCTATGGTTCAACACTTCTGTTAGATCGCGTATTCGGTGGTCACGGGAAAGGGTTGTCTCGTATACATTCCAGGTCATTAAGATATTAAAATATTAAGTAAATTACCTATAGATTCATGCAGCAACAAGTTATTTTAATTTATTATACCAATACTATAAAAGTTACATATTTTTAACATGAGATATATATTTTATTCAAAATATAATCTTACGCAAATAATTCGATCTTTAAAAGACTTAGAAATAACGAATGTTATTGAAAAAAATATATCTGAAACCTTTTTAAATGATATGATTCAAACAGAAAATGTAAAACAAAAGGGTAGAGGAAAACATAATGATGTAAACAAAATTTGTCATAACATAACTTTTATGCACCTAAGGCATACAATTATATTCATTAATGATTATATTATTTCAGAGTATTCACTTTAACAATTAAAAAATTTTACATTTATATCTAAACAAATAAACTACACAAAAAAATCAAATATTGCATTAATTATTCGGATACATTTGAATATAATATGACCTAATTGATTTAGTGAGATCTTGAACAGTTCAATCATAAAAGAAGCTGTAAATAAGAGACAAATATTAAAAAAAACAATATTTTTCAATTATATGTAAACTTATATAATCCTTCAAACTTAATTGTACTGTTCCTCATACTTGATATGATCTAATATGATGTTAATTAAAATTTTATTATTATTAATTGTAATTGAACAATACAATTTTACTTTTTATTAAATTCTGTAAATTGAAAAACCTACAACATTCCAATTATTCTTCAGTAATGACAATGCATACAGTATAATATAATACGTTAAAAGATTAAAAACGTAGAAAAAATACGACTGTTGTAAGAGTTAAGAATGCCCTTTTTAAAGATAGTAAACACTGGCATAGTGTATTCAAATCTATCTATGTAATAACATTACTGAGAAGGACGGTTAGCAATCTAGTTAATAATTAATGTGTGGTCTTCACGTACAAAACAAATGAAAGCTCCAAAAAAGTTTGAATATAGTAACTCATTTATCAAAATGAGAGGAATAGACAACATAAGGAAGAATCCAACATAAAATTGCAACGGGAAAATTAATATCTAATGTGGCTTCCTGCTGAAATATGAGACCATATCAAGTAATAAATTCAAAATAAATTTTTATACCAAAAATATGACTAATTCAAAGCAACAAGACTCACTGATGAAAAAAATTATTCTCCAGAACTTGTTGTAGCCATCTCACTTGTAGTTTGAGTTGTTGATATTGTAATAGTCTTTACAATAGTTTCAGAGCTTTGCGAATTGAAACCTTCATTAGACGTATCAATATTCTGAGAGAGAGAATCCATATCATTGACACTGGAAGAACTATTGTTAAGAGATATAACTGAAACGGTAGGAGAGGTAGCCATTTCACTAGAACCATCTGCTGAATCAATAGTTGAGGTTTCAGTTGTGGTCACAACAGTTGTCTTGATAACAACTTCAGAGCTACGACTATTCGAAATATTGTCACTTGAAGAAAAACTTGAAGGAGATCCATCAAAAAGCTTCTGGTCAGCTATTGAACTCGATTCGTTCTCATTATCAGGAAAATTTGAAAAAGTCATATTGCCAGTAGAAATCGTAGTTTCCACGGTGGTACTCTTGAGAACCGTTTCAGAACTATCAGATTCTGGTGGAACCAGTAGTAATGCAATTTTATCTTGCAAATCCATTTCTTCGTCGGACACAAGAGTATTCTCTTCCACAGATAAATTCGAACCCTGAGCTATAATAGAATGACTATCACCAGATTGCAATTTAATGGGTTTAATTTCAGAAAAAGGAATACCATTCAAATGCGAAGTAGTAGGTTGCAAATGAAGAGGCTCATGTGCACCACCAGGTAAACTGGAATGACTTTTTTCTCCGTTTCCTTCTTCACTAGATTCACTAGGCACCTTATTTTCATTCAATTGAGCGCTCATCATATGAAGACTATCAACTTCATTATCAAGTGAAGAATCCTTGGAGGCCAGGTCCACAGAAGTTTTTAATGCCGACTTTTTCACAGAAGGTCGATTAAATTGATCACCTTGACTACCCAAGCCAGTTGAACCCGATTCTTTGGATTCTGGTGTTGTCTCTGTTACAGAGACTTTGGTGGCGTGAACCTTTATTCCCGATTTGTCATCAGATAGAGATTGATCAGGTTGGCTGGACATTATAGGATTTCCGTTCATATCTTTGGTAGTCGGTTGCGAATGAGGGTGCTTTTGTGCACCGCCTGATAATTTGGGATGGATTTTGTCTTCGTTACCTTCTTCACTAGATCCAATTGACGCTTTCTTCTCATTCAATGAAGCACTTATCACATTAAGACTATCAACTTCATTATCAGGTGAAGAATCCTTGGAGGCCAGGTCAACAGAAGTTTTTAATGCCGACTTTTTCAGAGAAGGTCGATTAATTTGATCACCTTGACTACCCGAGCCAGTTGAACCCGATTCTTTGGATTCTGGTGTTGTCTCTGCTACAGAGACTTTGGTGGCGTGAACATTTACTCCCGATTTGTCATCGGATAGAGGTTGATCAGGTTGGCTGGACGTTATAGGATTTCCGTTCATGTCTTTGGTAGTCGGTTGCGAATGAGGGTGCTTTTGTGCACCACCTGATAATTTGGGATGGATTTTGTCTTCGTTGCCTTCTTCACTAGATCCACTTGACGCTTTTTTCTCATTCAATGAAACACTTCTCACATTAAGACTATCAACTTCATTATCTGGTGAAGAATCCTTGGAGGCCAGGTCAACAGAAGTTTTTAATGCCGACTTTTTCAGAGAAGGTCGATTAAATTGATCACCTTGACTACCCGAGCCAGTTGAACCCGATTCTTTGGATTCTGGTGTTGTCTCTGTTACAGAGACTTTGGTGGCGTGAACATTTATTCCCGATTTGTCATCGGATGGAGATTGATCAGGTTGGCTGGACGTTATAGGATTTCCGTTCATATCTTTGGTAGTTGGTTGCGAATTAGGGTGCTTTTGTGCACCACCTGATAATTTGGGATGGATTTTGTCTTCGTTACCTTCTTCACTAGATCCACTTGTCGCTTTCTTCTCATTCAATGAAACACTTCTCACATTAAGACTATCAACTTCATTATCTGGTGAAGAATCCTTGGAGGCCAGGTCAACAGAAGTTTTTAATGCCGACTTTTTCAGAGAAGGTCGATTAAATTGATCACCTTGACTACCCGAGCCAGTTGAACCCGACTCTTTGGATTCTGGTGTTGTCTCTGTTACAGAGACTTTAAGGGCGTGAACATTTATTCCCGATTTGTCATCGGATGGAGATTGATCAGGTTGGCTGGACGTTATAGGATTTCCGTTCATATCTTTGTTAGTCGGTTGCGAATGAGGGTGCTTTTGTGCACCACCTGATAATTTGGGATGGATTTTGTCTTCGTTACCTTCTTCACTAGATCCACTTGTCGCTTTCTTCTCATTCAATGAAACACTTCTCACATTAAGACTATCAACTTCATTATCTGGTGAAGAATCCTTGGAGGCCAGGTCAACAGAAGTTTTTAATGCCGACTTTTTCAGAGAAGGTCGAATAAATTGATCACCTTGACTACCCGAGCCAGTTGAACCCGATTCTTTGGATTCTGGTGTTGTCTCTGTTACAGAGACTTTGGTGGCGTGAACATTTATTCCCGATTTGTCATCGGATGGAGATTGATCAGGTTGGCTGGACGTTATAGGATTTCCGTTCATATCTTTGGTAGTTGGTTGCGAATTAGGGTGCTTTTGTGCACCACCTGATAATTTGGGATGGATTTTGTCTTCGTTACCTTCTTCACTAGATCCACTTGTCGCTTTCTTCTCATTCAATGAAACACTTCTCACATTAAGACTATCAACTTCATTATCTGGTGAAGAATCCTTGGAGGCCAGGTCAACAGAAGTTTTTAATGCCGACTTTTTCAGAGAAGGTCGATTAAATTGATCACCTTGACTACCCGAGCCAGTTGAACCCGATTCTTTGGATTCTGGTGTTGTCTCTGTTACAGAGACTTTGGTGGCGTGAACATTTATTCCCGATTTGTCATCGGATGGAGATTGATCAGGTTGGCTGGACGTTATAGGATTTCCGTTCATATCTTTGTTAGTCGGTTGCGAATGAGGGTGCTTTTGTGCACCACCTGATAATTTGGGATGGATTTTGTCTTCGTTACCTTCTTCACTAGATCCACTTGTCGCTTTCTTCTCATTCAATGAAACACTTCTCACATTAAGACTATCAACTTCATTATCTGGTGAAGAATCCTTGGAGGCCAGGTCAACAGAAGTTTTTAATGCCGACTTTTTCAGAGAAGGTCGATTAAATTGATCACCTTGACTACCCGAGCCAGTTGAACCCGATTCTTTGGATTCTGGTGTTGTCTCTGTTACAGAGACTTTGGTGGCGTGAACATTTATTCCCGATTTGTCATCGGATGGAGATTGATCAGGTTGGCTGGACGTTATAGGATTTCCGTTCATATCTTTGGTAGTTGGTTGCGAATTAGGGTGCTTTTGTGCACCACCTGATAATTTGGGATGGATTTTGTCTTCGTTACCTTCTTCACTAGATCCACTTGTCGCTTTCTTCTCATTCAATGAAACACTTCTCACATTAAGACTATCAACTTCATTATCTGGTGAAGAATCCTTGGAGGCCAGGTCAACAGAAGTTTTTAATGCCGACTTTTTCAGAGAAGGTCGATTAAATTGATCACCTTGACTACCCGAGCCAGTTGAACCCGATTCTTTGGATTCTGGTGTTGTCTCAGTTACAGAGACTTTGGTGGCGTGAACATTTATTCCCGATTTGTCATCGGATGGAGATTGATCAGGTTGGCTGGACGTTATAGGATTTCCGTTCATATCTTTGTTAGTCGGTTGCGAATGAGGGTGCTTTTGTGCACCACCTGATAATTTGGGATGGATTTTGTCTTCGTTACCTTCTTCACTAGATCCACTTGTCGCTTTCTTCTCATTCAATGAAACACTTCTCACATTAAGACTATCAACTTCATTATCTGGTGAAGAATCCTTGGAGGCCAGGTCAACAGAAGTTTTTAATGCCGACTTTTTCAGAGAAGGTCGATTAAATTGATCACCTTGACTACCCGAGCCAGTTGAACCCGATTCTTTGGATTCTGGTGTTGTCTCTGTTACAGAGACTTTGGTGGCGTGAACATTTATTCCCGATTTGTCATCGGATGGAGATTGATCAGGTTGGCTGGACGTTATAGGATTTCCGTTCATATCTTTGTTAGTCGGTTGCGAATGAGGGTGCTTTTGTGCACCACCTGATAATTTGGGATGGATTTTGTCTTCGTTACCTTCTTCACTAGATCCACTTGTCGCTTTCTTCTCATTCAATGAAACACTTCTCACATTAAGACTATCAACTTCATTATCTGGTGAAGAATCCTTGGAGGCCAGGTCAACAGAAGTTTTTAATGCCGACTTTTTCAGAGAAGGTCGATTAAATTGATCACCTTGACTACCCGAGCCAGTTGAACCCGATTCTTTGGATTCTGGTGTTGTCTCTGTTACAGAGACTTTGGTGGCGTGAACATTTATTCCCGATTTGTCATCGGATGGAGATTGATCAGGTTGGCTGGACGTTATAGGATTTCCGTTCATATCTTTGTTAGTCGGTTGCGAATGAGGGTGCTTTTGTGCACCACCTGATAATTTGGGATGGATTTTGTCTTCGTTACCTTCTTCACTAGATCCACTTGTCGCTTTCTTCTCATTCAATGAAACACTTCTCACATTAAGACTATCAACTTCATTATCTGGTGAAGAATCCTTGGAGGCCAGGTCAACAGAAGTTTTTAATGCCGACTTTTTCAGAGAAGGTCGATTAAATTGATCACCTTGACTACCCGAGCCAGTTGAACCCGATTCTTTGGATTCTGGTGTTGTCTCTGTTACAGAGACTTTGGTGGCGTGAACATTTATTCCCGATTTGTCATCGGATGGAGATTGATCAGGTTGGCTGGACGTTATAGGATTTCCGTTCATATCTTTGTTAGTCGGTTGCGAATGAGGGTGCTTTTGTGCACCACCTGATAATTTGGGATGGATTTTGTCTTCGTTACCTTCTTCACTAGATCCACTTGTCGCTTTCTTCTCATTCAATGAAACACTTCTCACATTAAGACTATCAACTTCATTATCTGGTGAAGAATCCTTGGAGGCCAGGTCAACAGAAGTTTTTAATGCCGACTTTTTCAGAGAAGGTCGATTAAATTGATCACCTTGACTACCCGAGCCAGTTGAACCCGATTCTTTGGATTCTGGTGTTGTCTCTGTTACAGAGACTTTGGTGGCGTGAACATTTATTCCCGATTTGTCATCGGATGGAGATTGATCAGGTTGGCTGGACGTTATAGGATTTCCGTTCATATCTTTGGTAGTTGGTTGCGAATTAGGGTGCTTTTGTGCACCACCTGATAATTTGGGATGGATTTTGTCTTCGTTACCTTCTTCACTAGATCCACTTGTCGCTTTCTTCTCATTCAATGAAACACTTCTCACATTAAGACTATCAACTTCATTATCTGGTGAAGAATCCTTGGAGGCCAGGTCAACAGAAGTTTTTAATGCCGACTTTTTCAGAGAAGGTCGATTAAATTGATCACCTTGACTACCCGAGCCAGTTGAACCCGATTCTTTGGATTCTGGTGTTGTCTCTGTTACAGAGACTTTGGTGGCGTGAACATTTATTCCCGATTTGTCATCGGATAGAGATTGATCAGGTTGGCTGGACGTTATAGGATTTCCGTTCATATCTTTGGTAGTCGGTTGCGAATGAGGGTGCTTTTGTGCACCACCTGATAATTTGGGATGGATTTTGTCTTCGTTACCTTCTTCACTAGATCCACTTGTCGCTTTCTTCTCATTCAATGAAACACTTCTCACATTAAGACTATCAACTTCATTATCTGGTGAAGAATCCTTGGAGGCCAGGTCAACAGAAGTTTTTAATGCCGACTTTTTCAGAGAAGGTCGATTAAATTGATCACCTTGACTACCCGAGCCAGTTGAACCCGATTCTTTGGATTCTGGTGTTGTCTCTGTTACAGAGACTTTGGTGGCGTGAACATTTATTCCCGATTTGTCATCGGATGGAGATTGATCAGGTTGGCTGGACGTTATAGGATTTCCGTTCATATCTTTGGTAGTCGGTTGCGAATTAGGGTGCTTTTGTGCACCACCTGATAATTTGGGATGGATTTTGTCTTCGTTACCTTCTTCACTAGATCCACTTGTCGCTTTCTTCTCATTCAATGAAACACTTCTCACATTAAGACTATCAACTTCATTATCTGGTGAAGAATCCTTGGAGGCCAGGTCAACAGAAGTTTTTAATACCGACTTTTTCAGAGAAGGTCGATTAAATTGATCACCTTGACTACCCGAGCCAGTTGAACCCGATTCTTTGGATTCTGGTGTTGTCTCTGTTACAGAGACTTTGGTGGCGTGAACATTTATTCCCGATTTGTCATCGGATGGAGATTGATCAGGTTGGCTGGACGTTATAGGATTTCCGTTCATATCTTTGGTAGTCGGTTGCGAATGAGGGTGCTTTTGTGCACCACCTGATAATTTGGGATGGATTTTGTCTTCGTTACCTTCTTCACTAGATCCACTTGTCGCTTTCTTCTCATTCAATGAAACACTTCTCACATTAAGACTATCAACTTCATTATCTGGTGAAGAATCCTTGGAGGCCAGGTCAACAGAAGTTTTTAATGCCGACTTTTTCAGAGAAGGTCGATTAAATTGATCACCTTGACTACCCGAGCCAGTTGAACCCGATTCTTTGGATTCTGGTGTTGTCTCTGTTACAGAGACTTTGGTGGCGTGAACATTTATTCCCGATTTGTCATCGGATGGAGATTGATCAGGTTGGCTGGACGTTATAGGATTTCCGTTCATATCTTTGGTAGTCGGTTGCGAATGAGGGTGCTTTTGTGCACCACCTGATAATTTGGGATGGATTTTGTCTTCGTTACCTTCTTCACTAGATCCACTTGTCGCTTTCTTCTCATTCAATGAAACACTTCTCACATTAAGACTATCAACTTCATTATCTGGTGAAGAATCCTTGGAGGCCAGGTCAACAGAAGTTTTTAATGCCGACTTTTTCAGAGAAGGTCGATTAAATTGATCACCTTGACTACCCGAGCCAGTTGAACCCGATTCTTTGGATTCTGGTGTTGTCTCTGTTACAGAGACTTTGGTGGCGTGAACATTTATTCCCGATTTGTCATCGGATGGAGATTGATCAGGTTGGCTGGACGTTATAGGATTTCCGTTCATATCTTTGTTAGTCGGTTTCGAATGAGGGTGCTTTTGTGCACCACCTGATAATTTGGGATGGATTTTGTCTTCGTTACCTTCTTCACTAGATCCACTTGTCGCTTTCTTCTCATTCAATGAAACACTTCTCACATTAAGACTATCAACTTCATTATCTGGTGAAGAATCCTTGGAGGCCAGGTCAACAGAAGTTTTTAATGCCGACTTTTTCAGAGAAGGTCGATTAAATTGATCACCTTGACTACCCGAGCCAGTTGAACCCGATTCTTTGGATTCTGGTGTTGTCTCTGTTACAGAGACTTTGGTGGCGTGAACATTTATTCCCGATTTGTCATCGGATGGAGATTGATCAGGTTGGCTGGACGTTATAGGATTTCCGTTCATATCTTTGGTAGTTGGTTGCGAATTAGGGTGCTTTTGTGCACCACCTGATAATTTGGGATGGATTTTGTCTTCGTTACCTCCTTCACTAGATCCACTTGTCGCTTTCTTCTCATTCAATGAAACACTTCTCACATTAAGACTATCAACTTCATTATCTGGGGAGGAATCCTTGGAGGCCAGGTCAACAGAAGTTTTTAATGCCGACTTTTTCAGAGAAGGTCGATTAAATTGATCATCTTGACTACCCGAGCCAGTTGAACCCGATTTTTTGGATTCTGGTGTTGTCTCTGTTACAGAGACTTTGGTGGCGTGAATATTTATTCCCGATTTGTCATCGGATAGAGATTGATCAGGTTGGCTGGACGTTATAGGATTTCCGTTCATATCTTTGGTAGTCGGTTGCGAATGAGGGTGCTTTTGTGCACCACCTGATAATTTGGGATGGATTTTGTCTTCGTTACCTTCTTCACTAGATCCACTTGTCGCTTTCTTCTCATTCAATGAAACACTTCTCACATTAAGACTATCAACTTCATTATCTGGTGAAGAATCCTTGGAGGCCAGGTCAACAGAAGTTTTTAATGCCGACTTTTTCAGAGAAGGTCGATTAATTTGATCACCTTGACTACCCGAGCCAGTTGAACCCGATTCTTTGGATTCTGGTGTTGTCTCTGTTACAGAGACTTTGGTGGCTTGAACATTTATTCCCGATTTGTCATCGGATAGAGATTGATCAGGTTGGCTGGACGTTATAGGATTTCCGTTCATATCTTTGGTAGTTGGTTGCGAATTAGGGTGCTTTTGTGCACCACCTGCTAATTTGGGATGGATTTTGTCTTCGTTACCTTCTTCACTAGATCCACTTGTCGCTTTCTTCTCATTCAATGAAACACTTCCCACATGAAGACTATCAACTTCATTTTCTGGTGAAGAACTCCTGGAGGCCACATCGACAGAAGTTTTTAAAGCCGACTTTTTCACATTAGGTCGATTAAATTGATTATCAAGACTACTCGACTCAGTTGAACCCGATTCGGTGGATTCTGGTGTTGTGTTTGTAGCAGACACTTTTGCGGCATGCACAGTTTTTCCAGTTTTGTTATTTGGTTGAGATTGATCAGGTTTGTTGGCTGTTATCGGATTTCTGTTTCCTTCCATTTCATTTGTTTGGTTTTCTTCTTCAATATTGTTCATATTGGGTTTCATTTTTTTATTTTCATTGGGTCTATTACTCTGAGTGTTTGCTATTGATGTTGTACGATTTTCCGCCTCATTTGAGCCGCTTCGTTCATCTGTACTTATTTTTACTTGAACAATATAGTTTTCTTCAGAATTTTGTTCACTGGATTTACTATCTGATTTCGTCGTTGAGATTGTGATAATCTGTACATCATCGTCTTTGTCACTCGTAGTTGATTGATTGTCTATTGTTTTTATGATCACGTTTGTTTCGGTTGGTACTTTTTCTTCATTAGATGATGCAGCTTTTTTTTCATCATTCAAATTTTGATCAATATTTTTTTCTCCTGATTTGTTTTCTTTGGATAAGCTGCTTGTTTGTGTGGATATTGCTGTGCTTGTTAGAGTTATGCTAGGACTATTGTCTTCTTTGTTTTCCATATTCGTGATCGTTGTTTGAGTTTTTATATCTGTCGTAGGTGTATCGTTATCTTGTTTAATTCCAATGCTTTGAGGATGCATTTCATTTTCTTTTGAATTTAATTGCGTATTTACAATTATCAAATCTCCGTTTGTTTGTGGAGTACCGTTTTGATTTTTATCTGTCACACTTGAGGTGGTCTGGGTTACTTTAACTGTTGTTTCGGGAGATAAATTATTACTTTCCTCGGATTGTTGATTATTTTCTGGGTTCAGTAAGTTATTTATCGCTTCATAATCCAAATTATTGTTTATGTTCGCAATGTCGATCGCAGATAATGTATATTTGTATCGGTTGTTGAATAAACTGGATTGTTTATCACCGCTTCGAAGATATTCTTGATATCTTATAAAATCTTCTGTGATGATTGCTACTGCCATTAATAATCTTTTTTCAGTTTCTTCGTAATTATCTTTTAAATTTGCATCTTCATTTTCTTTGGTAATTTTTCTCAAGTCATTTAAAATTATATCATACATTTTTTTGGACAATTGCATACTTTGTTTTAATGTTTTACTGTATTTTTCGTCCTTATTTCTTTGTTTGTCGTCTCGCAATATTTTTTTATATATGGACGAAATCTGACGTTTATATGCTCTTATAAGTCCTTTTGCTCTCTTTCTTTTTATTTTATTTGGTTCTTTTTTAAAATGTTGAAAAAATGCATCATTCATATTTTTAAAATGTTCTGTGTAATTTTGCTCTTTATTTGGTTTTTGTATGTTATAATATTCTGCTTTTTTTAAAGATGGCATAATTATTTCAGTATTTACAAAAATCTTATATTTTACTAATTTAGATAATTCTTGCAATGCTATTCGCTTTAAATCTGAATCATTCTCTAGATTTAAATTAATGTATGATAAATTGTGAATAATGAATTTCTGTAACAGTTGTGTTACCTCTTTGTACGAGTGTTTAGAATGTTCAAGATCTCCTAAAATAAACATAACTTTTGACTGCTCTTCTTCATTGTGTATTACGTCTTTTTTTATTGCTCTATATATACTTGTTAATGTTACATCATATAACACGTCAGATGATACAGAAGCCAATTGCAAAATATTTTTCAATTGTGTTTCGTCATATAGTTCGTTATTTGGCCAGTATGGAGTATTTTTATTGGAATCACTTCTTTTCAACCAATCCAAAATATTGAATATATTATCATTATCATTAACAATGTCCCCCCATATATTAGGAATGATTTTAGCTCCCTTGGACGTTAGTGGATTTAAACTGTATTTGTATAATGCATTTAGTTTTTCGTCAACATCGTATAAAAGAGCTTTAACTATATCTTCTGTATCTGAATTTAAGCCATTCTTCGTAGCCATGCATGCAATCACATTTTCCAAATTTTTTATTATAATAATCCCATAAATTGATGACTCAAGCATGTTCCCATTTTTTTCGTCAATTGTCATTAGTTCAGTCCATTCCATTAACTTTGTATTATGAGTAATATCTGTATCAATTAAAGACACTTTATACTTATCTACTATGTCATTAGATACAATTTTAGTATTTATGTCATTCCAGTTTGACAAAATGTTTTGAACTCGATCATTGTCCCGATTTTTATTTTTAGAACCAAGTATTGTATCTATTGATAAATCATCATCGTATGTAAAACTAGAAAATAATTCATATGTGTTTACTTCTTCATCTTTAAAAATAATTGTTTTTTCCAGAGGAGATTTTATTATATCAAGTATATTTTTTAAGTTTGTAGAAGTATATTCTTGGATATCCGATGTTAATTCTGGAAGATTTGATGTATGGTATTTACATATTTCATTTACATACTCTGATAATGTGATAATATGTGTTAGAAACTTTGATGCCATAAAATCAAGTATACTCTTTGATGAATTTAAGTCATACCATTTAATAAAGTCCGATGGATACCAGCTGTTTTCAATCGACTTAGAATTGTAAAACTGCGTAAGTGCTTTTATGTATAATTCATATAATTCAGCTAATTTCATTTGAGTGTAGATACGTGAGTTGACATTTTGTTCATTTATCTGTATAAACAACAATTAAACTTTTTTTTTTCTATGTTAAATTAGCAAATCAAATAACTATGAGTAATTATGTATATTTGAAAACCAAAGTCAAATTTAAACAGAAAATCATTTTGTGCACATCATACATTTTTTAAACAGTCAAAACAAAAACATAAACTTGAATTCGACTTCACTAGTTCCATTAATATTAACAATGCATCATATTCGTATTTCGTTCTAATGGCATTTTAAAAATACATATTTAAATAGTCTAAAAAATTGTATAACATATGTTTATTAGGGACCTATGTAGTAATTTATAGTTTATGTAGGATTTAACGAAAAACCAAGTTTATTTTATTTCATTTCTATTAGAAAATAAAATAAAATTTTTTTTTCTTTATTAAGCTTCAACTGCTAAGTTTATTAGCTTGTCACAAGAAATAAAATATTATTAGTATATAGTGTTCAAAAAAGAGATGAAAAGTACGATATTAAAACTTTTTAATACCTATGTCTACTCATAAAACATTTTCAATAATTATATATTATCACTTTATGAACCTAATTATATTATATTGACAAACTGCTATTTGTTAACGGATTAGCTTAGTATTATATTATAGATCAATGAGAGGTCTGTAAAATTAGTATACTTATACAATAGGGTGGTCCTTATTTTTTAACTTTAGATAACTTTAGCTCCAGATGCAGTGCAAGCACCAATTAATGATATACAATTTATAAAAAAACTTTATTCTTATAAAAAAGACGATAAAATTATTGCAGAAATAGCTTTAAATAAGTTTTTAAACCATTTATGGTATCTTAATGAAGAGTGTGTAGCTTTCAGTTTATTTGATGACAGAATTAATGTAAAACAAAAACGTAACATGGTTCAAAAAATATTGGAGGAAGATAAAGAAGAAGAAAAAGAAGTACAAAAGAAATTTTACCTTAAATCAGAAGAAGTTTCTAATTTTGTAAATAATGAGCTTCCGACATCATTATTTTCGCCTAAATCGATGATAATGTTCAAAAGATTTGGTTTATCTACTAACTTCTTAAAAGTGGATCCATCTGAATGACACACAAAATGACTACATTCAAAGTCAACTAACAATTCGATCACTTAAAGTTGTAAACGATACAGCGGAACGCGGAGTGAAGCTAATGGAAGAATTCAATGATAAAATAACAAAAAATGAAGACCAAAAACAATTTTTATTGAAAGTTAGTAGTTTATATAAGCATTAAGTATTGAAAGTATAACTATAGTTCTTATAAATTATGTCTAAATAAGTAATTAATACTTGAATCGCATTTTAAATGATTTCAGACAGTGCAAGATTATCGTCGTAAATACCCAGGACATAGCCGAGAAAAATTGAAAATGCCTTATATCTAATAATTAAATAATTAATTTAATCATAAAGTACTTAATTTAATAATAGTTTTAAGAAATGATTATAAAATAAACATTTAGGTATAAAATAATATGTTTGATTTATAAAACATAATTATGAAGTAATATCAATAAAATAAAATAATAATTACGTTGTATTTGGTTCTTCGTAGAGGTAAATAAGAGTTATTTAATAAAATATTTCATAAATCCTACTGTAAAAATAAAGTTATTGGTCTAATGCAAATTATACTTATAAATTTATTTCTAGAAAATTATATTTTAAACATTTTTTATATAAAAGACTTTATCGTAATTTCAACCATACGTCAAATATATTAGAATAACCATAGAAAAATCAAATTTTCCAAATAAATATGAAATCGAGTTATTTAACGAATTCTCGGAAAATAAAGGATTTACAAGAAATTTTGTAAGAACATTTCTTGTAGGTAATATAATGTTCTATAATTAAAGTTCTATACATTTTTATGTGGGACTTATAGTTTTTGGTTAAAATTTGAAAAACAGAAAATCAACCCTCATTAGTCATTTTTCAACCCTTTTGTGGCACGTGAAGGGGGTGAGATATCATCACAAAATTTAACATAAACTATTTTCTTATAGTAATGAACAAAATGGACGGGTGCTCGATAAAAAATATTTAATTTTTTTTTCATCACCTATATATAAGGACCACCCTATTATACAATGAATATTAACTTACCTGTATATTGTTCATATTGAGTTTTATATTGTATTTTTCTAAAAAATTAAATGTTGCTGCATATGATTCTGTACTCCTCAAAACTGTATTGACCGTTTGTTCAAAAACATCACTATACACGCCCATCATTTCCTGTTTGGTGTACGGTTTTCGTACAGAATTCAATTTGTTGATTAAATAGTTTATCCTATCCTTGAAATCAACCATTGATTCTTGAATTAAGCTCCACAAGTACAACCCTGTGTTCCTACCATCAGTATTTATTTCGTTTTGAAAAGACACACTTTCAAAAACCAAATCTTCGATATCTTGTGAAGCTTCTCTGAATCTTAAGAATTGCGACGGTGGATCATTAGCTGCTGCTTCGTTATTGACCGCGTTTTTTGGTATAAGAATGCTTGCTATTTCTTCATTGGGATGGAATTGATTTGTGATTGGTATTCCTATACCATCCAACATTTTATACGTCAAGTGGTATATATTACTATATGCCATTGTCGTTGTCCATAAAAGCTCGTATGGTGATGGTAAATCCAGATGATCGATCTCATTAATGTTATCAGGTAAAATACATTGTAGCCCGGGTGCCTAAAAGTATACCAACACTATAAGAATCTAATCAAACAGGTTACAAACGTAGATACTAACATCAAGATATATTAGAACTAATATAATACAATATTTTTTCATGATACTAAATAACAACATAAAATAATAATTTACACTAAATATTTCAATTCGATTTCATAGTACTGTATTTTTAAGTAATTACAAAAGACTCATAATACTAAATAGAAATAGTTGTTAAACGTTTTAAAACAAATAACTACTGATATCAACGTAGATAAAATTATTGTGAACAGCCTATAAATTAAATATCAGATATAGACGTACATTTTTATATCATACATAATTTTCAGCCATGCAAATAAAGGTATTAGAGCAACTTGTCAAATAACAAATAGACTCGTGATTTACGTCATTTTATAGTGCTCATTAAAATTTAAAATTATAGTTGAGGCAAATTGCCATTGCTTGATGCATTTATGTATACAGCGTGTTATTTGAAACGTATGTTTTGAAGTATCTAAATAAATGGAAAAATATAATTTTTGTTTCTCATCAGATATTTGATCAATGTTTTTTCATCGTCCAACACCTAATCAAAACAATTTTTATCATTATTTCAAATAAAATTAAAAACTCTCATTTTTGTAATACAAAATAATTATAAAAAAAAATGTTAACTTTTATTCATATAATCTAATATGTATATGCTATCACAATAATGACTTTGTAAAAATAATTAATATAACTTACTGGGTTATCAAACTACCAGACTTTAAGCAAAAAATGCATCTTCATCTATTTATAGACTAAAATATGATTATTGAATTATACGAACATCACTAATTAAATAAATATAAATACTGAAATAATGAAGACTTTAATGTATTATTTGTATGTGTATAGTTGATTATTCAAATTTATACGAGTAACTATTTCATAAAAAAAGTATTGTTCAAAGAACATATTTTAAAGATAAAATTATTAGGTATTGTTCAACTCTCCTCTTCTAAGGCAGTTGAGATCTATTAAAATACAAATAATCAACTATAGATTTATTATTATCATCGTTTATCTTAATATTTTACAATATATTCAGTTCCTAGTGTAGGAGACCCTACAAAGTATAAAAAAATGATGATCTAAAGAACGTACATAATCAAGTATCTACTTTAATTCATTAGAAATTAGAAGAAATTTAAAACCACTAATTTCGTATAAATTACGCTACATTTTGAACACCTATTTTGTAATACCATTGAAAATAAGGAAAGAGGAAATAATAAACGAAGATGCACGCCCTAAATTTAAAACATAATATTGGTCTAAGAACAATTTAATTGGATTGAGAATATTATCGGATCAATTGTATTAACTTCAGGGTTCATATACTACCGTTAGATTTTGTCAGAGTATATAAATTTCAAACAATTTCTAAAACGATTTTCTACGCAACTTCCTATCAATACTATCACAGCGTATTACAATAATTCGTTATATTTTCACAATTTAAATCTACCTGACACCACAATCAGGTTGTATACTTAAGCAATAATCATTGAATTGCACTGGATTCGAGGGACCCAGTCAAATAGTTCATACCTATGCAAAAAACCTAACATTGAAAAGAATACGTAGGTATGCAATCGTACCATACGCAGCATAACACGCGGTAAAGTCTATTTCGTTTTATTTACCTGTAACATGGAGGTCACATGTGGGTATTTACGTACATATACGCACATTTTTTTTTTTAATACTACATAAAAAGTGACAAAACTTGGTCTGGTATTTAATTTATTTTTAATTTATTGTTTCGTTTTAATAAACACGAATGAGTAACTTCAAAATAAATTTAAAACGAAATTATAGTTAACTTAATTCTACAAAATAAAATATATCTATGTTTTGCACTTGAATATTAAAATAATTTTCAAGTTTTATTATTTGACGTGTTATACTTATTCTAATTACTTTTTGAGTACCTAATGACTCGTTTTTAATAGTCTTCCATATTAATATTTTTATTTTAATGGGAAGTTAGAGTTGAGGTTTAAAGTTATGATGACAAAATTACAAAATTATGAGTATAAAAATCAAGGAATAAGTATTAAAAATTGATTACAATGTTTTCAAACTAAAAAAAATTTTTGTTATTTATTTTTTTTTTAACAATTCATTTTATATGCACAATACAAATAAAATAATGATAATAATAGAAATAGAAATAGTTCTACAATTACATATCTCAACATATCATATTTTAGACTCTGAGTGAAGCGAAGGATCTTATGGTTTTACAATGATGTTTATTTATTTATTTATTTATTTTTTAGATTCTGAGTGAAGCGAAGGATCTTATGGTTTTACAATGATGTTTATTTTTTTTTTTTTTTCTTTTTTTTTTCTGTAAACACTTTTTCGTATAGAAATCCTTGTCCAAAAGTTTCGTCCAGCAACTTTTTAGATTTTAAATTGAACTGAGATGGTACTTTAGAGAGGTCATTTTTCCAAAATCTCCATAGTTTTTCCAGTAATCAAGAATAACGATCGAAAAACTGAGTAAAAACGGTAAAATCGGTAAAAATCCCCCGTAAACGAGATTTTCACTGTTCAGATTTTAGGTATTTAGTCATAAATCGAAAAGTATTGAAGCTAGAAACTTGAAAATTTTATCCAATATCAAATACACACTTTTTTATATTGGACAAAATTTTCAGAACAATTAAAGCACTTTTGACTTAAATATAGAACTTTTAATTTACCAAATTGTTTGAAAGTTTTTATGTAATATAATTTTAAATATTTGACAAAAAGTTTTGAAAATTTAATATGACCTTACTCATATACCTACCTAATTATCCTAACAAAAATTCAAAAATCGTAAGTCAGGATTTTTTTTTTATACACACTTTAATAAATTATTATAACTCACCAAAAATTATACAAATAACCGTAAAATACGTAAACAGTATTTAAATAATAATATATTATATTACACTGAAGCTTTGCTCAGAATCGTTTTATACTAAAGAAATGAGTCATCATTTCTTTAAAACTTAATACATTCATCACCAATATCTTGTCCGAGGACCGAAGGGACGAAGGACGAACTTGTACCACCATCATCTCACTTACCAGCTTTTTTTTTCTGTAAACACTTTTTCGTATAGAAATCCTTGTCCAAAAGTTTCGTCCAGCAACTTTTTAGATTTGAAATTGAACTGAGATGGTACTTTAGAGAGGTCATTTTTCCAAAATCTCCATAGTTTTTCCAGTAATCAAGAATAACGATCGAAAAACTGAGTAAAAACGGTAAAATCGGTAAAAATCCGCCGTAAACGAGATTTTCACTGTTCAGATTTTAGGTATTTACTATTTAGTCATAAATCGAAAAGTATTGAAGCTAGAAACTTGAAAATTTTATCCAATATCTAATACATACTTTTTTATATTGGACAACATTTTCAGAACAATTATAGCACTTTTGACTTAAATATAGAACTTTTAATTTACCAAATTGTTTGAACGTTTTTATGTAATATAATTTTAAATATTTGACAAAAAGTTCTGAAAATTTAATATGACCTTACACATATACCTACCTAATTATCCTAACAAAAATTCAAAAATCGTGAGTCAGGATTTTTTTTTATACACACTTTAATAAATTATTATAACTCATCAAAAATTATACAAATAACCGTAAAATACGTAAACAGTATTTAAATAATAATATATTATATTACACTGAAGCTTTGCTCAGAATCGTTTTATACTAAAGAAATGAGACATCATTTCTTTAAAACTTAATACATTAATCACCAATATCTTGTCCGAGGACCGAAGGGACGAAGGACGAACTTGTACCACCATCATCTCACTTTTTTTTTCACATATTTAATTCAAACATAACAGTAAATTATTATATAAATAAACAATGAAGAATAAATAGCATAATTATTTCTAACTTGCATACATTTTACATATTTCTTTTTACAACTATTAACCTATCGAAACCTATTACGTTATTAAATGATTTCTTTTCTAATTTCTCACCATCAATATCATCCGGTGATATTGAATTGAGTCCGCGCTACTTTTATGTGTTTGAATTGAGTCCAGCTTATTATCTTAATGTCTTTGAATTGAGTCCGTATACATAAAATGTTATAACTACCTACTGATGGTGTCCTTGAACTTTGCACTTTTTAAATTTAACATTTTGCCCTTCAGAATTTATGTTGATTTTGAAAATGGAATCCATAATGCAATCAAACAAGTCTGGACCGATGTTCGAATTAAAGGGTGTCGATTCCATTTGGGTCAAAGCTGGTAGCGTGAAATACAGAGGTTAGGTCTGTCTAAAAAATACAAGTCTGATTCTGAAAAAAGCAAATATCTTAAGTATTTTTTCGGATTACCATTTTTAAACGAAACTGACGTAATCCAATATTTCACGGAAGATTTGATGGCAATAAAACCGTGTGATGACGAAAAAATTAATAATTTCAATGATTACATTTTAAATAATTATATTAACAATGATGTTGCACAGTTTCCCCCCAAATGTTTGGAGTGATTTTTCAGCAACAACAAACCGAACCACTAATAGTTGTGAAAGTTTTCATTCAAAATTAAATGCATTTTTTCATTCGGGGCATCCAAATATTTTTGTTCTTGTTGATACTCTTTTGGGAACACAGTCTGATACAAATATTAAATTAAGAAGTAAAACAAAAAGACCATGTAAATCAAAATTAGAAAAAGAAAAATTTTTACAGGAGCAGACAAATAAATATATAAATGAAAAAATTTGTAGATTTGATTTTTTTAAATTTGTATCATTTAAATTTTTATCAGCCAGAATAAAATTATTAACATTATTTTATTAGGTATACATGACTATTATTATTTTTTTAAAAAATTATTTAATACTACCTATTTAAAAAAATTATTTTATTATTCATGACTAATATTATTAAAAAAAAAAAAAAATTATTATTAAAAACAATGAAAGCAAACACACACATTTTTGGGAGACTACACAGCCAACCTCCACGTGGTGTCTCCTGGATAACGCTAATAGGCTGAAGGAACTCAACTCGAATAACCTAATAATATTGGTCGGACTCAACTCCGATAACCCAAAAATATTTGCGGGACTCAATTAAATATTTGGGACTCAATTCAACGTCAGCCAAATATCATCTACTACATATCTTTCAAACCTTAATTCTCGTTTTTTTTGGTATGAACCTTTATACTTGGGTTCAAGTTTACGACTTTGTCCGGATGGAGTGACGTCCCATCTCACTAAGACCAAATCGCCTTTTTGATATTTAGGAGGTGTAGTAGTTCTCGCAGCTATTTTTCGTCCCTTATTATCTTTATTCTGTTTTAATAATTGGGCAGTATCAACTTCCTTAACACTAGCTCTCCTTACATTATTTATTTTAGCTATTTCGGCAGCTAGCGGATTATTTACTAGCCCAGTGGCCTAATATTTATGTATCAAATCAAATGGTTTAATTTTAGTAACTCTACTATCACTATTGTTTAATGACCACTGTCACTCCATTAATTTAAAATCCCAATCATTATTTCCCTCACATTCCGTTGTCATTGCTAAACACTTCACCTGTAGCTCATTTATAATTTCTGCCTGACCATTACTCCTAGGACTCTTAGCTAAAATCTTCACATGAGCCATATCATGATCTCGACAAAATTTTTCAAAAATGGCTGATGTAAACCTTGTACCTCTATCGGTAATCAACCTAGTCGGTTCACCATAGTTACAAATAAACTCCTTTACATGATATACTGTTAAGAGTGCTGTTACGTCCTTAACTGCTTTTAAGACAACATATTTACTAAACCCGTCAACGATAGTTAACACGTCCTTATTGTCTCTTTCAGTTAAAATGAACGGACCAAAATGATCTAAATGTACGGTATGAAAAGTCTCATTACACTTGTCTAATGGATGCCAATATACTTCGCCTACTTTAGGAGTCTTATAGTACATCCAATGAATACACCGATATACATACCTACTTGGTAACAAATTCTTTCATTTTTGGAAAATAAAAATTTTCTTTGATTTTATTCAGTGTTTTATCAAATTCCAAATGTGACAATTCTCTGTGAACCATACTAACTTCATCATAACGTAGGTCTTCAGGTAAAAACAACCTCCATCTCCCATCAGTTTGTCTATATCAGGGGTGGCCAAATTGCAGCTCGCGAGCCACATGCGGCTCTCGTCATAGTCGTATGCGGCTCGCGGTCTTATTTACAAAAACCAAAATATTTTAATTTCTTTGTGTACATTTATAAAAAAAAAAAAAAAAATTAATATGAATAATTAATAAAAAAATTAAACATTAAGTTGAATTTGTTTGCGTGGTATTTTTTTTGGTTCTACTTTTTTAATAAGCTTCTTGAGATCTCGTTGAATTGATGTGAGAGCAGTTCCTAGCAATTCTATGAGATGATCACCTGCAGTCAAATTTGAACGATATTTTGACTTGATTATTTTCATTGTTGATTCAAAGTGATTCAAATGAATACGTCGTTCCGAAAATTGATATCGATTTTACCAAACAGTTTTTAAGAATTTGGCTCTTGATATAATCGTATTAATACATGTGGCTCGCGTACATAGTCATGTAGGCCACACTTGGTCTATATAATCTCCTACTATCTATTATATTATATTTATCACTGACGCTCGGGTCTTTTGCCTCTAATTTTGTAATTATCTCATTTACTTCATCGCTACTTCTTTATAATGCGACAACCCAATCGGTTTATTATGAAATGAACGTCAATCAAATAAACTCGAAACTGTTCTAAGGAACATACAATCGCCATAGCTTCTAATTCAAAAGAGTGGTATTTCGACTCTTCTCTTGACGTTTTTCGACAGTAATAACTTACTGGGTGCATTTTATCGTCCTCTCCTTTTTGCATTAAAACTCCTGAAACACCATTAAACGTACATCTGTGTGCACCTTGGTATGTGCTTTTGGATTATACATCGTTAATATGGGTCGATTTATTCATAATTGTTTTATGGTTTTAAACGCGTTATCTTGTTGTTTTCCCCACCCGTAACGTTTATTTTTACTCTAAAAGTCTGTCAAAGGTCGTATGATAATAGGAAAAATTTTAACAAATATACGGAAATAACTGGCTAAGCCAATAAATCCTCTTACAGCCCTTACATTTTCGGGCACGGCAGTGGAAAGTAATGGGAAATGTTTAACCACCATTACTTTCCACCGCCCTGGTTCTGCGCTTATTTCAAATCCTAAATAATCAATTCTCCACATGAAAAATTGACATTTGTCTAACCTAATTGTTAAGCCTGCGTTATCTAATGATTTTAATACTTCTTTTAATCTGTATGAACCCTCTTCTACATCTTTACTAAATAGGTATAATAATATCATCTAAATATGCTGTTTACGCCATAAGTCGATGCAGTATATTAAAACTTTGATAATTGAAGTTCGCGGTCAACGTCCGATTTAGCGTACACACACATAACACCATATCTGTCCCATATAATATGTTAGTGAATTATTATATAATAATATATTAATTTTATATCCGGCTCGCATTATCGTAATTGCCGAGTGATAATGCTTCGCGACCGCATTCGGCCTCCGTAAGTTGTCTTGTATTGTTACCGTCCCGCTGTCTGTGTCCGTCCGCCGTATGCAACTCTTATTTCAATCGCCTAATGCGATTTAATTATTATATAAGTCGCCAAATGCGAATTTCGTCAATTTAAATTGTTATGCGTGCGCGAATCGCCGTTATTTTATTTATTATTATTTGATAGTTTACGTGCGCGAATCGCCGTGATTTTATCATAATACATTTACATTCTATATTTAATTCGTGAGCGCGAATCGCCGCGAATATTATTATTATTTATTTTTTCTATTATATTTTGTGTGTGTTGAAATAATTATATAGATTTAGGTGGTGCAGCTGGCCAGTCTGCGCTCCGACGAATTTGTGAGTTTTATTTATATTATAATTATTTATATTTTGTTGGACCAAAAGGGTCGTAGTTTTATATACATACATATTTTGTATAAGTTATTCGCTAATGAATTATTCCATTTCTGTGTCGCTGTGATTTTTACACATTTATTATAACCTTATTTTATTTTATCTATTCATCATAATTATATCATTATTTATACCTTTAATTAATTTATTTATTGGTGTACCAAACAGGCAATTATATATTATTATTTACCATTTTTTACATTTTTACGTGTCGGTCCGGAAGGGCCGTAATTATCAATTTATTATACAGCAATACCTTATTTCCGCATTATCATTTATTTTATATATTTAGTTACCTTTCTGTTCCGTAGTTTTAAGTCACACACCCACAATTCACACAAATTACACACCATCATATTACGCACTACATAGCTCACCAGTCTTGCCCGGCGTTCCCAACCAATTCTGGTTGAGCTATTTCATGTCATTACACACCGCTAATCGGTCTTACGTAATAAAAGACCATACAAAGTAATACGCGAAACAGTGACAAGGTGAGCGTATTAAAATTATAGGCTCCCGGCCCAAACATACGCTAACGCGACAGAATACAATAATTTACCTAACGTAGTACTTATCTGCAGACGGGAAAAAATGACAGGACAATTAGTAGGCATCCAAATGGCATGCCATTACCATCAGGGGTCACAAAAGATAACTTAGCTCGCGTATCGGAGTCATTAATAAGTACTCGATAATATCCGCTAAACAGATCCAAACTCGTGAGATATTTGTTACCGTGGAGTCGGTCGATCTGGTCATCAATCCGCGGCAATAGGTATTTGTCAGGAACTTTCTTCTTATCAAGTGCACGGTAGTCAACGCACATTCGTACGTCACCGGTCTTCTTTTTGACAAGCAATATTGGACTAGCGTATTCCGAGTCACTCAACTCGATGATATCTGCATTTTTCATTTCTTCTACCATATCTCGACTATATTCTCGCTCACAGTATGATAGACGATACGGTCTGTATACAATTGGTTTGTCATCTTTTAAGACAAGTTTCATTTCGGTGAAATTAGTACAGCCTACTTGACGTAAATTTCGGGCGAATAACTCTTTGTACTCGTTCAATAGAATTTGAACTCACACCACTTCATCAGCATATAAATCACTTACTATTTCGTCTAATTCAACCAATTCTGTATTTACTTCACGCTGTGTTGCTGTTGTTTTCGACTCAGTAAACAACACGCCTCAGGTAATGGTATAACCCTTTTTCATAGCGTAATCATCGTCTGATAAATTCATCATCGGTACTGTGGCACATCCTTTTTCGTCAATTGAAATCAAACATCTTGGCACCATTTGTCGTGTCGCACGAATGCCACCTTCAATGCATAAATCTTCATTATAGCGATTTGTATTTACCGAAACGGGATGAATGTGATTTTTCGGAAAAACAACAGTATCTCTCGGCCACATTGGCATTTTTGATACAAAGTCAACAGCATCGTTTGAAAGCATTTCTTCCGCCGAAAAAATATTTTCGGCGGTCCAGTTATTTCCTCTCCGCGGGGAGGTATTTGGCCCGGGAGCCGCCTATTGCCGACCCATGTATTAGGTACTTATGGTATCAGTATCAATAAGTATGAATACTTATTGCACTAATAATATAGACCATGGGTCGGCAATAGGTGGCCCCCGGGCCAGATCCGACCCATGGAGAGGAAATAATAGGAGCGCTGAAAATATTTTTCTTAGACGTCGGTTTTCCACACATTTTAGAATTCCTTATAAAATTTAGATATTTGATCCGTTTGTTATGACGTAATTGGAGATTACGATAGTGAATACATTAATTATCTTAAACTGTGATTTAATACGAAAATAAATACATTGATTATTATCTAACTAATATTTAAGTTTTTCTGGCCCTCGAAAATTTGTTGGACCGTCATAGAAATCAATTGCCGACTCCTGACCTAATATAATACTAGTCAATGTAAAAATCACCTGTTCAGACGCTTATTTGTCCATATTATTGGATAAAACGATCAAATGTATCAAATTTAATAATGTAAATTATGATTTTTTCGTTTTCTAAAAAGTACAAATTTGTATTCATACAAAATCCATTTTTTTGTTTTAATATGGTATTAAAAGTTATTATTATTATTTGCTTATTTAATTAACATAACTCCACAAAACAATTTCTACATAAAGCGTATACTATGTGTGCTGTTTACTGCACGTTAAATCAATGTCATTTCTTTCCTTGAAATGTTTCTTGATTTTTAGCCAGTTAAATTATTTTCTCCATTCCAATAGCATTAATTAAAAATTACCTAATTAGTTAGACTCAAAAATTGAAAATTACCAGTAATCAATACATAATGAATGATAGTATACTATTTAATATGTTGTGTACGGTTTAGATATTAACTAGGTATTCATAAACACGTTATATTTACAATGAATTATAAAAAATTCTACTTTATAAAAATCTAAACTTAAATGTTCAAAATTTCATGGTAAAAAACAGTTAAATACATAATATTCTCATTGTTTAAAAGTATATTTATTAATTATGGAAATAATTATCTTAATTTAGCAAATCGAATAATTATACGTACTATAGAAGTACCTATGAAATAAAAGCTATATAATATTCATACTCGATAATATGAATACATAAAAATAAGTGACATTATATATTTTCTTTTAAAAAGTGATTAACTGAAATTACATTTGTGTATCTTAAAGTAATTTCACTGTTAATTTTTTCATTCTTTATTTTTAAACATAAATGATCAAAATATTACAATAAGTAAATTTTATTTTTTCAAGGAATTACAACTTAGAGTTTGAATTGATTATTATTTTTAATTATTATACTTTATTACATCATATAATTTAATTCAATATGTTAGTTTCATCTGTTTGAAAAAAATAAACCTTACCTACGTATAAATAAACTTTACTCAATAATTTCCACCTTATCCATTTCCTACGGTTACTTCTACTACTTCTACAACTGTTGTCGTAGTTTGGCTTACATTAGTTGAGTCATTTGAGGATGGTGATGGATTTGGTGTTGGTTCTGGTGGTGGTGATGAAGGTTGTATTGCTTGTTCTGGTTGAGATGGAGTCGTTTGAACTACAGTGGACGTGCTTGTTGACGAAGACTCTTCAGTGTAAGTTGAAGTGACAGTAGTTTGAGTTACCACTACATCGTACTCAGAGTCATAAATAGTAACCGTTGTAGAACTCTGAGCATATTGATAGCTTTTTATAAGAGTAGCAGAATATACAGCGTAAATTGTTTCCATCCGTTGTGTGATTTCTGTATAAAATGCGCTTTGACTACTTGAGCTACTTTGGCTTATGAACGATTGTGATTGACTAATGTAAGCTTTAAAAGAATCAGTTGTTTGTTGAAAAACTTTAGCAGTTACATCTAATTTCCACAAAAGATAATCTTTGTAGTCATCATCTGGTGTTGCTTTAACAGCTGTAGTTACCGTTTCGTGAATCTCCAAAAATTTTGCTATGCTATTCGAGATGTATGCATCAGCATCGTTATCTGAATTATACACTTCATTATAATCTATACTGAAAAAATTGTAAAATTGATGCACATATTCAGTATATGTAACTGTCTGCTGTACATACGTATACTCGTTAGAATCTAATGGGTAATCATTGGCTCTTCTAAACGAAATTTCCAAAAATGAACTCAAAATAGCTTTTTTTTCTTCTGTATCTTTATATATTGCAGTTAACGCCATCGAATAATCATTGGAACCAGATTCGGTATATTGAGATATAAATTCTTCTGACTTAAAAGCTATGCTGTTTAAATAATCAATGTTGTATTTAAACTGTTCTTGACAACTTTCCAATGATGAAGTTACTATTTTCGTGTATTCAGATTCCTGAGTAGATTGAACAGTAGAAATACTTGATGAAAATTGATCAGTAACAGATGAAGAGAAATACTCTATACTTTGTAATATTTGAGTATTGGATGTAATACTGACGTAAGTACTTCTAAAACTACTACTACTTCTACTACTACTACTACTACTAGTTGATGATCCGGATCCACTATCGTTAGAAGTTCCTGTCGATGGTGTACTAGGAGTCCCACTTGACGGTGTACTAGGAGTACCAGTAGAATCAGGTGGTTGTGAGCCATATGTACCAGTAGAATCAGGTGGTTGTGAGCCATACGTACCAGTAGAATCAGATGGTTGTGGACCATACGTACCAGTCGATGGTGTACTAGGAGTCCCACTTGACGGTGTACTAGGAGTACCAGTAGAATCAGATGGTTGTGGACCATAAGTACCAGTCGATGGTGTACTAGGAGTCCCACTTGACGGTGTACTAGAAGTACCAGTAGAATCAGATGGTTGTGGGCCATATGTACCAGTAGAATCAGGTGGTTGTGAGCCATACGTACCAGTAGAATCAGATGGTTGTGGACCATACGTACCAGTCGATGGTGTACTAGGAGTCCCACTTGACGGTGTACTAGGAGTACCAGTAGAATCAGATGGTTGTGGACCATAAGTACCAGTCGATGGTGTACTAGGAGTCCCACTTGACGGTGTACTAGGAGTACCAGTAGAATCAGATGGTTGTGGGCCATATGTACCAGTAGAATCAGGTGGTTGTGAGCCATACGTACCAGTAGAATCAGATGGTTGTGGACCATACGTACCAGTCGATGGTGTACTAGGAGTCCCACTTGACGGTGTACTAGGAGTACCAGTAGAATCAGATGGTTGTGGACCATAAGTACCAGTCGATGGTGTACTAGGAGTCCCACTTGACGGTGTACTAGGAGTACCAGTAGAATCAGATGGTTGTGGACCATACGTACCAGTCGATGGTGTACTAGGAGTCCCACTTGACGGTGTACTAGGAGTACCAGTAGAATCAGATGGTTGTGGGCCATATGTACCAGTAGAATCAGGTGGTTGTGAGCCATACGTACCAGTAGAATCAGATGGTTGTGGACCATACGTACCAGTCGATGGTGTACTAGGAGTCCCACTTGACGGTGTACTAGGAGTACCAGTAGAATCAGATGGTTGTGGACCATAAGTACCAGTCGATGGTGTACTAGGAGTCCCACTTGACGGTGTACTAGGAGTACCAGTAGAATCAGATGGTTGTGGGCCATATGTACCAGTAGAATCAGGTGGTTGTGAGCCATACGTACCAGTAGAATCAGATGGTTGTGGACCATACGTACCAGTCGATGGTGTACTAGGAGTCCCACTTGACGGTGTACTAGGAGTACCAGTAGAATCAGATGGTTGTGGACCATAAGTACCAGTCGATGGTGTACTAGGAGTCCCACTTGACGGTGTACTAGGAGTACCAGTAGAATCAGATGGTTGTGGACCATACGTACCAGTCGATGGTGTACTAGGGCCATATGTACCAGTAGAATCAGGTGGTTGTGAGCCATACGTACCAGTAGAATCAGATGGTTGTGGACCATACGTACCAGTCGATGGTGTACTAGGAGTCCCACTTGACGGTTGTACTAGGAGTACCAGTAGAATCAGATGGTTGTGGACCATAAGTACCAGTCGATGGTGTACTAGGAGTCCCACTTGCCGGTGTACTAGGAGTACAGTAGAATCAGATGGTTTGTGGGCCATATGTACCAGTAGAATCAGGTGGTTGTGAGCCATACGTACCAGTAGAATCAGATGGTTGTGGACCATACGTACCAGTCGATGGTGTACTAGGAGTCCCACTTGACGGTGTACTAGGAGTACCAGTAGAATCAGATGGTTGTGGACCATAAGTACCAGTCGATGGTGTACTAGGAGTCCCACTTGACGGTGTACTAGGAGTACCAGTAGAATCAGATGGTTGTGGACCATACGTACCAGTCGATGGTGTACTAGGAGTCCCACTTGACGGTGTACTAGGAGTACCAGTAGAATCAGATGGTTGTGGGCCATATGTACCAGTAGAATCAGGTGGTTGTGAGCCATACGTACCAGTAGAATCAGATGGTTGTGGACCATACGTACCAGTCGATGGTGTACTAGGAGTCCCACTTGACGGTGTACTAGGAGTACCAGTAGAATCAGATGGTTGTGGACCATAAGTACCAGTCGATGGTGTACTAGGAGTCCCACTTGACGGTGTACTAGGAGTACCAGTAGAATCAGATGGTTGTGGGCCATATGTACCAGTAGAATCAGGTGGTTGTGAGCCATACGTACCAGTAGAATCAGATGGTTGTGGACCATAAGTACCAGTCGATGGTGTACTAGGAGTACCAGTAGAATCAGATGGTTGTGGACCATACGTACCAGTCGATGGTGTACTAGGTCCACTGGTCGATGGGGAACTAGGCCCACTAGTCGGTGGTGAACTAGGCCCACTAGTCGGTGGTGAACTAGGTGTTCCATTTGACGGTGTGCTAGGAGTACCAGTAGAGCCAGGTGATTGTGGACTATCATTGTTTTGATTATTACCTGTAATGGACTTAAAACCTGGTTGATAGTTGATTGATGAGGCATTTGTTTTACAGTTTTTGTTTACATGTATTTCGACTTGATGAAATGATTCGGTTATTTCTTTGGTATTTATACATAGCGTTCCGATAACGTCGGTAGAAATTTGAGTCATAATTTTAGTGACATCGGTAGTTTGAGTACTTGTTGTTGAAGTACTTGTAGTACTTGAAGACGTCTTTTGGATGACATATGCATATGTGGCAGCATTCATACTGTATATTTTGTTATTAATTGCTGAACACTTCGCAAATATAACTGAACATTCCATTTCCTTTAATGTTATTTGCTCATCATACTTCCAAGTACTCGAATCTGTTTCATCATTTAAAGATGTTCGAATTCTTATTAGCACATAATTTAAGTCACATAAAAAGGTTTGAAAAACTAATTTATTAATTTCCATAGAGTACATATTTTTCGGTATTGCCATATTTGTAGGCGCATTTCCATTGGAGCTATTATCAGCCATACGCATATCAAAATTAGCTGCGTTGGCATTTTTCCAGAGTATACTATTATAATACTTCATTAATATATCAATACTGTATGAATTATAATTCGTTTGCATCACGCTGTCTTGTGAATCAAAATTCCATGCACGTTGATAGTGTACTTCCGTGGTTTTAACTATCGTTATAAGCAACTTGTGAACACTTTTGTATAAACCTGCCATGGCCTGATTGTAATCATCAGAACCTTTCTCAAGTTTAGATTCAGCATTATCTTGTATTCCTTGTATGAACGTAACTACATTTTGACTCATGTATTCAAAATTTGCCCGAACTGAATTTATTTGCTCCCACACTAAAATCCTCAATGCCAAATCATTGTCCGAAGTAGCCAAAGAGTTCAAATAAATCACAGTCAATGAGGTCTTATAAATTGTATACATATGATTAACTGTTTTATTGAATAGTCCTGATACATCAGTCTGATCACTGATACCAAAAAATGATGATAAATCATCACTTTTATAAATATCCTAAAAAAAAAAATAATGAGACATTTTATTTTTTTATATTTCAAATAAATACATCTTGATAATTGAAAAGAAATAACAATCAAACCAACCAGTAATGTTTGATCCTTTTTCGCTGATCCTTGACACAAATCTATTCCACTACCATACATAAATGCATCCCTAATCGATGCATACACATTTGTTTTTCTATCAATCTCAGTTCTTGCTTCATAATAATCTTTTACGATACTTGCCCATTCACTATCACTAAATGAAGACGCACTACTCGTTTCACTAGTGTACTTAGATTTCAACGTATCGATTTCGCTCATAAAAGAAGTATAAGCTGATTGACATCGTTGTGCTATAAGTTTCGATTTCGCAGATTCAACATCTGTTGAACAACCAAGACTTAAATCTGATTCTTCTACAGTTATATCTTGTTTCATATAATATTTTACAGTCATAAATAGCACAGAATCAAGCTTATCTTTAATTTCTGTTTCTAGATCATTTTTAAACCCTGTAAACATATCTCCGAGACCTTTCATGCCATCTTCAAATATCATTACTAAATTTGAAACAATGTCGTTTGTTTTGCTATCGATTTCAGAAAATCCACTTTTAATATAAACATTTGAAGACAGCATACATTCCACAGATGTAATATATGAAGATTGCACTGATAATGTATAAACTGAAATATATTCGACAGTATTTGGTACACCTAAACAACCATACTGAGCTGGCGATATAGATTGATCGTCACACTAGAAAAAAAATTTAATTTAATGGTTTTCATTAATACATTCATAAGCATACATTGTTTATATATTCTAGTATTATATAAATACCATTATTATAATCAAACACCATTAATTAAAACTATATTTTATTTCTATTTTCCTATCAACTTAATTATATTCTATGAAAACGCTTCTATGGAATACTAAAATAACTAAATGGTAATTAATACTCGTAATTATCAATAACTATATAACCGTTACCCTTCCAGAAATAATTATACAATAAATATTAATAAGATATGGAACTTTTGATACTTAAAAGAAGTAAAATAATTTTACTAAAATGTTCATTAATTTTTTAGAATAAATCAAAAATGATTATATTATCGATATTATTTTATATACTTTAGAACTCAATCATGAGTCATGACATTAATATCTTAAATATTGTGAGCTTATCATAATATACCAATTGAAATAATGTTTTAATCTGAAGATTTAACTGAAAAAGTAAACGAAATATAAGCCAAAATATTAATGACATTTTTCAAGCATTTTTATGACGCCCTCAGGAGAAAAATTGAACTTCTTAATTTTGATCTTTGTATTTTAAGAATTAGTAAACTAAATATTGTTATGCCATTTTCACAAATAGTCCAAGAATGTTTTAGAATATTAATTATTGTATATTGGTAATAGATTAAATTAATACTTATTTGATGAACATAAATCAATCATGAAATTTTTTTTTTTAATTTAGAAATGTATAACATATTTCAATAAAGTAAAATATGAGTAAGCTGTAAGTATCTAGGTATTAATCATTATTAAAAAATTGTCCAGTCATAATACCAATTATTCTGTGTATCATATTAAAACTATCGCGTTTCAAAAAATGTTTTCTCATATTTCGGAAATTGTTGTATACTCTGTTCTATAAAGTCTATAAAGTAATGTTGTATTAATTTTGGGAAAAAAAATTATAATATCCCCGTACGGTTTTTCAAAACTCTGGAAATATTCCTTATATATGTATAATATACATATATATGTATTTACTATTTATACATCTTAGATTATCAATATTATAATAATATTATTTTGACTTTTAATCTAACCTTATACTATATGCGTACCTACATAGGTTTAGTTTTCGGTAACATTTTAAAATTAGGTACCTATTCAATACCTATAAAATGTATGAATTGATACCTAATATGTTGATATTTCATTACCTTGTTTATAAATTAATACATGTAATAAGTACATAAATGCAAATAAACCAAACCATGAATTAAGTTCATAATGATTATGTATCGTGTACTCTAGACTCTAGAGTGACCAGACGTCCTGTTTTTTACAGGATTGTACTTTATTTTATAGTTGTGTCCTTTTGTCCTAACGAACGTGAATGTCTCTCAGGACACTTTTTGTCCTGTTTTTTTTTTTGTCAATTTTATAAAGTTACAAATATGTTTGTATCATATAGGTACAATATAAACAAAACACCCCAAATTATTAGTTTTGAAAAGTTTTTCGGAAAAATATGACAAATTAAAATGTATATGCATGGGATCCAAAAACTTATCATCAATTTGAATAAAAAAGTTTTAAGAAAAGTGAGTATAGGAATAAAGTATTTGAGAACATTGTAAACAGTTTTAATTTATTAAGAAACTACTATTTTTATTAATTTATTTTTTTCTTTTATGTATTTATTAAAAATGATGTATTCGTTTTGTAACTACCTTATAAAAATAGAAATAATATGAATTACATATAAGATACTATTTTAGGTATATTAATTTTAGTTTTTTATAATGATTAAAAATCGTGATGAAAAATTTGAATAAAATAATTTTTAAAAACTATGAAAATTATTTTAATCTTATTTTTTACTTTTTTAATATAGTCACCCTAGTGTACTCTATCATATCCTACGAATAGATTCAAACAAGGAACATCTATCGAGTTTATTTTACCTTTATTATAATAATTAAGTAAATCAATTTAGTTCAAAATGTTGACCAGTATTAATGATATCATTACGAAAAATATTCATGATTAAGAATGAATTCAAAGTCACGGGTCATAGGTTCGACGTTTGAGAGTACACTTACAGAAATATTATAAAATACACACCAAGTTCATAGTGTCATACACAAATTTCAAAAGAAAAAATTCGTTTTATAAATCTTACATTGTCTAACAATAGTATAGTGGGCGTTTTAACCGTGTGCGAGAATTGCGTAGTGTTAATTATTTGCTATTGAATGGCGCATGCTTACATCAAAATATCTTATTGTAGTTCGGGCATGTACGTTTAAAGACTCTCTATGTTCATTATGGACAATAGTAAGAACTATTTGCGATAGTAAGAGGGTAATTACATTCGGTGTTGAAAAAACGGTGAACTATTCACATTCGACGCCGATATTTTAATATTAACACCCATCATAGTATATCTATTTAATATAAACGCAACCCAGCATAATGTTTGTCAAACATCATTGGATACGCCTTCGGTGACTGAACAATTGAAAATATACGACCCACGGCTGTATGTGCACACATATTATGAGTGTAGGCTCGACGACTTGACGTCAAAGATTAGGTATCAGGTCACATCCCCGTCAGACATTTCCCCGTCCTCATTTCCCCGTCGGATATTTCCCCGTCTGTTTAATTTCACCGTCTGACATTTCCCCGTCCAATTTTTTTTTTAACAAAACATTTAATGTAGAATTTTAAACATTAAAATTGTATACAGTACATTCTTATACTTTTTATGTACTCTAAAGCCATAATAAATAATATATAAACAAAAAAAAAAAATAAAAAAATGACTACAACTTTTAAAAAGTAAAATTAAAATATAAAATATGTAATAGGTATATAAAACTCTATAAAATTAGCGGACACGTATTTTATAGAGACGACGATTGTCGAAAGACTGTTCGTGTATAATTCTAATACCATTACACTAGTACCTATGTACTTACCTACCTACCTAGTACCTTTCATGAATGTTGCCTTATCTAAATATGTTTTCGTATATTCCGGAGTCAGATAGCCTTATCCAATATGAGTACCGGTTGTGACTTACTCATACAATGATAGTTTATCAATAGGCAATAAAATTTATATTTATTTATACTGATAAAACATAATTAATAACTTAAATTTGTTACAAATTTTATATTTTATAATTTGAAAGTGAATTGGACGGGGAAATGTCAGACGGTGAAATTAAAAAGACGGGGAAATGTCCGACGGGGAAACGAAGACGGGGAAATGTCCGACGGGGAAATTTCAGACGGGGATATGACCATAAATCAAAGATTATACGTTACATAATACAATAACAAAATACAATATCAATTCGTTCTAATAAACCGATTTTGGAAAAAAGTTAAAATTAAATGTTCTAACAACCAATGATTGGCACGCCCTTGAAACCAAGTGGCAAAATCATCTAGAATACCGAATGACCATTAAACGCATTGTTATAGGTACTGCATCCTATATATACAAATTATTGGTTAACACTAATCGATTAACAAACAAAAATGTACCAAGTAAAATGATTGAATCCCATTAATTTTACGGTCATAAGCGTAGGTCAGTTTTAAATAATATCTATATAAAATACAGAAAAATAAAATATCTCACTTGTATAATCCCTAAAAATAGAAACAGCCAGATTATCTTCATTTTGAAATAGATTTTTTGTCAGTAAAACTGGATCAACTGAAACAATATAGCATTTTATTTCAGAACGTAAATAATTAAAAATACATATTTCTCACAAATCATTGTTATTAATTACTACACCTCATAGCAGAAAAACAAACAAGAATAAACGATGAAAAAATATGTGTAAATATAAAACTATACTCGTTGTGGCATTATTAATTACCTGTTGCAATTAAACGTCAAACATTAAATCACATTTAAAATACAGTTTTACTCAAAACAAACTGTGCGATTCAAATAAAAAATAAATTTTTCTAACTATCATATTTATAGTTATGAGGGAAAATAGAGAGCAACTGAAACCATACTCCACAATTTTTTATAGTTTGTTTATGAAGATAACTTAATGGAGGTAGCCTGCATTGCGTACAGGAGCGGAAATTTGGTGTAATCCTGGGGGCTAGGTTTTTTATGCTCATTGATCCTATATCGACCAAAGCCACTCACTTGGCTTACGACTATAAATCAATTAATTTTTAAATTATTTACATTTAATACTTAGTAGTGAAGTAACTACCTTTCTTGGAAAAATATATTTTTAAATACAACAATTTAAAAAAAAATAACAAATAACTCATTATACATAATTTTATTAAAAATATATAAAAAAATTAATGAAATCAACTCAGCCATTTATTACATAAAATTCAGAAAATAGATTAAAAAAAAACTAAAAACAGATACCTATATAAGTACTCAGAACTTAATTACTTCAATAATATAATATATTGGTTTTTAGTTGAAAAACCATCAACGATTATTTATCGTTATAGTCAAATATTTTTCAATACTTAATATAGACTGTTCTTTAGGTGGGATAAGACCTCTTATATAAACTGTTAGTGGGCTTAGCCCCCCTGAAGTCTCCTCCCAATTCTCGCCTATAATTGCGAATTAAATACAAATCAACACTATTAGCGTGTATGCCCGAAATATGTATTATATAATACGAATACGACTAAACTAATACGAACTAAACTCGAGGAACGTTCAAAAATATTTGTCAATATACTTATAATATGCTTGTGCGAATATATTTTTAGAATTTTAGATTCTGAAAAAAAATGAAAAATATATACATTTTTGAAAATTTAGAATTACTTAAAAATTGAAGTAAAACAATCAATGTACCGTAGGTATTCATAAATTATGTTTGATGAAATTAATTTTTGATATTCAACTGTGACTCCTGAGGTACTGGTCCTAAAAATTCAAATATTTCTCCAAATATCAATATTAATTTAATACAAATTCATAATATTTTTAATAATAAATTGAATACTTTTTGGACCAAATATGAAACTTAAGATGTACCTATGGATAGTATCTCGATTTTATTTGGTAAAATTTTAAATTCTGAAGCCAGTAGAATTGTTTTCTTTACTTAAAATTTACCACATCATTAAACATATTTTTCCGGATTTCATGTAGATTAACTCAACAATAGGATTTGAAATTATTATGCTAGTAATTTATGATATCATTTGTTTTGTCTCAAAAACTATACTACCAAGTCGATACTAAAATAATTAACAGAACTTTGTATAGAATCGTCTCCTGAAATACCCTATCGACTATTTTTAGTTTTTTAAATAAGTTTATTTGGCGTTCAATTTAAAAAATGACATAAATCATAACATTGAAAATGTAATTCTGAGTGCAACTACAAAAACTAACGACAAGACAAGCAAAATAATAACAATTTACATTTTTTTTCCAGGTTACTTTATTTTTGATTATATTGCAGGTGATGAATTAATAATCTTGGAAAATGTTTCGCAGTTACCATACGTTTTGCAAATCATAAATATAGGTAATAATTATAATACTCCACAAACTTTTTACCTTGATACCACCTATTATTATTTATTTTGGTACTTTGGGGGGTCAAAAGTTAAAAATTTTCAATATTTTTTTAACGCGCCGGGAAAATGCCCTTAAAAAATGAGGGAAAAACGGTATATTTTACGCAAAACCAGTTTTCGACAAAATCAAATTTTTTATTTTGCTATAACTCAAAAACTAATCGATGTAAATACTTGAAATTTTCACCAAATGTTTAGATTAGCGTTCTCTATACACCGTTAAATTTTCAAAGTATTTTGACTTTTATTGAGCTAATTATAGACAATTGAAATTTTCAATTTTTTTAAGTATTTTTTTTTAAAATAACGATAAAATTTTTTTTTTTTGCCAGAAAATCTTGAAAATTTAATACAAGGTTTCTTATAAGTTGTTCCATAACTGATAAAAAAAAATCCAAAATCGTAAGTCACAATTTTTTTTTATAAGTGCTCAAAGTTCCAATTTATACGAAATATGTAAAAATTGCGAAAATTTGCAAATAATTTTGTTGTTGAAAAATCGTAAAATTTTTTTCTTTTATAACTAAGTTTTGAAAATTTGGTACAAGGTTTTTCATTAGTTTTTCTTCGATTATCTGCAAAAAAAACTCTACCGGATTCAGACAAAAAAATTTTATGAGTGTTTGAAATTTAAATTTTTACAAAAACACGTTAAACAACGGTTTAGCCTCAAACGATTTTTGCTATTTGTTTTTTTTTCAAAAAGTATAAGTTGTAGAAACTTGAAAATTTTATCAGTTGTTTATATTGGCATTTTCTTTATATAATTTTATTTTCAAAAGATTTCACTCATTTTTAATCAATTTATAGGCATTTGAAATATTCGATTTTTTTTATTTTTTTTTTTATAAATGTTGATAAAAAAAATGTAGCTCGGACGAAATACTTGAAAATTTAATAGAAGGGTCCACATAAGTTGTTCTAACTCCCATTCAAAAATTATAAAAATACATAGGCACAAAATTTTTTTATAAGCGTTTATAAGTGCTAATATTGACAAAATTCGTCAAAATCATGTTTATTATTTATTTTTTATTATTTATTTTTTGCGGGTATTGGCACCCACCTAAGGGAAATTGTCCATAAAATCTTGAATAATTGTAGTAAAAATACTAGACCTATTTTAAAATATACCTAAACTCAACTTCTATTGATACCATCTTTACGAACTTGAAACCACTTAAAATTCTATAATTTGAATTAAATTAAAAAAAAAAACATTTTGGGCGGCATTACCCTCACATGAGGGCAGTGGCGGCGCGAAGTTTTTTCCTTGATGAAGCAGTAATAATTTTCAAAATATATTTAGTACCTACCTACCCACCCGGCCCCAGTATTTATTATTTACATTTTTAACTGATACACCCTTTTTTTTAAATTGCCTTACTCAAGACATATTTAGAGATATGAAGAGATAAATTTATATTGATGCTATGGTTTCTATGTAGGTATTTCATGTTATCTAATAGACATTTGTACTTAATGATTTAATACTATTGTTTTAATAATACAATTTTATAAAGACTCCATGTTCTAACCAATTCGCTAATACCCACCCATTTTAACTACGAATAAGCAGCTGCTTCATGAAACACCCATTCGTGCCGCCACTGCATGAGGATAATACCAGTGGCGGATCGTATTAATGTGCGATGGTGCGGAGGGCCCTCCCTATGTAAATACGAAAATTTTAAAATAAAATGGAACTTGGTATTACAATAATTTTTAAAAAATGTCATCTTAATACAACAATTATTCCAAAGCGATAATCTAAACACTGACCACTGGCAGAGCGATTAACGACTGTAACGTTAGATATTGCCATTGATTATAGAATAGTCTATTCCTAGGTACCTGTTAAAGTATTAAAGTAGAATATGGAATGCCTAATCAAATATAAATATGTATCATTATATTTTAGTTCAATAAGGAACCAATATTACTTTATCAAAATTACCATGTAGTTTATATAGTTATCTTTAACATAAAAATGCTTATTTAAAATTTAAAGAAATTTATAAACCTACCTATAAAAATACCTACTTCAATCAATCATGATGTCATTGAATAATTTATATTATTAAAACCTAACATAAAACATTTAAAATTTTGAAGTATAGGTACTTTATTATTATCATTAAGTATATTATACATAATATAATATATTATACATATTATGTATTACGTACAGTACCTATATCGTAATATATATTATCATGTTATGAAAAGTTAACAATTTTTTTTTTTTTTATACAAATTATCATTATACCTTGTATATATGATTTGCAGTTAACATTTCGAAGGAAAATGTAAGGCTTGGGTTTACAAATATTTTACCTGCACCTCCAGCTAAATAATTCTACGGTCTAAGCCCATGCTCATTGGGAATAAATTTTCTCTTAACAATAATTAGGTGGAAATGAATAAAAATTACAAAAATATCTTTTTCTTTATTTCAAATGAAAATCACTCAAAAATCAAAAAAAATATTTATCTATTTATATGATGCATTACACATTATTCATTATTAAATTTATTTTTATATTATTATTAAGTTATTAAAAGCAGTTAGAGGTCACAATTTACATTATTACCTACCCCCAAATATCAACCTTTATCTCTTATCTATTTTTAATATATTTGACATACTCATCTCATACAATCATACTCGCATAGTAGAAGTAAGAAAATGTCATACAGTATACTCTCCCCAAGTCATCTAAAATAATTTTAGACCTTATTACAATTAAACATTTCATTTAGAAAAAAAAGTGATCTATAATATTAGGTATATAGGCACTTTTATAGGTAGGTACTAAACAATTATTAACCCAACAACCAGTTCTAATTTAGTATGTATATTACCTCTGGCAAATAATATTGAATTGATAAAATTAATTATAAAAATTTGTTGCGTTTCTATTTCAAAAAATACATCAAAATATATGTAAATAAATAAAAATATAACTTAATGGTACAGATAAAATATTATTTTAAGTTATCAAAATTAACACTTTAAAACAAATCAGATAGATATCAGTTGGAATATAATAAAATTATAAAAAAAAATAGCCATAGATGACAGACGGTATCTATGCTACATTATCATATACCATATGATTTAAAGAAAATTGATTAAGTGATTTCACTAGAGCTTTTATAATTATTGTAAGCTATGCAAGTAAAGCCATTTAAAAAAAATAACTACTGACTAATAAATTATCTATAGATCATAATTTGTATGTTATAAAATTATAATTTACAGTCATCACTCACTTGTAAAAAATAGATAATCTAATTTTGTTACCTATCATGTTTTATTAAAATGTTTATAATGTAGTTAGTACATTTGTACATATATGAGTATAGGAGTAGTTATGACTAAAAATTTTATGTGACAAAAAAATTTAATCAATCTTTGAAAATGTATTCTAAGTTACTGAAAATAATAAATAATATATAATGTAACAAGTAGATCCAAAACAACTAAAACATAGTTACCAACAAACATAGAAAAAGCAATTTTAAAATAATGCAAAGATTATTTTCTACAGGCTAAAAAACTACTTCCTTTAAAATAAAATATATTTTAAAAGGACCGATTCATCTGATTTATAACACAATAATATATTCTAATATTTTTAATATTAAGCTAGTATTCTGATAAATTTTTCAAAAACTTAACAATAACAATTTGAATATAAAATCAAAGAAAACCTATGTTTTATCATTCATAAAAAATCAAAACATTATATATTACTTTACCACAATTTTGTCATTCTTTGTCAAAGCATAGTTTTAAAATTTAAACACAATTTTACATTTCAAATTTCAAATCATTAAAAAAAATTAAAGTAATATATCTAAACATTATTCAAATGGTTATTACAAAAGTATAATTATTTAAAATAAACATAGGAAGCACCTACTTACAAAAAATTTTTTTATCAAGATATTTGTCTGTAGTTTGTACTCATTTAAATATTTTCAACACAAATATAAACATTGAATTCATAATTACAACAGAATAATTTAAGTACACAAACATAATTTTATTCAAATGAAAACGAAGCAACAGAAATTATATTATAAATTAACTCTTTGGTACTTTGATTGCCGTAATTCAAACTTTCACGGATAATCTTATTTGCATAGAACTTATCATTGCAATATATAAATTATATTAAAAATGTCAGAAGGTAAAAACATATTATTTTAATTTCTAATATACCAGAAATTATACTTATCATATAAGAGTATACAGTCTTTTAGTCAAATTATTTAAAATTTTTCCCAAGTAATATAAAAATATATATTATCGATCAAAAAAAAAAAAAAAAAAAAAAAAAAAAAAAAACAATAGGTAATTATACATAAATAAAATAAACATTATAACGATAATTACTTTCAAACCTTACCCAGTATAAAATATATATACTTATTTCTTTTGCATCGATTTCTTACTACTAATAAATAAAATAAAACCATTAATACACTACATGAAAGTACATATGATATCATACAAGTGCTAACATCAATCTTCCATTCTTCGTCTTCAATTTTATCTAAACTTTCGTCAGCAATTTGTTGACTAGCAACCAAGTCTTGAACTTGAGAATGAACTTCATCATTTGGAGTCTGTTTTAGACTTATAGTAGAATACATTTTTTTTAAATATTTAAGCACTTCATCTTTATTCCATTCATCAGAATCTTTCAGATGACAACTAGGGCAATGTGCTTTTAACGGAAATATTATTTTTGGATGCATTGGATCTTCAGTGACATCACCTGCAAGTCTTTGATTTACTTGATTATGAGCTGACCATAACCACAATACCGCATCATCTAGTGATGAAACATTATTTCTTACAGAGACAGCCATGCCCATGAAATGTTCAGCACACTCAGTACATCCAAAGAAATTCTTAACATAACCAGCAATGGTTTCCAAGACCTCTGGACCGCTAAATGTGGTTAAATTCTTAGTAGATGCTTGTACAGTAAGTGTGTGAAACAATGTCCATAAACCACATGGATATTTTCTATACATTGGATTACTACCTTCACATCCAATCCAGATAGTTTTAGTTACATAAGGTTTTAATAATAGTTCATATTTGTTGATAAAATGCCCAAGTTCTTCTCCAGATACTGTCTTATTGTTTTGCATCTGTTCCAACACTAATTTCATAAATTTTTTACCTCTTATACTTGAAGGGAAACATTCAATAAGAAGTTCCAAATAGCTCTTCAATGCTTCTAATGCATCACCTGATATTGTACTACGTGATACAATTTCGTGTTCCAGAGAATACTTTAAAGTAGCTTCTAAGTCTGATAAATAAACTGTATTAACATCATTTGTTAGTCCATAATTCTTTTTGAATAATAAATTATAGAGTTTAGTAGTCATATCAATTATGTTGAATGGTGTCATATGCTTGGTTTCAAGATCAGCATTTATAGTTTCTGTGTAATGAGTTTTATTGTTGCCGCTGGCTAAAAATGTAACTTGATTATTTTGAACTCTATAAAAACTTGGATATGTTTTTGGTTTCAAAAGTTCAACTAATGCAGAGTTATTTTTTAATGCATATATAATCTTAATTTTTTTGACAGGGCAATAATCAATGACAAGCTCCTGGGCTATTTTATTAGTTGGTTCGTTTATTATGACATAAGTCAGCAAATAGTCTGAATCAAATTCTAAACCAACTTTTTCATATGGTTGAATATCACACAAAAACGATTCAGTCCCATTGATCTTTTGAGTTTCTTGAAGCTTTTCAACCAGGAAGTCCTTCATTTCTTGTATATTAGATGATCTAAGAAATTCTGTTCCGAGATCATTAGATGTTGGATGGGGAGAAAAGTATCGTACAGTAGGATAGGCCATTATTTCATAGTCTCGACATGTTTGGCTGTTTAATTCATTTGAACAGTCAATCACGCCAACTTTTACATATTTTCTCCAACCTAAAAATAAAAAATAAAACATTTAAGAATTTAAAATGTATGAGTGATTATTTTAAATCAAATTTAAAAAATATAAATTTTTATCTTTTTTATTAGATAGTAACAATACACTAAGTATAACAGTCTATAATTTCTAATACATAATCATACATGTTAATTGCAGGCAAACAGTAAAAAAAAAAACTTATTTTAAGCATTTTTCAGACAACTTTTACTACATATAATTATATTTGTTGTCATTATTAAAAATAACTTTGAATAGGTAAAAAGTAGATAAAATAATTTAGTACCTAAGCTCATGAATCAATATGAATTGAAAAATAAAAGCTTTTAAAAAGTAGATATGTATCCAAATGATATTTTTGCCTTATATAATATAACTAATTAAAATAACATTTTGCATTTAATTATAAATATGTACCTAAGTGAAATAAATTAGAGTAGCATAATAAAAAATTTTATATTTTCAAAAATAGTTTAAATTAGATTATAATTTTTTTAATTTGATTAGTCAGTCAAATGTTTTCTGAGCCATTTACAATAAATAACATAATATTTTTGGTTCTGAATTTTATATTTTTTCTAAGGTCTGGTATCAATAAATTTTAACACTTATAAATAATTATTATTTAACAAATTTGTACCAATACATGTTAAATTGTTTTTCTTGTTGGTCGTTAACACCAAACATGTTACAGGTACCAACTACCTAAATATTTGTAATTTTGTATAGTGGTTAGGAATCATCAATGAAAAGATACAATTTAAATACTTCAAATCAAAAACTAGAATGCCTAAAATACATAAAATAAAATGAAATTAATTTTTAGAACGAGTAATAAATTTATAAGTCAATGTGTACAAAATACGAATATACATGCACACATATGGCATAATATTGATTTGTCTGAACTGAAAAATCATTTACCAGTAGAGTAAAAAACATTCTAATAGTAATATAGGTATTGTTAACAAAAACAATTGGATATAATATATCAATGTTTGATTTTGTTTATTTAGGTGCAAGTGCATAATAAATTATACTTTGACATTATCAAATAATTAGACAGCAAATAAATACACGAAAACTACTAATAACAATAATAATTAATTTAATTTTTTCATAATATAGAAAGAAAAATCCGAGGAAAAATCAGCATTATTTATTCACATATAATTTGTAATGTGTATTTAATAGAATAAGTAGATAATGGTTTTAAATGTATGAGAATAGCCATAGAAAATAAAAACTAACATATACATTTCAATATTGAAATTGACGTTTTATAATATTAATCTAGGGTACCTACCTATGTAACAGTAAATAATTTAAACAATAGGTACCAACATTTATTTTAGTTAGTACCATGGTAAATTACTCTTATACCTAACTTAAACAACTAGTCATACTACCTACTCATATTTACATGTGTAATAGGTATGGAAAAGTATAGAAAAATAACTAAATAATAGAATATATACTTAATATAAATAGAATAGAAAATATTCTACCTAAAGAAAATTATAATAGTTAAATAAATATTATGAAATTATATTAAAAAGCAAAAAATATGTAAGAAACATATAAAGCAATAAAGAAAACTGAAATAAAAATTTCATATTTTAACTCATCAACACTTAACCTCAATGAGTTAGAACAGAGGTCGGCAACCCGCGGACCGCGAAGCAATTTTTTATGGCCCACACAAATGTGGTTAATTTTCGTGTTTTTTTTTTTCAATAATATTTTTCATATAATTTTCAATATTATTTAATTCATTTTTCTTTCTAAATAAAATCTAATCTAATCGTTAATCATTAATGTTTGTACTATATAGTTATATAGTCAGTTAAATCTATAAAATTATTATCTGGTCGGAGTCGAAGATAATGATGACTGCGAATACTCAGTCATAGTTACTTTGGGTTTGTAGCGATTAGTATAGCCCGTAATAAACTGCAGGCACAGAAATCGCATTAATTTACAAATTTACAATTTAATTTTTACCAGTAAAATTTTTATTTTTTTACTCGCGTTTCTATATAAAATAATCAAATATAATAGTTATACAATTATTAATATTATGTTATATGTATTTTTTTATTATTATTAATGTGGCCCTTGATGATTAATTGAAAAAAAATATGGCCCACATGGTTAAAAAGGTTGCCGACCCCTGAATAAACTAGACAGAAGTGTAGAATATAGAAGTTACAATAAACATTAAAAATATTTAAATTAACATATCATAATATGTTATACAAATAATTTGTTACCGTAGATTTGAAGTCCAAATTCTTTCCATGGACCAGAAAAGCGTATACAATGTCCACAGAAGGCGTTGTAAAACTCAATAACATATGATGTATTTCCTTCGATGACTTTGTCATGAAAATTGGTACTGTCTAAAATTTCCATCAGATCTGAGTCCTCGTATAGGCCGATTCTTTCCCCATGTGTAAGTGTAATGGTAACGGTTACAACCAACAAGAAAACGGCGACAGAGCCGCAGTTGCGAGCCCACATCATTTTGCTCAGCTTTGGCTGGACGCCCTCGTGAAATTGCACCACGATAACTAAACGAAGAAAAACATAAAATAAATACAAATTTGTGATCAACGTAAGTGTACACACGAACACACACGCGCGCGCTACGACGGAAACGGCAGTTCAGGATCTTCGTCCTGAAGCGAAAAGTGTAAGGACCGTGCAAAAAAAAAAAAAAAAAGGCTACCAGACCCGATTGCTGGATGGAGGTACTTACGTGGACTGTGCCGAGTGAGAGCCGATCAGGAAATAGAACTGCACGGAAAGTCGAGAGCGAAAAAAAACACCACGAAAAAACGCGCACGTCGTCGAGTACGCAGAGTCGGATTGCCTTTGGCGGCGGAGATGATTTATGGCCAAACGCGCGCGCGCACACCACGACGTCACGCCGGCATGATGATCGGCTCGTCGTAGATCATCGTACGAGCACGCACGCACGGAGAGAAGGGGCCGGCGGAAAATCCACTGTCTGGCTGGCTGACGAACGAACGGAATGCTTGGGACGCGGATGCTGCGATAGCGGCGGGGCGACTGGCAACGCCGTCGTCGATCCCGCAAAGGCACGCGTCGTCTCTTCTCCCGGCGGTCCTCTCCGGTCCAGAACGCCGTGATCCTCCGGGTCCGTAACACTGCTGGCCGACGCGGAAAACCGGACGGTAGATCGGCCCCGACGGTTTCGAACAATAACGACGAAAATCAAATGTACTAATGTTTACCGTCACCGTTATCTCACGTCCGACGCGTACAACAATTATTTATTTCTATTAATGTTTATTGCCTCGATGTGTACACATCACAATTATTCACTGGTGTGTCTCACTCGACTCGACACCATTTACGACAATAATAAATAATAACGTTATCTTAAACCACAATTATTACAATGTATATCGAGCACACAGTAGTGGCCGAACGCTCTGATAACGTGTGTCGTGTTCTATAATATTATTGTAGTCGACAACGACGCGGAGTGATAACACAGAGGTTGTCGCTGTCGTCGTCGTCAACCGCCGCCGCGTGCGCCTCCACCGCGGGGGCACGTCCGCAACGCTAATAATTAACAATAAATAATTATAATACAATTACATTGATATCATTGGCGGTATCGTAGAGTAGGTATTTACGGCGTAGATCGTGTAATCATTAACCGTCTACTAGCCAATACTCGACGAGACGTCTGTTGGACTAACGTTACGAATTACAATGAAATGATAGTGTGTTATTCAAGTACACTTGCGAGTTGCAGCAGTATTCGCGTGCACGCGACAAACATCCGTCGATAATGTTATTGTCATGCTATATCATTACATTGCCTAATAATTATACTCGGCGCCGGCTTTGAGCTGGCCTCCAGATTTCCAAGAATTATTAAACCTCACGCGTTTTCGGCACGTAATCGTGTTTTTTATTATTATATTTATTTATGCAAATTATGGCTGGAGAAAATGTTAGGGATCTGATATCCTCTTTAAACAAATATTAATCAACTCTCGATTACACATCAAGTTGCTTTGCTTAAAATTAATTTAAAGGAATCACACCTATGTTAGTCATCCTATATCTTTCCAAAAATATACCACCACATCATGTTTTTCAGTAGGTACCAATACTATCTGCTGAATTAATATCGGGCTGAGCAGGCCCGTACTGACTGCTCTTATGGGGCGGTTGTTATAGCCTAAAAGGGCGCCTTAAAAACATTGTTATCATTGCAAAAAAAACTATTTCATTAATATTAAATATTTAATATTGTGTATGATTGGTGGACAATATTTAATAAATATTTTTTAAATAATGTGAATTAAATATATAATTTTGGTTCATTTAATGTTTATATTATCTTGGAGAAATATTTAAAAATGTATTCTCAATCAATTACTTATGTTTTATAAATATATATGTTTTTAAATATTTAAAAAACAATCACTTTTTTTTCATTTTCTGTAAACACTTTTTCGTATAGAAATAATGTTTCAAACTTTTCATCCAGCCAATGTATTGATCAGAAATTTGCTCTTGTTAGTACTTTAGAGAGGTCATTTTTTTCTCCATTCAAAATTTTGTTCAGAAAATTTTTCTGCACACAGGAGAAAAAAAATTTGATCGGAAAATTCTGATAATTTAATATGACTTTACTGACGATAAAATACCTATGGAACCGACCTTTTTTTCATACCTAGTCATTCGTTTTTTCAGAAGACTCGAAAAACTGCTGAAAATTGAGTAAAAACGGCGAAATTTTAAATATTGAACCAAAACTTCTGAAAATTTTATGTTTACACTTAGACGGATTTCTTTTAAGTTTATTTCTAATAAAGTTTTAAATATGGGCGCAATGTAATTCGTAATTTTCACGGGCGCATCGTGCATCTGCCCGGTTGCCCGGTGGGCCAATACGGGCCTGGGGCTGAGGAATACAAAGAATGAAAAACTATTTGACAATGAAGACTCTTAATTTAATTTCAAACAGAGGGTCACTAACAGTGCTTGATTTGGGGGGCGTGGGGGACGGAGTCCCCTTCTTTTAAATTTTTTTTTAACATACCCCTTCTATTTATTTGAAACAGAACGCTGGGGACGTAACATTTACTTCAGAGAATTTGTAAATCATCAGGTTTTCTGATGCAAAATATACCTATAACCTATAGCCATAATATTTGTGCATTTGAATCGGCAATGTAAAAAAAAATTGATTGTTAAATTGCTAAGAAATCGTATTATGCCCACATAAATATAAACATATATCTGTGATTATGCCATAGATACATTTTATGAATTAAATCTTTGTAAATCGTAATATAAATTATATTGTCAGTGGATGATGTAATAACTCGTCTTATCTCCAATTACTAAAGTATAATTATTTCTTCCTCTGAATGTGAGTGGTCATTCAGTGCGGTGAACAATATAGTTACATCAAAAAGAAATGCTTTGACTACAGGGCATATATCTTCATTGGTTTTCCTTAACTGCATCGGACCCGGGACCTCCCATTCAGTTGTTCAAACCAGATCATTACGTTGAGAGCTGGATTAAAAGTGGCAAAATATATTCAGATGAATTAAACTGTCATAAACAATATTTTAAAAATGAAGATAAATCATATGAACATTTATGGACCTTATTTAATATTATGTAGTTTAAGTTTTTTTTTTTTTTTGTAGAATAGTTAATTAATAATTCAACATTTAATGTCTTACAAAAAAAAATTAATTTACAAGTGTTTTTTTCTTTTAAAATTTTTGTATATTAAATTAATTTTTTGGGATTATGGGTGGCTGAAGGTGAGTGTGGGGGCTTTGCCCCCCACGGTTATGTGACTCTTAATTTTGGGTGGAACGCTCGTTTATCAAACATCCGCTGAGTCCCCCTTCTATTTTTTCCCAAATCAAGCACTGGTCACTAATACATATATATATATATATATATATATATATCAATAAATGGGAGACAAGTACTGAAGTACAACATAGAATGCTATTGTTTGTATTTTCAAAATAATTTTAATAGATATCACCTAGATTTTTATATGTGGTACCTACCTACTGACACAAGGTTTCTTTAATTATTATTTATCATAATATTATTTTCTTTATATTGAGTAAAAATAAAAAGATTTTTTTTTCAATACCATGAGAGGACGAGCATTTATAAAATGTTTAGTACCTAGAGAGGAATTAAGATTCCTCTAACCGTCCAACCCATAGTGTGCCTACAGCCTACAGGCTACATTACGACTTACAATACATGTAATTATTACACTTACGAGAATACAACATACCTATTATCGAAATATTACACATTAGGTACGTTTTTTCTTACTAATATCGTTAAATATTGTACACAATGACGTATGTAGGATTTAATTTCCTGAGCGTGATATTTGAATAGGTACATTTATTGTAGGTTTATTTTAATATTAGAGTATTATTGTAATTCATTAGTAAAAATAAATTTAGAGGAGAGGTTTTAACTTTCTCTAAATACTCGACTGGTCATATTATAGTCATAACGGTGTGAAATACACCGACAGCGGTGACGGTACTTTTATGAGCGCAATTGCAGTTTCACCATATTACGGGTAATAACATACCACGAACCAGGATATCTTTGTACTGCGGTGATACTTTATACCTATTCATATTGCTTATGGTTACATACTGCTACTCGGTTAACCGAATAACTCCCGGCCATAGCTTACCTGTAGTTTGGTATGTGCTAGGCATGCATACACATGTACGTAATGTATGAATGTTTCAGGTTTAATAATAATAACACCATCGAAACGTCTATTCGATTGCAAAGAAGAATGTTTTTTTATACTTCTATAGTTATACAGTGTACGTATAACTGAGAAACAGAATGCACACGTCGCTTATTAATGTTTCATTTTTCTTAGTAAATTTTCCAGACATTCCTAAATCAATTTCATTTTATTACTCTTCAATTACAGTTCTTCGTAGCTTTAATCAATATTAATTATTATCTAATCAAAACGGAATTTTTCAATCAGATTTCTTATAATTTTTAAAATGTGAATTTATAACTATAATTTAAAATAAAATTCCAAAGTGTATGGTTATGCGAAGATTAAGGAACAACCTGCCTCGGTAAAATAAATTTTACAAAACAAAATTAACAAATTAAAATACTTATGTATTAAAATTAATACATTTTCTAGGTACAATCGCGATTTGCACACTATAGTTAAATAAAATAGTTTAACTATAGTTAAATCACTTGAATCAGCTTAGGAACTTAGGAAGCATGAGAATTAATATAAGTAAGGCAGTATTAGAAATATTTTACAGCCCCCCCAGTAATATATTTCCGGGCCCCAAGGTAGTCATCGCCAACAGTTTAGAATCACTTATTTAAAACAACTATATTATTCATTTAATATATTTATCGAAATATTAAATCGCATAATTGTTGTTAAAGATAAAGATTTCTTAAAAAAAAAAGTATTCAGTGTATCAAAGATAATTCCAGTGTTTTTTTTTGTTGCTAAAACGGGTGTCAAAATATGATTGGTAAATAATAGAAAAATTATTTTTAAAAAAATCAAAAATTACTATCATTACAAATTTTTACACAAAATTCTTAAATATTTTGATATGTGACATAATTTTCACTATTTTTGCACCAAAATAGTGGCTTTTTTATGTTATTTAAATAATAAAAATGATGTGACACATAACTTAAAAGTATAATTTCATAATTATGTTACATATTAATTCGTTTAAGAATGTATGATTATTTTGAAAATAATTTTGTGACAGTTATATTTTTTTAGATACTGAGTAAAACAAAAAATTTATTGATTTTATAAAGATGTATTTTTCTTTTTGTGTTTGTCATTGCTTTTTCGGGTAGTAAAAATAATCTAAAGGTTCATCTAGTATCTAAATACGATATAATTCAGAAATGTCATTTAGTTGATACTTTAACAGATAGTTTTCTTCTATTCTCTATAGTTTTTCGTAGCGTATGGAAAACTATTTAAAAATTGAGTAAAATGGAAAATTTTGTAGTAAATAATATTTTTATAAAATATTCTTGATAATTAGTCATCAATATAAATATGATGGTACTAGACACTCGACATTTTCACCAAATATTAACAATACTGTTCATAAGACTTGAAAATAGTTTAAAAATTTTTTAAACACTATCGGACTTAATATAGAACTATTGAATTATTGGAAATATCTTGTTTTTTGGAAGGTTTTACCAGATAAATTTTTAATTTCTTGTCATAAATACCTAAAAACTTAATATGATCTTACTCATATCCTTAACCTACAGAGCTGAACAAATTTCAATAATCGTAAGTTGGGATTTTTTTTTATTTGCGTTTAAAGATAGAATTTGGACAAAAAACATTAATAACACGTAAATTAGCGATATTTTCCAATAAAAACCTTGTAAAATTTTAAATTATTAATCCGGCAAGATTTTTCTTTCGCCAGTTAATTCGTTATACACACACACACACACACACACACACACACACACACACACACACACACACACACACACACACACACACACACACACACACACACACACATATAAATTAATTTTTACGCGTATTTTAAGTTAAAACTTAAGTCTAAATAACATTTAAGTAAAATGTAAAATTAACATTAATTTGTAATATTAACATTTATTTTTTTTTATACATTATTTAGTTCATGGTAATTCCAAAAAAAGTGATTCTGGCTTGTAAATACTGTTATAGACGAGAGCCGATTATATGCTAGATGTGTATTTACGCGAGTGTTCTTATAAAAAAGAATATATTAAATTATAATTTAAATTGATATTTTTGCGTTTGTTTTTATTTCTTTAAGAGTAGATATAATACTCTATACATTTTTTTTTTTTAATTTTGTCTTAATTATTTGCAGTATACGTAAGTTAACAATGAAAATAAATATGCTTGTTTGGTGTCAAATAGTCGAGTGCATTGTTGCGTCATGTTCGCACGCATAGTCTCACCTTTAATAATAATATACTTGTTACACGTATTTCCTGTCAACAAGGCTACAACAGATACCTTTGAAACAATACTCTGTGACCGCCTTCCTGCCATTAGTGAAAAATAACTATCATAATATATGAGCTATACCAATATAGCCTATGTTAAAACACGGTGAACAAACTTTACCAAACAGTTATACTCGTTTTAAAAGTATCTTATTCATACCTATATCGGTAAATAACTTAAATAGCTTAACTCCCACGAGGAAAAAAAAGCCCGAAATCGCAAAGCCTCAGATACCACAAAAATTCTCACCGTGTTTGTATATCTGTGTAGTCTACTAATAAAATGTCTATAGTTTAAAAAATATATACTGAGCAGGCGCGTACAGAAGGGGTTCAAACCCATCCAGAAATTTCAGGAAATGTATTCAATATTTAACGAAATATAAGTAGTTCCTATCAATGAGGGAGATATTAGATAAAAATATGTTGGTTTTATTATTATTTATTAGTTTATTACTATTTTCTTATTATTGACATTTCTAATTTTAAAATTGATATGGTGAATACGCACAGGCCGAATTTTTATCGTTAAATTTTTTATAAAAAAAAATAAAAATAATGAGAAATACTCGTAAATCATTTTTCCATTGAAATTATGTAAAATTGTTTATATATAAATATGAAATTATACAACCTTAAATCCCCCCACTCCAAATATTTTTTTATATATGCGCCTGATACTGAGTAATGATTTTTGAAATTTTTATTTTAGTTAGATTCTAGTAAATTATCATGCATTTTTATCAAGAACTAAAATATTTTAAAATATTTAAAATATATATACGTATAATCAATATTTTTAAACTTTATCCTAAGTTTATAAAAATGTTTGATACTTTATGAAAATTGCACGTTTTTATACCATCACTTTAAAGTTATATATATTTAAATTATCTAGAAAAATTATCATTTTAACTAAAAATAATTTCATAAAAATATTATTGAATGTTTATCATTTATAAACCATATTATACCGTTTTTACACATTTTTTCAGTCATTTTTTTCGTAAGTATAAAAAAACTATTGGTGATTTCGAAATAATACCTCAGTATAATACTATTAACAAACGATTTCTGATCACTGAAGTTGCCGGATGTATTTCTTAGACCTCCTCCCGCCCCCCAAAAAAAAATTGTACATTTCAAAAAACACATTAATGCTAAATAAATTCTGTCTATATAGGATATTTAGTTCATTAAAATCAGATTGATATAATGTGTCGTGTATTATACGCGTTATTTGTCAAATTGGCTCTATCAATGCTATTTTTAAATGTTGCATTTTAAAATGGAATTCAAATTTAGTATTAAATAATGTCAAATAAATAATACAAGTTTTAACTAATTTGATATATTTAACTACTGTATAACTACTTTATAAAGTGAAGGTCGTCAAATTATTTATTTGACGTAGATACTACAGTATTTATTATTTTCAGATGTGTACGTATGTTTTGTTATGTAGGTAAATTGTTTACGTTTTTGGAATGACATTTATAGTTATATTATTCTCATCGTACATAATTTAATACCTACACGTAATGAAATATAGTTATTTTTGTATTTTCTGTTCATAATGTACGCACGAATTTGAGTACCTATGAATAATCATGCATTTGTACAACTGCACCACGATCACAAACGATAGGCTAAACAAATTGTGAAAATAATGGGAATTTAAATTATATGAATACAATTTTGCACTTATGTTACCTGGAATAGTGTGTTTTTTGTTATTCATAAATTTTAAAATAATTTTATCTTTGGTATTAACATTTTTTATTTTTAGTCTCGAAAATTCTCAAAAATATAGAATTTCTTATAAAACCTACTAAATCGAGTCAAGAAGTTCATTCTTAACGTTTTTAATTATCCTTTATACATGAATGTATACATAATTAAATCTGTTATTAATTCCACAAAGTAAACAAAAATATTTTATTTGACAAATTAAATTTTTATTTAAATATGATCTTTTGGAAAGCTAAAATTATGTATATTTAGTCCAGTGCTTACAAATGGATTCCCATCTCCATACTTAGACGAGTATTCTATAATAGAACTACTAAATCCTCAATCTAAACGAAAAATCTATCTATGGGATCTGTGTTAGAGAAAAATACCTCATGAGTCCATTTATTTGCGAACTTTGTGTACAAATCAGGGACTTACTACACTGAAAAATAATAAAATGTTATTAAATATTATACTGTATATATGATACATTCTTATTACACTATGTAATAATAAACACTAAAACAAATTGTATGTAGTATATCGTATATTATTTTATGTGCATTAAAAATTAAAATACAATTATTAAATGCACATAAATCCCAACAGTATCCAACACAAAATTATTACGAAAACTTATATTTAAATATGATTAATATAATTCTAGATATATGTACGTGATATCGTTTTTATTTGAGATTAACACCCAAACTTTAATTTTTATGATTTAAACTAGAACTCTTCTCTATCTTTTGCCCTTTCTTCTGCATTTCTTACTCCCAACATCTTCAAGTCCTCTTTTATTCTATCTTTCCATCTTGGTCTGGGTCTTCCTCTAGGTCTCTTTGTGTTTAGTTTCCAAACAGTTACCTGTCCAATTATAGTCCTACCGATCTTCATACATGACCGGCCCAATCTATTCGCATGCTTTTCAAGGTCCCAACAATGTTAGGTTCATTATATAATTCTACTAAGTTTTTGTCGCTTCGTATTTCATATCCTCCTTCTTTGTTTTTTTCTCTGGGCCAAATATCCTCCTCAAAATCTTACTCTCAAACACTTCTAACTTTTTTTCATCAGTTACTGATTTAACTAGAACTTTATATAAGGTTACTATGGATTTTCTCGATAATAATTTTGACTTGAAAAATGGTATCAATACATTCGTTATGAATATTTGTTTTAGTAGGTAATACAACTGATACAACTGAATTAATCATGGTAGATAAATTATTGATATAGCACACAACTGCGTTAGTTGAGTGTGCACGCTTTTATTATAAAACTTAATGCGCATATTTAATGCATCAAGTGAAAACTAATATTGAATTGTACCAAGTTATCTCAAAAATATTATGAGTTATTTATAACTCCAAAATTAACTAAAATGTTTTTATGACAGCAGAACGAATATAAACTTTGCCGAACGTAAACTAATTAATTCAAATTTATTATAAAATGTATAAAATATGTATATGATTACTGATTAATATCAAAAAGGCAAGTAATTAATATTTATCAGAATAAGTTATGATCTGCGGTTAAAACAAAGTTCTAATAAGAGTACCTATCGACCTTTTTGTTCAACAAGCTTACGTAAGCGTACCTATTAATAATTAAAATGATTAATATGAAATTAAATTTGGTCGAATGTATTTTAATTAGTTGTAAACATAATGTTAATTTAAAGTTGAATACAATAGTTATAAGAAATCCCAATATTCGAAAAACTGCATGTTAACTTTATAGCTCGTGAATTGTAAATAATTTTACTTAATATATATATTTCATGGACATTTATACATATTAGAATGACTAGATATGAGTCATGTAACGTAATGTCATTAAAACTCAAGTAACAATAATTATAAAACACTATTATTAATCACCATTAAGTAAGTTTTCTAGCTAAATTATGATAAATGACAATCTATACAATAAATAATATTCAAATGATTAAGTTATAATTACATTATAATAATTCGACTATACATGACGTTTCTTAAATTATTGAAACAAAAATTTTGTTGTATTATAAATTTGATAATTATTAATTACTGTTAAAGCTAATTATTCAGTTTCGTTATATAACATTATATTATGCATACGTTGTACATATAATTTGCGTCATTTTATTAAGTGTTTGATACAATTTTTAAATTGAACTATTGACGTGATTATCATTGTTGATAACTAATTTATTTTTTTAATAATTTATTTCAATATTGAATAACGTCATCAAACTGAAACACTAAAAATTTGTGTGAGTTTAATGGCAACATGTAAAGTAATTATAAAATTTGCGTCATTTAATTTAAACATTCAAATTATTCAAATTACAACCAAATAATATTATTTGTACACAACATTGAAATATTGTCATTTCGAATCTCTGTTCTTGAGAGGTGTAAATATAAAAAAGTACGTACTTCGCCCCATGAGATATTCATCGCTCCTCAGATAAGTTAACGGGGAGGGGTGTATTGAATTTTAAAGAAACAATAGTTCATTTCTTTAGTTAAACGATTCTGAGAAAAGTTTCAGTATAACAACATACTGTTTGTATCGACCAATTTCTTCAAACAAATTGTCAAAGTTGAAAATTAATGTAAAAATAGTTAATCACGTAAAAATCACATAATAATTTACTCTGAAACGCTTATACAAATAAATCCTGAGTCACGATTTTTGAAATTTTTTCAAAATCGTTAAAGAAGTGTATGAGTAAAGTCATATTCAATTTTCAAAAGTTTTTGTCCAATATTTAAAACTTAATTAGGGATAAACTTTCAAAATCAAGGTATTTTCAAAGTTCTATTTTTAGCCCAAAAGTTGAAAAATTTTTCGAAACTTTTTTTTTGAACATGCATAGATACGTTATTAATATATGGTGAAAATTTTAAGTTTTTAGCAACATTATTTTTGGAGTGATGACGAAATTGTTAAATTCGATTTAATTAAAGTGTCGTTTACGGCGAATTTCGCAGTTTTTGGTCCATTTTAGGTTGTTTTTCCGCTCGCCTGGAAAGACTATTGTAATGAGAGCTTAACATTCCCCCAAAGTACCACCTAAATCGAATTTTCTATCTATTAAGTTGAATATCAGAATCTAAAAAATATACCATTTATATAATTGTTGTTTATAATATAGTTTGATTGTCAGTATATTTTTTTTATTGAATCTATTTAAAATCTTCTTGTTTGACAAATCAGAAATTATTTTAGACTAGAAGATTCAAAATATGTTGTTTTTTCTGTATCCAAAATGTCATTGTGATTGGATGAACTAGTTTTTTTTTTTTTAATCATTTAAAGTTGAAAATTTACATAAAAAATAGTCGATTCCGTAAAAATCATATAATAATATACTTAAATGCTTATAATAAAGGATTTTGAGTCACAATTTTTAAATTTTTTTTTTCAGGGGAAAGAAGATGAAGAAGATTTGAGAAGAATTCTATATCAAATATTAAAAATATAATTAGAAATAAACTTAAACAGAATAAGATATTTCTATAGTTATATTTTTAGTCAATTTTTTTTTTGAAACTTTCGTAAAATGTGTAACGATATCACATCAATATATGGTAAAAATTTCAAGCTTTTAACATTAATTTTAATGTTTTGACTAATTGATTTTGTGAAATTGTCGTTCACAGTAAATTTTACTATTTATACATTAAATTGTAATAAAAAAGATTATGTTGAAACAATAAAATTTAATAAATAAAAAAAAAAAAAAACTATTTATACTAGGTTCTTCTTTGGCAGTTTTTCCTCACGTATGGAATAATTATTGAGAGGAGTGAAAAATGACTTGTTTAAAGTACAATTTACATTCAATTGTCGATCTATTGAGTTGCCGTGTAAAACTTTTGGATCATTCCAACTATTCGAAAAAGTGTTCAAAGGGAAAATAGACACATATCACTGCAAGACCAATAGGTCCTTTGACTCACTTAGAATCTAAAACTAATCTACCTGGGAATTTTTATGATTTTTGTTTGAGTTAGTCATATCAAACCTGATTCCATGTTGGAATAGGTGATGGAGCAATCTCATATAAACTCCACTGCATAATGACAATGATTTATACGATATATACAATATACATACATACATACATACATACATACATATATATATATATATATATATATATATATATATATATATATATATATATATATATATATATATATATATATATAAGTATTTGAAATAATTGTATTGCAGTGAAAATTTTGAAGCAAAGTAAATATGCAGGTATATATCTGTGTTAACCTAACGCATGTATCAAGTATTTTATATTTATATTTTAAACAAATTTATAAATCATACATTTTTTATCATACAGACTAAATTCTCGCCAATGAAATCAGGATAAATTAAATTAATCACTGTACAGAATTTATTGTTGAAGTCATTTCTATTATTTTACAGTTAACATATTGTTATTTTGATTAAAAATTAACATATTTCAATTGACTTGTTTCTAATGTTTTTTGTTGAAAAATCTCTGTGACATTGAATAAATAATGTGTTTGAATTTCTGTATAAAACACACATGTTAAATAAAAAGTACAAAGGGCTTTGAATATAACTAATGTATGGTTTGTAGATAACTAACTTTTTTAATGGTTTATCATTGCTAAATTAATAGCCACACCTGTTAAAATATTCACTTATAATGACGTAATTAACTTGAAACAAATATATTATTTGATAAATATTTATTACAAAGTAAAGGTAAATGTCAATATAATGAACAACAAACAAAAAAATCGTGTACAATGATTTATATAATTAATTAATTACCTACATAATTATATAAATACAAACGTTGATTGGAGAAACATGTGCTCAATAACAATAATCAATCATTAAAAAATCTGTACTGAATTGACCTACAGAATATGTAAATAAATTTTTTAATACAGTATATTCTATAAGTATAGAACGACGTTTCTACGATTTTTTAAAATAAATTATTTGTGATACAAAAAAAATGTATGAACCTCCAGAGTTTTCTCACTCCGATCACATTTTCTCCATAGATACTTACTCTGTTACCATTGAATATTTTAAAAATGTTCTAATAATTTTTTATGACGTCAAGATTAATAATTTATTCAATATTAACATATAACAAATAGTAAATAATGTTCTCAATCGTATTTCACGATTTTAACGGGTCAAACTATTTTCTTTTCCATTGATAATTATACTGAATAAGTCTATACGGTGTTATCAAGGTGTGTTAATCATCTCACGTTAAAGCATCCACGTGCCCATTTAATTAGTTTAAATATATGTAATCTTTTAAGTTCGAGTATAAATTATTCACCGAATGATTTATTGTTTAATTTATCTCGTTAATATTTTAATATAGAAGTGTTCGAATGTTAGTATTTATGTAATGTGAAATAATATCGAAGTGTATAACACAGCACGTTTTAATATTGTTTTATGAAGTTTTATCATGGGTCAAAAGTATCTTTCAAATTGATATGTAAGTTATTGAGAGAGTCGTTAAAATCAAGTAATATCCTCTACGCAGAATATCAATTGATAATATACATTCAAATATGTTGCATATCATACCTCTTCGGTTATTATAAGTAGGACTTAAGTAAGTATAAGTATTATCTCATTAAATGAGTACCCATACTAAAAGGTTCATTTTTTTCACCTTCCGTCTCGATCAAAGTATGTCTCATTAAAACGTATTATCTTTCACTCCGATAATTTTTGCCAATTACCCTCTTTTGATTTTCGACTTAAATTATAATAATTTATTATTGCTTCGTGTAATTTTGTTACTATGTATGACAATTTATAAAAAATCAAAAAATAATGATTGCTGAGGTATGACATTTTTTCGATTAGGCACTTGGCATTATGTTGGTTACCTACAATAATAAAAATCATAATACGTCGATGATGATGATGATACACTAATTATATAATTATTTTTTTTAATTTTAATTTTGCTAGATATAATATTGCATATTACCAAATAAATATAATAAGGCGAATAGCTTGCAAAACCACGTATAAGATTTAATTATTTATACTTTGACTGATTACAATAAAAACAAACAATTATATCAGGCAACTAAGTAAATACAATGTTAGCATAATCGTATAATAGTAAGTTATAAATTATAATTATACCTAATAGTAAAACAAAGTGATACAAAAATTTGAAACCGGGAGAATAGGTATTTTTAACTAATCATATTAAATTAATTAACTTTTAAAGACTGAAATATTAAAAATGTTTACTAATAGCACATCAATTTTTAGAAATATAGTCTCGTGTTTTTCAAATCCTATACTTGTAACAATTTACTTAAACCAAAAATCCTTTTTTTTTCTACTCACTTAGAAAATATAAGCTCTTTGCATTTACTCAAAAACAAATGACTTTTTGTTGCCATTATTTATCAATTTTTTAGCATTACATAAGTACTTTGAGTATTTTAGTTCTCAAAGAAATTAAAATATTATTCAACGATGAGGTTACATAACGTGTGTTATGCATATATCACGGATGTGGGTATGCAATATACCGACGTATCTGATACGTTGTTTGCAAACAGCTACAGTTGTACGGCATTATTGTAGAAGTATGAACAATAATTGCGATCTCTGATTAAAATTACTCTTTCGAGGAGAGCAAAATATCATGTAGGTACCTAGATTTAAAAAATCATTAATATTTCATTACTAAATTTCTATAGTGTAATTCTTAGTATTGTCAGTTTTCAAAGTAAATACCATAGATTTACATAACTTTTCACATGAATAATACATGAGAACATTGAACATTTTATTACTTATTCACCCAAAATTACCATTGTATTTTATTTAATAAAATAAGAGTCTCAAGCTTTCGGAATGATTCATAATGATTAACAATACGGCGAAATCATTTAATCGTTATAATTACTAAGGTTAGTTACAACATTGAATATTATTAGGAGATACCTACTAGTCCTACTATATTTATCAACATTGGCTATAGTTTTATTAAATAATTTATTACCAATTTAGGAATCTTAAATAATAATACATAATATAAAGAATTAAATAGTCGGACATTCTACGTTCTTTGGACAAGAAACGGTGATGAGTGTATCGAATTTAAAAAAAAAACGATAAATCATTTGTTTAGATAAACGATTTTGAGCAAAGCTTCAGTGTAAAATATACTAATATATTTACTAATTTACTAATATGTTTTACCATTTTTAGTCTAATTATTGTCTGTAGGTTTTTTTTTTAATCCAAACCATATAAACATATTTTTCTGAACAAAGCAGCCATTTTTTCACCAAAAGATCCAAACAATGTGGTTCTATTTGTATACAAAGATTTATAATGATTAGGCGGTTCAATAATTTTTTTATACACGTTTTTAATAAATGGAAATTGATATAAATAAAGTCTATTTCGTAAAAATCATAAAAAAATTTAGTTAAATGCTTATAAAAAAATCCAGAATCATGATTTTTCGAAATTTGTTCAGTATTGTTAGATAAGAATCATTATAACATTTTACGTGCTATACATAATATGACCCTAAAATTTAAAAAGTTACCTAAGCAAAAAAAAAAAAAATAATAATATTTTACATTTTTACATACTATTGCATACTATGTATCTTATTATCACGTTAATATGAATGGAATATTTTTAATCAAGTGTATGCTTTCATGGAAAAGTTAATCAAATCACCGACTCCTTGATAGACCTGTACAATATTAATTGTACAATAATTTTAGTAATTTAATTCACATTTTCAAAAAGTTTGAAAAATCATAAGAAATAAATGACCGAACTTTAATAAGATATTTTAATACCATATTTTTTCTAAAAATCCGGTCTACAAAATTCTGATTTTTTTTTAATTATAAAATTTAATTTTATTATATATATATATATATATATATATATATATATATATATATATATGGTTACTTGATAATTTATGTTGATCTTTATATGCATTAAAAGTCTACAGACCACTATTTTTCAACATTGATTAAGTATATTATTGTATCAAGAATATTTGATGAATAAGTATTGAGTATCGTATCTTGTAGTCGTAAGAAAACATTTTATCAATCGGCCAAAATCTACCTCTGCTTATAACAAACCAGTTGGTATATCACTATCCAAGTTCTATGAATAGTGAAGTGAAAAAACATGTTACACTAGATATCTGGTGTGAAGTATAAGTATTTTCTACTGTTCTGTTTGGATATCTATATGAATTTCATCAGGCAGGTATTTATTTAATTTAAATATAGGTATTTGAGGAAATTAAGTTAAATAAATACATCAATGACTAACAATCATTCAGTTTCAATATATTTCTATGATATTAACAAAATAATACATAACTGCTATATTTTTATTAAATTTAATTCAGTAAATTACAATTAATTAGTTTTATATATGAATATGAATTGATAATCGAAATAAGCATTGATTATATTGTACCTAATTAATGATAGGTACAATAATATATTGTTAGATAGGTATTGTAAATTTATATATAGTTTGTACCATTAATTAGTATTTGCTTTAAATTTTATAATATATTTTATAACAATAAAATGAAATTATGTATGGATAGTATTTTTATTATAATTTGATCAACTATTTAGTTTTTCACATTTTATTTATAGCGAACACTTCTTAATAAATACAAATGGTATGAGTACCTTATAGATAATTGATAAATAGCACATTGAATTGAATACATTGTATCATGTAGTTACATTTAAACATATATTATATTTTAATAGAGAAAATATATTTTTAAATTTTATTTTGGTACATAAGTAAATGACAAACAATTATATTTCATAACAAATATCTATAGCTATATGTCTGTGAACAGAGCTGAATCAGATATAATAGTAAATAAGATATAATTGGTTATAAACAAATTTAAACTAACCCAAATATTAGATAGGTAGTACTAATTCAAATAGGTACCTACTTAGCATAATGTATGTAGTATTGCATTATTATAAAATATCTGATGATAATTTTTTCTTGTCTTAACTTAATAAGTCCATATTCTATAAACCCAATCTTAACAATATTGAAAAAAAATAATTATTATCAACTTAACATACATTATTTTACACATGAAAAGTTAGAAAAAATAAATAAAAAAAATATATATATATAATATATTATATATATATAAAAAATATGTTTTCTAAAATTAAGAGCCACCCAACTCATAGAAAGAGAAATACATACCAAATTACATAAATAATTAGAAAGTACTAATTGCAGTCGCCAGTCAATATAGGTAGGTAAAAAATATACCCAAGGATAAAAACTAAAAAAAAAAAAATAAATAAATAAATAATAATGTTAATAATTTTAATAAGTACCTATTTACGTAATAAGTATGCACATCATGGAGTACCTATTTTAAAATAAAATGTGAATTAAGTACCTACCTAATAATAATATATAATTAGTAAATAAACTGTTTTCCATGAAATAGTGGACACTACTGTTTTCGTAAGTGGATTCAGTTAATTAAGTCTTATAATATACAATACATTTTGTCCAATTATGATTAAGTTAAGAAAAAGTATGCGAATTCACTAAAATTATGAGTTACTAGACTTATAGAAAGAAAAGTACACACTTTGGGAAAACAAATACTTCAAGATATGTTAAGTTTAATTTTGGAATCTGTTCAATTAATAACGATATTCATTCTGAATCAATCAAGTGAGCAAATCTATAAAAAAATGACTTGATATATTATTTGAAATAGGGACCTATTATTATATTATATATTATATTGATGACATCGTATACAATTCAAATATTTCACTCAATCAATAAATGCCTTCGTTGAGCCAACTGAATATTTTTAAGCACTAGAATTTATCACCGAGATGCCTTAAATTCAATCTGATTTCATAAGTGCTAAAATATTGTCTAATTTGGTATGAAAACCCTACTAATGCATTTTGTATCAAAAGTATAAATGTACTACCACCAATGATTGCAATGCTTTCTACATTTTATGTCTATTAAATAAGTAAGGAAATATTGTGAACTAATATTTTAGGTCATATTATACAGGCGGTATATACTGAAAAGACTAAGAGTTTGGATAACTTTGCATTTTATACAATTGTAATGTAGTTCAACAAAAAATGGACAAATTGCATTGGACCCAATATGGTTTTATCATACGTGCCCGATAAAGTTTATCAGGATCATAGTAAAAGAAATAAAAAGTATGCTCAATGCTATTTGTGTTTTCGTTCTAGTTTGCACCATGTGCTTTTATGCATAGGTACCTCAAATATATATTTATTCATATATACTGTATATGGACTGTAACATCAGTTTGAATTTATTATCCGTAGCCGATATTATGTAATATTGCCTTTTCAACAAATATGCACATTTTTATCATTGAGCAAATTTCTTAGTCCTTATACTATAGTCATGATTATATTATTACATTATATCCTATTATTTAAGAACCCTTTTCAATAATGGATACTTATTTATTAATTCCTGCGAGTATCCACTATTGTGATATTTTATTGTAATTTCAAAATTGTATTCCATTATTCAGCAAAAATGATTATTTATTCTTTAACAATATATAAATTAGGTGACATTAGCGGTGAAAAAAATAATATTTTTATATGACATATCTTAACATTTATGATACACAAAAATAGATAATATCCATATTGTATACATAATTAATTAACTCAAATTATATTTAATAAGTGTACACATTTAACAAGTCACCAATAATAGTGGGTACAGAATCAATACATAACAGATACTGCAAAATATTATTATAAAAAAAAAATTATTTTAACATTAAACATTGAATTTTTTGATTTGTTTTCACATACATACTTCACAATTAATAAAGATTTAATTACCTACTAAAAAAATAAGGTTTTTACTATTTATAATACAATAACATTTTTCATATAACTGTTTTAACTTACAAAACTATAATTTGAACTCAAAAACGTATTAAAGATATTTTCAACAATCCAGTTATACATAAATAACATATAATACACAATTATCTGACCTGTGAAAGTTTTACTTCAGTCTAAATATTTTAAAGTGAAAATAAAAATTCTCAAACTTAAAACATAAATAATTAAAAATATATTATAAATACATATTATAATTACTTAGATAAAATAAAATTATCTATAATATTTAATAGCTAATAATACAATGCAACAAATTCATAACAAATTTAAATGAATACATTTTCTATAATTAATAATCTAAATAGTAATAAAACTACATAAAATCAATAAAAGCTTAATAATATTGCACCATAAATATGAAAATAATAGGACTCCAGCAATATATTAGGTAGGTATTGTAAAATATTTCAAATCTATGATCTACATCAATATGTGCTAATTCTGTTGACATACATGTGAATAATATTAGGTTCCAATAAAATAGGTACCAATAAAATAATTTGTATGTAGTGTATAATATCAATATCATTACATAGAGATGGTTGGATGGTTGGAATGTATGGGAAACCACATTTTGGCAACAAAATGAGCAATCTATTGACTTGAGCAATAGGTAGAGTAGACATGAAGCATATAATAATTCATATTAATTTTATACTACAAAGAGTGCAATATATAGATGTTACATAAAATAAAGTTAATACATTTTAATAATAATAAAAAAAAAATGTATATATATATATATATATATATATTATATAAAGATGGGTAAAATTAATAACTTAAGTAATTTAGTAATACTTTTATTTTTACGTGTATACTTTATTATATATAAATCAATAATTCATAAGATCTTTAATCTTTCTTAAATAAAATGATTATGCAAATCAAGTCAATTTTAGTTATAAATTTAACAAAAAGCAAAATATGCACTATCGTTCCAAAGCAGACTTCACATAACAACTTTTATAAAATTAAAATATTCAAAAAGAAAAATAATTTTATCACAAAAGTTAGCATATTTTCATCCTGGTAGTCGAGATTCAGCATAAAAATCAGGTTCATCTTCGTCATTATTCATGTTTGTTGGGTCATTGCTGTCCAGCTATAACAAAGTCATTTAATATATTAAACTCGTACAGTAAAATTTTCAAGTCATTGAACACTTACTGCTTGTAACTCTTTAGGAGTAAATATTTTATCACATAGCTGAGATCGCACAGGAATCATCAGAATTAAGAAAAATGGGAACGACAAAGAAATGATTGACGACTTGACACCCCACAAAATACACAAACATAAAAGTTGGATTCCAGTGAATAGATGCATTTTGTATGTTTGTACCTAAAAAACAACATATATTAGGAAATTGATGTATTAAATTAAAAATAATAACCTCCCAATAATACAAATAACTAAACAAAATAATTTATATTTAATAATTAGCTTATAGGTAAATGTTTTCATTTAGGTAAATGCCATAATATGGAGCTTAGTAGTCTTAATTTTAAAACGGGTATAAATTTGTATTTTTAAAATGATAATTATTATTTTTAGAAAATTTTGCAAATTAAAATGTGTCTGATAATATTAATATGATGTCTCCCTAAGTATACAAATATTAAAATGTTTTTTTTTTTCATGGTCTATGTAATATATGAGTCATAAGATGAAAGCAATAGTGATATTTAGAATAATATTTCTGAATGCATAATCAATTTTAGTTGGTAAACCTAATTTTTTTAAAATGCAAATTTTACCTACAATCATAATTTATTAAATCTGTTGTATGACATTATGATAGTTATATTTATATTATTTCTCAATAAATTTGTTGTTATATGCATCTAATTCAAAACTAATAAACAATTCAATTTAAAACAAAAACATTTAATTATCAAATAAAAATCACTAAAAAAAAAAAAAATTAAAAAATACCCATTTATATTGATTAATGAATACTGAACAGTGAACACTTACATGACGGACGTATGGAGCTTCTGAATGATGTTTTACGGGCATAAACATCAGTTTGAGACGTTCGAAAAACTGAATACCATCAATAGATGATATTCCCATGTAAAGAAAAACGCCATAAAGTACAGCCATCGGAACTAACCGTAATAAAGGAGACATGAACACGGAACAGCCAACCATAATAGACACTAATAGAGAACTGACTCTTTGCTCTAAATTAAAGGAATAAAAAAATAAAATCGGTTATGTTCAAATATAATTATTGTTAGTTATATTTATTGACAGATTCGAAATAAACAATTATTATCACAAACAATAGAAATAATTAATTTCACATATCTACAACTCGAATAAATGTACCTATAATATAGGTCCTATATGCATCACTTCACATTCATAGTTTACCACCTAGTCACTAGTGCACACCGATAATTTTAAAAATGCATGTGCTGCAAAATTTGTCAATATTAGTAAGTTGTGAATTGTGATACACTGGACAATTTGTAGGTAACACTATTTTTTTAATGTTAACAGAGTTATATGTGAATTTAATGATTATCAAAAAACATAAAACGTGAGCACTCTCACAGAGAATTTTTTTTGTAACTAGTTCATTTTTAAAATAAAAATCAATCGGTAGAAATGATTACAATAATTAGAAAGGCTTATTAAAAATATTTTTGTCAAACACGTATTTTGTTTAATTTAGCCAAGTCTATGAGATCTACCATCAAAATAATATCAGATTTAATAAAAAGTAAAAGTGAAATTCGTACATTTGTAACCTTTATAGTTGTTGTTTAGAATGTAATCTATATATTAGGAATGATAAAAAACATACTAGTTTAAAATGTTTAATTTTAAATAATTTCTTCGTTTCTTAAAAAATTTATAAAAATAACACTACCTATACAACTTTAATTTGATTAATTTGCTTATAATATAAAATATTTCTAAAGACAAAATCGTATTAGATATATTAAGTAAAAAATTATGAAACAAACATGATGTAAGACTGCTATTTATTATTTCATAAACTTAAAAATAATTAATTTGATATTAATCAGTTAAAAAAAAAAAAAAATCTGTTTTGTTATTTTATTTTTTATTTATTTTTAAAAGAAATTTACAATGTAAAAAATATATATGTAGTACCTACCATTGATTAAACATACTATTTATAATCAATGATAGTACGTATTTAGCTTTCAAAATTACGTAAAATAGGCCCAACTATGCTTTAGAATAAGCCCTGACATTATATAATAAAATAAAGAATAATAAAAACTCAGAACAAAAATCGAAAAAAACAACTCGACGGGATACAGTTAATAGTTTAATTAAAAATTGTATACCAAACACGAAAATTCGTTTTAATTCATAATCTAGAAACACACACTATGTACCTTTTATTAATAATATATTATGTAATTTTGTTACATTACGCGTGTAATTTACTACACACGTAAAAAACAGGTTTTGAATAATCATTATCTTAAAAAGAAAATATACACTGTGCGTAAATTTATTTGTATTTTACAGTACCTATATCGTTCAAACTCATTTTAGATCCTGAGAGAAGCGAAGAATTTATAATGAATTTTTTTTAAAGTGCGTAACCACGTTTCTAGGTACCTAGTTAAAGTGATCTAAAAGTTTTGTTAAGCACCTTTACAGATTAGTCACTTTGTTCACATGGCACTTTAAACAGGTAATTTTTTGAATATCTTAGGAGATTTTCCAAGCGTAGGTAATAAAAAACTATTAAGTTTGTAAGAAACGGTAAAATATGTCATAAAATGAATTCTAACAAAGTTTAAGTTACTTATTCATAACTTTAAAAATAATGAGTAAAGAAATTTGAAATGTTCACTAATTATCAAAAATAGTCTTATTTACATTGAAATTAACATTATCTTCTAACTAAACATTCTCTAAAATATTTGAATTCTTTTAATTGATTCATAAAACTTTGAAAGTAAGTAGGTATTGGAAATATTTGTTTTTTTTTTTAAATTTTTTGACCAACATAATTTTTATTTGAGATCTATCATAACATTTTTTATGATAGAATACACAACAGATTTTTAATTTTATACAAATTGGCTACATGAATTAATTGTTTTATAAATTAAAAGTTAAAATTTAAAAAAAATCTTAGAAGCTGACTGTGAAATATTTTTTATTCCAAACCCAGTAAAAGTTCAAATTCTAATCGATTCAATATTTTTTCCTTCAAAAAATGTATCTAATTTTTCAATTTACATGCTCTAATTTCAATTTACACTAATAGAGTTTACTTTAATCAACCATTTTTAAATGTTCACTAAATTGTAAAACGTCAAAATCGGTAGTTTTTGAGGCAATATTTGTAATATTAGGAATTCAATAATTCCTTACCACTGAAATCATTGTCACTCATATTTTCGCCTATCACATAAATCATAATAGTTACCCAATTGTTGTGTTAATTTTCAAACTGAATAAAATTAGGATTCATGAATTATTTAGGTAAATTATAAATTATTCATTTTGGTTGTTCTTGATAAGTAACATTAGTACTTTATAGAACACATAGCTTAATACACTTCAACGAATTTAACGATGGTATGAAGGCAGCTACATACTGTTTAAAATTATTATTTTACTTCTGTAAATAATACTTCAATTTTACTGAGTATTTATGACTGAATATAGTTATACAAAAATATCCAACACATTAAAATTAACGACCCGAAATTTATTCTTTATAAGCCAAAACTTACATGAACGCTAGCGGTTAACATTTAAGGTTAACGAAATTAAAAATTATATTGAAAACTCGAAATAATATATTCTGATTTATAGCAAATGAATCGTTTTTAACATTGATTAAAATCTTAGAGAATAGACTATTAAATGAAAATTATCATGGAATTTTATTCTTCAACATAAATTTTTGATAAAACACCGATCCATTAAAAAAAAAATAAATACATATCACATCCTTTCGAAAATCCTCGCAAAAAGCTCCAAAGCGGCATTATGACCTACTTTTTGATAACACTTTATATTGAAACCCTCAAAGTGTAGCCAATAGGTGGCTTCTCCTATTCATATTTCCCCGATCCAAAATGTATACACGATACATTTATGAATTTATCATAGGAGCCGTGTATAATATATGGGTGTCAGGAGAACGCAGCCTCTATATAAAAGATTGTACACACACACACACACACACACACACACACACACACACACACACACACACACACACACACACACACACACACATATATATATATATATAGAAATAACTCTAAAAGCCAAGAAAAAGGCTCAAAAGCAACAAGCTCAGCCCCAAAACACATTTTTTTAAACGTAGCACCTATGATTACAATGAGAATAAGGTTCAGATGTTTTCGCATTTGAAACTATTTTTTTGGGTTAAAATTATAACGTAAGATATCTATATAAATTCATTAAATGTTAGAACGGGCTGAAATATAAACGTTTAAAATAATTTTAAACTAATGTCTGATCTAAATATAGGCACTTGTGATGATTTTCCAGATTTTTTAATTAAAAATTTACAATTTTCCCAGAACGAAATTTTATATTTTGAAACTTTTTTTGAAAGAATTTTCAAATAAGTATCACAAATCAAAATTTGTGTTGATGAGTAATACTTAAATAACACAAATGATTAAAATGGAATATATACAATATCTTCAGATGAAATGAATTTAGTAACTATAGAAAACAATGATGATGAGGTCAGCAATTATTCAATTGGTTATTTTTTTTTAAATAATACACTATCATTTTTACAGTTAATTAATAAAATGAAATGAAAATACGAGTAGTATTTTTCATAGTAAATATTATTTTGGATTTCCTAAGTGTAACAATAATAGTCGTGTCCCACAATAATGAAACGTATAATACAGTGAATATATTGCGTAATTAAAATTGAAAATAAAAAGCCAAATATGCAACAAAAAAAAAAAAAAAATAAAAAAATATCCTCATCGAATGGCTCAGGTGCCATAACAAAATAAATACTATTATATCAGTAACAATACACACGAACCTTTTACTTCAATGATGTGAGGTTTTTGACCGGGAGCATGAGTTCTACTCATCACAGTCAAAGACGATACGTGAGCAACAGATCTGACGGTCGCTGCGCTCATCCACGGGGCGCCGATCAAACCACATATTAGATTGATGACATTCACCAACACGATGTCCAAATGGAAACCACTGCCCTTTTGCAGTTTACGTTCTTTTTTGGCAATTATTAGCCTGCGGACAACGAACCTCTAGTAAAAAATGTTATTTTGGTGTGGCATACATATTCCGCAAAAGAACAACGGGTGGTCTCGGTTTGTTACAAAACCGAGATGGCAAATATTTTGCCAACGGGAGGGAAAGTCGTTGAAAATACATTTTTATTCGCGTTTTATCATACAAAAACAATTTTTTTTTTGTAGACAAATGTTAAAACTAATTGTTACAAAAATAAAACATTTTTGTAACATTAGATTTTTATATCAAATTTTATTTTATGCGTTTGGATTTTTCCGTAATATGATATCGAATTAACGGTTTGAAAAGGAAATAAATTAAATGGAGGAAACATCAATACCAATGAAAAGATAATGGTGAATTATGTCCAAAACGGATTTATGAACCGAAAAATATTTTATTTTGATCCTGTAAATAGATAAAGTTTATTTGTTGAGAATGTTGAATGAAACTCAAGATTTTTCTATGAGTACCTTAATTATATATAAATATATATACGCGTTCATACAGTTGTGTAGTTTTTATTAAAATATTAAAAGGATTCAATAGTTGAAGTTATTATCTATCATACAATATAGTTTATCATAACAGTAAGAACAAATTATCAATTAATAAGAATTTAAACTATTTACATAACTTTAAAGTTTTTTGTATATTATTGGCGTTTGGAAATGAAATTAGGTATACTTATATAAATATATTTCAGAGTAGTAAAATAAAATATACGACAAGTTGATATCATCATTTCAAGACTTAAAAAAATTTAGAGAACCATAAGTATACACTATACATACTCGCTGATGTGGGTTTCCATGAACATGAGAATGTAAACGAGTAGAGCTGGCACTAGAGCAATGAGAGGCACCCATACATCATCTGATTTGGCGGGCCATATAAACCATCCACGCAAGGATGAATCTGATGGCGTTAAGCCATCAGGAACTTGAAGTTTTTCAGTATATGTGGTTTGGTTTAAATAAACAGCAGTAGCTACCATTAGTATGATAGATATGGGAACACCAAAGTCACCCAACGCTCTACGAATCTATAATCACAGATTTAATTTCAAGTATGTACTCACACAGTGTACTGCAAAAAAATATTAATATTAATATAAGAAATTCTATGAAATATGCACAAAGAAAACTTTATATATATATATATGTATAATATTTTATAAAAATATTTAAATATGTAGATCATTTTTAAATTGAATAAAATCAAATAATAATCATTAATTTCAGAACATATCAGATAAAGATGGTGATTTTATTTAGAAAAATTAAAATGACATCTCAAGTTAAGAATGTATTATATAGGTATTAGGTAGGTACATATATATATATATATATACATATATACAAAGAAAATTGATCAAAAAAATTTTTAAAACAATTTATACATTTATAACACAGTACCATTATTTTTACGTGAAAGACTTATAAACGAGTCATTAAACATTACTTTATGATACTTAAGAAGACAAATTTTAAAAATATTGTGATACTTACATTTCTTCCAAGAAATTTACTGTTTCTAAAATGCCGAAGGTAATAGGCAATAAAAAATGTTCCTAACGCAAGTATAGTGCACAGTAAAGCTGTGTTTGGTTCATTGGAACGTATGTCTCCAGTTCCAAATGTATTGCTGTAAAAAAATGCACATGATTTATTTCTATGTAATCATCTTTTGTTTTAATGATAAATACAATAACATATGAAACAACGATAATATAAAACTAAATAAAACTAAAACGTTTGTAGGAATAGAATACTATTAAAAGATGAGAAAATAATTATAATAATTGAATAACTCTAATGATAACATTTTTTTTTTTTTTTTTTTTGATATGAATAACAGTATAGTCTGTAAAATGTTTTAAATATTTAAAAATGAAAAAAAAAGAAATTTTTTTTTTTTAAATTGTAATTAAAAATTGGTATTTTCAGAGTCATTACTTACTATAAACCATAAAAAAGGGGTAAAGTGGACACATTTTTTGTATATTTTTAAGATCCCATAGAATATATTTGTTCAAAATGATTCAAACTTAAAAAATATAATTTATATGTATATAAATTACCATTCATAAACATTTGTTTTTATTTTTTAATTTTACATCTTTTTTTACTAAAAAGTACTTCATTGGTCCTTTTTACCTAAAAATGTATGGAGAAATTAGCCAGGCATTTGATTTTTACATTAAAATCATTTTAATCGATGTAAAGATTAAAGTCAACCACAAAATTAAAAAAAAAAAAAAATTAGACCATATTTGTGTAACAATTGTTTTACCTTGTTTATTAATGCGATAAGTTCTCAATTAAGTAAAAAAAAAAAAAACATGTTACATTTTAGCATCCTCCTAGTAATCAAATTATAATGTAACAAATTATGAAAAAAAAAACAGGGTTAACATTTTCAGTATTTTCTTGGTAATCATATAATAATATAATAAATAACATAGAAAAAATAATAATCAATGATTTTCTGGAATTTTGTGGTGGTATTTTTCACCTGGCGTTTTTGAAATATTTGATTCTTTTATTTCCAAGTTTCTAAATTATGACAAATTTATAATTATTACTATGATAATAGTTCACAAGATCATATTGTACATCTTTTAAAATATGTTAATATTTTATATTTCTATTTACTTTTGAGATTTATGTGACTATATTTTAGTTGGGAAAAGGTAGCAAAGTTTTAGCATATTTTAAAGAAAAAAATCTTTCATTTGATGATATGAATAAGTAATATAATGGTTATTATTAAGTTTGCATAAATTAATTATCACCATTATTTTTCTGGCAAAAAAATAGGTACTTACTTTGAGGAGTTATTTAAAGGTAAAGAGTTATTACAATATTCTGGTAGCGTCAACAGTGGATGTTTTTTAAACACCTTAAACAAAAATATAAAACAAATTTATAATTAAAATCATGACTTCAAACGCACACATATTAAATATTTTTGAATCCAGTATAGTTATTAACAGAAAATACATACATCAAAGCATTTTGTTAAACTTTCCCATATGTAAATCAATGATATGAGTGATGCAAAAATTTCTTCAGTGAATCTAGTAAACACTTTTACCAACACGCTGCCTTCGACGAAACTCACTAATAGAGCGATTATCACTAACCACATGCCAATGTATACCCTCATAGATAAGAAATTTAAGTCAAAGTGGAGGCAGCCCTAAAAGTAAAAATATACTATCGTTAGAAACCGAGTTCCTACACAGAAAACCGGACCTATGGCAGCAGGCGGATTCTTTAGAATCATAGACAACAAAACAACTATCACCTTATACAGAGCATCGTCAAATAGCAACAATGGTCCGGTGGTTCCGACAATCAACAGCGGTTGTCCCGAAAACAATGAGAAAATTATGCCGGACACGGAAGTGGCGACAAGCGTTTCCGATATTCCGATGGATTTGTGAGTTTTTTCCGCTGAAACACGTTGAAAAAACGAAGTTTTAATACCACCGGGACAGCCAAAAACGGCAACCCCCGTAGTTACAAGGCTGAATAGGTACTGACCCATGAGCCCGCCGAAAGTGATTGCCGCCGACAAGGCAGCGAAATATATGAATATCGCGGAGGCTAAACACTGCATATTCAATCCTTGGGTGAAATCTGAGCCGTAGTACGGTAGCCTACGCTTGATGTCCTTCACCAGACCACCCCACGGTTGTTTGGTCCGTCTCAATGGGTCGTCGTCTTTTTCGCTGCTCTTTTCTGTCGGAGTCGAAACCAAGGGTACGACTAAAAGCATATGAAGATTTATCATTATTATCGCAAGTATGAGTGTATTATACTTAATTTTTTTAAATAATGTGAATTGTTCGTCACAAAAAATTCACAATACATTCAACAGATGAAATAACGCGTCGTAAATAGAATATTTTACAAACGAACAATAATACCTTTTTGAGCGGCAGCACGTGTTTTTCGTCTCTTGATCTGTTCACTTTTCTCTTTTAGTTCTCGCAGTGACAACAATTCTTCTCTTTCCCAGTCGCAAGGAGGCAAAACAATACTGCTGTCGAGAAATTCGTTCAGTAAACTAATCAGTTCTTTACGTTCTGTCGCTTTGTAAGCTTTGCAGTGAAATTCCTGAGGTAAATCGAAATTATATCATTAGTTTCATAAAAAGCAAAAATTGATTTCATGAATTTTTAAATTATGCAATTTTCATTCATAAAAAAACTTAAACCTCATTAAGTATCATTAATTTTACAGTACCAATACAACATAGATGTACAAACAATAAGGTACGATTTGTGATGATTATTAATTACAATATAACTCACAGAATTTGACATTAAAGTTGACATCGACCTTCCGACTTCGTGGTAATCAATATCTTTTGGATCAGAAGGACCCAAGAGTATAAACATGAAACGTACTGGTATGGTTACTTCCGTAAGTGAAGGTATTACGATACCTTCAGCTAAACGCACAAATGCTGCCGTTCTTTTTTTTAAGAAGTCTACAGATCCAACCAACACCGTAGTAGCTTCAGCTCCTGTAGGTATTCGCTTAAGTATGCTTTCTTTTTGAGCTTTTTTCACCATATCTTCAGTCGATGACGTATATGTTTCTTCCTTCATATCGATATGAATATGATTTTTGTCTAGGTCTAGGAAAGATCGAGTGTTGTTGTTATTTAAGTGAAATTTAGGACTTGAACGCATTTCATAACTCGATGAAGTACTTTTCATCTTTGATTTTCCGTCATCATTCAGATTCTGAAAATCAGGACGAATAAATTTTAGTAATTGGTAAAACGAATCTTATACGTAATGTCACTATAAAAATACTATATGGTGTATTAACTACTTAGTATTGTTTATTGACAATAATGGAATCTAAAACCGCTTAGTTTAACTAAATAATTATAGCATCGCATTTCGTATAGGTACTATGAATGTATGTATATTCATATTAATAGTAAAAAGCGTATCGTGAGTATGTTATGCATCGATGGCCTATAGCCTTATCCTGAAGGGAGTATTAGAATAAAGCGATTCTGATAGTTCTAGCAGGTGGAAACTTGTCAATCAAAGGGTTTTAACCAAACAATTCTATTCTACGGTAAAACAAACAATAAAAATGCCGAAATGTTATTATTGATGACACAAATGCACGTTAATATTATTAAGAAATATTTTAATATTCAACCAATAGACATAGTTTACATTTTGTGTAAGTGATGCCGACCGCTTAGCCAGAATTTCTGCCTCAAATTGCTGTCAGGAAACAATATTTTAAAAAAAAATTATAAACATACCGGTAGACCTTATAGTGAAAAAAAATTGGCTTTCAAAATAGATATTGTAATATTTTCGAAAATGCATTGTACTTGAATAATATAAATTTTTCAGAAGCATAAACAAACATTTCATTTTATAATTATTAAATTAAAATTATAAAATAATTCGTTTTTTAGATAAATACGAATATTTTTGAAAATAATATATTCTGAAGCCATAAAAAAAAAAATCAATAGTATGACTAAAAAAAGAAATTACCGTAAGACTCGTGTAGCTGGCAGTATTTCGTCTTATAAACCTACTAAACTTGTCACTGTCCTGTTGGACGTGCTTGTGCCTTAATAACAACAATCTCATCACCGCAGCTTTGTCTTCTTCATCGATAAGCTCTTCGACAACCATTTGTTCAACTACCCGGTATATTATTCCAGGCAGATCTTTTTCTTCCAAGTCCAATAATATCACGCCTTTGGGAAATTTATGATTATTTTCATTGACTACAAATATTGGTACTGTCAAAAACTTACCTGACTCTAACGATCTTCTCACGTTCAAAAGTGAATGGAAACTCAACGAAGCAACATGTGGACGTCCCCATCGATCCGTTCCTTCGTGCACATCTTCTTCGTACTTGATCCACCGAGCAGTTTCTTGCCATTTCCTTTCGTCTCCCGTACCTTTTAACTCGTCCAGTTGGACGAATACCTGTAAAAAGTAAGTCGATCATTATAGGTATAACAAAAACAATCATAATCCGAGATAATCGAATTGTAAATTAAATATTCTATACATAATTTTAAATGAAGTAATAACGCGGGAAACATTTTATTTGTTCAAATTTTAATACACGGAATACGTGTTTCACATTTTATCATTAATATATGCTCAGTGAAGTTGACAGTATTAATAATAATTTGGTACCTATCTGAATAAAAGTAAAAATAGTACAAAACATACCGCATGAGGACTATGGTCTACGTATTTCTTAATGCCTTTTATTGGTAATCCAGCGATTAAAGTTCCATCTATATCTCCAGCATATGGGCCCAAGAAGCTCTTATTTTTGACACTGTATCTTCGTTTTTCTTTGTTACAATCATATCTATGACCTAAAGAATTATTAAAATTAATAACATGCTGAGATATTGGATACATGGTTTTAAATTTATTTTGTTATTTGATCATAAATATTATTACAGTCTATTGCATTATATGACACAATAATAATATCGCAATTTAATGTTAAATCAATATTATATTTTGAATTACAGTAATTATTGTATTGCAAACAAAATATTTATGAAAAAACTTAAAAACACATAATACAATTAAATTAATTTGCTATAATCATAATGTTCTAAATAAAATGGTTAAAACAGTAGGCACTAATATTCAGGGATAATTTTTTAAATAAATACCATTATGCTATTTTACATCGTAAAAATATGAATGTAATTACATCACCACATGATCATATTAAACTTAATTACCTACCATTTGTAAAGGTACTTGAAAACATTTCAACGTTGAATTATGAAATTTTATGTTAATCAGAATAACAAGCATGTTAATTATTAAAATAATATAAATATTACAATATAATAAAATATTATCGAGTGAATTTTATACAAAAAACTGAGTTTACATTCAAGAGGATCAGTAATAAAATTTACCTAAGAGACCTAGAATTTTAATTATTCAATATTGTGTTTAATATTCAATATATATTGTTATTCAATATGTATTATTAACAATGTATATACATTGTTGTTACCTATGTGTAAGCAAATGTCAAATGATTTAAATATAGAAGAATGTAAGATTGAAAACATGTATTCCCTTAGGTCTAATAATGCTATTTTGAAATAAACATAAAACTTTAATTTTTTTATTCATATTGAACGAAGCAATGGGTTTTAATGAGTTCAGTGATTAGAGGGGTATATACATATATATTATACCTAAGAAAGTGTATAGTGAAACCTATACAGTGTCAATTTGAATTATCAAGGTATAATCTTCATACTTAAATAAAATGTAATGCATGATTTGAAGCTATAACTTAAATATTCAAGAATCAAAATGTATGTATTTTTTTTTAAACATAAATTTAAAAAAATCATGTCTTGATAATGATATCATGCTTATATTGTAAAATATAAATAATGTACACTATTTTAATATATGAATAGTGTATTAACACTGGTAAGTTAATAATTATTGACTGAATTTAAGTTTATATTTATATAAATAATGTCATTTTGACTTTCATTTAGTTGTAGGTATCTACTATTCATAGAAGTAAATATTTTTTAACAGTAAATTAATAATAAATACAATATGTTTAAATCTTACTCGTTAAATCATCTTGAAGGAATTCATCTAAATTGTCATCAATTTGTAAATCATCTTTTGGAACAATTTCTCGTTCATTGTGCTTATGTCGACTATGATGACGATGATGTCGATGACTGAAAATGTAAAAAACATGAGTTTGCGTACCTACAATCATCATTTTCAATTTCCTAGAGATACTTTATCCATTTTTTACGAAAATTCTGAATAATAAGGTAAAACATTTTTATTTTACATTTATAAGAAATTACGTTAATTATTTTAATATAAACTGTAGAATATTATTTTATTAACTGTAGAATCATTATAATATTTAATGAGAACTAAAATTAAACTCATGTATTTATGACTTTCGATAAAAGAAACTCAGTTATACTTTCAACTTTTTTTGTACTAATGTATTTTATTTCGTAAAATTTGTGTGATAATTTAGGTTATGGTGAAATTTTTATTAAAAATATTTATGAACTTTATTATTTTCAATTAGGTGTTATATAATTTATATGAAATGAGTCTGGGATTTTAATAACGGATAAAATGATTATTAAATTTAAATAAACAAAACATATTGATATTGATATCGATGATGTATATTATTATATACGATTTACCAATATACATTGTAATTATTTTTCGATAATAATATTTACTAAATTATCGAAAATATATCAATATGATCCTCGAAATTAATATTAAAAAAAGGTTTGATAACAATTAAATGCATTAATTACGCTTTACAATAGTGTTAACGAATATTATTCGATCAGAACCTGGGTTTATTCTGACAATAAACATCATAACATATATTTATAATTTCGTAAAAAAAAATCTGGAAATCAATTAATTATTCTGTAATATTCTAACTACAATTACTTCTAAACAAAAAAAAAATGAATTAATCATTTAAGTATTATAAACGTTTATATTATATTATATTATAATCATTAATATCATATAAACAAATATTCATAGTTATTATTATTATAACATAAGGCACTAATATAAATACCATTTTTTTCAATATAGATTTTCCAAAAAATGTACAGTAAAAAATAATTCAAAAATGTTTTAAATTTTATAGTTAATTTAATGGGATTTTAAACAGTATAATTTTATGAGTAGGTACTGATAAACATTAATTGATTTTATGAATGTGTACAGATAAGTACATTATGCCCAAGTAATACTTGATAACATAATAATCTATTAATATTAATAATAAAAAAAATAATAATAATATCAAAAATAATGTATTCTCATATTAGTAGATATGTATATATTTTTATTGTAATATGAATACACAAAACTAATGTTTTATTTAGTTTTGAAAATATAATTTTAAAATTAGTGCGTAAAGTGAAATATAATCTTTGTACAAAATATTTGTTAACAACAACATTCTACATAGATTATTTTTTGATAATTTGAACGCTTTATGAATATGAAACGACACTGATAATTTAAACAATATCATTGTAAATTATAGTGTATTATATTATATTTATAACTCTAATTTAATCTTGAACAATAATCAAACATAAAAACATAAGATAAATATGAATTTGAGTTATTGAGAAAAGAATGGAGGGAAAGAATGAATAATAAAATGTTTTGGTTTTCTTAAGTTGATTCTAATATTGTAAATATTATTTTATGAACTCTATGCCTATTTTGGTAATTCAGTCTCAAATGTCTATGGAAAAACATAAATTATATCATACTTAAATTTAAATTTACATTATAAAGTCAAAACATGTATTTAATGATATTGAAACCTTCTAAAATGTATACATAAATATTATATATATATATATATATATATATATATATATATATATATATATATATATATATTTATGTATACATTTTAGAAGGTTTCAATATTATAATAATATTTAATATATATATACTAAGAATTTAATTTACATAATCAAGTACATTTATACCTGTGTTTTCGTTTCTTTTTCTTGACTTCTTGGTGAGATCCTTGTGCAAGTGTAAGAAGTTCTCTATGTTGATTATAAGCTGCTTCTTCGTTTTCTTCGTCTACAGTTTGAGATACAAAGAATTAAATAAATGTCACAAGTAAGTTTGTTCTACTCATTAATATAATTATAGTCATGAGCACAATTTAAATGGGAGCATCAAGTAAAAACTTGGACATATAGAGAACTTTTTAAAATAAAGTGTAAAATAAAATTTAAAAGAAAATAATAAAATCGTCGTAATAAACTCAATACTTATAAAGATACATTTTTAGTTTGTCATATATGTATGTGTGTGTGTACATACATAAAGGTAATCGATAAAGTGAATAACTAAGTCACAAAAATAAAAACCAAAACAACTGAGGAAATATTACAAACGAAACCGGCAGAAAACGGCACTGGGCACCTCTACCGTAGTACATAACTATGACTTTGAATATAGTACAGCAAATCATATAAGACATGAAATTTACGTCTAGGGATTCACATGAAACGAAATCACGAAGAGCGATAATCAAATTCATTTATACCAAGATTATACTTTTTTCTATATATGTATATATATATTATACATACATGCCATTATTGTTTTTGGTCAATTCTCAACGAGTCCACATGCGTTCTCGACAAGACAAATATAATCAATTAACCCATATTTATAGTTGTTTAAAGAAGATAACAAATGCTCTGACGATACCCTTCGACCAACCGTCTACAGGTAGGACATATAAGTATGAAGGTGCACAACAATACAGAGAGCATTGAATGATCTACAGCAGTTACGAGTGTCGGAGAGTATAACGCAGATTAATTCACAAACTCTGGAGACTTGCGGGGAATTTCGACTTAGGAATGGGTAAAAGTAATGCCACTGAATTTATCATTTTGAATGAAACCACAAACCGGAATGACTTAACGATGACATAGGTACGCCGAGAGAAAAATTTGACACGGAAACGTACAGTTTATATTATAAGGAATATACATCTATATAATACATACGCCATATGATGACTTAAATAATATGATGGATTTGGGGATGGTGATAACACTATCGTTTTAGTGGTCTTGTTTCTTGTATTTACAGACGGAACCGTTTGAATTAGAGACTTACAAAATTAATCAGTTGGATAACAGCGATAACAATATTTTACGCAGGGATAGGAAGAGAGAAACGATCAAATCGCATGTTACTATTTGGTATTCAAAAACATTTTCAAGAAATGTGAGAAGAATTTCATTTTGTTGAAAATATTATAGGTACCTCAGACTACAGTTGCGTGTCAGTAATGGGATTTAAACAGAATTCAAACAATGATAAATTGTCGCAAAAAAGTATAAACCTTTGCTCAGTTGCGTTTATTAAATGGTAAATAAAATACAGTGCCTGTTATGTAAAACTTAAAAACAAAATTTGAAACATCATCGACAAGCTGGAAATCGTGATAATGTGATATAAAAAAATTGAAGACTTAAACACTGAATATAAATTGAAAAGTTGAGTAAAGCTAAATTATTCAAAAAAACAAAATCATTTTTATAAGCATATAATATTAACTCAAGTTATGGAATGAAAGATAACTTGTTTTTAGGTGTCTCAATACAAACTTTTTTACAGTTTTTAATAGGTAACTGTTTATATGTATATATAAGCAAACTTAATCTTATGGATAAATATTCTGATGTGTTATCAGAAGAAGATTTAAAATTTAAAAACAAATTACCAGCAAAAATAAAAATAATAATAGCGTAAAATAATTTAAACAAGTAAAAAAACAGACACAAAAATAATAATTTTCAACGTGATTTCTTATTTAAATATCCATATCTGTTACATTCTAATTAAATTTGAATAAAGTTTCTATAGATTATAAACTACGAAATTAGATAAATAATGTTCATGATAAATGTATTTACATAATTTTATTTTCAAATATCAGAATATTAGCATGTGATTTACACAATTGCCATCAATTCAAATTAAATAAAAATTCGAAATTGTCATAATTAAGAACAGAGAACGTAACACTTGCATATTTGTTTTAGATAATCCAGGAAATAACAGCGTAGGAAATAAATATATTTCATAGTAAGAATATAAAACAATGTTACGTAAATATGAATTTAATTTGCATGTCTTTTTTAATTATATGTAGCATATTTATTTTGATTTATTTCTTTTCATGTTTTTAGTTTTTAAAAATTTTATTCATTTTAGATTAATACAAAATATATAGAAATTCAATATTAATGGAACTTGATTTGTATTGACAGATATAATACTGTCACGCTCGGACATGATTTTTTTTCATGATGCAGGTACCTACCTGAACTTTAAAATATAAATACCGAAATAATTTATTTTATATGTACTTTTTATTAATTTCTGCAGTAAATTTCACACCGTGTTATATCCAAAAATTTAAAAGTGAAATTAATTATTTTACATATTTGTATATTAAGTGATCTTTTGAGGTATGATGAAATATTAAGTCATCAACAAGCCAACGAATCTATGACGTGACGCGTATATTTTTAATTTTTGTAACTAGTGAAAAATAATAAATAACAGACTATTTTTGATTATATATTTTTTAATTTATGCTGTTTTTCTAGTTTGACACCTATGAGTAATTACAAAATAATACAACAAATACAACTTTGATAGCATGAGAAATACTTTGATTGATAATTTGCGTGCTATTTAGCTGTGTTTTTTATGGAACACTATCTACTTTAGACGAATTTATTATTTTATTGTCCTCTTTTTTTTTCATTCTACAAATACTTTCGTAACAAGTAATTAGTATGCTATTGTAAACATGTTCAATTAGAAATATTCTCGATACAATTACATTCAATAATGACTAATAAAATAAATATCAAACGGATTAATTAATCATACAATATCGCGATGACAAACATTGAAATAGATTTGAATCAGAATGTTTTAATTTAAATTGGAACCAATAAATCATTCATTAAGACTCAATGTATTTTAAATTATTAATTTAATGAAACATGTAGGCGATTAAGATAACAATATTTACAGAGTACCAATATATACACATTTATTAAGAGTAAAATCCAATACAAATTTAATCAATACAAATAAAAATGTAAATTATTTTTTCTTATTTTGAATGAAGTGTTGTTAGTTGACAAAATTTACAATTTCAGTAGTTAGATAATTTGTTGTACATTTCTAAAACATATACATAATATTTCTTTACTTCTGTAACTTCAAGATTATTTGTATATCATTAATATCAAGGACGTATTTGATTTGTATTATAATAATTATCAAATCTTATTATTATAGTAAAAATCTAGGAGAAATAACAAAATAATCCACATTGATTGAATTAAAAGTGACAATGATCCATTTGCTGTATTTAGACGCTTAAATTACTTAAAAAAAAACTGGTAAGTGAGATGATGGTGGTACAAGTTCGTCCTTCGTCCCTTCGGTCCTCGGACAAGATATTGGTGAAGATTGTATTAAGTTTTAAAGAAATGATGACTCATTTCTTTAGTATAAAACGATTCTGAGCAAAGCTTCAGTGTAATATAATATATTATTTATATACTGTTTACGTATTTTTCCGTTATTTGTCTGATTTTTGGTGAGTTTTTTCGTTATTAAACCCTCATAAAATATTCAATTTTTAACTCGTTAGAAATTTTCTGTTACCAAAAGATTCGAAACATGTTTTTATATCTATATTCCAAGTTTCATTGTGATCGGACACACCAAAAAAGATTTATACAGATTTTAAGTTGAAAATTAACGTAAAAAAAAGCTGGTAAGTGAGATGATGGTGGTACAAGTTCGTCCATCGTCCCTTTGGTCCTCGGACAAGATATTGGTGATGAATGTATTAAGTTTTAAAGAAATGATGACTCATTTCTTTAGTATAAAACGATTCTGAGCAAAGCTTCAGTGTAATATAATATATTATTTATATACTGTTTACGTATTTTTCCGTTATTTGTCTGATTTTTGGTGAGTTTTTTCGTTATTAAACCCTCATAAAATATTCAATTTTTAACTCGTTAGAAATTTTCTGTTACCAAAAGATTCGAAACATGTTTTTATATCTATATTCCAAGTTTCATTGTGATCGGACACACCAAAAAAGATTTATACAGATTTTAAGTTGAAAATTAACGTAAAAAAAAGCTGGTAAGTGAGATGATGGTGGTACAAGTTCGTCCATCGTCCCTTTGGTCCTCGGACAAGATATTGGTGATGAATGTATTAAGTTTTAAAGAAATGATGACTCATTTCTTTAGTATAAAACGATTCTGAGCAAAGCTTCAGTCTAATATAATATATTATTATTTAAATACTGTTTACGTATTTTACGGTTATTTGTATAATTTTTGGTGAGTTTTTTTGTAATTTTTGTAATAAAATATTCAATTAGATATAACTCATTTAAACTTCAATTGTTATAACAATTATAACTCATTAGAAATAACCTTAAAAGAAATCAGACAATATCGAAAACAATCGTATAATAATTTATTAAAGTGTGTATAAAAAAAAATCCTGACTAACGATTTTTGAACTTTTGTTAGGATAATTAGGTATGTATATGAGTAAGGTCATATTAATTTTTCAGAACTTTTTGTCAAATATTTAAAATTATATTACATAAAAACTTTCAAACAATTAGGTAAATTAAAAGTTCTATATTTAAGTCAAAAGTGCTATAATTGTTCTGAAAATGTTATCCAATATAAAAAAGTGTGTATTTGATATTGGATAAAACTTTCAAGTTTCTAGCTTCAATACTTTTCGATTTATGACTAAATACCTAAAATCTGAACAGTGAAAATCTCGTTTACGGCGGATTTTTACCAATTTTACCGTTTTTACTCAGTTTTTCGATCGTTATTTTTGATTACTGGAAAAACTATGGAGATATTGGAAAAATGACCTCTCTAAAGTACCATCTCAGTTCAATTTCGAATCTAAAAAGTTGCTGGACGAAACTTTTGGACAAGGATTTCTATACGAAAAAGTGTTTACAGAAAAAAAAAATAAAAAAAAAAATAAACATCATTGTAAAACCATAAGATCCTTCGCTTCACTCAGAATCTAAAAAAACGTTGTTGAAATCCGTTATCGTAAAATGTAATAATTGTTAGAGCTTTACATGTATATGCTACCATAAGCAGCTTTAATGACTAAAACTGACAAATTTAATGAAGTAAAATCAAAAACAAACCTGATATGTACTTTGTGTTAAAAGATACATTTGAGCTGTAGTTCAAAATTTAAACGCATACAGAAATAATTTATAAAGCAATTTAAGAAATTAAAATGTAAAAGTATTTTAATTAAAAATAAATCCTTATTTTACGAAGAAATAATCAATTTATCATATTCTACCTTAAAACTAATATAAAAAATATTTAACCAATGCAATCTTTGTAAAATGTCAAAGATGCATCAGAAAACTAGAGAAGCATCTTTTAGAAATAGAAAATTATACTTAACCAGACAGAAACTTAAAAAATTAAACAGGTATTTTCAATATTTTTTCAAAGTTTTTAGTTCAAAATAAGTCAATTCAAAAAAAAAAAAAAATTTTGTCAAGTCTGTACTCGTATAACATTATTAATATAAATTTAATCGATTTTATAAACTTCATGAACCCTCGCAAAAGCTTCATCATTATCTTATAAAAACATAAATAATGAAAATGAAAATAGAAAATACTACATTTGAATTTTTCATTAGGTATTCTTCGATAGGTTACAGCGGTTGATTGTATTATGTATAATTTGTTCAGTATTTTAAAATTTATCATTTTACTTAGTACGCTCACAATATAGTTCAACAAATGGAAAAAAACAAAATGTTCTATTATTTATTTAAACCCGATTACTTTAAATATTTATCGATTTCTGGCGAAGATAGATAATTATTAAAATATCAAATTACAAGTTAATTCAAATAATTATAGGTGTCCAACAATGTAGGAAATTAATTGCTCAATCTTTAAGTTTTCAATGACTAATTTGTGACCATAACACTTAAAATAGATTAAATTTTTAACATAAACATAAAATATGACAATATTTAGATGCTTAATTATACATTAGTTCAAATTAGCGTACGTTTCACTAAGCTAATTAACGAAAGTTTGTACTTACCAATCTCAAACTGTACGTGTTTGTCAGGAGAATCCTCTCTAAAGTAATGATCGAATTGTGGTTTTTCATATTTAGGAGTGTCATATTCACTACTCAAAAGTCCATCTTCAGCCCTTGAACCATCTGATTCAAAGCCCGCTAAATTAGGATCCATTCCAGTAGCCATGGAATGTAAGGCACCGCTGTTACTAAACGAATATACAAATATTAATACTAACTATACATTGAACTATTTCAGAAGAATAAAAATAGTATTTTCTTTTTATATAAGAAGTATATTTAACAAAAATAAAAAAAAAGTAAACAGTTTTCTTTATTGTTTTTAAATAAGGTGCTATTTGGACAAACTCGAGTTGGGTCCCAGATTTCAAAAACAGCATGAGTTGGGTCCCGATATACTTTATGTGGTACACGAGTCGGGTCCCGGTATATTTTATGGAGTAGGTACATGAGTTGGGACAAGCCTATTTGAGTTACCCAGGAGACACCACATGGAGGTTGGCTAGAATGATTAATTTTAGAAAATATTATATATTATTTAGTAATAAATATTTGTATTAAAATAAAAAATAAGTAATAAATATTTATATTAAAATAAAAAATAAATAATAAATATTTGTACTAAAATAAATATAAGCTAGGGAATAAATTTAAATGGCACTTCTTTTACAAAATTTAATCGCGTCAATTCTCCACCAGTAAAAGAAAGCATCTTTTCTTTTAAAATTTTTTCTTTTTCTACGGTTTTTTTTTTTTTATTGTGTGGCTGAGCTAGATAAGTCTAGATAAGTCCTAACACTGGTAATAACCATTTAATATACAATGACAAATTAAGGAATTAACATTGTAAAACAATTTTATTGTTAAAAATCAAAAATAATGTAACTTTTTTACAGCGGTTACCGAAAATACCCAAGAAAAAAAAACGTAAGGCACATTGAAAATATAATAAATCTAACGAATATAATATCGATTGCATTAATAAATTGTTGCGTTTAAGAAAACTATTCTGAACAATATTCAGTGGATAATATATAAATATTTATATCATTAATTTAGCTTAAAAAAAAGAAAATAATAAAAATCATAAAAAATTATTGGTTAAAATTTTAAGTCTAAAAACATCAGTATTAAACAATTTTAGATAAAAGTACAATAATTTTTGTTGATTTTATTATTTGTGAAAAATAATCTATTTTACCATTTTCGGCATTTTAAAGTGCTAATGTAAATAACAATTTACATGCGATTTCCACTAATGTAAATATATTAATTAGACACAAATGAGAAGTTTTTAACTTTTAAAATAAAGTATTGTTAATTTAATAATGTATGACAAAAAAAAAAAAAAAAAAAAAAAAAAAAAAAAAAACCACTAAGATATTGGCGGTAGAAGTTCGTCCTTCATATTTTCAGTTCTCGAACAAGATAATGGTGATGAATATATTTATTTTATAAAAATGATAAATTATTTATTTCGTAAAACAATTCTAAGCAAAACTTCTGTGTAATATATACACCTAACATTTATATATGTTATCATATAAACATAGTTTGCTATATAGTTTCCTATGAATTTCAGGAAGATAAGAATGATCTAATACTTTTTATTTCCATTTAAAGTAGGAGTTTAATGTAAAAATGATCGATTTGGTCAATGTTTGAACTAAACACAGGTTATTGTTTACGAATACGCGTGGTTCTTCTAATTTTCTAAGTCTTATATCAAGAATTCAAACTAAATTCAAGTCAGGATTCAAAGCCAAGGACGTTTAAAAACGAATTCACCGAGTCTATCTCTTTTCACAATCAAAAAAGAAAGAAAAAATATGAAGTGAATCTTTTACTAAACACAAATCATAAATGTGCTTAACATTTTTAATTTTATCAGATTAAAATTTCTCAAAAATAAGATGTTTTTAATGAACTAATATAAAAAACAAATTTTATGTTCAATAGTAATTCAAATATGGTTAAATTATTTAAAATATTACGTCAGGTCATTATACCACTTTGTTGATAATTAGTGAATATTTCAAACTCTTAACACCATTATTTTTTGTTACGATATAAATAAATTTTATAAACATTTAATTGGATGCCATATTTTACTGATTTTACTCAGGTAGACTTTTTTATGCGATATGAAAAAACTAAAACTTTTCTCTTAAGTTGAATGATGAGATTTCTAATTTTTAAAAGCTTTTATGAAGCAATTTTACATGTCATGAGGGTGGTTTATATTCATAAATAAAAAACAACACATTATTGTAAAACCAATACATTCATTACTATATTCATCTTCTAAAATATCATTGTTATAAAATCAATAGTAGAAACTAATGTTGACAATAAATAACAATTAATAAAAGATATTTTATTCATTTAATTATAACAACTAAGTTTGATAGACGATAATATTATCACACCAAATATAGATTTTACAACAGTTCATTAAATTAAATAAGAAGTATAAAAGAAAAATACATGAAGAATTTTTTTACCCATTTGTATATTGTTTGAGAAGTTGTAGCGAATAAATGTATTATACTAACAATTCATTATTTTATAACAAAGAATAAAATAGGTAATCATTTTTTTCTCGTAAATTTAAGTTAATAATTATTTAGTATGAATTTATTTGCACCAATACTTATTATAAATACACCTTGAATTCAATAAATCAAAACTAGTGGTTTACCAATTTCATTAACTGTGGAATTTAATTAACATTTAATTATTCAGACTATCTAGTATTGATCATTCGAAAATACATTATTATTATTCATAGTGTTTAAAGTGTTTAAACAATAAAGAGTTAATTTAATAACATGATAAGTGTTAATGAAAATCATATTGAATTTTTATTTTTTTTTTAATAAGTAATAAGCATTTTGACTATACTGATTCCCACGCAATGTTTAACCGCAATGTTTAACCGTATCTAATACAGTAAAACAAACAATTGGTTATTGGTTACAAACAAAAAAGGAATAAATACCACATTACACGTAGATAATAAAATAGGGAACAAATCTATAATGTTAAATATTTATTCACATCGCACAAATATTTATTTTATTGGTTATTTACGCAATAAATTGAACTCGCAATTATTGAATTTAATTGACCGAATACTTATTGCAGTATATACTATAATAAGAATGATTATGAAATAATTGATAGTAAATGATACTAAGTGTTTCTATTTCAAACGTATATGTAATATATTTGACTGTTTTTAGAAGATTTTGTGTTCCAGACAAATGGTATTAGTACAATTGAATCGATTATTCAATGTATAATCATTATTTTAATTGTAATTTAAAAGTGTAAGTAATAAATTAATTAAATTATAATATTTTAGTAATATGTTGAATACCTAAAAAAAATATTTTTATATTTAGTTTTAGTTTAAATATTTATATGTTAGACCATTATTATTCTATATTTTTATTTATAAAACTGTGTACTTTTATATTGGGCATTTCATATTGAAATACCCGATTCATTGTTAACTGTATGTTTGTAAGCTTATTAATATTCATGAAAATACTTGACGAAAAATTCTATACCAACCACTGGTGAAAAAAATCTTTATACTTTACTCAAGTTAAAACAAAGAATAATATTGTTAATTAACTATGACTATACCCAATATCATTATACACAGTTGTCAAACTGGGAGACCTATTATTTGTTTTCTAACACTTACAATTATGACATTGTACTCATATGTGATTATTTTTCAATCCTAGAGCAGAAACTTAAAAAAAAGAAAATATGCATTTGCAATTTATGAAATTTAATAAAACAATTATTTTTACAGTAAGAATTTATAAGAACTAAATCAATTTAATTTTCTTCTATATTAGCTTTGCATTAGTTTAAAAAATTATTATATTAACAAAACCTTATTGTATAAAAATATATTTTTTTTAACTATACATTCAGTATTTAAATTTATAACAAATTAGTTATTCTTAAATTGATTAAAATACCTACATTTTTCACAGTTTAAGCAGTATAATCATTGTAATAATTTTAGTAGTAAATACATTACTTACATGGAAAATATTTAGCTACGGATAAACATTTGAACATTGAGAATAAAATAACTATAAATTAATAGTATGTGCTGTTCATTTTTGTCACGTACAATTTTTTTTAATGCCATTAAAAAAAAAAAAAATTGATGATTATTTTATTAGGTATCTACTACATAATATAAAATGAAACTTCTCAGTATTTAAATTAGAAAATCTAAGATTTGAACCTTACTTTATTTTAATTAAAACCTTTACCTAATAAAGAATTAAATAATTTATTACTATGTACACTATACATAAGTTATTTACCTAGATGTTTGTTGACTGGTGGTTGGCGGACTCATTGCACTATCAGAATCTGTTACATCTTTAAGATCATCTGTCTTTTTAAATTCCTAAGTAAATAATTATAACATGATTTAGTAATCAACTTACTTAAAAAAAAATAATAATAACATATATGAAATACTTATGATAGTAAAAATAGTTTACCGTCTCTTGATCTCTGGATTTAATCGATGTAGTAGATTGTTTTCTGATGGATTTTGGAATTGACTTGAGTGGTATGTGTATGAGCGATCGACTGGTATTTCGATGAACTGCAAATGACAAATGTGATGATTTGTATAAAATTAGCCTATTAAATTGATTTAAAATGCGATCATCGAGGTTAAATCTTAATTAAGACAAATAATCTGTTATGATCCTTGTAGATGTAGACCCAAGATCAATAAACCAGGACGGTCGTTACATTATGATTTGATTGTAAATTCATAGTGTTCCTCACTGAGTTGACCGAATTTGTATAACATTGACCTTGTAATAGATACTTTTTAATAATAATTTTTTTTTTTTTTTTTTATAGAATACATTGTTTGAGTTTCATTTACTGTTACTGATATTGTCCGTGCTGAAATCACGATTCATTATCATTTGTCAAACGATAATAATAATAAATAAAACAACTTTTTATTTTAAAATTAAGCTTTGAAAAGTTCGATTCCCATTTAGAAATAAATTCAATTAAAATGTAGGCCAATTCATTCTATTTTGACTAATAGTTTGTATTGACTCATTTGGTTAGTTATTGAATTCTCAGACATACTACTTTATTTAAAATTTCAATGTATATAATCATGAACTCATATTAAGTATTCTTCAAATTTCTACATCAATGCGTGTATACTATAAATACTTGAAAAAAGTACAACTTACTAGTATAATCATCTTCACTAAACCGTCTATTTCCCGGTTTAGGAGATCGATCACTAGCGAATCTGGACAAATCGAATCGATTGGCGTTAGATCCACTAGAAACCCCGGCGAATACTCGTTCCATTTCTTCGTCCAGATCGTGTGTATCTTGAGGTGCTTCATTAGTGGAACTATTGTTCTCAGCCTGTAATAACATAATTATTAAGTGAATAAGTAAATTATTATCGTAAATTTCAGTAATAAAATAGTAAAAATTATGAATTAAGTGAGGAAAACAAATATAATATACGCATAAATTTATTTTTATACAATTGTGCGATTATGTGGATAGAAAAGTATTTTATGGTCAAAGAGAATAATTTTACGTAATCAAAATGTATTAAAATTTAAAATGAAATTAAAAAAAAAAAAGTGGGCTCGATAGAAATATTTTTTATAAGTGTTTATTTAAAAAATACCGAAAACAAACTGATTAATTAGTGAGCGTGAGCACCGTATGGATAATTTTATATACAAGTCAATACTAATCAATTCGATCGACAATTTCGAAGATTTGATGACCCCTTCATTAATTATTTTTCAAATTATCATAAGAATTATTTACGCCTAGAGTGATTATTTTGTTTAAGTAGAATAGAATGTTTGAATGCTTTTCGACTTGACATTAAAGTAAGGTAAAGAAGTAACGACATGTCTGCTGATGGGTGAGACATATCATTATTCATCACCGATGAAGTAAAATGCACAAGAAGTGTAGAATTAACAATTTACGCACACCCTTTTATATCGTGGGTGATCGATTGTTTATCGTAACCATTGTTATAGTTAACGCTCAGAAATACAATATTACGAGGTTTGGAGGGATTGAAAATATCACGCGATATAATTTGATGTAGTGTATAGATATATGTAAGTATATAAGATATTGTGGTAATATTGATTGCATACCCAACTCATCAATTACATGTACAGTATATAACATTATGTTAATTTAGAATCATGAAATACTTAACATTAACTTTATATAATGTCATTGACATTAGAATAACGCGAGGAATACTAGAATGATTAAAGACAATAAAATGCAGTTTTAAATTTCATTGTTACTTGTAATTTATTATAGTTTAAATTGATTTACAAATATATATATATATATATATATATATCATTATCATAAGCATTAAGTATTATTTAATAATATAAATATCATCTTTTGAGGCTATGTAAATTTTGATATAGTTTTCTCTTAACCAAAGATGAATTGGAACGTTCAACTGTTTAAGTACTTAGTATTAACTATAATATACGAACTACTGTACACCCTGTTCTTACCAATTATAGACTGTGTACAATGAGCTCAAATAATTAAGTTTGACATTTTTTATGTGTATGCACTTATTATTTAATTATTAAGAGCCATACGTTTCTTAAAATAATTGTATAAGTTATTCGACACATTAAAAATCGTTTGAAAAAAAAAGTGTGGTTGATAAATGATAAAATTATAAAATATTGAAATATCTAGGTCCATTAATTCTGGTGTATTGACTAAATAACTTAAGTCAATTTCATGAAAATCACGTATACGTAATATGGCAAATTTCACTGTTATTACGGTAGCTTTTTCTCAAATACAGGAAAATCTTTTGACGAGAATAGAGAAAAATGACCTGTTTTAAGTACACACAGAAAGCAATTTTAGAGAGGCTGAACGTAACTTTTGGACGATATCTTCTACTTGAAAAAGTGATCGAAGAAAAAAATAAACATCATATAATAAAAACAATTGATCCTTCACTTCACTCAGCATTTTAATTATATTATGTTATATTCGATTATTATTATTATTTATTATTTAATATTAAAGTATAGACTTAGTCTCGATTACTGAATAATTATAGGTTATATCATAATATTCCCTAAAAATATACTTCATTTTCCAAAAAAAAACTTTATAAAACTATTAAATAAATATATATTTTTTTAAGGTGACGCAGTTCAATATAAAATAGTTATAACTTACAGAGTATAATAAGTCGATAGAGTTTATTTATAGTTAGAGGGCTATAAAGGTACTTAAAATTATTATTTCATGAAAAAGCGAGAAACGACGATTGAATTACGAATAAACAATAAATAATTTGTTTAATTTACATTTAAGTGATTTTCGTTATTTTCATTTATATCGAAAAATAAAAATGCTATAGAAACTTCAGACTCAAAACAGTACAAAATCAATAATAAAACTGTACTAATTTTAATGTTATTTTTTTTTTAATTTTAAAGTTTTTAGTTCTTATTGAAAAAATCACACATTTCATGAAATGAAAACGAAAAATAATGTGTAATTTTTCGTAGTACCTGTCATTTAGTCAAAATGTAACGCTAATACAAAAAAATAACGTTAAAACACTAACAAAAAAAAAAAAAAAAAAAAAAAAAAACAGAAAATTCCATATTTACTTCAGTTTAAAGTATTGTTATAAAAGCTAGTACAATTATGGTACAGAAAGTTGGTTCTTCGTGGTTTCACTCTAGCGTTAATATATTAGTGATGGGTGTTCAGCGCTTAGGGTGATATTGTTATAAATTTGAAAATAATGAACAAACCATTACATACAAAAAACGATTTTGAGTGAACACCTCTGTTAAAAATTGTACCACTAGTTGATTAAAAAACATTAAAATCCATAACAATTTTACATGTAAATGATAGGTTAAATGTTTATGTCCTTATGCTTGGTCTATTACCAATGAGAATTTCGAAAAATGACCTTTCTAAAGTATTTTACCAATTAGATGAAATCTCTAATCTATATAGAGGTTGAATGAAACTTTTGTATCATTTTTATTATTAGAAAATGAGGTTCCATACATGAAAAACACATCATTGTAAATCTAGAATAGGAACAAAAACCATGACATTCTTCGATACACTTGGAAAAACTCAATAAATATATTTTTTGTAATAATAGTTATTTGAGTCACAATAAAAATATTTAATCGAGTCAATTTTTTAACAACGTTGAACATTATATGAAACCAGAAAAAAATGTAGTGAACTATTTGGAACAAAAACGTTGAGTATATTTCAAGATTACAATTTTACCAAGATAAGACCTTGAATAAAAATGACGAATTTCCAATATTTTTAAAGTTCCAACATGAGAATAATGCGAGCAATTTTTTTTTTTAAATACATTATCAGGTATGAGTAAAATACTATTTTTATTAATTGATAATAATTACAAGTTTTATTTAAAACTATTAATTTTGAACTTACGACAAAATACTAAACAGTTTCATAAAAATGCCGTTAACAACATGTGTTATATCCTTGCTCATTAGCATTTATAAAAGGGCTAAATAACATTTTTCGACTATTCCTACATTTTGAGATCACGAAAAACTGTAATTTTTTTAATAACTCGTAATTTAAAAACAAAGAATTTTTTACACAATTTAATACATAGTTACAAACCAATCATTTTCCCAAAAGTTAAAAAAATAACTGTATATATTCCACCTAAAAATGCTGCCAAACGATATTAATATTCGACACAAGTATTTATTATATCAACCCATATAATACACAATATTTAGAATTTACCTACATCAAAACGGAATTATTTTTTAGTTTTGATTTAGATAATATAAAAATTTAATTAAATAAGATTGTTCGTAAATCACTAATGATACATAGTTTTGAAAGTTAGGCATATTTTAATACAATTATTGATTAATCGTAACCTGATTTTTTTAAAAACCAATTAATAAAACAGTTCAAAAAAAATTCTACACAAAATAATTACCTACAAGTTTATAATTTACTTTGGTTATTAAAATACATATTATGAACTAAACATTATACATAACTGTAATATTTTTGAATAGGAAAATGTTAAAGTGTAAAACTCCCACATAAATGATAATACAAAAATTAAAAGTTTATATATCTATTGGTTGATAATTTATTGTTAATAGTCTGGTATATGATACGTAAAAACAGAAATTCCAACAGTTAATACATCGGTAAACAATATTATAATCTTATACCTTCATAAAGTCTCGTGAGTATTTTTTTCCTATTAATAATTCTATAGCACTTGAAATAGATTTAAAAATGGTACATGCTTGAGTAAGAATATCACGCAACATAAAATTAAAGTTAATGTCCATTTATACTTGTAGAGTAAAACTCAAACATTTTATAATGTGAATAATAAAAACAATTAATTAATACTAAAATGATGTAATTAACTGATAACCTTTTGACATCAAATAAATTTTGCTCTTGAAACCAATTTTTTTTTTTGGAAAATACAATTCAATTTTAGTTAAATTTTTCTATCATTTTCTTAGGCTAAAAGAAATAGTCCATAAAATTATTTATATAAATAGTTTGTAGGTAAGGAACTTTTTTAAATGAAATATATAATTATAATTTTTTTTCGAGTTCTACACGGATTTCTAAAAATAAAACTAACAACATTTAAAGAACACATTATTTTTGCAAAATAAATGTTGATAGTTTTGTTAAAATTTACAAACATGATAAATCTGCAAATTCACGTTGTTATTGATATTTATTAAATGTAAGAGATTTCTCATATTTCTTTGTAATCAGTTATTGAATTATGTTAAAAAGAATGAGTAATATTAATTAAAGTTTTTTGAAAGGTAACACGATTGTAATATTTTTTCTGCAAACTTCCCTACATAACGTTATTACACAAAAAAATACTAAAATAATAATAGTATATTATTTATCAATATCAAACGTATCAATTAAAAATAATAATAGTAATATGGTATGATTAAATTAAAGAGTATAAAATGATCATCGAAAAATTGCATCAATTATTCATAATTATTTGAATGCTTTTATTCATGAAGTATCTACTCGAAAATCTTAGTATGAAGTGTTGATTTAAGTGTTGAAATGTTTGCGTGTACTTGGTAAAACAGAAAAAATAAATCTAAGCCGGCTCAAACAAGATGCCGACAGTAAAACATTGTACGATTATTTATGGGACAATAGTAAAAATATTTAATGGATCTAAATAACGATTCACATATTATAGTATAACATACATTTCATAAATATCGTAAGGAATGGCTGAACAATTTTAAACAGACAATAGTTTGTGTACAATGTTCGTACATATTATAGGTCAAGGACAAAGACTGAATTCACAGTCGCGGTGATACTTGCTGCACAACGTTGACTTCGAGTTCAAGGTGAATGATTTTTCTTTCAAGACCAAGGTTACACTCAACGTACACGTAGATGGCAGACGATGCCCCGGAGACCGGCTTTGAGAGTTCGTCGATCCAAATTGAATGCAATGTAATTTTTCTTAGACGATCTCCATACACGAACACACCATACATGAATAATATCATACAATGAATTCGCCAAATTAAAAAATTCTATACAATATGCAGGTAACATCACGTATACAATGCAGACGTACATTATTTATTCTCGATGACTATGTTCAAAACCGTTTCGTGGGAATATGGTCACGTTTCCTTTAGCTCTATGGCCATACCTACATATTATATTATGCATTTTAATACCATTAATCAATAAATACGCATTTATGGGAAGGAAGGTCAAGTTAACCACGACACCGATAAAAAAGGATAATCAAATACAAATGTTTAGATACATATTAATAAAGCATTAATATTAGTGTAGTACGCATGACTTTTTATTTGAGAGAGAATGACTTGAGAATAAACAACACTTAAGTGACCAACGAGACTATATTGGATAAGAAACTGTGGGTAATATTTTAGTTTTGAACTGATTCAGGTATGAATCTTGAGTATTATTTTGAGGATAGCCAGATCGTTTTTACATTTTTTTTCGAAAGAAGTCCAAACAACTAATCTAACCAATATTAAATTAAAAATTAACAAATATATTTAATATTCTTTTCATAAAAATAAATAAAATGTTTCATCGAAAAACAGTCTACATTTAAAATGTTTTCTTAAGTGGACTAATGCAGAATGTACACAAAACTATAGCATTTTTGTAAACAAATAATTATTGAATAGATATAACTTATTTGAAACACATAGGTAATACTTCTTTAAGAAGAGTAGTATATTTTTATGACTGTTTAGCAACACTGTAAATAGTAGGTAAAGTTATTTTCATTGTTATGTATTACAAAATTATAATACAAGTATAAAAACTCTCCAGTCTTACGATTTTTTTCAGTATTATTATATTAAGTAATACATGAGTAAAGTTACCGCATATTTTGACCTCTAAATATCGCGAATTCAAATTTTGATTACATAAAAACTTTCAAAAACGAAGAATTTTCCATGTTTTATAATTGGTTAAATTTTTGTTAAGATATACAAGTAGCGTATTGTTAATATTCGGTAAAAATCCTAAGTGTCGAAATTTATTAATTTTAGTGTTATGACTAAATAATGACCAAAGATAATTTGTAAGAAACTTTATTTTATCGTGTTTATGGCAGTATTTTCAAATATTGAATACATTTTTGTAAACAGAAAAAAATTGCTTGTCTTAAATAGATAAAGAAAACCATTTCTAATTTATAAAAAGGCTGCAAGTAACTTTTGGACGATGTCTACAAATCAAAAGAATGGGTTTAAATAAATATTTTTTTAAAGGAAATCAAAATAAACATTATTGTAAAACTAAATGATTTTTCATTTAACTAAAAGTCTAAAAACATCTAAAAACAAAAGCACAGATTTGGCCGTAAGAATAGATCAGATTTTTCAGAACTCCGCAGAATTTTATTATTAATTTGTAAGTGAAAGAAGTGGTTAAATATGACATTAAGAAAACGATTCTGAGTAAAACTCGATGGACTGTAGAAGTCATAAACCATTAAAAATTTAGTTTTCATTTGAGATTATTGTTTGTGAATGATATTTGAAAACATATTTAAAAACTTTCTATTTTACAAACAATTTTACTTCAAATGTTTATAATAAAATCACACTGAGGATTTTTGAGACTTTATAAAGAATATTAGAATACATATAGAGTAATGGGGATATATTATACGTTCACACAATGGCGAAAATTACGGTTTTAAAATTTTAATTGTGAATTTAAACATAATATTGTCGATTATCCTTTAGTTACATTGTATCCCTAAAATTATATCGACTTTATTATGTGTGACAAGATAAAATTTTTAAGATTATCCTTACCCGAGAAATAATAGATTATGTAATTTTAAGTTTAGAACTTGAAGACTTAAATTTAGAGTCTCGCATATAATAAATATGTTTACTATTTACAGAATGTAAAGAGAATAGAAATAGAGGTTATGATAAAAAGAGTTATACGAGATCTTGTGAACGTTATTACTTTATATTGGTTGTACAAAACATCGATTAGCTTTATTTTTGTTGTATTTACATAGGAGTATTCATCGTAAATTATTATATACATTAATTTTTATTGGATGTACATAGTTAATTAATAGTGTAGTTGATAAAATATAAATAAATTTTGACTTCAATAGAGCAAAATTTTACATTTAAATGCATTTTTGGGAAAAGTAAAAATCAACTTAATTTTGAAGGCCCTTAAAATTAGTTTTCAATTAAATAAAACACTCATATCCTTCACTGGATTTAACTGAGATATATCAGCGATAAACCTTAGTAAAATATAAAATAATAGAGGTCTTAACACAGAAGGATTAAGTCTTCTTAGCCTCCCTAAGTACGATATAAATGTAATTTTGATTGGTCGTTAGATTAATATATGCTTATTTTATTTGTTCAAAACGTATTACGTTAAATTTATAATACCATTAGCATAACTTGGGAATTTTTCAAAGGAGGAAAATAGAAGACTTTTAACGTTATTTAAGTATTTTTTGAACCTTGGACAAGATATGAGTAGAGGGTATTGAATTATGAAAAAACGATGAATAATTTCTTAAGTAAAACAATTTTGAGCAAAGCATCAGTGTAATATACATATACCCGAGTATCTACTATTATCGTATTTTAATGGTTCCCGTTTAATTTTTGGTAAGTTTTTCATCAAAACATTATCAAAATAAATTTTAACACGGAAGGATTTCTTCAACTAAAAAATCCAAAACATGTTTTAGGAGTCAATTGATTTAGATCCTTGAAATAATGTTAATTTTTTTTCTGGAGAAACTTTTTGGTAAATTAAATTTTGTCCAAAAGTTTCATCAAGAAATTCTACAGATCAGAAACAGCATGTAAATAGTATTTTCTGGCGTGACGTAAAAATGCCGAAAAGCCGAGTAAAAACAATTTACTGTTAACGACCCTTACACTAAATTTATTTTAGTTATTTAGTCACAACTCCAAAAGTCTTGTTGCTAGAAACTTGACATTTTAATAACATATTGATGAAGTATTGTTATGTACTTGACAAAAGTTTCAAATAAATGAATACATTTTGGGCTAAAAAAATAACTTTGAAAATACTTTGTTTTTGAAATTATCAATAGTAACACTTTAAAGTTTGACAAACATTTTAAATGATCATTCTTTTGTCAAGTATGTAATAATGTGTTTCATGAACTAAAATCGATGAAGTAAAAGTTTGATTTACAAAAAATTTTACAGTTTTTTCTCGATTTTTCGGTCGTATTTCTGGACATTAGATGAAACTATTGAGAAGAGAGTAAAATAAACCCTTATAGTACTGTTTACAAGTAATTTTTGATCAATAGAGCTGAAGGACGAAACTTTTAGATAAAACGTACTGCCCCAACAAGTATCTCCAGGAAAATAAAAATAAACATCACTGTAAAATCAATAAATCCTTTCCTACATTCAGAATCAAAAATAAGAATATATATATTTTATGCACCTAAACATTTCATCAGTTTGTATTGAAATGATTATTTATGATTTAAATATACTATTAATTAGATGCATACACAGATATATAAAACAACTAGATAGCCATAGCTGCCTCAATGAATAAAATTGAAGTCTAGAATCCATATGCGAACAGGGCAAAATATGATTGATTAATCCATGGCATTTTATATTATTCCATGAAATATAATTTTTCTGTGATTGAAACCACAGATATATAAAAATGTTGTTTTATGTATCTGTTATCTTTCTATATGGATTCGGATTGAAACACAATTGTTCGATTATAATTTATAAACTATAAACTATAAAGTGCAATTCAAGTAATTCAGCATCATGGTGGTTTCTTGTTCTGTGTCTGGTTGTGTCAATAGGAGACTGAAAGGAAGCAAAGTTAATTTTGTTTCGTAAGTTATACATTGTTATATCTTATGTAAACTTATAATTAGTTAGGTTATTAAATTGGTTTAAAAAAAATTATGGAGTAATTAAATATTTCACGGATTAATCAATTGCATTTGCCCTGTTCGCATATGGCTGTCAGGCTTAATAGGTCTTATGAGACTTTATCACTGAGTCGGCTATCTAGTTGTTTTATATATCTGTGGATGCATAGTAATAATATTACGGTAAACCAATTCGTAAATATTGATCATTACTAATTTGGTTTGGAATCGACTATTGATCATCAATTAATCATCGACTGATAGTAAAAATTAGCCAATAGATTTATTAATTTATACGTCATTACTTACTAGAATTGATCATTTATCATGTGAGCTTATCAATAGTCAAAAGACTAAAAATTAGTTTACAAACAGTTTCACAATATTCAAATTTAAAATAAACAATAAACAACTAAAGCATAAAGTATTTTTAGAATTAAATATATTAAGTACATGAAATTAATGTGGACAAATATTTTAATCATTTTCCCCTTTTTTTAGAAATTTTACCGATGGAAATATCAAAAAATATCTACTTTAGAAACAATAAAAATTAAAAGCAAAATGCATCATTTAAAATATTAGAATTTTAAATAAATAATTTACCACTAGTAATAATATGTCTACACGTTTTGATTATAATTATTTTCAAAATTATTTAAATAACACGTTCATAACTCAAGTTATACATATTTACTATATTACAAGACTAAATAACTAAAACTTAATATAAGCTAATCGCGAACGCTTATATAAATATAATCAAAATCATATACATGATTAAATAAATACATACATAACTCAATACGTAGTATTTCAGTAAATTAATTCAAATACGATTTTTTACTGTCAATAAAGAGTTAAATTTTTTTAAATTGCTCTTTTTATTTGATTATTATAACAATCGATGAAGCAATAACTTTGTTTAAATGTATTAGAATAAGTGGTGTAAATTCACAATTACATAAAATGATACGAATCATGTAGTTGTAAAAAACGAATAAATTGTTGTAGGACATCATCCTCTTATACCTGTAATAAAGAAGGCCTTGGCCTGTAGTATGAGTTAGTATTTTGTATTTTGTATTTTGTACTAATAAAGTATCGGCTAATGCGATAATTAATTATTATTAATGACATATTGATTAACGATATCAAAGTAATTTAATAATAAAACAATTTTTGTATGTAAAAATCAATAATTAGGTCACCGAATAAAGATGAAAATAAAATATTGGTGTAATAATAATCAAATAAATAGTTAAAGTGAATGATACAGTAATCAGGATACAATTTTTAATCCAAGTTCTAAATAAAAATGCAGACTAAAATTAATTTAGAATTTAATTTGGCAAAGAAAAGATTTTAGGTAATAGAAACAGAAACCATTATATATACACACACATATATATTGTAATACATTTATTATTAAAATTTGTTTATGAATAGAACTTATATTAAAGTATAATTTAATGTAAATAAAACTATTGTTTCATAGTTAAATAATTAAATATATTTTATTCATACTGTATAAATATACAGCAATAATGATACACAAGCGATATGATGTCATACTTCATGTTTAACACCAGAATTTCTCATAAAAACATTAGCTAAAATTGACTCTTTTTTTCACAAAAAAACACTCATCATGTATAATTATGTGTGTATGTCCCTGCGTGCATGCATGCGTACACCTTTGTGTGTGTGTGTGTGTGTGTGTGTGTGTGTGTGTGTGTGTGTGTGTGTGTGTGTGTGTGTGTGTGTGTGTGTGTGCATGAGTGTGAGTAAAAAAAGGAAGTGCTACAATTTTAATGACATTAAAACCATTAATTTATTTATATTTTATCAAGAACAAAAACTAACCATTTAAAATATATCTCATTAAAGCTACTTAATTACTTAAAAAAGTAACACACTGCAATGAAAATATTAGTTTTCTCAATAAACAACTGATGCTTTTTAATACTTCATTTACATATACTTTTCGTGACAAAAATACGAAACTTGGATCTCAAAAGATAACACTTATTTAATAATTATAGTACTTAAGTGATATATATATATTATATATACAATATACATTAGGCACAACCGAAGGAATAACACTATAGCTATTAAAATGGTTATTATATTTTAAACAAGAGTGATTATCTATAATTGAAGTATAGGGTTCTGGATTATACAATGTTTTTTTTCACTAAAAATACTTACTATTTCGTAATAATCATGAAAAAAAATTATAGTATTTGAAACGATGCAGATATGTTATAACGGTAATATTCATGGCATCAGAGAAAAACGGCGCGAAATGTTTTCAAACTATGCACACGGAACATTGGGTATGCATTATTATGATATAACATAGTATAAGAATCGTATATTATGCTATACGTGAATGATTTATCGTTATAGTCAGTGCGATTTTTATTGTTCACACATAAACTTACGGCACTTACTTTTTTCATGATCGGTTTTTTTTTACTATATCGTAACGAGAAACGTTTTATCGTTGCTATTGTGTGTGGAAAAAAAAAATTATATAAAATGAAATGAAATGAAGACACGCTCGCGTGTTACAGGTAGTGACTGCGATCGTAGCGTGCAGTTTTGGCGATTTCGCACCTGCCGCCGTCGATCGGAACGTGGCCGGCGGGGACGGGACACGTGACGGAAGTGAGGCGAGGAGGAGACGGTTAGAAAACCCGAAATTTCACCATGCGGCGGTCGCGAGTCGGGGAAGAAATAAAATCCGACGGCGACACGATATATTATACACGTACAGCAGCAGCGACAACTACAACGGTGTTTTGTAATGAAAAAACGAAACCGTTTCGGACGCGACGACGGCGCCTAAAGCCGTTTTGGGGGACGCGCACTGAATGGCGGGGCACGCGCGCATGACCGACACCGTCAGCGGCTGTGGGCTTGGTGGTGTCTTGGCGCCGTCGTCAGACGGCGCGGGAAACGCACAGTGGGCGAGGGAACGCGCGGGCACGGTACCCGGCCTGCGCCGTTGGCACGCGGCCCTTTTCCCAGCTGGTCCCGGGGAAAAGCGCGGCCGACAACAGCTGTGCGTGACCGTCACCGCCGACCATACCCTTTCGCAAAGGCGCGCGCGTGGGGAGTCGGCGGTAAGTCTCAAGGTCGGCAGCGGCAGCGCGCAAGCTCGATAACGACCAAAAAAAAAAAAATAATAATAATAATAACAACAACAACAATAAAATTACAGTAATTTTATTAATAATTATTGTCACATCATCATTATTATTGTTATTATTATTATTTATGCATCATTATATGCGCCGTCGCCTGCTCGACGGTTACATGCGTAGGTTACATGTATACGGTCGTTTGGGGACGAATTCGTGACTCTCGTGCCGCGGACAGGTGGAATTCCGACGTTAGACAAAATATTTTTCGCTCGTGTAGTTTTTGTTTTGTTTTTACACGCGTCGTGGACGATTCAGACGTGGATCTAAAAATCCAAGTTGAGAGGGGCATATAGACAAAACAGATCAAAAAAACATACATTTATTACTCTTTTATACGCCTTTCCTCCAGTTGGGTAGGAACAAAATCTCTTATTTTACATTTTATTTCTTGAAGAGTATGTAATGAGTGACCTTGTTTTCAAGGAAAAATATATTATAAAAGGTAAATTAAGATACACACCCGTCGCATTTGTTTGTTGATCATATCCAGATATGGCCACTTTCCTTGCATATCATTCACCGCTCGAAAGTGAAATACTTTCAATTTTTTTTTTAGTTATCCATCTAATTGTACAGTGCTGTTACTTTTTGGGGACAGTTCGAATTGTTATTTCGTATAGTTTTTGTATATTTTATATTCGAATATATCTACTTACACCGCGTCGCGTCTTACATACACATATCTAACCAATCAGTAATCAGTAATTTATCATAATAATGTCATTCGGATAAAATTTCTAATTTAATTAAATTTTTCCAATCTATTTATTATTCTATATATACACGATTGATAAAAATGTATCATGACCGTCACGTGTTAACCAAACGCGTAGGTACAGTGGTGTATATATGACTTACACATTTAAATTTAAAAAATAAATATAAGAGTATATTCATAAACAAGACAAATTTCGAAAGCTTTAGTTCTTACATTATTGTATTCCGCCCAATCATATAACTAATTCAAAATAATATATACGTGTTTGCGTGTTCGAGAATACAATATACTATTTGTCATTCACTCTATAAGTATCAGATATTTCAATGAAAATACCTGTAGTAACTTAATTGAAATAATTGCTTTATTATACTAAAACACATTCGAAAACTGGTTTGCCTACTTACTAAAATGGAAAGTTATACATTACTTCTACTTGAACAGCCAATTTATAATATCAGTGAAACAATGTTTGTATTCAAAATGTATGGAATAAAATATTTATTTAGACTTCCGGAAAATATAGGAAATTAAACTTAAACATCAAATTACAATTGTAAATATTAATAACTAATTATTATAAGTTGAACAAAAACCATATGAGTGTCAAAAAAAACGAACTTGCATCATGAAGACGTATAATTCGCTACTAGGACAAAAAAATGGAGATGGGTGTATTGAATTTTAAAGAAACGATAAATATTTTCTTTAGCTAAACGATTCCTCGAACGATTCTGACAAAAGCTTGAAAAATTTTTCTCAAGCCTAAATTAGTTTAATTGGCGGATTTTTTTTTTTTTTTTTTTTTTAAACGAAATTACAAAAAAAATTTAAAAAAAAGAGGATTTTTTCGGTTAAAAGATTCAAAACATGCTCTATCTGTAACCAAAAATGTATAATGATTGGATGGTCTATTCATTTTCAAACACAATTTAATTTAAAAATTTATGTAAAACAGTTAATTCCTTAAAAATTGTATAATAATTTACCAAAACGTCTATAAAAATATTCTGAGCCACGATTTTTTTAGAATTGTTAGTTAAGTATATGAGAATGATCATATTAAATTTTCAGAACTTTTTGTCTAATTATAAAAATGTTATTAAAGATTAACTTCAAAAACGATATATTTTCAAAGTTATTTTTGAGCCCAAAAGTTGTTAACTTTTTTTAAACTTTTTTTAAGTTCCTAGTAACGCATCATCAATATTTGGTGAAAACCTTAAGTTTCTAGCAAAATTATTTTTGGAATTATTACTACATGACAAAATATGATTTAGTGAAAGTTTTGTTAACGGCAAACGATTTTAACTCGGTATTTTAAGGCAGTTTTTCCTCACGCCTGGGAAACACTATTGAAAGGAAAGAAAAATGAACCCGCAAATTACTGGTATCTAAATGCGATCTTTGATCTATATATTTACAGGATGAATTTTTAGATGATATAAACGTACCAACAAGTGTCAAAAAAAAAAAAAAAAAAAACAGAAATAAATGTCGTTGTAAAACCAATAGATCTTTCACTTCACTTAGAATCTAATACTTATTTTATTATATTTATGTATTTACTTATTTATTCAAATATTTTTGTAGGCATTCTGCCAAAAATCATTTGTCAAAACTAGTTAAATGCCTACAAATTTTAAAACGTTAAACGCGAACGATATAAACATAAAATAGTATTACATGTGATAAAAATCGATAAATCCATATAAATAAATAAATAAATATGTATATATATATATATATATATATATATATATATATATATATATATATATATACATATGTATATTCATAAACGTAAAAAAGACATCATAAGTTTTAGATAAAAGAAATATATTCAACTATAAAACTAATAAAATGTTTTCTGAGTAAAGACGTCCATTCTGCATATAAACTATAACTCACTAAAACTAAATAATGAAGTAAAACAAATAATATTTAAGAACAGTAACCAAAATGCAGTCGTTTAAATGCTGAGTCATTTAAACAGCGTCAACTACTAGACTAAACAAAGTAGCGGCAAAATATTATCATCAAACTGATGATAAAAAAATAAAACTTTTACAGACATTTGTACAATTATCCAAACTAGATTATGACTATATACTTCAAATACACCAAGGATTGAGAGGTGGACTTACAGTCTTTTACAATCAATATATCTAATGTAAAAATGAGAATTTATATTAGGTACTCAGATTCAAATATACTATTACTTAAAAAGTATTTAAATTAAATAATAGGTTAAAATACTAAAGAAAAAAACACGGGATAAGAGTTTACGGGAGCTTAAGTGTTTGTTATTTTTCAAAAATGTTAAGCGACAATAATCAAAGTGTTGGGACTTTTTTAAATATAGTAAATTATGAATTGTGAGTACTTAAAATTGACAAACTTTTCTAACGAAACTTAAAAATGTCACGGGTTTTAAATTTTTTACTTTTCAACGAGAATATAGTTTTTTTATATGATACATGTGAACTTTCGAATACTCTGTAAAATAGTTCTAAAAACATCAGTATGTCAATAGTTAGTTTTTCATTAAAATAATATACTATATATAAAACAATTTAAAAATTGTAACGTATAAGTAATGGTGCATTTTGTTTCACAAGTTTTTTGAACATTTAAAATTGTGTATACTTACGCGAGTTATAAATCGTATTAAAAAAACATATGCCCTAATATTTGTTTTATATAAGTAACAAATGAAAAATAAGTAAAAAATGAAATAATTTATTTAATTTACACAATTATACTGTGTTCCAAGATGATTCGAAAAATGCAATAACTTTTCTTAAACTGAATATTTATTTTTTAATTAATTAGTACTCTATTACAGTTCTGTAACAATAATATTTTAAACATTTTTTTTTAATTTTGCGCCTCCAAATTCAAAATTTATAATTGTATTTATTAACATTTTAATACTTAAAATTCAAATGAATTTTCATCCGTTAATTATCTACAATTTTTAAAGTTATTTGAAAATAAAGTAATATATTGTTTATAATCAAATATGTAGTGAAAAAATAAATCAGTATCACTAATTTATTGAAATTACCTTATAAAATATCGTAATATTATTATTGACTACACCTTTAATTAAATTAACATTTTCAAACATTTTGAAAAATCACAATAAATAAATAACGGTGTTTTAAACATTTTATCACTATTTTTTTTTTTTTTTTGGTTTTTTAAGGGTGGAGTAAAATTAAAAATTTTTAAATTTAAATTCCGAAGAAGTAATTTAATACGTTTTTATTGTAGCATAGTCCTACTGTATTCACTGAAAAAAAAATTGAGAAATGGAATGATGAATGGAACAAAAGTTGTTACATTTGATGAATTATCTTGAGACCCAGTATATAGATTAATGCCCATAGACTTCCACTGTTACTAAAGAGAGGCGCGCTAATATAATTAATATGATAAAATAGGACGGGAAAAGTAAAGTTTAATTATATTAATTTATTAGTTGCATATTAGTATTGTGAAATTATACATTTTGCAATTCACACTAGTCAATTTAAAAAAAAAAACATAACAAAAGCGTCGTGGATACATATAACAATTAATAAATAACCTAACCCGTTTTTGAATTGCATGAACGTACAAACCTTCTTTAAGTCAACGTAAGCTAATTTATTCAAGGTATAAGACTGGGAAGGGCTAACTAATATAAACAATTTTACAATTGTATTATATAATTTTGTAATTTTCTCTAAAATTACAGGGAACATACAAAAGTTGATCTGTATAAAGCACTAATATATTTTTAAATAACTGAGAGTTTTTATGGACATGAAATTTAACAAATAAAAATATACAGTAAAATTAGCATAAGATGCTCCATCTTAAGACGCTTTCCTGCATAAGACATTGTTTTCCACTGGTCCCTAGCTATTTCCTTAACAAGTCAATGTAAAAAACACCTGTGAAGAAGCTTGATTTTTGCAATGAAATAGGATTAAACGCCCGTTTGTTAGGCAGATGATGATAAATTATACTTCTGGATGATAATCAAAATTGATGTTTTAATCATTTATTAGTACTTATCGAATAATCATACTTGTTTTTTAATGTTCAGCTATAAAAAAAAATTACTTGGGTAAAGTTGAATGTATCAACTATTAATCAACTAACTATTTGAATAAGTTAAATAATAAAAATGATTATATGTAATTAATAAATAAAATCAATGTTTCAACCAATTTTGTTTTTTTTTTATTTCTCGCATAAGATGAGTTTCACGAATTTTATTGTACATGAACATAAAAATAGAAAATGTCTTCCAAATAATAAAATTTACCAACAACTACCATGTTGTTAATTTGTGCAATACGTGTAAATCGTCTACATTAAACAATGATTAAGAGTAAACATGTATTGCATTCAACACAAAATTATTATGGATTAAGATTAGTTCCATTTTTTGACTAGGTATGTAAAACCTAGTGATTATCTTTGGATGTCGTAAATTTCAATTTATTTTGGATCAGTTGATCAGTTGAAATCAACTTGCGGTTGCTGTGGTTATCAAAAAGTGCTGTTTTATTTTATTATAAAAACACATTCTTTGTTAAAAAATGTTATTAGTATGACAGAAATAAATAAATTTTTAAACTTAAAATCGATTGTGTATAACATATGATGTGATGGCATCGATTTTAATTATAAAAGTACATTATAATATTTCATATTATATCAAACTTAAATTTTAGTTGAAATTTCCATCACTGAATTTTCAAAATTAAATTAGTTTATGTTTTACTTATTTCATGCTAAAGTAATGCTACTCGTATTTAAATTTTAATGATGAATATTGAACAAATAATAATAATCAAAACTTTCAGCAAAGTAGTCACAATTTATACATAAATTATGTGTTAGTAGAAATTTTAATCCACTATTAATTTTATTCCCCCGCCCTACTTAAATTTTAAAAATTGTAACAAATATTTAATATAATGTATAAAATATGTTTTATCTTAAATCTTAATAACATAACAAATCTATAATTAAGTCGATATAGAGGTTAGGCTTAGTAATTTTGAAGTTCAACAGGTTAACATATCAATAATATTTATACAAAACATCTGATATAAAAAACAAGGAGAATATAAAAATGTCCATAACAAAATAAACTCACTTAATTTAATAGATCATATATTGAAAAATTATTGTTTACGAATAAATGGCAAACGTGAATAATAGTGAATGTATCTTTTATTTTAGAATGAAACCTTTAGTATCTAAATTATAAAGTTTATGAAGTGGTGATTTCAATAATTATACAATAATTTCCTAAGTATTTGTGAAAAATACAAATTGGTAAATGATAAACACATAGAGTAATACATGAAATTCGTACTGCTAAAACATCAATTTGTCATATCGTTGTCTCGGAAACAAGTTATAACAAAAAAATCTATTTGATAATTGTTTGTGATTAGTATATAAATGTAATTGTATAATGATTTTTTAAAATATAGATTGACTAATGAAATATGTATTATTAGCCAACTTCCCAGGGTTATACAGATTAAAATCTCTCCCAAAGGGGTGTAACAAATATGAAAGGAGTTTATTGTAGCCTGCATTTTTATATTTATTTCGATATTGGACCCAAATGAAAAAATAATAACTGCATTTTTATTTTATACTTTTCTGAGATAATAAAATCTATAAATGTGTTGTTAATTAATATTTAAAAATTACTAAATAATTTATAAATGAAAACGTTTTATTAGAAGAAAAATGAATCATATTTTATTCGACCATATAGATATTTAAATGTACATATTTTCTTGATTATTTAAAGTAAAAATATTAATTTATTAAACAAACAAAATAAAAAAACTACACTTTTTTATCCATTTATTTATTTAATTCAAGATATAGTAAACATTTTCATTTCTATTTTTAATTAATAAAAATAATAATATTTTAAATTATAATTACATTAGCTACGATATCTTCAGTTATCTACTAAAAAATGCATGATATAAACAATACATATATTTTAACATTATAATTCATAACTATCTCAAGTCATTAAACAAAAAACCTATTGTTTCCATATAACACATAAATAAAAATTAATGGTAAATATATAACCTAAAAAAAATATTGGTTAAAAGTCTTCTAAAAATGACGTAAAATTTATCAATAGTAATAATAATTTAAGAAAGCCTACAATTTGATCATAATTTTGAATTACTTCTCAAGCCATTCAACGATTTTAAAACTACCTGCGCAAAATAAAATATAGGTGGGCCATTTAAATTCTACGATTTATATATCTTGACCGTATGTCATATTCACAATTTAAAAACCGACAAAAGCATTTGCCTGAAGCAATGTAGTTTCGGAATCACTCATTGCTCAACCGTGGAGTTTCGTAATGCACATATTTATTCAGAAACGTAGGCACTGTATACACTACGTACACATAGCGAACCGAAATATAATATAATTTTGGAAATGTATTAACGCTGTAACTGAATATACTCAACCTCCACTAGAGTAGGTACTGATAAAAGGCCAGTGACTTATGTCACTTATTATAAAATTAAACTTTTACAATGCGACTCCAACCTTCATTAGTGGTGCGCTTTGTAGAACGGTCGTAAAGCAACAGATTTTTCTTTATTGCGAAGAAACCAACCTTAGTATTAATGTTCTGTCCAATAGTTTTATGTACAAAACATAATATTTCATTAACTTTGTATACCTACAGTAATCACTAATGTGATCAATTTCGTTATTTTTTAAACAGCGAACCGAGGTTAAACACATTTATAAAAAAAAAAAATCTGTAATGGTAAAATATAAAGGTAAATGAAAAAATCTCACAAAAACAACATTTCTTCGAATCGTTCAACAATTTTATTCTATTCCAATAGTATCAAAAACATTTTTGTAAAATTAATTTTATGATGACGTACAATTTAAAATTAAAAAATATTTAAGCTTTTCTTCGACTGGTTCACACTTAAAACTAAATTAAAATGAATTAAAATTACTAAAAATTTGTAACACATTTAACCTATTCAGTGTCAATTTATACATATTTTAGTACAGTTATTTTTACAGTAATTGTGGCACCCTCTTAAGTTCTGACGCGTAGCAAAATGACAGGATGGAGGTGACCAAAGTGTGTCACTCGCCAAGTGTGAGGTCCGCCCCTATGGCAACTATTTTTTATGCGCATCAAAATAAATACATTAAGGAATTTCACGTTACGGGCAAATACAGGCACTGATTTTTTAAGCTCCGCGGGCATGTACGGTCATGTTCCTAACAATTACTTTCCGGTGGATTATTTTCTGTAATTCTATAGTCTTCTAATAATAAATTATATATTATTAGAGATACGAAAATATTTATATCATGAATATATTTAATACCATGTATTATGTTTACCTCCGTTAAAAAATCCAAGTACAGAAGCAATGCATTATACACAATGATTAATCATTACTCAAGGTTTTTTAATATATAAATATAGTTAAATTTAAATAGTTACCTATGTAAAAAAAATACTTATCCAAGAATGTACACATGATACACGTCAGTAAAGTACGTAAAGTATATTCAATTGTTTGTATTGTTTATACGGAAGAAAATGAAATTGAACACTCACTTAGATCCATTATCATTCTTTATTTTAATTTGTTCACGAAAATATTTTGATGAAAAATAATTATAAATAGGTATAGGTGCATATACTTCACTATGAAAGTACAAACATAACTTAAAACATAAGTTGATTTCAGTTGTATAATAATAGAACATTACATGCAATTCAGTACTTTGATTATTTTATATCAGTTTTATTTAAATATATACAACATAACTTTGATAGTTTTTGTATTAAGTTATTTGAAATTATGAAAAAAAATACACAAATTTATAAATGAGAATACGGATACTTTTTTTTAGAAAATATTTATTTTGAGGAATGTCTTAAATAACAATAACAAATTATTTCTACTTTATGTAATATTTGAGTAATTTAAGACACGACCTATGATATATTTACGTGTAGTATTTTATTTTCCAAGTTGTTTGGAATTCAGATAAAATTCTGAACAAGAACCAAATTTCTTTGAAGAATATATGTATGTTATAAATAGGGCTCGGATTTTAAAGCAGATGCTTCTTTTTATATATTTAAGATAGAAATCTAATTTTTATACATAAATTCGTTTCACGTTAATCTGATTCGAAATAAACGAATTTATTTTTGCTTTTTTTAGTATAAATGCTTTTTTTGCTTTTTTATTGCTTTTTTCAGTTATTCAAGCTGTGGAATTTTTATTTGTTTGTAGGTAACTTTTAACAAAGTATTTAAACAATTTAACATCATAATACTAAATTATATGTATAATTTTAGGCGAAACGTTGACAACATGTATAAATATCGTGTTAGATGCAGAAAAAAAGTTAAATGAAGCTCATGGAGATATTGCAACTGCTATTTCTGGTAAACTAAATTGTGTTCTTTTGAAAAACAAAGGCTGGAAACAATTACTGGACATTAATACTATACTATGTGGCGTTTCATCAGATGAAATTAATTATCATGGGTTTGATTTAAACGAAACCTCTTGCATGAAGTATGCACCAATCACTTCAGTGGATGTAGAGCGTTCGTTTTCGATGTATAAAAACATCCTGTCAGACAATAGAGTCAGTTTCACTTCTGAAAATCTTACCAAATACATGGTGGTAAATTCTTTTTTCAATTTAAATTAATTTTTCAATTTTTTTTTATTCAGTTTTATAAAATTATAAGTATTATAACTAATTCGTGTTAATTTTTAGTCGTGCTTTGTTTTTGCTTTTTTTAAAAATAAATATGCTTCATTTTTGCTTTTTTTAAACAATTTTATGCTTTTTTTGTTATTTATTATGCTTTAAAATCCGAGCCCTAGTTATAAACATTTAAAATTATAATTACCTTTGAAAACTTGCTAACACCTCGAATAAATCAAGTTATGGAAATCATCAACATGTAGACTAGAATAACTTTGATTCAAAATCACAACAGTAAATTTTTCACACATTAATAAAACACAAATTTAAAAGAAAATTACATTGACACAATTTTTGAAACAGCGTGTACAGAAAGTAGAGTATTTTAAATATAATGAATCATAATACCAAATTCATTTTTGTTGACGTCTATACAAAAAGTTTAGTAAATTTGTAAGTAGTTTCAAACACGTTAATTTCGGAAAAGAATAGTAAGATACTGAATTCCATAATGAATATCATTAGGTAAGAGCCTAATTTGTAATTTAATTAGACAACATATTATTAGTATAGACATACTTTTAAAAATACACAAAAAAAAAATTAATAGACTATAACATATTTGATAGAAATAACATGTTCAACATTTGGTGTTATAAAGGTTACGTATTCTTATTATTAATAGCAAAAAATTTAGTGACATTGAAGGTGAAACATCGCTAAAAAACTAGTCTAATATTAGCATACACAAAAATACACATTTATTATGTTTTTGGCATGCTACAACGAAACGAATTCAATTGACAACTCGACAGTTTACACTTAAATATTTACTCATCAGTATTCAGTACTGCAATAATATACCTGCATGCGATTTTTAAGGTCTAACCTACGTATAATTTTCATACAGAAAAGAACCTCTATAACTTCAACTATTCAATATTATATTTTTAATACTTTGATTATTTGATGAAATTTAAAACTATAACAAATTTTATAAATTCAGAATCTTTGAAAAATATAAACTATACACGTTCCCGCTATTAATATTATAAGTATTGATTATTCATTTAAATAAAACATTTATTTTAGATACTTAGGAGTTATATTATTGTAACCGAAACTAATTATATAGTTAAACATAAAATAAACAAAAAGATAAATAATAAAATTTAAATAAAGACTGGAGTATTACAAATTTGGTTTGCATTAAAGACCGGTATTGATTTCAAAAAATTTCACGAGGTTGTTAATGTCTAGGTATAAACCGTGACTAAATATGAAACATTAAGATAGGAAAACTATTTAAATTTGTTATATGAAAATAAATGAATGTAGGTACTAAATGAGATAAGTAGACCCAGATTTCACAAACAAATGTTAATAAATAACCATACATACCCAATACGTATGCTATATAAAAGCGGGACGTACATCGATTTCGCCGCAACAGTTCTTAAAAACCATCTATCGATTCCGCCGATAAAAAATAAAATTATAAAATTATAACATTATAGGAAATCGACAATCCTATGATTGTATTATCATTTATATCAGTTTACATTTTATTGATAATCGCCATTTATAAATACATTTATAATAAAATATTAATGTTTTTAGAATCATTCATAATATACAAATTCAACAATTTAAAAGCCAGTACGTATCAAATACGATCATAAAACACACTTACGTATACACAAATGAAATAATATATGTCAGTATTTACAAAACAACAAAAATGACCAGTCTAAAATATTAATACTTAGGTACTTATTATTTAATAAGTTTATATTTTGATACTTGCTGTAAATATGAAAACACAAAAATGTATATGTTCTTTATGTCTAAAGAAATTTATATCTATTTGTATTATATTATTGAAAGCTTTATTTTGACTATGTTTATGTACATTGATTTCATTAAGTTTTATGTAAGAATCTGTTTGTATTTTCATATTTAAAACGTTAGTAACTATAATTATGTTGACATTAGATATTGTGAATTCAAAATTTAATTTACAGTGTAAAGATTCACATCTATAAATAGTGCGCTACGTGTATTATGATTGTGTGTAGTATATACTGACCTTTAAATTGCTTGATATACTAAATGTATCGTAATTTATTATAAAAACATTAATATTTTATTAAAAATATATTTGTAAATGACATTATCAATAAAATGTCGTTGATATAAATGAGAATAGATGGTTTTTTCGAAACTGGAAATTTCGATAAATCCGTTATGAAGGTAGTACCTATTGAATAAATAATTTGATAACCACCTGTCAACACAGTACGTTTGGTAAACATTTTTATTTTTTATTTTTCAGAAAACATTTAGAGATTTCATTACATCTCCATTGGATGAATTAACTATATGTTATTTTGGACAAAGAAATAATTCTTTAAAACGTTAGTAATATACAAGTGATGCGTTTCCATGGTTAGGTTAGGTTAACCATTAATTGGTTCTTTACGCTTCAATCATCAAATAACATAATGGTGATGGGTGTGAATCACCTTAGATAAACCATATTTGTACTATAGGATAATGTGACGTACGAAAGAGTAAAATAAATGTAAATTATTTAAAATCGTGAAACCAATGATAAATCATATCTTTCAGAAAATAATTTTAATCAAAGCTGAGAGTAGATTATTTTACTACTTACTAGTTTAAAGTAATAATTTAATTTTTTTAGAGAATAAAAACCCTTTGCTAAATAAATATTGGCAGAACATTTCAAGTATAAGGCAACAATAATGCCATATTATTGAAAAGTATACAAAAAACTTATAATTTAAAGAAATGATAAAAGTAAATAATGAACTATTATAGCTATGACTACACAAAATTTGATGTTGGAGTTATTGAATATTGAAAATCTAGAATTTAAAAATTAATCATAAATAGTAAGTACGAAATAATTCATTTATGATTTGTTTTTTTAAATAATAAATGTATAAAGTTATTAGGTCATAAAATAATTATAATTGAACACCTAATTTAAATGTTTATTTAAAAAAAAATATTGAAAAGCTAATACAGCGAGTGAGCTGAAATCATCGGGTTTTTAATACATTATACCTTCTAAAAAAACCAAATAAAAAATATTGTTTAAGGTCAATGAAGAATTAAGATGATAATTACCTAATCGTAAATTACATAATTTAATTAAATATTATACTGACATCAATTTTTCTTTTTATCTAAATACCCTTTTAGTACCATTCATATTTTGGTATTTTTATTTAATAAAAATAATCGATATTAAGATTTCGTAAATCTCTACAATGGATAGATGGAAGAATAGACCTGGTAGGAATATAAGAAGTCATTTCATGAATTCTAAAACTATTTATTATGACTAGAAATATTTTAATTTTAAATCTACTAAAAATATTAACTATAACTAAAACAGTAAAAATTAAAATATTTTAATTTAACTTAAAACTAAATAAGTTATAAAAATATAATTTCTATACATAGAAATAGATTGATAGATATCCTTAAAGATGTAAAAATGTACTGTAGTTTTTGAAGTTAGACAAAAATCATTCCAAAAATTTAATTATTAAATGTAAATAGTGAAATTCGCTTAGATAATGGTGATAAAAGTTCGTACTTCAGTCTTCAGACACGATAATGGTGAAGAGTTTCTTTCATAAAACAATTATGAGCAAAGCTTTAGTGTAATATAAACCATTTACATATTTTACCATTTGTAGTCTAATAATTGTCGGTAGGTTTTTTTATAAAAATAATTTTTTTCACTATAAGATTAAAAGTATAATTTTTAATTTATATTATGAAAAGACCAATTATGTTTTCGTAAGAATTTTAAGTTGAAAATTGATATGTATGATAAGTAGTCAACTTTTTTCGAAACTTTTGTAAATTATGTGTTAATGTGTTATTGATGTAATATGGTGAATATTTTAAGTTTCTTACAATATTTATTTTTAAAGGAAGTTTCGTTTATGACGCATTTTACCGTTTTTACTCGATTTTTCAGCAGTTTTTCTTACGCTTGAAAAAACTATTGATAAGAGAGAGAAAAAAATTCTCCAAGTACCATTTACATCAAATTTTTTATCTATATAGTAGCTGGACGAAACTTTTTTACAAATTTTACTACCTCAAATAGCGTATGCGAAAAAAAAAAAAAAAAAAAAATAAGAAATAGATCCTTTGCTTCACTCAGATTCTAAATTTTAAAAATACCTACGTTTTTGATAAGTGTCAAAATATAATGTTTAATTGATAAAATAGCCAAATAAGATTATTACCTAGCTATAAAATGATCTTTTAAATTTATTTATCGTTCAAAGAAAAACCCGATATTAATTTTTTACAATGAATGGGCAATGTTTATAGTTTTCTCATAAAAATAAAACACTTCATTGCCCTTGATCAAAAACTAGTTTTTTGTACGTGTCTGGCAAATACATATTGATGAATGATTATGTCATATGAGATATCACTAATCAACTTCCCTTTTTGTCCTACGTAATACTATGGTTCATAGACATATGAACAATAATTTATTGTTACAGTACAAAAGGATTAAAATAATTGAATTAAAAATAATAATATTTATAATATACATCATACTGTAATTCGTTATCATTAGTCATTCACTCAACAATTCCAATAATTACATAATATTACTTAATTCCTTTGTTGATTTATATAATAAAACGATAAATAAATGAAAATCATTTGCATCTTACGAATGCAAATATAATATATACTTACATGATATAATAAACTATAGATACGTGTAAGTATTAAAATACACAAAAACTGTAAATTTTGTTTTTCTTTTTGTTTAATCAACGCAATGCTTCCGCCCGGAAAAAGTTGTAGTGTGTATATTAAAATAAAAATGATCAATAACTTTTACTTAATTTTGATTATATTATAAACTCATCGTATGCTTATGTCCTAAACTCACATTATTGAATTATCAATCGAACAAAAAATATCTATCGATTTCTTCTTGCCCTTACCTTTATTTTATAATACGTTATTTATTTCCCGCAAGTGGCATAGTAACCATGCAAGAAAATATTTCTATTGCCATACGTTTAAAATTATCTTTATCTTTCGGTGAGATATTTTGATAAAACTATAAATAGGCATCACGGATATAGATAATATTATCTAAAAGTGTGATAGGAACAGAAGTTTCAATTAGTTTGAAAATTACGATTAATCTGTATTGTAATTAAGTATAATATACCAATACATTTGGAGAAACTAAGGAACTTTTTATTTTGGCCGGAGGAACTAATGTTTGCGTTACTCAACTGCTCTCAGCTGTGATAAGATAACGGTGGCAGAAGTTTGTTCTTTTTCGCTTTGTTTTTCAGACTAATAATACTGATAGTAGATATAATAGAGTAATTTTGGTAAACCATTTCTACGATTAAATTACCAAGAAAACGATAAGGCTGTAGTAATTTACTATTTTAAACTTAAAACCAATGATTAATCAATGCATTCAAAAAATAACACCGTGCTAAGTTTATTGAATAATTTTATTAGGATAGTTTAATTTTAACAGAATACAACATTTCTAGTTTCATTATTTTTGAAGTTAAAATTCAACGACATAAAGTACGTACTTCGCCCCATGGGGTATTCTTTGTTCCTCGGACGATTAAATGGGAATGGGTGTATTAAATTTTAAAGAAATGGTCGATTATTTGTTAAATGATTCTGAGCAAAGCTTCAGAGTTAAATACACGGTTTGGATGGAACAATTTCTATAAATAAATATTGAAAATTGAAAATTGACGTAAAAATAGTTTATTACATAAAAAACGACTAATAATATACATAAACGTTTACAAAAAAAATCTGTCACGGTTTAAAAAAAATTTTCAGTATCGTTAGAAAAGTGTATGAGTACAGTTATATTGAATTTTCAGAAGTATTTGTAAAATATTTTAAACTTAATTAGGGATAAACTTTAAAAAAACAAAGTGTGTTCCAAATTCTATTTCCTGCCCAAAAGTTGTCAAATATTTTTAAATTTTTTTGAAAGTATGTTGTAATACACCACAACATATGGTGAAAATTTCAAGTTTCTAGCAACATGTTTTTTTTTGGAGTGATGACGAAATTACTTAAGTTGATTTAAAATTAATTTAAATGGAAATCTAATTGATGGTATATTAAACCGTTTTATTCAAATGTTTGATAGTTTTTCTTTAAATTTGGGAAATTATAGAGAAGATATCGAAATATTACCTATTTCAAGCATCAAGTTAATACAATTTCTAATATATAAAGAGGATGAACGAAAATTTTTTACCACTTTCACTACTCTAATATTAAGTCACATCCATAAAAAAATATTAGGTGTAATAAAACCAATACATTTTTTGCTTAACCAGAATCTTAAATTTTTAATACAGATTAGAAATAATACAATAATCCTAGGAAACAACATCAATACACTATCAACCTTATATTGCATTAAAGTTTTATAAAAATAGTATTTTTTTAATGTATCGGAAAAATTAAAAAAAAAATGGTACATACCTTACTTTAAATGTTTTGAAGACAAATATTCACATTATAATATGGACATAACTATAGATATACAAATATAAACTGTACATAGGCAATTTGTTCACCAACTTAAAAAACGAATTAAAATTAAAATCCATAAACTGTCAATTTAACAACTAAATTTTTTGTCCGTGCTTACTTTAAAATTGAATTGTTTAAATTATATTATTTTGTAATTTAAATATTAACATTTTTTTTCCAATTGTTATAGGCTATTGAGCTTTTTTGATGCTAAAACCAAATTGTTTCATATAGTTTTTGTTCAAGGTTTACTTATATTTAATTTATTATTAATTATTATTTTTAAAAAGACGTTTATAAAAGTCCAGCACTTGAGATGAGAGAAAACCGATAAATGCCCAAGAGGTCATACAGATCATGTCAAACACTTTCTACCGAACCATATACGACTTATAGGACATATTTCAATAGTAACACGCACATGTTGTCAATGTAAGAAAACATCTATTAAATAGTACTTCAAAAATATTCAGTGTACTAATTTTTTTTATTATTCGTGCCTTGGATAATTTTAAAATAATTTTTTTCGTTTAAAACATCTTTCATTACCCAATACTTGCGTGATACTCAATTAAAATTAATTTAGCGCTTCACAGTTAAAACTAAAGAAACACAACTATAATTCTTTCAATAATTAAGCTATTTTAATTTATCTATTAAGTACACATTTCTCTACGTATGGTCAAAGGTTAACATCATAAAAAAATATTAAAATTTGTTTAGATATTTTAGAAATGAAAAATATTTGTATTAAATAAATAAAAAGATTGATAATATTTTACGACTTTATTGAATGGTATAAACATAATGTTTTACTAGGAAAAATGGAAGATGAAATTACAGTCATTTTAATAGGATAATCATGATTTATGAACATGCATACGTTATTACGGTATAGTTAACATAGGTACCTACTCACCCCATGTTGTAACTTATAAACTCAAGGATAACATACTTATACAATAATGATAATAATAAATTTACATTTATATTTTATCATATAACTAGGTTAAAATACACAAAAAACGATTTAAGATCGATTTGAAACATATTTTAACTTTAATTTCATACTTGTTTGTTAATCATGATGAGTTTAGAAAAAAACAGACATAATAATAGAAAAAAGTATATAAATTCTTGTACTTAAACAATTTAAGACAATTTAACACAATAATCAATGTTTTATGAAATTATACATAAAGGTACATATTATAAAAATTAACATACGGTATATTAATAAAATGTAAAAACAAATTATTATAGGATACTTTACTTTTATACGCCTATTTTTTCCAAACATACTTTTACATTATTTGAGGCATATTTCTCATGTTTTAAGTACATTAAAATCGGCACCCAAGTCATCAAATTATGATAAGCAAATAATAAGTGCTTTTAATCACAACTAAATTTGATAATTTTATTAATAAATTAATGATTTTAAAATAAATAGTCAGTAAGTAAACTTTTAATGAAAAGGATTGCATATTATATTTTGGAGCAGATGAGATGAACTACGAGTATTAATACTTGTTAAACGTATTGACAAAATATTTAAGAAACACGATAAAAAAAACTTTCTAATACTTAAGAAAATAAGTAAACATCTTAACATTATTTTTTTAAATTATTTTAGGAATTTGTTTTTAAGAAATTATATAAAAGATAAATTGTAGTAACACAAATTATATATCCAGCCATTATACTTCACAGTAATATAATACGATAATAGAATGTATAATTTAATATGTTTATACCACGATTATTTTAAGAGACTATACTACATCACGATACTCTTATCAGTTTATCTATATTATCAATTATAATTTTAAAGTTTTGTCAGTAAAATATTTATTATTGATAGGCTTTAAAAAATAAGAAACTGTATACACAATTTAATCATTTAGAGGTATTTTAAAAACATTTTTAATACCTAAACACATTTAATAATGTTTGGCACATGCAAGTAATTTCTAATTTTGATTTTAAAATATTATTTCTTAATCCAAAAAAAAATAAGTCCATAGACTTTATTCTAATGCAAATCTAGTACAATAACCTTAATATTTTCGAATTTAAATCAGTTTAAGAACAAAAAATATCTAACAAATATTTTTAGATCTACATTCAAATAAATTGTTTTCAGAGAATAAAAACATGCATGTTTATGTCTCTACAAAATAATATTATAAAAATGTTGATTTTATCATGTATAAAAACACTGTCAATAAGTTTATTTGAAATCTTAAAATAATAAATGTTCATTAAATATTAACACTCACCGCATGATTAGTTGACATGTTGGATGGAGTACCATATTTTCTTTCGTTTGAACTCATGTTGGAGTCTGCGTAAGAGTCTCTATTGCTTTATTGATCTTATAAATGGTTAACAACTATTTAACAGTCAGCAAAATTTGAGTTGCACGTTAAGATATCTTTTTTCTTGGCGCTCGTCCTATCCTCGCTGGGCGACAAGTCGAACTCATTGATCGCTGTACCGGCGTCCGGTCCGGTGGCTTTGACACTACAGGTGCCGTCCTGATGGAATTGAATGCCTGGCTGTTCAATAAAACATATTAATAAAATCAATTAGAATCAATTAATTTTATTGACATTATTGATTTATTAGTGCGAATGAGAGAAATTGTAACCGATATTCAACATCGTGCTTTAACACCTAATACTTGGCAAAAATCGAACTATTACAAACAAATCAAAATTTTTTTTTTTTATTACAATAGATATAATAACGTACAGTTATGATTCATTATATTATTTTACTATTTTGTTGTTAGTTAAATTAGTTATTTTTAAGTAAAAGGGTTCGTAGAATATTGAAAACCACATTCGAAGAAACTCCGAGCAGGATATTCGTAATAGATTTTATCTCTTTATTCATAATTCAATCGTGATTAAATTTGTATAATATTTACGAACACTTAAACATAGGTAGGTATACGTGATTATTTCTGAAGCAAAGTTGATAAACAATCACGTAGTAATATAAATTAGCTTTTAAGTTTACAAATACTGTGATTACATCTAAATTCAATTATTTCCATTTTAGGGTCATAAAGTAAATTTACATAACATTAAAAAGATACTATGTTATGTAATTACTAATTAGCTATATAATTATAATTTTTGATTTCTATGTAATAGCATTAATACAACAATTACAGTATACATTTTTTTAACACGTTTATTATTCATTTGATTATTTTGAAGTTATAATTACAATTTGAATAATTATTATCAATACACTGTGCAATTATGGTTGGAGTATAGTTTTATGGTAATTAATAATTATTAATTTCAGTGATGAATAATTACAATAATATTATGATTCCTACATAGTAAAATTTAAACTTGACTATTCAATAGAAATATTTGAGATGATTATTATTTTTAGTTTATTAAATGTATTCACCTGTCAACTAAGTTCAATAATTTTAAAGTTTCTATAGGTAAAAATTCAGTAATATTCAAAAATACAAAGATGAAGTGATGAGTATTATTTTTCGTTACGTTCACCACAGGGCAAGGTACAGTGGCGGATTACCCATTAGGCTCGTAAGGCTCGAGCCTAGGGCGGCAATTTGTAGAGGGCGGCAATTTGTAGAGGGCGGCAATTTGTAGGAGGCGGCAATTTTTTTCATGTTATTTTATTTTTATGGTACAAAAAAAAAGAAAAAATTAATGATATTCAAATGGGGTATGCATCATTTTTGGTATATCTGAAAAAATGAATGGCTACTTGTTTCTCGTTATAACTTGCATTATAACACAATGCGCATGAGAAATACACTCGGCCGCTTAATAAGAATTAAGAATAAGGCTACATTTACAGATGCTGTATAAAGATGATTTGGATGAAAATTTTCAAACTGAGGTATTGCACTACAAAGAGTATGAAATTTCCAACTTCGAACAGTTAATTGATCAAAAACTGGAGCAAACATTTTTGAATGTTTTCATAGCTCTTAGAATATTTCTTTCCGTGGCAGTATTCAACTGCACAGCTGAAAGGTCATTTTCCGCGCTAAAAAGAATAAAAATGTATTTACGAGCCAACTTAGTAGAAGAAAAACTCAACGCTTTGTCTATACTGTGTTTTGAGAACCACATTACGAACGAATTAGACTTCGACCATACGATAAAAGATTTTTCCCAACTAAAATCTCGAAAAGAACTGCATTACATCATTCGTACTCTTTATGTAATTTATATATTGTAACTAGTTAGATTATAATATGTAATACAATATTTGAACTAAAGTATTAATTAATAATTATTCAACTATAGTACATTTGAACCATTTCTCACTCCCGGGACGACTACACCACTCTTCGATGTTAGCCCATTCAAATTACGATTTTTAGATAATATTAAAAAAGGGGGGTGGCAAACACTGAGCGTGCCTATGGGCGCCGAGAAGGTTAATCCGCCACTGCCAAAGTAAACTGTATAAATTTAAATTTGAAAACAATAAAAATAATAGTTAAAAAAAAATAATAAAACAAAGTTAAGAATAGAAGTTAACAATATCAAAATCCTTAAATTTATAATGTGTATAAACTGAAATTTTAAGTTGCAAATCCCAACAAGATACGAGATTATCTCATTTGATATACGTATCATCTATTCTAATCATTATTAAAATCATAATTTAATTCATGATGATCTTGAATATAGGTATATGTATGTTAAAATGTTGAAATAATAATAAAAAAACTAGATAGTTAAGAAATTTGGTGTAAAAACCTAAGATGAATCATTGTTTTCGAAAAAAGATTTCGGGTGAAACTCAGTTCATTTTTATATATGCAAGCTATGTTTTCATGAAATATAAAACCTGATAGATTATGATTTATTGTTACAATTTTCAAGTCGTAAGTGAAAATAATTCTAGAATAATAACACATGTCGATTTAAAAACATTTTGAAAATTATCTATTTCACTTTACTTAAACTATTCAAACTTATACAAAATAAATAAATAAATAATCGGGAATTATAATTATCGAAATTTAAACATAGTAAAAGCAGCACATAAAAAATCTTATACAACAATTTTTGATTTTATAACAAATAATTACATATTATGAAAAATAAAAATAAATTTAACATTTTACGGAAAAATTATTCATTTAAACCATGATCATAACTTTAAACGTGTAAATAAAATAATTCACAGAGTTAATCTTTATTAAACTTAAACTATTAACATTAAAATATGTGGTGATTCTATTGATGAAAAAAAATTTAATGGACTAATAATTTGAAATTTAAAAAAATTTTAATTGAAAAAAACCATTGTTTTACATGAAAATAAAGATTTTTGTTGAAAATCTAATTTTAGTTACGTAAGAAAAATAATTATGACTAATAAATTTTGAAATATATTCTGTAATATCAGTTAAACATATTAGTAAAATAATACTCTCAAGACTAAATACTTAAAAATGTATTAAATTCAGTCTAATTAAAACAATAAAGATTACAGTTTCTTTTTGAAATTAGTCAATATTGTGAAAAAGTGCTGCAAATACTTGGTAAAAAGGTCGAGTTAAGGTCAAATAAAGATTTTATGAAAAATCTCGTCTACATCAAATTTTACCGTAATTTCTTAAATTTAAAGTAGTTTTCCTTTAGTGAAAAACGACAACTTCAAAGCACTAAATGACATTTTTGATTTTATTAAGTACTAGGCGTTACTTTTGAGTCATTATTACTACCTAAAAAAGTGATGACATGCATATAAACTTTACAATATTGTTGATTTATCTAAAAAATTTTATGAATGCAACACATGCAATAAACATATCAACTACTTTTATTTTTTTAATTAGGTATATTGTTAAATACCTGGTTATAATGTGATTTTGAGTTATTTTTATTTTGATATAGGTACATTTGGATTTTAAAATTATTCTACCAACTTCAAATTATAAAATGATTTATATGAAGTTTATATACAACTAAAATAATATTTAATGTTGATCAAACATGAAATACTTCGTATTATAACATTACGAGAGTATTGAATACGAGAATAAACGATAAAAACATATAAATTAGGCATTAATACATATATAAACATATAGTTTTCGATTATACAAATAATATAAAACATTTCTTTATATAAATAATGCATAGAACATAAATTTATATATCTATTTTAATGTTTTACGTTTGATGATATTTTGAAACTTAGCGCTAACATTGCACAAAGAAGAACCTTAAATTCAATATAAAGTCACAACTTAAATGTCTACCCAGATTTTTTGGTGGCCAAAAAGCACTATTATTAACTATTAATAACTTATGAATTCGCTCAAGGACAAATAGGGTACTACTATTTTAAGGAAGACAAATTAGGGTGGAAACTGTATACATGAAAATAAGATTTATTTTAGGTACCTACGGTTAAATTGCGTCTATACATTGGGTAAGTATTAAAACAAAATGATCTTAAGAAAATATACTTCCAAAATCATAGAATAACAATATAGAAATAAAATCCATGTGTAATATTTTAAACGGGTGAGTACTGAATATTATTTATTTTCGTAAATAGTCAGAAAAACAAGGAAAATATTTCTAAATGATTTCTTGTCATTCAAAACTTAAACTGTGTTTGGTTCCAATCTGTAAAATTTGGATAATTTATATCGCCTGTAACACTTATTTAAACCACTTCTCCGAGGAAAAATAAATGTAGCTGTATAAATAATGAAGTAGATCATATTACCTTCTTAAGTTGCAAAACTAACACCAATGTTTTAATGTTCGCCGTCGTTAGGTAGTTGTCCATGGTATACAAAGCAAAGTAAATATTTTAATAATACAACTGAATACTTCAACAAAGTATCTAAAAACCCAAAACAAAACGTGTAGATGTTAAAAGAATTTTCCAATCGTGTAACTTCTACTATAGCTGAACATTTCAGTTACAAATAGTAAAAGCAATCAGAATTGAAAAAATACGTTAATTTAGTACCTAAATATTTTTTAAGATTGTTTTTGATATATTTTTTTTACGAATTGGCAATTTAATAATCAATCAGGGAGTCGCAAATGTTATATTAGTAATAAACTAGTAAATTTGATAGTAATATCGCACTAAAAATCGTAAATTGTGTATAAAAAACTAGAAATCGCATTCAAAAATAACAACGTATTGTTCTAAATATTTTGAATTAATTGTAATTAATAATTTTTTTTTTTTTTTTTACTTTATAGTTCAAGTATTTAATATTTAGAATGAATATTTTATAAATAATCATAGATTTATAATATTTGAGTTCTAAAAATAAAAATTTATATTTTATTTCAATAATTTAAACATTATAAACGTTTACTGTAAACTTCATTATATTTGGAATATAGATGTTTTTTTTTTAATTATATGTTTAAATTAAAATTTCTTCAATCTCGAGTTCCACTTATACCTCGAAAAGATCATTCCATGTCAGTAGATATCGTTTATGGTGATATATTATCGTATTTTATCTGTTAGGCTACATACTCAAAAACATCGATGACATTTACCATGGACATCAGACTTACCTATTTAAAATTTGACAATTTTACTACAAGGAATTTCATAATTAATCTTTTAAAAGAATTATTAATGTAAAATTACAAGAATAAAATTGAACAATTGTTTAAATTGTAATATAAATAAGTAAAATCGACAAAATTGTAAAACAATTTAAAAAATTTGATAATTTTCAAGAAAATATACTTAAAAGTTTTAAATATTAATTCATAAATTGGAACAGTAGAAAAAAAGTTGAAAATGCAATAACTATTAATCAGGTAACCTAACCTAACGTACTATGTTTTGACACAAGAGGTAAATTTAAAACCTTGATTAATTAACTAAAACTTAAAAAAGATGAATTTTGACACTTGAAAGCTATTTTATTTTTATAATATATTGATAAAAATCATTAATGTAAACTCACACATAAAATTTATACAAAAACATGTAGAAAAATTAACAGTTTTTCTTCTTTCCTGAAAAGTTTGAATTTGGGCAAAAGTGCGTTTTGGAATGTCGCCCTTCAATTTTCAAGTATTACCTAAAAAGTCGGACATATTTTGCACCATGGGTATTCGTCGGTACAAGGATAATACAATGGTTGGATGTAAAGAATTTTAGCAAAATCACTTTATAAGATTGGCAAACGTTCCGTATAGTATGATATTACTTTGAATTTGAAATCAATGTTAAATCAAATTCTTCGGAAGATGATTCTAAGCAAAATCTAAGTAATAATATAAGTATCAACTAGTAAAATTTTTGAAGAAATGAAAATCTCATGAAAAACAATTGTTTCAATTTTCAAGTTTCAAGTAAAAAAAGTTCGGGAATACCATTTTTACAGATACCAATAAATTATTGAGTAACATTAATATTTTCCTCAGCATTGGTTAGTTTAGTAAAACGTTAGGTTATTTACATTAATTTTTTTACTATGAAGTTTTATGGGGATTAATTTTAAAAGCTGTATTAAACAAAAAATAAAAAAATTTTAAGACAATTATGTCTTTATATTTTATAAATTATTATTGCCATTAATAACAGCCATATAACCAAGTGGACTCATCCACCCACGATAAAAGTTTTATTATTTTATGATATAATGTTCTTATTAATTTTACATAATGTTAGTATAAAATACAATTAAAATAAAAAACTGTAATTAGGCACAAGATATAAAAACAAAAAACTTATCCCCAAACGGATTACCTTCAAATGAAAAATCTCATAAAGGAATACTTGTTTGGTGAATTGTATAAAAAAATAGTACTGACCTTTACCTCTTCGTGACCATACTACCATTATTGTCAGTTTTATTTAGACAAGGAATCAATTCTTAAATACGGGTAGAACTAAAACGTTAAACCTGTTTAGAGACATAGCCTTAAGGGTTTACCATGATGAATATGAATTATTACATTTATCACAAAGGCGGAACTAAACAACTCAGGACATGGATATTTTTGGTCATTTCCAAGGTCCAATAAAATATTCATACCACTATAAATCAATATTAAAGGCAAATAATTCGAATAACTAAGGAGTATAAGTAATAAATGTTGCATAATAATTGTTACGAATTAATATTTTTTTTGTTTTTAAGCTTTGAAGATCTTATTTTTGAAAATAATAAATGAATAACAATTTTAAATATTTGTAGAAATAATTTGTTAACAGCTTGATTAAAATAAGTACTTGAAAATCGAAAAATTTTTAATAAGAAAAACAGGTCTAAAAGTTTTGAAGTATTTAGTTTGTGTAAAATAACATACAAGTAACCTTGTATACTATTTTTAGATCTTAAAATATACAATTGCTAATTTTATAAAATAAAAAGTACGTTAAAATAATTGTAGTAGAAGTTGGTTCTTCGACGTTTCGCTTCAAATTGTGATCTAATCAAAAATTGTTGTATTCAAATTTCAGAGCATGATTCTAAGCAAATATCTGATAACTACTGAGATAAAAAGTAGTTTTTTAAACTGCAATGTACTTATTCATATAAATATTTAGAGAATTATGGTTTAATAATATTCATAAAAGTAATTTATGGTATGAAATCTATAAATAAAAGCTTCAAAATGAAAAATTTAAACGCATCTATATAAAAACAAATTAACTAAATATTTCATGAATTTTGGGTATAGTTAAAGCATTTATGAGTGAGCTCGTGTAAAATTTCCAATCTTGGAGTAAAATTTCATCTTTATGGAATTAAAAATAAAATATTTCAAACATTAATTAATTCAAAATGTATTCATTCTGTTTTAGCCGAAGTTGAAACTTAGAATGTGTAAAAATAATTGACAGAGTCAATATTTAAGATTTGAATTCTTTGATTCATTTTTTAAGTGAAAAAATTATGAGTGTGATATTTAAATTATAAAATATCAAAATTTTTTATGGAAAAAATTTAATTATTTCACATAAAATATACGATTCTGTCAAAATTAAAACATTGAATCCCGTATTAAGCGCTTCAAAAATAAATACATACATTTACTAAAGATTTTAAGTTTTTTCAATGTTGTTAGGAAGACATGACTAAATAAAATTCTATTTATTTTCAGTTCTGTGTATCAAAACTTTAAAATTCAAAAGACAAATTACATGCGAGGAAATGTGCAACCTCTAAATGTGCTTCAGATGTTTTCTATACATACTTAAAATTATACTTTATTTATCTTAAAGCATATTATTATTTTAAATGTTATATATTATGTTTAATTAAGTAATACTTAAGCTATCGGTCTGCATAAAAAGAACTGACCAAACCTATATTTGCGAATGTACGACTTTGACATATAATTTATGGTAAATCGATTGATAAAACATTAACCAGGATGCAACTTTAAAAACCGGTAATGAAATTATGAAAAATGTTCTGTTTCGTCGCTTCACATCTTAGGCAAGTAATAATAGGTAAGTCAGTAAGTGGTATAACACCATTTTTAAGATTGGCTCTCTTGGCTCATGCTATTAGAATTGTCTAGTTTAATTTTAAATTAGGTTAAATTTGAATGTTAGTACCAAAAAAGATTCGGAGTGGAGCTTTTTGCATAGTTTTTAACTAGCTTAGTTTTTAAAGGATGCAAAACCCAAAGATCGGAGCGATTTTTAAGTCTTCAGCAATATGTTTTAATAGGTATTAATTTTAGAATAATAACATAAAATAAATAAAGGTCAAGTTCATTAGTAGTGAAAATAATCCGTTTTACCCTAATTTGACATTTAAAGTATTTAAAAATAGAAATTGACAAAACCAATTTTTATAAAAAGGTAAATCCGTATTTTGAACTTTAAGGACAAATACAAAATAATTTGTAAAACTTCTAGGTAATTCTTATATCTTCATAAAATGTCAAAAATATATAAAAAGATATCTGATATAATATTTAAAAACAAATTTTATGACAGGTCAAAATTTAAAGTTTTGTGAGAAAAAACTTTCAAAAATCAAGATTTTTCAGTTCAATACTGATTTAATATATAGAATTACCTTACGCCTGAAAAAAATTATAAAGCGTTAGTGCAACTAGGGGGGTATTTAGGGTCCAAAGCACTCCCTAAGTCAAAATAAGCACACTTAAAATAATCATTTTAAATAACGAATTGAAAAAATGAGAAAACTATTGATTTAATTGAGTAACAGTAAAAAAAAATTACGAGAAAATATACTAAAAGTCCAGTCGAAGTATCATAGTACCATAGTCACACCATTATCATATCACCGCCTCTTGGCCCTCTTTCCGAGTTATTTTAAATTTTGTCTACTAACATTTTATAATCAGGACCGAATTAAAAGGGGATCATTAGGGGTACTTGACCCGGGCTTCCAAACATGGAGAGCCCCAAAAATATTAATACTTAATCGATTTTCAAATAGTAAATTAAATTTGACTGATATTTAAAACAAAATCATGACAATTTCAAGTAAGTATATGAAAATGGTTAATTTTTTATTTTTTTGCAACTATGTAGATATTTTACCATAGGTAATCACTCGGGTAATCATTACTTATCTAGTGGGTATTAGTCATCAATAGAGTATATATACCAAGTTGTATTGTGTCTTACAGGGGCGGACTGGCCCGGGGTGCTATACACCAAGTAGCACCCCGGGCCCCGATTTGTATTTATGACCGGGCCCCCGATTATCACAGTCGGGGCCCTTTTTAATTTAACTTTTATTGTAATATTTTATAATATAAAAATAAATTATAAAAAAGATCGACAATACTGTTGTTAATATATTTATAATGTTACATCGTGTCATCGTATCAGTCATGTATACATAGGTAAAACAAATATGGATATTATAAGTATCTATATTATATCCATATCTTCATCATACTATTCATACTCCCAAAAAAATAATTATTCTTATTTTTTTTTTTTTTTATGTATTTATTCACTTTTTTGGACTCTTTCCTAATTTAGGTAGGTTTGAAAAGAAATACGGGCCCCTAATAAATTTTGCACCCCGGGCCAAAAATAGCCAGTCCGCCCCTGGTGTCTTACTTAATAATGATATCAGTATACATAAACAATTAGATAGATTTAATTAATCATCTAGTGACGAATAGGTATTTTATAATAGTTAAATTAAAGTAGTTAATGTAAAAGTACATTAAAATACCAATATCAAATATTGGGCACAGTGGCGGATTTAAGGAAAAAAGCCCAGGCGGCATTCGATATAAGGGCCCAAGAAGTATGAATTGTTGTAAATACCAACTCGTGAGTGACTTTCCTCATCAACACTAAAGCTATATTGGTATTGAAACAAAATAATAATTAAAAACATTTATTTAAATCGTCCAAACAGGATATAATTTCTAAATAACCTTATCAAATAAAATTTAAACAAAAAAAATGTATATTGTTAAAAAACATAGTATCTTAATTATGTAATTCGATAATTCAAGTAATTGTAAATTGTCTTCTGGCTTCTGTTCAGCAAATAGTTCAATAGTTGTGTCTAGATTTATTTTATTTGCCACTGATGTTTCGATAAAAAGTATACTGTACTCATTTAATGTTTTTTCACTTAAAGTGGCACGACGATGTTCTTTGATTCTTTTTAAAGAACTCATTACTCGTTCCGCACTTGCCGTACTAACAGGGAGTGTAAGAAATAATCTGAAAACACTGCTACACTCTGGAAAACTGTCTATCAAATTTTTATTAACGATAAATTCTAAGGAATTCAATGGACTATTGTTAATAAAATCATTATTTTGAGAAAAATATAAATCAATAAAACTAATTAACTCATATTTCAGATCAGTTGTAAAGAAATCATTGTATTTTTCAATCAAAATACCAACACTGATATCCAAATCGCCTTCTTTTAGCTTTTGTAAATTTTCAGGCATCAAAAACCTAAAAACTCCGTTGATCTCTTTAAAACCTGTAGCACGTTCTTGCAATTCACTGCACATTGTATCAAGACCTTCATAATAACTGATTCTATGTTTATTAAACGTTTCCAAGGAAGAATCAATAGCTTTTTCACCAGTCATTTTCTTAATTCGCCGATTTCTCACTGATGGAAAGTCAGCATGATCCAAACCCATTTTTCCCCAATTTGTTTTAGCTTTTGTCATGAAATTATTGTAAGATTTTTCATTTCTGCGATTTTTTAATTTTGTTAATGCTGTTAAAATACAATTTTGAGCCATTATCAAATCAATTTCTATTTTTTGTTGTTATAGTTTCTCGGAATTAATTATATCTAGCACTGAATGCCACCATAACAAATTAATAGATGATAGTAATGTCTGAGCAGCCATAATATCATCACCAGATGCTCCAACTCTTGATATCTCATTTTCCAGGCAGTCTACAATGCACTCGATATTTTGAATTAAGGTTTCCACAGCTTTTAAACGTGCCGCCCAACGAGTTTTACTCAAAGTTTTTATATGGAGTTCCCTTGCAATGGCTTATCACTTTGAGCGTCAAGTGCATCATTTTCTATTTGTTCATTGAACATCTTTTTCTTTAGTTAAGAAGCTGAATGCCAAAACTTTTCTGATTACTCGAAGAACGACTACTTACATCTAGAAATGCCTCCCGTCGCCTGTGAGAATGTGCAAAATAATTAAAAACTGTTATAATGATCGTCATGTAACCAATTTATAACATTAAACAGTATGATTATTACTGATTTCTTATTAGTTATTATTATTACTTTATGTATTACAAATTACAATCTAAAACTTAGGCCCAGGGGCCTTTTCGGATAGGGGCCCAGGCGGCAAATGTCCATTTTTTCCCCGTTAAATCCGCCACTGATTGGGCATATAACCTGTATAGGGTTATACATTTTATAAAATAAAAATATGCAACATTTATGCGAAAGTACTATCGAATATGTACCTATTTAATTTTTTTTAAGTAAATCGATTTAAATATTTTGATAGTTTTACAAAATGTTTATAATACCTACTAAGATAAATAAATTAGTGAAACTATCAAGTTTCTTAGAATAAAATCATTATACTTGAATAAACAACTATTATAAAACAATCTCCCTGGCTAAACTAAATAGTAATAAGACTAACTAAATACGTTTTTGATTAATTTCTGAGATATCGGGGTATGAGACATATTAGATCCATTTCATAATAAAGATACTTTGAAGAATACATATTATGTAATGTATACCGTATTCTACAAAAAATTAAAATCTACTAAAACAAACGAAACTTCAAGTAAGTGGCTCATAATTTACAAACCAATAAAATACATTGTGTTGGTAATACTAAACCCTCGACTAAACCCATGTAAAATATTTACAGTGAAATTTTATTTGAAAATAAACTATATGTATCTGTATCGTAAACAAGTTCAGGCCTGAAATGTCGTACTAGTCCACCAGTTATATTAAGCTGATTTTAATATTAATTAATTATAATTCACCTATTTGCTTCTCATAATATAGATACTAGTAAATATTGAACGTGAACGTAAATCGAAACTTACTTTTTATTTATAGTTAAAAACGTATTCACTTATTTTTTTAAATAACATTTGTTACATTTTGAAGTGGGTAGGGATCATCTACCACCCTTAGAGTTCACTCAGTTTTTAATGTGTCCAAGGGCATGGAAAATTCTCGTCCTTGCCCATCACCAAGTATAAGTATAACAACCTAGCAATGACCGGGCCAAAGTAGACAAACGAGTTCGGGTGAAAAAAAGGATACGAACGTGTCGTTAGGTACCCTTAATACCGTTACATAAAAAAAAAAATCGATTTATATGCAGAGAACAAACAAAACAAACGCACGTCGACAGCTTAGCACTTGTCTTACTGCCGAGTAAAAACGCATAGCCCCGTATACAATTGCTGTCAATTGATATAATGTAGTCGTGCTAGTGTCTAGTACGACCGTTTTTGGAAATAAATAAAATCAACGAACGCTTTTACTTTAACGTGCATCGTGGATACGTAGTACTAGTTACAATAGTGACACTGTACGATAATGCTTTTTTTCCAATTCTTTTTTTTTATATACTCGAAAAACGAACGCGTGTGCGGTTTTCAGCCACGTCCATACAAATCCCCAAGTGACATAACGAAACAAAAAATTATCATTGAATGTGTGTGTGTGTATGTGTGTGTGTGTGTGTGTGTGTGTGTGCGTGTGAGTGACGTTTATGTATAAACAACGGAATCGTGTATAAGGCGAGCAAAAAAAAAAAAAAAAAACACACGAAACGAATGAAACAGTCGTTTCGTTTTTGTGAAGGCTACGCTAACGCGCCTACGTGGAATTCGAAAACGCGACCGAACGACAATTTACAGCTACACACATCACTCGGTGCCGACAGATTAAAAAACGTCATGACAATAATATCTATAGTCCAGATGACGGCGAGCGATCGAATGGACCGTTCCGCAAGACGACGCGGCCGAAAGGGAAAGAGATCGATCGACAGGCGGGCACCGCGCGAATCGGTTCGGAAACAGCAACCTCTGGTCCGTGTCTGTTCCTCGTGGCCGGTTTCGTCGGCCGGGAGGAGGGAGCGAGGGAGAAGAAAGGTGGAGGGCAGATAAAACGAACGGTCGGGCGTGTGACGAGAGACGAAAAACTATAATGACGGCGGCGGAATAAAACGTAGGTAATGACAATAAAAACGACAATGATAAAAACTCCGTACGATTATGACGGGATGCCGCAGGTGTGCAGCCGGTAGGCGTGCAAAGCGACACGGAACCAACAGTACAGCACGTGAATAAATACCAATAATTTATACATATATATATATATATATCGTAATGCTATAAATGTTAACAATATATAGTACCTATTTATTTATTATTTGCGTGTTTTTTCCTATTCGCTATTATTATTAATTTTATCTATAATGTTGTCGGTTACGTACCCCGTAACGAAATCGTTTATCGGCTCCGGCGAAGATAGCGTAATCGCAAAAGGAACAAAGGGCCAGGCGTGCGCGACTTCACGCGGTCCGTGTCGTGTTCGTACTATCGCGGACTACGAATATCACGATAATGATATACCGAGACGGAGGCACACACTCGCACGACCACCACCGTCGACGACGACGACGCGAACGGGAATCGATTCGGTGATCCGGGGGGAGAGTGGTCGGAGGGCGCGACGCGCGCGGGAACGAAGGCTGCCCCGGAAGGGAAATGCGGATCGCGTGATGGTGTGTCGACGGCGATAAAAAAAAACGTTGTTACTATTACTACGATCGTGACTACGACGTCGGAATAGCGAAATCGTAACGATTTACGGCGGTGTGGCGAACAGTCGGCCGGTCCGGGCGGTTCGTATCTCGCAGTCGCGGCGCGCGTGTGCACTGCAGGACGGGCTGTGCTCAACTACCGTGTGGTCGTCGGCGGTGGTGTCGTCGCCAGTGGCCGTGTGCGACGCGCGCGCTCGACGGAACGACGCGCGCCCGTCCGTCCCACGGTGACAGACTGGTGACTGCCGGCGGCGGGCCCTACGAGACAGCCGGCGAGAGCCAGGCCGGCTGGTCGGTCGGTCGTCGTCGTCGTCGCCGTCGCCGGGCAGATGAGAAAAAAATAAAACGCCGAAAGACGCGCGAGACGTCGCTCAACGCACCCGCGTTCCAGCGATGTCTTGTCGTCCGCGGAGTCGACGACGACGGTGGCGGAGCCGAAAATATCACTGTCGATACCGACCGACGGCGTGAAATGTATTTTATTTTTATTTATTTTTTTATGCTGCCAGAGTACAACGTCGCTATAATAGCAAGGCTTGCGGACGCGACACGAGAAAAAAAAAGACGTGACGCTGTAGCGAGTGTAGCGGCGACAGCGATGGTAGTGGTGGTGGTAGTGAGTAGTGAGTAGTGACAATGGAAGAAAACTATAGAAACGTTACGGTTACGTCGAGTTCACAGGCTTCGGCGCGCGTAAAACACGTCGTGTGTACACGTGTACGCGTGTCCGTGTGTTGTGCGTACGTGTGCGTGTGTGTGTGTTTGTGTGCACTCGGTGCATGTGCGTGTGCGCACGCTCTCGTCCGTCGCACACTCGTGCGCACCACTGCGCGTGGTGCGTTGTGTATCCGACGGGTGACGACGCGACCCGGGGTGTGTGCGGCGGGGTGTCGGCGATCGCAGAGGGGAGGGGTCGAAAGATTATGCGAGGGGTATGCCGGCCGGCCGGCAAACTTCGCGAGCGTTCGGTCGTGGTCGGCCGCTGGGACGTGTCGCCGCGGTGTCGTCGTCACTCGTCTCGTCCGTGCGCGGCGCACGTTCTGCGATTCGGATAACGTCGCCGCCGCCGCAAAAACCGCCGTCGTCGTCCACCAGATGCCGTCGCTGTGTCCGTGTCGCGGATTTGGCAATTTTTTTTTTCTTAAACCGCGCGTCGCACAGTCGCACAAATAATATACCTAATTATTATGAATATTACATACAACCAGATTCGTGTATACCCCTCCGAGATGTCGGCTAATCCTGGTGACCCATTTCCCTGTATGTCCATAATTTTTTTTAACGACAAAGCGAATGAATTTATTCGTGTTACAATGTTTTTTTTTTTTTTTTTTTAATAAACATTTTTTGGTACTCTTAATTTTGTCTAAAAGTTTTATCTACCATCTGTACCTATAATTCAGAAATCCACTAATATAACACGTCTAGCAGACATTGTCACTACTAGAGCCAGAATCGGCCATACAAGACTCACCCATTCTTATCTATTCAACCTACATGAAGAACAACCAACCTGCCATCACTGCAATGTAATTCTGTCAATCGAGCATATCACACTCCACTGTCCTATATATAATGAGAACCGAAAAATTTTAAGACACCCCACCAACATGGAGGAAGCACTAGGGGAAGCCAACGTCGACGCCATTTTCAATTTTTTTTGTTCCATTAATCTCATAAACCTATTTTAAGTTTATAACCAATAAGTTTTTTATTGTCCTTTTTTTTTTCTTTCTTTTCAATATCTGTATTATTATTTTAATGTAACATTGTATGGCTAATGACCGCAGATGTCGAAGCCGTTATTCTAATAAAAAAAAAAAAAAAAAATTCAGAAATGTTGTCTAGTGGATACTTTAAATAGGTCATTTTTCTCCAATCTCGATAGTTTTTTCAGACCTGTGGATAACTGCTGAAAAATCGAGTAAGAACGATAAAATTTGCTATGAACGACACTTTCACTCAATCGATTTGAGTTATTTAGTTATAACTGGGAAAACTTTAAATTTTCACCGTGTATTGATGGCATATTACTTCATACTTTACGAAAGTCTCAAATGAAATTGACAAATTTAGGGCTAAAAATATAACTGTGAAAATAACTTGTTTTTTTCAGTTTAGGTAGTCAATCTATTTACTAGGTATCATTAATTTTTGTAAACAAGCAAATATATAGGTAACAATATGCGATTGAAAAAAATTTGGGTCAAGGGCCGCCAGTTTGTAAGTGTGCCGGTAAAGTACGCGGAAACTCGGTAGGCTGACTAGGATCCATTCCGGCTTTGTTTGTACAGAAGCTCTACTCAGAATCATTTAATTTAATAAATTACGTATCGTTTCTTTGAAATGCAATACACACATTTCGATTATCTTGTGCGAGAAAAGAAGAATACCCGTGGTGTGACGTATGTTAGGCTTTTAAAAAAAAATTTTTGCGTACAAATGTAGGTACAGTAGGTATTCACTACTAAGCGCAACCTATTTATTTGATAAAATTAAAACTTGTATTTTAAATATATACAATTTAAAAGAAATTATTATCTACTTATATTCAAGTATAATCAAATACATTAAAATTTGTATTATGTGTGATACAGTGACGTGAAGCCGTGAAGGGCAAAGATATGTCTCGTGCACAAACAAATTAATATGGCCTCATTGATGTACCCGGGGGCAAGACTAGAATTTTTTTTTGGGATGGGGAAGGGGGAGGTAATAATACGTATGATTTTCATTCATTGCGAACTTATTTATTTAACACTAATTCCATTATATGAGAAAGCTTGCTTTGTAGTTAGATGTCATACTTTACGTGTATTTACCATATAATAATATTTAAAAATAAAATGATAATTATGATTCTTTATCATATAATATTTGTAAAACTTTATTACATTTAAACCTTAGACTTACATAAATAAATAAAATTACTGATTTATCGATCAGCGACGCTGATTTTTTAAATTGATAAAAATTTCGTAAAGAGTTGTTTAAAACCATACTCTACAATAATGAACATAGTTTGGTAAAAACTTAGGCATATGTAATATACAATATATATATATATATATATAATATATATCTACCTGGGGGCTGTGTTGCGATTCCATTTAGATAGTCAATAAAATTACGCCATTAGCGCGGTCGTATATGCAACCGACGACGTCCAACGCACGAGAGCTTCGTCTACACTTTATTTGGGCATCTACCAGTCCCCCCCTCAACTAACCGAAATATCTAGAACAAAATGCACCAGTGGCCCGCTATCGATTGTACCAGTTGCCCTCAACATATATGCATGTACATAATAAAAATAAAAATAAATTCATGTAATTAAATATCAAATAATGTATATACCTAGTAAAACTATAGTAACTATACTATAGTAACTAACAAATTTTACTAAATCTAATCTACTGGTGTTTTTATTCTGATACTTATCTACAAAATATTCATTTTTTTGTTGTTTTTTTTTTTTTTTGCTAGGCATATGCGATTAGTGGTATATATTTATATATTTTTTTATGTCCGCAACTCATAGCAACGTGCGTAATTGTTTAAACATTTTTAAGACAATTTGTAAAAATAAAAATATTCGCATGAGTTTAAAATTATCTAGCAAAATGTCCACTTTTTATAAATATTTGTAACTTAATAGGTTGAGGAGAATCGGCACATTTGGTCTAGGGAAATTAGTTATTATTAAATTAGAAATTAGTACATTTTTTAAATGCCTAAAATAGTCATTGTAACTGGCAAACTTATTTTACCAAAAACTTAAACTTTTTGTGCTTACTACTCATACGGCATGGTAGCCATCAGTAAAAACAGCGCGTCTAGAACCGGCAGTAAAATTAGGATCGGAACGGCTCTACTAAAATCTTTAGAATATCAAAACGTGTTTTCGTCCATATCCAGCACATTGTAAAGATGTAACTTCGATCCTCAAGGACTGTGGTAAACTAATGGACGAGACAGTAGTAATACTTGAATTTTCAAAATTAGATCTTAGCTCAAGAATATAAGAATTTCATTATACGCTGCTACTAACGAGTAACGACTAAAACTATATGAAATGTATTGCCAATGCATAATTATAGTAGAAATACAAGTGCGTAGGAGCATGGTCTATATAAAATTAATCTTCTATTTATTATTTATTAGACAGGATAGCCGCTCGACAAATCGTTACTATTTATTGGAAATTTCTATTTATTGGTATTTGTTTATAAAAAGAAATGGATATTATTGACGAGAGTGAATTACGAGATTTATATTATTATTACAACATATTCTCACAACTTACAGTTTTATGGCGATTTGAGGGTATAGTAAATCAAATCACACCAATTATATATCCAGGGCTGTACTTAGACTTATGCGAACCTAAGGTATCAAGGCACATACACATTAATATCATCATCATTAGAGGCTCAACTACACAAAATATCTAGGTACTTAAGTTAATCGTAGTTTAATTTTAAATAGTTTTTAAGAATATCTTAGGAATTTTATAACTTAAAATTGTTATTAAATTCCGCCCTGTTTATATAATATAAAAACTATAAAATTATATTTGTATTCAGGCGTGGATCTAGGATTTTTTTATGGTGGATGCTGACTGATTATCATTCTTTATCAGGTACTTATAATGTATAATCTATACTGAAATCGCGTTGCTATAGGCAGATAGCTAAGTATAAAAAGGACGTACTTCGCTTCATGTGGTATTCTTCCCATCTCGGACAAGATGATGGGGATGGGTGTATTGAATTTTAAAGAAATGATAGATCATTTCTGTTGTTTGAAGATTCTTTTCAAAGCTTCAGTATAAAATAAATATACCATTCATATATTTAATCGTTTATAGTTTGATTGTCGTAATGTTTATTTTTATCATACTTGTTTTAAGTTTTCCAGTTTGACAAATGAGAAGTTCTCTTTTACCTTTTTTAAAATATTTTTTCAAGTCAAATTCATAATTGATAAATTTTACAAAACTGTTTGTTTTTGTATGGATGTTGTATGAAGAAAATATTGATTTTATAATAGTTATTTTTCGTCTCAAAACGAGTATAATAAGTATCCAGTAGTGGCTCAAGAATGTGCAAACCAAATTATTTTAATCGAAAAAAGAGAAGAAAAATATGGGTGCGAGATTGGATTGTCACGCGAAATATTTTAGGTGGATCAAATAAGTTGTTAACGGAGTTCCGAGTGGAAGACAGACCAAGTTTCATGAACTAAATGAGGATGAGTGATGGTCAATTTAATATTTTACTAAAAAAAAAAAATTGAAACTCGTATTCAAAAACAGAACATATTTTTTCGAGAAGCAATACCAACTAAGAAAAAGCTTTTAATGATATAATATTTAACTAATTATTGCTCAATTCACTGAATGTATACAAGTCATATTAAAATTTTCTCGCCACGTACGAGAATTTTGATACGTGTCCGTGCCGGCACGGATCGGATAACACGACTTGTACGATCTTGTCACACGTACGTGTGGTGTGTTTACATTATCAAAGTAGAATCCGTGCCACTAATTCGTTGTTCACGGACGTGGCTACTCTCATAATTCGCACTCCTAGAACAAGACTGCCACAACTCAAAATTCATGAATTTTGAGTTATGACTACTTTTGGATAGAGAAAAATAATCTCTATTAAATATTTAAATGCAAGAACGCCACATTCAATATCATTTTTCATTTAGCCACTATAGAGATGTGTCAGTATTGAATTATTTAAATATTGGTTAATTTTCAATGCAAGAGAGCCATATTTACTTTATGGCCGTATACTTATTTTTATTTATCCAAATTATCACTGAAGTCAAAATTCAAGACTGCTTTATTTCGACTTGCACGTGGCGTTCTTGCACTGAATAAAAACTAACTATCGTGTAATATGTTGAGTGCAAAACAGTAATATTTAGAGTTGTGGCAGTATTGCATTTTATAATTTGTGATAGTGCAGCCACAACACGAATTATGACTCTATTGTATTTATGCAATACAGTCGCATCTCAAAATATGGCAGTCTTGCATTTACTTAAACAATTTTAAATGGCCACAAGTATAAATTTTTGAGTTTAAGAGTGAATTTCAAAATATTTGAAAAATTAATATTGTAAAGTATGATTGTAAGTATTTAAGTGCTAAATTTCAAACGCATAAGTAAAAAACTCATTAAATTATCTTAGGTCCAAACTTCAAATTGATTTTTCTCAAAACTATAAATTTTGAGTTGTGGCAGTCTTGTTTTTAGGAGTGCGAATTATGTGTAAACCAGTCTACGAACATCGCCAAATAATCAGAATATCAAAAATGAGGGAAAATAAAATAAATAATAAAGCCAACCGACGCGTCCAAAATAATCGGCCGATAACAATTTATTTAAATAATCAATTGGTTTTGTGCACGGATTCACCCTATAAATAACCAAACTCAAATATATTTTCATAATCTGAGTTTCTAATAATCTTCTTAAGTAATTGGAAGTAATATTATGATTTAATATTTTCAATTTTTTTTCCTGGTGGTATGTATATAGTTCACACTTGTATACATAAATACGAGCCGTCACTGTAGGCATCCAAAGCTAAGTGTGTGGAGTGGTTTTCACCAACCTTAGCAACCTGTCACTAAGGGCACATAAGCCTTGTAGCCCTAGGGCCTAGAGTAAGTAAAACACTGTCAGTATTATAAATGACAGAATTAATAATGATAGTAAATAGGGTTTTATTCAATCACAAAATCTACAATTTTGTGATGAATATAATTATTTGATAAAGCGATAATACATATTTGAAATGTACCATGTTATATTATCATCACTACAGACTGTGGAATTTTTCAAAAAAGAAAATAGAAACACGGAAGATGGTGGGTGCTTCTGCATCCAAACACCTCTCCTTTCTTAAATCAACCATTGCATGTATTAACATTGATATTTGTGTAATTAATTGTTCGTACACAACCCTAGATTAAATTTATGTCGAAAAATCGCATCCATTTCACGATAGTTTGTGAATTAGACAGTTTATATAGATTTCACAAATAAAATATTTAATAAAACAGAATATTTTAAAATTTGTATAGTTAATTTACGCAGTTAGAAAATTTTTGAAGAAAACTTACTTATAACTAGACCTAAATTAAATTTTTTCTATAGGACCTATATCTATAGATCATTTATATCATATCGATAACCACGGAGACGATATATTTATATGATAGGTAGACCTTAATAAAAATATTGGTCTATGATTTTTGTTGAGATACGCAAGCAAAAATATATACATATAATATAATATCATATCGTATGATTCGTAATATCATCGAATCCGTTAGGACTTATTATCATTAAGTTATTATTAAGTTCGTTAAGGTGATCATCAGTTTCTAGGTAACTAATAACGTTAAACGTTTATTAAAACTACAGTAGGTGTTTAAAAATATTTAGGTATCATAGGTATTTGTAGATAAAATATTTTTCAACAAATATTAAAAGAGAGTTGCACAGTTCAATACGAGTTATGAAATCATATTCAAGACCTAATTGAATCCGATAAATACCCAGATTGAGTCCAAAAATTCACTTATTTGATTCTGACAAAATAAAATAAAACAACATTTCCCTTTTTCTCATTTTATAGAATTAGGATTTGGGACATTTTAACTGAAAGAATACACTGATATTTGAAGTTCTTTTCCGAGAAAACAGCTGGTAGGGTTTCGGATTTGTTGTATTGTTGTCACTTGTCTACGTAGGTACCTAATTAAATCAATAATTAAAAATAAATTATTAGTATTTATTTAATATGAACGTAGTACATTGTAAGATTACTATTTTCATACAAATATATTAGTTATTGTACGGTGTGACCAGGGAATCAAAAATGTCAGAAATAGAAGAAATATATACCTAGCGAAAAGGATAACTTTTGTACGTCATTGATGGGATTAAATTTCGGTTTCACAAAGTTTTTGATACCAATTTAGATCGTTTTTGTTATGTAAAAAGTGGTTATCCATTTTATTTGAAAATTACTAAAGATAAAATAATAAACAACACAAGCAATAATTTTAATAATCACTGTTATCGCCAGGAGTCGAAATTCGACTATGAGCTATGCTTATTTAAATCTAATCAAAATAAAATTTATCACAGAGTAAATACAACTTTTATTTCTTTTGTAAATATTTTTCATTAAATTGTTTAAATTATCTTTACATACATTATTTTCAGAAAAAAATTAGTTCAAACAAATCAGTTTCTAACTAAAAATTCTTTACGAACTATATTTTTTGTTATGATTCTATCATTATTAAGTAATGTATTTCGCTCATCAGTCGACACAATACTTTTAACTACTAGACGGCCGAACTCTCAGCATTATACAGTTGGCCATGCGAAAACACTGAAGTTTTCAGTAAAACACCAATTTGATCGAACGTTTGCCCCAGCCATGTATTGATAGTCATTACAAACTAATTATTCCAGAAAAAATCAGATATATACACGGCATCAAATTTGCGATAGTTTTCATTAATTCATGTGTGCTATTTACGTTCACAGCCTGTTATAAAAGAAAATCACTCCAGTACTCAAATCATAAAAATATAATTGTACGTATGAAGGATCTTTACCACATTTAGGAGTTTATTCACCAGGACCATGGTAAAACACAATACCAATTTTCAAATTATACATCCCTTGCATGTCGCATTCCTCAAGTTTTGCTTCTAAACTTTATTAATCATTGTGAATGCAGCATTGTATGCTCGAGTGTGGTTATAATAATTTTTGAAACAACGCTTTTCAGAACTAACATTTGAATGTAAACCATCAAAAAATCATTTAAATAAAGCGTTTTTTGTCTAAGGGGGGGAGGGGGTAGAATTAACTTTTGCGACAACACAAACTAAATGAGTCTCAATCATTTGATTTGATTTCTAATGTTAAATGCTTAGCAAGACAAAAAAAAAAAAAAAACAATAATCAAATCCATTGAACCACAATCAAAGCAATTACAATTTTGAGGTACTTAATTCAGAGCAATTTTAAAAGAATCATCCAAAAAATCTACATTATTATTTTGATTAGTTTGAAAATCCGAAATTGAAAGTCCATTTCGATTGTCATAATTCGCTCTATTGATATGACGCTCCAGTCGATGGTTACATGTTTGACGCCTTGGCATTTATGAAATCACAACGAGTTCAAAATTTACGCCACTTAAAAAATTCGATTCAAATAATGTAAAGGAAATTAAGGATGAATTGCTGTACTGATTACTCCAGAAAATCTACTATGATTAAATAGTTATGTTTTAATGTTTAAAATTGAACACACACACACACACACACACACACACGCATACTTATCTTTAGTTTCTCCTAAAATACCTTCAAACAATCTGTTAGTATCAATACAAATTATGATTAATTGTGTGTGCATATATGTATGTGTGTGTGTGTGTGTGTGTGTGTGTGTGTGTGAGTGTGTGTGTGTGTGTGTGTGTGTGTGTGTGTGTGTGTGTGTGTGTGTGTGTGTGTGTGTCTTTGTGTGTGTGCATGTGCGTGCGTGCGCACGAATGTTTTCAGCACTTATCTTCTAAGACCGTGGCTTAAAGTGTATGATAATATTTCTACTATCAAATATCTTTCACAGAAAAATAATTATCATAATCGGTTCTCACATTCTTGGGAAAAAAGAATTGAATAAAAACCTTTATCCAATTCATACATAAAATATAATCATGCAAAATAAGTTTTGTTAAAAAAGTATACTGCAAATTTTAACCACTCACAAATTAACAATTCATAAAATTTTGACAAAGAATTTGAAAATTTTCAACATTGTGAATTTCTGTATATATTTTATTATATTGATACCTCATTAAATAACGGTTCACAATACATATGGTTAAAAATAAATATGAACAATTTTAACTTTTTGGATGCAAAATATTATATTATAACTGGGGAAAAATGAATATTATTTTTAACCATACCGGTATATATATATATATATATATATATATATATATATATATATATATATATATATATATATATATATATATATGTATATTTTTTTAAAGTTTAATTTATAGTGACAGTTCTAAGTCTGTAAATATGAAGAAAAATGTTGTTTACTTTTTTCTCAGACACATATAGGTGATTTTTGGGACTCAATTCGGTTATTTATCGGATTAAATTTCGCGTAAATTTGGGTCATGGAACTTAACTTTAAACGTTCCATTGAAATTACATATTCTGTTATCTATATGGTGTATAAATTTACTGTCGTAATCCAATTAAAACAATTTAATATTGCTATTGGTTATGTCGTTATTTGCATTTTGTATTAATTAAATTTATTACCTATTTGCTATAAAGATTTTAGATTTAAATATTACTAATAACAGTAATAACTGTTAAATTGTATCATGTAATTTGAACAATTCGACATTTGGTGCAACTTTTGAAGTATAATTTACTCCTGAATTGAAATTTCTAATCAATTTAATCTTGTCTCATTATAATTTTTGAAACGTAAGGCACTTTGTCTAGACAGCTACAGGTACATCTGGATTTCATCCGAGTTGATTTTCATATATTTTTTTTAATGTTTGGTGTGAGCCATTTAATAAGAAAATTTTGAAAAATCAATGAATTAAGATGTTATTTATTATTAATTATTGGCAATATGTATATATATATATATCATATACAATATACATAATATGTATAATATGTATAATTTATGTCAATATGTATTCCGAAATAGGGTAAATTAAATAAATCAGATGTAACGAATATTCTAATAATAAATAAAAATGTTAAAACTATTTATTAATATTTATAAAATAATTGTATAATAGAGTTGAATATTACTTTCTCTTCTACTTGGTATTTTTAGTACATATGTATAGTACATACTTACATTTTTTGTCAACTAATTTTTGACTTATAGCAATTTAAGTAGTAACACAGACGTGAATGCACGTGTGAATATCATGTGCAGTGTTTTAGATATGGTGTATTTGTAAAATGGATTACAAATATTATTAAATTTACTTACTTATTTAAACTTTTTTATTCATTGAACTCAAAAGTGACGATAAATTCAGTTAATTGTATATAAAAGGACAAGCATATTAAAAATTCCAGTTTTTGAGAGAGACATTTGAATTATTTCACAAAGTTATTATGAATATCCCATGAATGGCATTGCGGCGCTCCTTTTTTACATTTTTGGTTAAGTGATGGAAAGATAGAGCACATCATAATTAAACATACAAATAGAGCGAATGGAAGTATTCGGTGTAAAAATGAGTCAAGAACTTTGAAAAATTACAAAACATTATTATGGTAGTAATTATCAACATTCTTATTAATTTTATGATTTTTTTATGATTATTTGTGGGAGTTTTAGAATGTTTTGTTTCTTGTGATAATATTATTTTGAAATAAAAGTAAAAATTTAATATTTGTATACAATTCATTATTTAGCGTAACGGTATCATTATATTAATTCATTGTACTTAAAATTATTTAAATATTAAAAATTAATCAAGAAATCAACATGCAATGAAATAATAATATTTAAAAAGATAGTTTTTAGATCATTAGTGTCCAATTGTTTTGAAACTTTTTAAAATCTGATATAGATAATCGTTAATATTTGGTGAAGATATTAAGTATCATCAATATTTTTGAGTAATAATTTATTACATTAAAATTTCAATTAAAGCAGGTTATTCTATTTTTACTCGATTATTCAGTAGTTTTTCCTAACTGCTGGAATCATAGATAAAAATTACCTATTTAGAAGTATCAACTTGACGAAATTGCTTGCCTACAGAGACCGAACTTAACTTTTAAACGAAGTTAACTTTACAAAAAAATATAGGTGCCTGGTAAAAAAATGAACTCAATCCCAAGGAAAGTTTTTTTCTTGCCATTAAGTATAATAACTTAAGAAAATGAATCATTAGGTGACATAACGACACCTATCATGACCACACCTCGGTGGAATTTGATGCATTTCCGTCAAGATAAAATTCATAACGGTTGAAGAAAAAAAATGGATCGAATCCAGGAAATCGTTAATATTGTTTAGTTATGAACGAATTAACTTCAATTTCTTCTATTTTATTTTCACTTAAAAATAACCATATAATACTTGATGTGATTATTTGCACATTGGAAACAAAAAAACCAATCTCAAAATAATGTTTCATGCTTTAAAATTAAAAAAAAAACCATTATATTTTATCATAACAATAATAATTTCCTAATGCATTGTTTGCCATTGAATAATATGCTAATTATGATGAGAAAATGAGCACAATATGTTTATAAAACCAAATCGAGATATTTTTATGTTATTTGTATTTATTTCTAAATATATTCAAATTCAAATCAAAAATCATATTATTACTCATCTTTCGGTGTGAAAAAATTTGAATAAATAATGTATAAAAATCAAAATGTTTTATTGTAATTGTATACTACGAAATGAATTTATTTTTATAAGAATAAAATGAAAAAAATTGTATTTACACATATATTCACATATTCAATATTTTAATTTAATTTTAACACAAAAATTAAATTAAATACATCTCATATCTAAAACCTATTAAAATAAAGTAAACCGTTTCGTAAAAAGATCAACAAATTATCAGTTATTATAATTTTATTTAAATACACAAAGAAATTTAAAAACAAAATGCTATGTTGACCCTTCCTTGAAAAATTCTTGCGTATGCTCTTGGGCAGGGTTATTGTGCTAGAAGAATATAACTATAAATGTGTAAATTAGCATAGTTTTATTTTTATTCTTATTGACGTCTATCATTTACCTATTCATAAATCACGGAACACTAAATCATTTCATTGAAAAAACTTTTTTTAGTGCTCATTGCCCTCGAGCTCCACAATTAGCTCTAACCAATAAAATCATTAAATATTTTAAGGACATATGTAATAGAAAAATTGTTGTTCTTGAAATCCCGAAATATATATATTTCAAATTTTAAATAAAATAAAATGTGGTATATAAATATAATATATTACATACCTAATACATAATGCATACCTACATTTTTTTTCAATTTCAGTAACTTTCGACAATTCACTATGAAAATGACCAATAAATCGTATCCAAACATTATTCAGGTTCATTACAATTACGACTTATTTAAGTTTCTTGTATTCGAAAGATTTGTAGTACTTTATTGATTTATTTTTATTTATATATGAATTTATCCAATTTCCACCATATGCCATAACTACCAATTCAGTTATAATTTCATGTTTTATGGATATTTTCGCCTTACTCCATAGAACAGTTTTTCATCGCAACCTGAGTACGTTTTTTTTGAAACATAAATTTATATCTAGAATCTAGAATCAATATTTAAATTATTACGTAACTATAATCTTCTGCAGGTATACAATTAATTATAATCACCATTACATAAAGAATAGATATTTGACAACCATATTAGAGTAGATTTGAAGGAACTCTTGAGTACTACTAGTAAAGTAAACTTGGAAATTCACCAATATCCTCATTTTCTTCCCCACTTTTAAAATTCAGACTACTATTATGATTATCATTGTCATAATTTTAAATTATTGATCTTGTTATTTTATTTTCATGTTGATATGTTATTGTTTTGTTTGGGACGTATATTTAATTGCTAAATTAGCTATTAACAACGAATGTCAAATAACTTAATAAAATAAGAATACATTTGATTTATAAATAAAAATATAGATAACTATTAAATGGATTACAATTGACCAATACGTTATTATTTATTATATACCAGTCAAACAATATATCATGATAAAAATCAACTATAACATACACTATATGTATATATATATATATATATATATATATAATATAGTGTGGGAAGGAGGCCAAAATATTAACTAATAATAATTTTTAAATTTATAAGTTCACTTATTTTATCTTGTCAGTGATTATTAAGTTTATGTTAAATTTGTGGACTCGTAGATATCAAGTAAATATGTTCGACATATTTTGTTTAGTCAAATGATTCTTACAACTGTATGCCAATATCAAATAACAATTATGAATATTTATAAGATATAAAATATTATTAAAATTACAAGAAAAAATACTATACTATTTTAATCTTAAAATAATATACATACTTTATTATTTTCAATATATTTTGATTTTTTTTTTTTTATAAGTTTAAATAGTCAAAGGTAATACAATATTTCAATACCGTATACAAGTAATCGAAAAAAAATTAATTTATATTATTGTATAATAAGATGACCTCCAATATCTGTATCAATTCAATAAAATTATTAAAGTATACATTTTTCTGAAAAATAGATGAAATTTTAATCAAAGTTACTTGAAAAAAATACACAGAGTAAAGTGAATAAATTTAGAGCTCTAAACTAGTCTCCTAGCCTAGTCCGTAATCAGAACTAATTGGCGTACACAGAATTTGATTTCAAAAGGGTTTTAGAACCAAAATACATATTAAATTAGTTTTATTTTAATTTCATAATATTGTAATTCACTAACATAAATATATTTCGGGGGGGGGGGGTATCAACCCTAGAAACTCATTTCAAACCACACCACTGTCAGAACTGATATTAATAATAGTAACAAAAGTTCAATAATTACAATATTACAATAGTTTAAATTTTTAGTTTTTTATTTTCATGGAGATATTTATAATACAATATTACAAACGTAATACTTTTTAACTGAATTATATAGAAATAGAATAGATACATTTATATCAATACAGTAATAAAAAATAGTGCTCGAAATAGATAGGTTATCTTAGTATAAAGATAGTTGAAAAATGTTAAATAATTTTCTAAGTACGTAAAATTTTTCAAAACACCATTAAAATCGAATTCTGGCTATTCGCCTGCTCTATTTAACAATAATAGATAGCACCATTACAATTTGTATTCATACAATGAATTAAGCGTCAAAAATATGTTATAGATGAAAACTATAATTCTAGTAAAATAATTATTGTGCTTAAAAGAAATTAGATTTTGGTTTTTAATTGTGTACATTATAGAAACTATTATAAAACAGTGATTATACTTAATATTCCGAAAATATTTACTTTTTTATTTTTTTTTCACTGTGTCAATTTGCTATACGTTTTCAATTATTTTTTCTGAAGTAAACAAAACAAAAACTACAAACAATGTCGAAGAAATGTCTTCATTTTTAGAATGATTAGTACATTTTTAAGTACTTAAATTAATTTCACTTGGTATTCATTTATTATAGTATAAAATCGGTACAAAGGAAAGAAGTGAACACCCGATTTAAGTTAGTCATATCTACTTAATTTTTAAAACATTTTTACATAAATTGTATTTTGCTAAGCACATTTATATAATTCAGATGATAAAATATATATAAATCAAACAATAAACATTATAATTAAATGTAAATGACTAAGCAGAAATAATATTTTTTTCAAAGTACATAATTTTATGTTAATATGTATAGAATAATTTAACAATTTATGTACAGTGTACACGTCATCGAAAGTTTAAATAATATACTCAACAGATAAATTAGAATGATCAAACTGTTATGACTGAAACAAAATTGATAAATGTTTGGCAGCTTGAATGATTTTAGACCCTGACAAATCACTACATATCACGCCTAGAGTTGCCCTTGTAAAAGAAAAAAAGAATTTATTGTTTGCCAGATTTTTTTAGAAGTCAAAATTCTGGCGAAATATATGTAGTTTAAGGGCATTTTCATGTATTATTAACTAAAACATTAGAAATCAATAACACACATTTTATGCATTTTAATCGATTTAAGTATTTTAAATTAATAGTTGATGACGGGTATGATTAAAATCAACACTTAGGGTTAATATTTCTCTTAATTATCTTAATTATTGAAGTTGTATGTATTTATATTTGGTATTGCATATGATAAACTAACCAATGAATATAGCATAATGTGCTTTATTTGACAATTTATGAGGTTAATTGATTCATAAAATTAGATTTATAACAACCCCAACGTATTGATAGCTAAAATAGTTTTTATTTAATAGAAATTTTACTAGGCATCTAATCAAATTGACTCTGTTATAACTTATAACCAACTAGTACTTTGATAATTTATCAACGATAGACAAAAATCTATAAAGTTCAAATACCTAATCGATTGATTTCAAATAATTCCATGGCTGTTATGTATTATAATAGTCAAAAGGGGCTCTTCATATTTATATATTTATATGTGTGTGTGTGTGTGTGTGTGTGTGTGTGATGGTAAAATGACGAATACTGATGACTCCTAGGACTTGCCGGTAAATTCTAGGTTTTACCGACTGCTCTCGATTGATAATGTTAAAACCTAGAATAAAAAAAATAGTGTGGTCAAACCCTGATTTTTGTAGTTCGGACTTTTACAAACGAGATTTGGTAAATCTTAGGATAAACAATCAGTGTTAGTAAAAGTCCAAAATTGTATTTATTTATTTATTTTTTTTTTAACAATTGCGTGATATTTTTAAGTTTATACATTATTTTAATAGAAATTTATATTATTATTATAACATATTAAGACACATTTTGTTCGCATATTATAGTGAACTGGTTCCGAGTGAAATTATTATATTTTAGCGAGATCGACTTTGGGAATTTATATTCCGACTATAATATTAATCATGATAAATCTAGTAGACCTTGACAATTGTATTTATATAATCAATCATTAATCCACATAAGTATATGATAAAAGTTTTTCATACCTAATACACTGTGCTGTACACACAATTTATCCTGCTTACATTCATGTTCAATACATTTTTTTTAAATACCTTTTTTAATATTCATTATATAATTAAAACATAAAAATATATATTTATATTTTACAATTCTTTCATTCGTCTGTACATACATATTAATTCATGTTTTGATGCATAAATATCCTAATCCTAGTAATGATAAATTATTACTTCAGAAAATAATTTTAAGTAGAGCCAGGAAGATCATTTCAGTATTTGTTTAGTTTATTTTTGAGAATAAGGAACCCTATAGTGTATAATCGATACGATTTCAAATCTAAATCGGTACCGATTTAAGGTAACAACAAAATAATTAGTCAATTTCATTATTTGTGACAATGATCCATTTTCTCTGTTAAATTTCTTTTACATTGAAACTGATCGAATTCGTTAGCTGCAAAATATAAATCTATGTTGTTTGTGAATAAGTTTGTATACAATTTACAGTTCCTCAAAATAGAAGTTTTATTATAATTATTTTTAATTATTTTGTCATGGTACAAAATAATTAGAAAAATATACTAATATGTATTTTTTTGTAATGAGATTTATTTGAGTCGAAATTACAATATAAAACTTTAAAGAAAAATAATTCAGAGAGCCATGGAATTTCGAACATAGACAGAAAAATGTGTGAAATAGATTTCATCAAATGATGTTTATTTCAGTTTTAAATTAGTGTATATTTTAAATTTATATTATAGTTCGTGTATTGTATATTATTTTTCATGATTTAGTTGCTAACATTGTATAAGCATTCCTGTTTAGATTGTTAATTTATTTAAAGAAATAAATGCATTATTAAAAAGGTTTAAATTGTTCGTGAATTTGATTATAAAGATGTATGGTCTTTTATCTTTTTGTAAATTGCGTACTATACTCTTATGATGTTTATTTTTCCGAATTTTGCCTTTTGATTTTACACAATTACGATATCAATGTGAAATTAACGCAATGACAACGACCAAAAGCGTCTTGGCAGTCCGCCGGGTGGCCAAATGCCCAGCGATATAAGCGTAGTTTTAGCGCCCTCAGCTTCAGTCGTGTCAGTACCTTCTCCGTCGCGTGTTAGCCTGTTTCCATCGAATTTATTCCCGTACCAATTCAACTTCGATTCGCGATGGCTCTGACCAAGAAAGACACGCAGATGATGCCTGCTTTAGCAGATCCAGTGGCTTTCGCTAAGGATTTCTTGGCCGGTGGTATTTCTGCTGCCGTATCAAAGACCACTGTTGCCCCAATTGAACGTGTCAAATTGCTGTTGCAAGTCCAACATATTTCTAAGCAAATTAAACCTGAAGACAGATACAAAGGTATTTTGTGTAAACATGCTATGAAATATGATTTCTGTCAGACCGAGGATTTTTTCTTCTAGTCTATTACATTCGTGATACAATTATAAAAAAAAATATTCAATACGATTTGTCCAAATTAAAATATTGAAGTTACTATCAAGATTTTAGTTTATCTAAAAACTAAAACAAATTTTTACTGTTAGGTATGGTGGACTGTTTCATCCGTATCCCCAAAGAACAGGGAGTGAGTGCTTACTGGAGAGGAAACATGGCTAACGTGATTAGGTACTTCCCGACTCAAGCTTTGAACTTTGCGTTCAAAGACAAGTACAAGCAAGTATTCTTGGGTGGTGTAGACAAGAACACACAATTCTGGAGATACTTTGCCGGTAACTTGGCATCCGGTGGTGCTGCCGGTGCTACTTCTTTGTGCTTCGTATACCCATTGGATTTCGCTAGGACCAGGCATGTTTAGCAAAATAATTTGATTATTTTAAAAACTCTTGAAAAAAACTGTATGACATTTCTATTGACATCCGATATTCTTAAAAAGGTTGGCCGCCGATGTCGGCAAAGCTGGAGCTGCTCGGGAGTTCAGCGGTCTTGGAGACTGTTTGACAAAGGTTTTCAAATCTGACGGAATCGTTGGTTTGTACAAAGGTTTCGGTGTATCCGTCCAAGGTATTATCATTTACAGAGCTTCATACTTCGGTTGCTTTGACACTGCCAAGGGAATGTTGCCCGATCCAAAATCTGCTGGTTTCCTTGTATCATGGGCCATTGCTCAGGTAAATTAAATACACACGTACTTAACACAATGTAAGTGTAAAATTTTTCATGTGATACATGCAAAAATCATTCATTATTATTTTCTTTATCAATTAAGTGAATTAATGAATATATTGTACATATATATTATAAATATGTATGTACTCTCTATTTATTTACTAAAATGTTTTCTAGATTTTTTTTACTATAAATTTGACAAATTTTTAATCTTAAAAACATATTTAAACAATTTAATTCTTGATATTCACACACACACACACACACACACACACACACACACACACACACACACACACACACACACACACACACACACACACACACACACACACACACACACATATATATATAAATATATATATTTTTTTTTTGTAGGCTGTAACAACTGTTGCCGGAATTGTTTCCTATCCCTTTGACACTGTCAGAAGGCGTATGATGATGCAGAGTGGACGTGCTAAGTCTGAACTTATTTATAAGAGTACTCTCCACTGCTGGGCGGTAATTGCGAAAACAGAAGGAACCGGCGCTTTCTTCAAGGGAGCTTTCTCAAACGTGTTGAGAGGAACTGGTGGTGCCTTAGTATTGGTCATGTATGACGAAATCAAAGGCCTCCTTGTCTAAAAAAAAATTCCATTTTAGTAACCAATTGATGGGTTAGTATGTAAGAAATTTGAACAGCCTTTTTTTCCCAATTTACACCCACCTAGTAAATTGGCGGAATAATTTGTACCATAAAGAGCAGACTTCATTCTTGTTATCGTGTAAATAAATGGATAATTGTTACCTACTTATAACCATTTTATTTTGTTTTGTATTTTTGTTTCTAATTAATACCTATATGTTCTTCTTACAGTAAAATCTTAAATGAAGGATGTGAACGGTTTTTTAGTTTTTCTATTTTTAAAAGTTCTTTGGTCTGGCGGACGTTCAGCCATTCACACTTTAACAAGCTAGCGGTACATTATCAATGTCATCTATACTTAGCGACCCATATAAGTCGATGCCAAAATAGAATCTCGGTACCAGATGCAGCAGAGGTTAACATTTAAATTATTACATCTTACATAATAGAAATGAATAATTTCCTATTTTAGAAACAATTAACATTCAAAATAAAAAATTAATTTTAAATAATTACATTTTTAATTATTTAAAACAATATCATTATATTTTTAATGAAAAATAAACGTATGAACTTAGAAGTCATATACTTAATAATGTCTATAGATAATGTTTGAGTTAAAGTGTTTCTTTTCAATAAAATAATATCAAAATAAATTAATAATAATTTTATTGTTAATAATAGGTCATGTATTTCACACTTAACATATTAAATTTGAGATACGTAAATTTTTATATGGAATGGATCATTTAAGATCATACAACTAATTAAATTATAATTAATTTCTTAACTGTACAATTGTGAACTAAGTTAAGAGATATACAATTTTAAAGTCATTATGACTTATAAAACAAATTAAACAAATAGGAATAAATAAGAAAATATATACATTTATTTAAAAAAAAAAAAATTATTAACAATAGTTTGAATCTTTGTATGTTAACACACTAATAATGTATCGATTCATACAGTATTTTGTGTCTCAGTATCTGTCATATATATTATGAGTAGTTACATAAATATGTTTTTTTTCGAAATATGAAGTGGGAAATATTAAGATATACATATTTTTAAATAGATCTGTTGTATCATCACATAAATGATACCGAACACCCAATTTTATTTAATTATTGCTATAAAATAAAATTAATATATATTGTCAGCAAACGCACACATACACACACGAATACACACACCACCTTCAAAAATGATGACCAGATAGATGGCAACAGAATAAAACGACTCCGTAAGACGTGATGATTGTTCGTTCTGCTGCCATCGTTGTAGAGGACGGAACGTTGCCCGATTTACCAGTGAGGTGATCGGCAATTCTTTTGTTTTTGTAATAATAATATTTTTGTCTTTAATTAAAAAGTGTTTATATTTAATCCTTTTTTTTATTTTTTGTACTAGTGAAAAGTATATGAGAAAGTTGGTACATTTAAACAAAAACGGTGTTTAAAACATATTGTATTTTCAAACCTCAATCCAGTGCTAGATCTTTTTCTTTGTCAGTTTGAGGAGAGAAGTACAATATCGTTTAGGTAAAGGTTACCTCACGCTCGAAACATCCAGTGCTAGATCTTTTTCTTTGTCAGTTGTTTCGAGTGTAAAATAACTTTAGAGCTGTAAGGGAAAGTAAGCCTTTTAAAGAAACCTGTTTCGACTATCCTATTAAGCAGTGCTAGATTGTATTCTTTGTCACTTAAGAAGGTAGTCGCCCGGGCCAATTAATAGGTTTTTCTTTACATGCTTGTTTAACGGTTAGAGTGTACAATACCAATAAACACCTTGTTTTGTGTTGTTATACGTCAAGCCTTTGCGTGGCGTATACGACAGATCTACAATCAATTTTGTTTTTCATTGATTTAAAATATTTGTTCATAATATTCATTATTTTTTCTAGTCAATTTATTAATGAAACAAAGAAGACTCCACCTTAGAAAAAAAAAAAAAAAATGATTAACTGCTGATAATTCGTGCTTTTTTTATAAATAGGTAATTAATCATTTAGAATTATTTCGATTTTTAAATTATTCCCTTGGCATATAAGAATTTTCACTATGAAACATCATCAATGTCTACACATTACATTCCCAATAGTTTCACAAAATACTAAGTGTTTGGAACATGTTTGCTGTCACGTTAAACTCATTTGAATCTTGTGTTCTAGTGTTTTGAAAAAAAGATTGAGTTGATTCAACCGCTTACTTTTGTAAGATTCAGTATTTGATAGCAATGCGTCCATTCGATTTGTGATGTCCAAATGAAATCTAAAAAGCCCGTAAGATAATAGTGGGGGTTTTTGTCCTTCATTAGATGCTTCGATCCTTGGATAAGATGTAGGTAATGAATTTTAGGCGGTATTCTGGATTGACCATTTCAACAGTTCGCTCACTTATTCACTTATGATACCTGATGTATTTGTATTGTACAATTTGAAATTAAAAAATAATTATAAACCATCATAACATTTAGTAAAAAATGTCTAACAGAACTCAATAGATTATTTTATTTTAAGTTTAGGTTTTCAGAGAATGTAAAATCTAATAATTAATTATGTCAATATATATATATATATATATATATATATATATATATATATATATATATATATATATATATATTAAATTTACTGAAATAACGTTCTATGTTTATCAATTATTTTGTTTTATCCAAAGACTTATACAACTATGTAGTTGTCTATATGTATGGTTTTATAATGGTGTATACAAACATCTCATATTGACATAAACAAATTTAAGTTTAAGATGAATGTGCATTGCAACTAAATATATTTTTTCTATTAATAATATTGTTTTAAGTCAATATTAATGGTTTCATACCAAATGAAGTAATATGGTACACCACCATTACTAAACTATAAGTATTTATATGACAGTTTAATTTCTTTTCTATTGAATATGAAACAAAATTATGTAAAATACAAATTTAATATTTTTATACTTAGATCATCAAAATAAATCTACGCAAAATAATTTTACCTAACCTAATATTATTGCCAAGAAGGGTATTTTATATGACACATTTTAATGCACACTCATTTACGTGATTTACTGTAAAAATAATTAAGTATATAACAGCTATCTTTACAGTTTAACCTGGTACATTATCGTAGTGTCTAAAATAATTACCGTGCGAGCTTTGTTAGGTATCAACCTCCGATCAATTGAGGGTTGTTACACGTCTTGTCCAAAACACAATCATTCATAATCGTTCACACGTTTTCGTGAATGTTTCAACTTGGATTTCTACAATAATCATATAATTTTTATATTGACCGTAGTTCATATTTTTGACATGAAAAACTACCAAACAGTTAAGTAAAGATGGTTTAAGATTATTTATGCTTTAAATGCGTTTTTCATAAAACTGTTTTTAGTTATACAGCCGTAATTACAAAAATAATGACACTAAACACTTTAAATCTATACCAAATATTGAAAATACTCTTTTGCCGACTTGATGAAAGTTTAAAAAAAAAAAAATTTTTTAACACTACTTTCAAGCAATAGATATACAATTAAGTAAATATTTTTTAAACTATTGCATAGCTTTTATCGCAGGTCTGGTGTAGTGACTGAAAAAAAATGTTTCGTAACGAAAAAGCGTGACCACTACCTGTGGAATCCCGTAATCCCCCTCTCTGTCTACCGCGCGGCGAACCGTATTGTCATACCAATTACAAAACAAACTCATTTTATGAGAAAAAAAAACTTATGTTTCATATTTTAGTTATCATAGGCCTATAGATTCTATGATACAAATTCCTGAATAACTAGAATAATAAAAAAATTTTAAATTATATCAATTTCTTATTTATTTAATATGCAATAGCTTTATCGCGGCAGTCCCCGAATGCCACTTGCCTTTTTTGTTTTTATAATTTTAATTTTAAATTCAATAAAAATTGTCTTTTACCAAACAGTCCACAACTCATGTTTCTATTCATATCTCAATTTTCATAAATATTGGTTGAAACAATTATTTGTTACACTAATTCAAATTTGAAATGTGATGTGAAAACAGTTAATTACGTCAACGCTTTTAATCACGGTTTATTATAAACCGTATTTTAAATAAAAACTAATAAAACCCTGACTCAGCATTTGTTAAATTTTTCAATATTATTAGATAAATAGATACATAAATAAATAAATAAATAAATAACTATATATATATATATATATATATATATATATATATATATATATATATATAAGTATATATGAGTAAAATGGACGAACTTCGTACCATGAGATATTCTTTGCTCCTCGGACAAGATAATGGTGATGGGTGTATTGAGTTTTGAAAAAGCAAAATATTATTTGACCCCCTCCCCCCTCTGATTGCGGATATGATCATCAAACACGTTGCCTCTTTACTCGATATTGTATTCAACTAAACGTGTACGATGAGTCACTTACAGGTACGTGTATTCCTGAATTTTTAGACGACCGCGCGTTACGACGTCGACCACATCCGTGCAGTAGTGATGGGTGAAAATAGCAGTAACGGTGATTTATAACAGCTATAACTAAAGTAACAATTACAAGCCGTCACTCGGAAGAAAAAATAACAGTTATTGCAATTATTTTTCATTGTTATGACATGATTCTGTATTAATTGTTTAGCTGTGAACAACTTAAATAACATCAATCACTGACGCATCAGTTTTAATAATTTTGCATTTAATTTGACAGTGTTTTGTTCAATTATTAGTAAATACTGTGTTTTGCATATAACGCGTGTTCATATATTTTAATAAACTTAACAGTTATACTAGCTCAGAATTATAAAAATTATCATTTGAATTGTTATCTTGATTAGGAACACCGGGAACAGAGGCTGGTATTCACTCGGTCTTACGTAGCAATTAGCAAAGCAGTAAAGGTGGCGAGTTGCGATTCACGATGTCACCGCCAGAAGCAGTTTTTTTCCCCGGTAACAGTACCAATAACAGAGACTGTTATTTGTAATGTTGTGTTTTTTGCAACAGTAACAGTTTATAACCGCTCAGTAGGTCGATTCTGTAACTCGATAAGACTCGTTATCGACAACTTTCTGTTCGTCATGAGAACGAAATGACTATTATCGAATAAATGTCGAAAGAGCGATTCTGTATCAAATTCATAACGAATGGTGTTGTTATGGTATCGAATATTTCCGATATCGTATCGGGCGGTTAGAAGTGGCCGTCAAGCGTTATCGAAATATAAATTATCAATTATTATCATTTATCATGCTCATTTAATTTTGTGATAAGTAGCAATACATAATATAGTCAATGGAGTATTTAGGGATTTTCCGCCTGTAGACACTTTCCGATGCGCCGCCTCTACTAAAATTTTTCACAAAACACATTCAAATACACAGTTTGAGAATTCGAACCTTCATTGAACGCGCGTATTTTTTCACTACCCACACGCGTATTGGTTCGTGCCGTATCGCGTGTGCGTATAGTATGTAAGTAGCTGTTTGATTTTGAGCACGCGTTTACGGTTCGAATCGTAACTCTAAATCATAAAACTTGGAATAATTTGTAAACGAATTTCTCTAGTCGAATAATTCAAATTGATGATGTCGAATGAAAAATAATTTTTAATTCTGTGAAAAAAAAAATGTTGCCGCCCTCCAAATTTCGCCGCTCTAGGTCCGGGCCTACAGGGCCAGTATCAAAATACGCCTCTAAATATAGTTCATATTTTTTTCAAGTGTTGTGTGTATAATTTCTATAGGTTATAGACTTATACTACCTATTTAATTATTATTAAAATAACAATATAGCTGAATATTATCTTGGTTGGGAATTGTTAGTATTGGAAGAGAGGTTTAGAATATTGGAAAGAAGAGTAGAGAGTAGGGTACTCAGAGATGCTCAAAATCCTTATGATTTACCATTGAATGCATTTATGAATACTTTTCGAGTAAGTCCACAACTTTGTTTGGACTCGACTAATGGCATTCGTTTGAATTTAAAATAATAACCTTTAATGTATCGAATTTTGCCGATAAAGCTTTTTACAGAATCGCATCTTTGATATCGATTTTCAATACATCTCGGGGAATTCGTTATCGTATTCTTATCGATTAGATTCGATACGTTATTATCGAGTTACAGAATCGACCTACAGTAACGGTTTATTACCGCTCGGCAACAGTTTATAACAGCTCAGTAACGGTGTATAACTGTTCAGTAACAGACAACAGTTTATAACGGCTCATTAACTTTTATAAGTGTATAGGTGTTACGCGAATCGATAACAAGTTGCCGCCACTACGGCGACGACGACGGGCGCATACGCGGTGCACACGTGCGCGAGACGAACAGCTGTTCGTACGCGGGCGAACGAACTCGACCGAACGTCGCGGTCGCTCGGGTCATAGAGGAGTGTTGCGGCTCTGGTGCGGGCAGGGGCAGACGCGCGTCGGTCGTGACGGACGGGAATAGTCCGGATCGTCCGCGATTATCGTCCCGGCAGACGTCCGCGGTTCTGCGTGCCGACGGCGCGATGGCGGCCTCGTGGACCGTCTTCTCGTCCTCGCAGTATCCCGCCGCCACCGCCGCCGTCGCTGCGTTCGTCTACGGGTACGCGACGTACCACTATACGGCAAGTGGAAGAGGCTCGGCGTGCCGCACGTGCGGCCCGCGCCCATGACGGGCAACGTGGGCGCCACCGCGGTGGGCCGCGCGCGCACCTCAACGACCTGTTGCACGAGCTGTACCGCCGGTACCGCGGCCACCGGTTCTACGGCATGTACGTGGGCCGCGACCTCGCGCTGGTGCTGCGCGACCCCCCGGGCTGGTGCACGCGGTCGTGGTCCGGGACTACGTGCACATCTAACCTAACCGCCTCCGGGACAAGACGTCGTTCGCACACGACCAGCCGTTCGACCATCTGATCAACCTGCGGGGCGCGCGGTGGAAGGCGATCCGGGCCAAGCTGAGCCCGACGTTCTCGGCCGCCAAGTTCAAGGCCATGCCGGCCGACATGAGCGCGTGCACGGCGCGGCTGCTGGTGGAAAATCTGAACGCGCAGATCGCCGACAACAACGGTAATGTACACGACCATGATGATAAATGATGATGAATGACGATCGTAGACGCAATTTTGACATTTTACACGGGGATAGGAAAACATTTACTATGCTCATCCGTGGAGAAATTCATTGCGCCTCTCCTCAAAACACACACACACACACACACACACACACACACACACACACACACACACACACACACACACACACACACACCTATTTTATCCCTTAAAGGTTTCGACTCATCTCAAACCTATGACAATTAATTACAACTTCCAAGATTTTGACGTCGGGTTTCATTTAACGAATAAATTATTTAATAATAATATTACTACTTAAGGTTGTCACGCAGCGAGTAGTAGAGAAGGTAGTCTCGCCTAAGTGTATCCACTGTGATTGTGCGTATATGTAAATAACACCCTACACAATGAAATAAACTCTTTTTTAGTCTTGTTTAAACAAATTAAATTTAAATAAATAATAATAATAATATATAGACAATAAATAATAAATTCAACCGCATGTTTTGGTTTCTATTGTTATTCGGATCGTACCCATAATGACATCCGTACACAGATATACTCTCGATATCCTGATGTATGAAAACCATCAAACAACGAAATTTCTTTTCCTATTTATTATTTTATACTATGCATTATTTCCGATCAATGCAATAAACTCAAATACAATTTCCTTTTTTTTTTGTATATATATATAATTATCTATAATCGTATTGGAGACACCGTTAATTTTGAAATGTTGTCTAATGTAGTGAATTAAATATTGAACTGACACTTCTCAGTGAGGGCTTGAGGCTGGTCATCCGCGCTTATCCCCCCCTTGCCCTCCAATTTGCACTAATCATCATTGTTGTTGTTGAAACAATTAAATTATACTATCGTCATTTACGTGTCGTCTTGTGTTTTGTAATTTACTTCTCTTGATTTTGGTCGGCGTACAATAAATATAACATCATTAAGACTGATATTGTAAACAACGTAGAGCAGCAGGCGTTAATGGTGATAATAACTGTTATTTTATCAAATAACTCATTGAGATGTTATGTCATTAAATATATTTAAAACTAATTTTTAATGAGATTATGTATATGAAAGCGAATGCTCAAAGTTCAAAACATAGTATTAACTAAGTAAACACTTATAATATTGAAAAGTAGGACAATAAACTCATACATTTTTATTATCAGGTCAACAATAAAGATGTTATTCACTAAGAACAACATAACAGTTTTCAAAAACATATTTAATGCCGAAAATAATATAGATAACCTCGTTTATAAGATTATACTAGCTCCCAAATCAGTCAAATCTACCACATCAAAATAATCGTTTTTATCTTAATTTATTGTTTGAATGTTGATTTTATTTTGTTTTTATATCATTTCATATTATTTAATTTATATTTTATAAACCTTTCCTTCAAATGTTAGCAATCAATTGTCAAAAAACGTACAGACCATTAAACATAGAAGTTCCTATCTACAAATTAAATTTTGATAAATCTAATTTTTTAATAGACTATGTCTACTATGCTTATACTTTTTTACTAATTTATATTAATTAATAATAATAGATAACCAATTTTCATTTTCTGTAATATTAAATGCAAATTACCTAATATTTTAGTTGAACGATTGTTACATTAATTAAATTAGTTAAGAATATTTCTCTAGAAAAAGAGCTTATATTTTAACATAATAAATAGGTACATGAAATTATCTAATAGGTTTAAAATCTAAAATATGTCAATATCTTATTTATTTTTTAGTTAACGAGTTCATTCGTGTTTCAATTCATAAATAGGTTATGAAGATACACAAAAACAAGTTTATCATCCGTATCATATAACCCATACACACTTATGTTTGAATTCGAGTTATTTCAAATTACACTTTTGGACTACTTGCTATTATCAAATAATTTCATGAACTCGATTATTACTAGTTTTTGGTCTATAATATATATTTTTTTTAAATCATTGGATAACTACCATTTTTTTCTCAATATAATACACATAAAATAGTAATTCCAGTATATTGTCCGTAATTATTGTGGATTTAGTTCATAAGTTGATCATTTTTAATCACATATATAAAATATAAATAATTTAATATTTCATTTTTAAGGAATCGTTGATGTAAGTGAAGCATAGGCTCAATTTACAACGGATACCATTGGCCGTTGTGCTTTTGGACTCGAATGCAATGCGATATCTAATCCGGATTCCGAGTTCAGACGTACTGGACGAAACGTATTGACTCCTTCACCAAGATCAGCTCTGCCAAGTTTAATCAGACTAGTTGGTTTAGGTTGGGTTTTGGATGTGTTTAGAGTACGCGCGAAATGCCGGATCATATTTATGACTTCTTTACCAGTATTCTTAAAGCTACAATGGAGCTACACGAAACCGAAGGAAATAAACGTAATGATTTCATTGCAATTTTAGTCAAAATTACAGCTGATGAGAAACACAATACGGAAAGTAAGTTATATATGAAAAATGTATGATGCAAAACAGTAATAATTAAATAGGGGAAAATCAAAACGATGAGAGTAATTTAAAGATGATGATTAAATAATTATGTATTTACAATTGATTAATCAAATCTATGTACAATTCATGAAGATGATACTTAATAAATATAAAATTATGATGTTTTGGATCTTGATTTATTATCTCACAAAATCAGACAATCAAAATAATTTTCAAAAATAGAGCAAAGAGAAGCATTAAATATTTTCGAAGAAAACATGTTATAATAATATAAATTAGCTTTCAATTCAAATGAATTCATTACACATTTTATTCACTTATTTTAGACCACATCGCGTCATAATAACCAATAATATGATGTTTAGACACGGACACTAAATTTTATCTTTCGTGACTTCGATTTATAAACAGATCTATGATAATACGGTGAAAGGTGTGAATGTACTTTATAGTATGTATTTTTGACGAGTTTCTAGATATGTTATTTTTGTATTCACTAAAAAATATAGGTACGCCATAAAATTCCGAACATTGAATGTTGAGGTTAAGCAATTATAAAACATAAATTGTGTACTTTTATTTAAATTTATAAACAATAATAAGTAATTGCATCCCTAATACATCTAAACCTGTACCTATTTTAATTAAGATTAAAAATATACGCATAAAAATGATTTATTTTAAATATTATAAAATATTTTAGGTTATTGATTTTTTATCATCATATCCTTCAGTATGCTGAAGTATACCTCATATGGTATTCTAAAGTATTTAAAAAAATATTTTATTTTCATATATTAGAAACTACAACTCAAATGAACAATAGTAACAAAAAAAGGACGTACTTCGCATCAGTAGATATTCTTCAGTCTTTGGACAAGATAATGGGAATGGGTGTATTAAATTTGAAATAAATGATACGTTATTTCTTCAATCAAACGATTCTGAAAATAGCTTCAGTATAAAAAAATTAATATACTATTTATACACCTATTTAACCGTTTTTAGTTAAATTTTTTGTATATTTTTTTTTATTAAATCTGCTTCAATTTTTGTGTTCGAAAATTTTTTTTTTCACTTTAAGATTTAAAACATGTTGTCTTATTTGTATCCAAAGTTTTATGATGATGAGAAAAACCAATTTTTTTAAAACTTTTTTCATTAGAAAACTGATATAAAAATATTCTATTCCGTGAAAACCTTACAATAATTTACTTAAACACTTATGAAAAAAAATCCTGATTAAGAATTTTTGAAATTTTCAGTATCATTAATAAAGTGTATGATTATTATCAAAGAAAATTTTCAAAACTTTTTGTTGAATATCAAAAATATTATTTAAGATAAATTTTAACAAAATAAGGTATTTTTTAAGTTATATTTTCAGCCCAAAAATGTTGTACAGTACGTATCAATATGCTATTGATATATTGTGAAAATTTCAAATATTCAGTAACATTACTTTCTGAGTTATGACTAGATACCTAAAACCAATTTGATGAAAGTGTCATTTACAGTGAGTTTTATAATTTTTACTCGCTTTTTCGACAGGTTTTTTCCACACTATAGAGTAATTATTGCTTTATGAAACTTTGAGATAACTCTAACCGTCCGAATAAACATTTTCACTGAAAAAAAAGTAAACATAACTGTAAAACCTTTGCTTCACTCGGACTCTAAAATTTTAAAAATCCTACCAATTGCTTTTTAAATCTAGGATTTTTTTGTAAACGTTAAAATAAATCTATTAAATCTATGAAAACACAATTATAATTCAATACTTGATTATTTTTCAGAACTATTCACTGATGACTTATTGGCTGCTAATCCATTTGCATTTTTTATTGCTGGCTTTGAAACAACAGCTTCGACTATAAGTTATTGCTTGTATGAATTAGCCATAAACCCAGAAATTCAAATTAAACTACGTGACAAAATCAAAGAAACACTAAAGGCAAACGAAAGAAAACTCGAGTATGATACTTTAAACGATTTGACGTATATGGATATGGTGATAAATGGTCAGTTTACTTCTAATATAATTTGATGTACGTATACGATTAATGAATGTATTTCTGTGTTAAATCATAATTATCAAACGTAGAAACGATGAGATTGCTAACTGAGTGTGCACTAAAAAGTACACGATTCCAGAAAGTGATATCACGTTAAATGTCGGCGAGAAATTGATAATCCCCCCCTATGCGCTTCATTACGACTCTAAATATTATCCAAATCCAGAAATATTTGATCCTGAACGGTTTACAGAAAAGAATAAAACTTCAAGGCCACATTCAAGGTACATTCCTTCCTTTAGGCGATGGGCCTAGGATTTGTATCGGTAAAGATTTTAAAACACGATTATATTTATCATAGAATTTAGCAAGGTTCACGTTGTGTATTTTTAAAAAATGTTAATAGGGTTGCGGTTCGCAATGATGGAAGTTAAAACTGGATTGGCCGAAATACTATCTAAATTTGAAATATTGCCATGTAATGAAACTCAGACACCGATTAAGATTAATCCACGGTCTATTTTATTCACACCAAAAGATTCTATTCGTTTGTCATTTAAAAAAATTGTGTAACACTGTAACTGTTAGTTTTGAGTTCATGTAATTATACTATTTTATGTCAGCTTTAATTTAATTATTAGTTAGCTCAATTAAATTAAATTACGTCAAATAATTTTTAAATATGTTATAATGAATTTAATTTATAATTATGTTGCGTTTAAATAGGTAAATATAATTTATAATAATATAATTTTATTATTTTTTAGTATCGTGTACCATTTAAACTTAATACTCTTAAACTTAAGATAACTAATTGACGGTTGCGTTGAATTACAAAGAAACTATAAGATTACAGTCTACACTATTTATTTAAACACACTTTAATATGGATAATAAATTAGTTTGGACAAGAAATATGATAGACTCATCAGAAATATACATAACAATTTACTAGAATAAATCACAAAGTGATAACAAACGACAAGTTTATTGCATTAAGTAATAATTTTAAATTATTAACTAGCTAGATTATACCATGAATACTTTTACATAAATACTGCTTTGTCACATAATATTCTTAAAAGGTAATACTATTTTTTTAAAGTAAACAAACAATTAAATTTGAAATGTTAATGTCGTTTGACGTATTCAACGTATGAAAATTGTGTACCATATTTACACGATGTAATCTAATAGTATAACATAATAAAGTTATACTATTAAATTAAATATAATAATAAGTAATAAAAATGAAAAAAGTAAAAGTTAATAAAAATAATAAAAAAATAACATAATATATAATAGATAATGTTATAATTTAAAATGTTCTAAATCTTTTGTTTTTTTTAGATATTTTAATAGTTTTTTTTTAGTAATATTATTGTTGTTTGAGACCTATTATTTATCGATCAAAAGTTTGTAAGGACTTGTTACGTGATATACTGCAATATTTCAATGAATTCCAAAAAAATAACAAAATGTTCTCAATATATTACTGAACTTAAGTTTAATTGAAAATATACTGACATACTTCTCAACACCAGCATCTAACGGTGGTACTTGTCTGTTATCACCTCGCCACGGTATGTGAAAATAGCATAGTCCCGCCCCGCCAGGCAAAGTATAAATGTTCTTTAAAACAATTATTATTTGCTGGAAATTTTACAATTATATTCAAATGGTTAGATATCATCAAATGATAAATTTAACAATAAGTAAAGTTTGTCCGTCTGTATTTGGAGATCATATTAATACGTGGAGAGGATGTAGAATGCTTAAAGATGGGGGAGCAAACGACGTTATGATACTGCTTGAAATTTCTTAAGATTCCTATTTGGCTAAGTTCATATAGCAGTTAAAACTTCGAAAATAATTACACATTAACTAAAATGAATTTTTTGGTTATTTTTTATAATTTAGTATTTGTTGTAATTTTTAATAATTTACAAAAAATGAATAATAATAATAATATTTATTTGAAATATAACAGAGACATTCAGTTTACAATTTAAAAATAAATTACAATATCACAGCTATCCTTATAAATTAAGCTTGTGTTAGGGTTGTCGACGCCAGGAAATGACGTGACGCCAACCGAGTGTCGCCTAAACAATATTGTATCATTAACATAATTGTGTATTGTTTGTATGTCAGTAATTATTGATGGGTAATTATTGAGTGGGTGGCACTATACATATATATATATATATATATATATATATATATAATCCGAGTTGAAAACAAAATATTTAACAGGCATATAAACTTTTAGATATAGGTGACAACAATTATAAAATATAAATCATTATAGATAGAAATAACAATAAAAAGATAAATATAGAAATCAAAACGTTCTTTTTCCAATTCGGACAACCAGCGGACGGCGTCCCCTTCCAATACGTGCAAACTTTTCATACCTCCAGGAAAATGGTATGTCGGGTACTCTTCTACAAGGTGTTACATAGTCTGGGTCATTCCGTCAGCTTCACATAGTTCTGAATCTGTCAGTTTCCATTTCTTCATCAGATGGTTTGATCTTCCTTGGCCGCAGCGAAAGCGGTTGAATATCGACCATTTTCTCCTTGGAAGGTTAAATCCTGGAAGCTTAAGGTCCAGATACTCAACAAGTTCCTAATTATAAGGCTTTTTTGTACTCCATTCTTTTTTCCATCGATCTTTGATGGTAAGGTATGTACCGGAATTATCCTTCTCGCCATACTGAGTCATATGCTGCTGTGAGGTCTAAACCGCAGCAGTTTTAATTTTCTTTTGAAATTCTGATTCAATAAAGGTGGTAAGTGCTTTAACTTGTTCGCAACATGATCTTCCCGGACGAAATCCGGTTTGTTACTTCGGTAGTACTTTGTCTATTAGAGGGGCAATGGTATTATAAATGAGTCTTTCGAGAAGTTTGTAACAGTTACTTAATAATGAAATTGGACGGTAATGGTTTGCTTCACTTCCGTCCTTCCTGGGTTTAATAAATGCAATTATCTTAGCTTTTTTAAAAGAAGTTGGTACGTTACCTGAACTAAGTATTTTGTTATAAACTTTGAAAATATACCCTTTGGCTCATATTAATTAGGAATTCTGGAAAAATTCCGTCAAAGCCGGGAGATTTATTATTCTTTACACTTGATAACGTGAAGTCCAATTCGCTAGCGCTAAATTTCACAGAAAGATTAGTATCATTAGATAATGATTTCTTCACCTTTTTAAGTTTTTCTTCGCAGATTTAGTCCATGATCTGATGGAATCGGTGTTCGACATGCTTAGCAAGTGACTGGCTACTTTATTAGGTGACACAGCGTTATATTTTGGAGTTGGAATCTTCCCACTATCTAGTCTACGAATAAGACTCCACGCTTTACGGCTAGAGTGGGTAAAGTCCAAATTTTCAGTTTTGTTCTCCATTTCTCTCTCCTGTTTTCATTCAGGGCGTTTATTAGTTCTTTCTCCAGTTCGGGGTCACCCGTATTATTGAATTCTTCGAAGATTTCCTCACAGTACTCTGACCAGCCGGGTACATAATCTTTCCTGAAACCTCTGGGAATGTTCTTTTTTTGCGACGAATATAATAGCGTTTGTGATAGGGTCAAAAGCTCCAATATCAGGAGGGATCCATTTTATAATAAGATCTAGTTCTTTGGAGAATTTTTCCCAATTTGCTTTTTTGAAATTCCATCGGGGTTGTATTGTTTGAACGATTGGTATTTTTAAGCCCCAGTCAACCATCACAGGACGATGTTGGCTGTGTGGGAAGTTATTGAGTACTGATCTTGTTGTTTTAGGGAACGATTTTGCGGTGTCTGTTGAGGTAATACTTAAGTCTGGTGATTATTCTTTTCCCCGTCTAGCTGAAACAAAAGTATCTCTATCCTTAGCATCGAACAATAATGATAGATTATTATTCGTGATCGAATCGTGAAGAAAATTTCCATTCGCATCATTTTGTTCATATCCCCAATCCTGGTGGTGACTATTGAAATCACCGATATATAAACAAGTATGGTTTAAAATAGGTAGTCGTGAGCCTGACCAAGTTGAACCTGGTGGCTTATACATATTAACGATATTTAGGCTTGCCACTTTGATGGACGTGATATACTGATATGGATGTTCTCATCTGTAATGCGAGAGTTTAAAATTTCTACGTCTTTAATATCTTGTTTTACATATACCATAAGTACCATAAGTTCTGCTATGAAGAGCTGCCACGAGTTGAAAACCCGATATGTATCCTCTTTTTCTAAGATCCTCTTCATCGATCGTATGTGTTTCTTGGATAGCGAGTAGTTCTATCTTATTATTTTCTGTTACTTTTGATAATACATCACATTTGGATCTAGAAATGCCTTCGATGTTTAGATGACATACTCTAAGTCTATATCCAGCTTTCCGCGTTTTGTAGTCCTTAAAAGGACTGTTTTCGTTGTATGACCTAGTTATACTGTTATTGTTTCTGTTACAATTCCTGTTTCTCCCTTGGAGAGGCTGTGATGGTCTAGGACCTGTACAACACCGGGTTGATGACATTAATGTGACGTAAGGAAAAATCGCTACGCCATATGCAGGGTGGGCTACGTGCAAGCTGTCATCGTCCACCCTTGTTAGTGGGCGGCACTAACTGATCACGACAGGTAACAACATATAAACCTGCTTGAGCGTGCGTGGGTTTGGTGATTTTCTGCACAGTTAAACGGCTAATTATTATATTGTAGTGCGTTGTACACGTAACGGGATTGCGCTTAAGGTCTATTCACATTAGTGGTCTCGGTTCTGTCCAGTCACGGTCAAGTCACGGTCAAGTCAACATCGGTAGTACGTAATCCAACGGCACCGTACACACTATCAATCACGGTCAAGTCGCGGTCAGGTCCGGTCAAATCTCGACCGGTCGAGATAGACCGCGGCAGTCACGAGCTTTTTGATCGAGACCGTCTAGTGTGAACAGTCAACCGCCGCGCTAATGTCGGTCATATCCATTGTTTTGATTGTTTTGTTTAGCTTAAAAAAATAATTTATGTATGTATGTATATTATGTACTATTAATTAATTATTTATGTAAAATAATCATTTACTAACTGGCGATAGAGTGTTGTATAGTCTCTTTCCTCCTGGCGAGTTCGGACCAACGGGTGAACCCAAAATCGCCTAGTTCGTTTACTCTGTCTCATTTCTTCTTCTTCATCAAGAAGTAATGCGATTTTCATTAAAGTACGTTTTGAAAACGCCATCACGACAGGACTTAATGAAAACAATAACAGTGTACACTTAGTAAACACTTAGTGATGTTGGGTGTCGGCAAGCGTGGCGATCAACTCAAACAAAGATAGCGGCGTGAACGGAGATTCATGCTTCATAGAATACGAGGATGCACCGCGCACTTCGGCACGTCGACGTGAGTCGTAGACGGCACGCAGGGCGACGGTACAGCCGTAGGCGTGGCCTCACGGATTAGATTGATAGCAGATGAAGAAGCGATGTACCGAACACTTCCGCACGTCGTCATAAGATACCGCGGCACGGAGAGGATGGTACGAATTAGAACAGCGGTAGGCGTGGCCTCACGCATTAGATTCATAGCAGTCGAAGAGGGGATGTACCGCACTATCCCGCACGTCGTCATAGGATACCACGGCGTGGAGAGGATGGCACCAATTAGAACAGCGGTGGGCGGGGGCTCGAATGCCTAGAACCAACCAGCGACGACCCGGGTGATGAAATTGACGCAACGCGGTTATAAATTGGAGTGCAGCTCGCAATAGCGGTCAGTCTTGAAGTAGCAACTAGCAACCCACCAGATCGGATCGTCTAAAAGAACCAGTCAGTGTTTCGCTTTTTCCCGCAGCAATCGTGCAGTATGTGGCAGTATTTTACCGGTCAGTCAAATAATTTGGAATTAGGCAGTTATTCAGTTACGGAGTCCTACTACAATTAGTAGTCTGGCAAGAACAATCAGTCTCGCACTTCATTAGTCATTCAATTAGTCTCCCGCGGCTCATTAAGATCAGTAACAACAACAATTAAAATTACAGTGCACTTATTAAAGTAATTCCTACCGTAACAATGGCGGCGGTTCTTAAATATTTATGTTTAATTACATCTAATAATTTATAATACAGTAGACGCCGCTTATAAGAATCACTTTGGGACCAGTTCCATTTATAACCGAATGACTCTTATAGGCGAAGTGGAAAAAAAAAATTAATTACGCATTTATAAATTTTATTTTACTACATATTTTGCTTTGATTTTAATATATCAACACATATTACATACTTTATTATTGAATACATTTCTTAATTATTTATTATTGAATAAGTTTAATAATCCCGATAAAAAAAACTACGTGCACGTGTACATAATATGTGTATTTATGTACCCGTAATTACGATAACTGTGCAGCTGCCAGATAATCAGTACACTATAATAACGATAATCGTTGTGACGAATTTTTCTGTATCAATTTATTTCTAAATTATAACTAAAAAAGTTTATTTTCTACTATTTATGTTACGAAATTTGAGTCTTATAACCGATTTTTTTTTTAATGTATTTGGATACGTTCCAGACGATTTTGAGTCTAATAAGCGACTGAACCTTATATCCGTGAGTCTTATAAGCGGCGTAAACTTTAGATGAAGAGGAAAAAACAAAAATAAAAAAGAAATAGAGTATTATTACAAAATTTAGACATAAAATATAAAAATAAAATTTATATTTTAAGTATTAGATAGATCTAGAACTTTTATACAGTTTTTAAAAGATTTTAAATTATAAATGTTATTTATATTTATATTCAACTTACAACATAGACTTAAACCTATGTATAATGTACTTTTTTGGCCGATAACTTTATCACAGTTTGGTATAAATGAATTTATATTTTGTCTGTATCTGGTATTATACTCATGATCAGAGAAGGATAATCAAATGTTTATGTTTCTACAGTTCAATTAGGGTTGATAAATTATATATAAATTTAACATTCATTTTATTATAAATTATATTAGTACTAGTTTGCATAGATATATTTAATAGGTATTTGATGATACAATTTATAGTAATATTAATTTTAGATAAATGAATATTATAAGATCCCACCCAAATTGATATACCATAAGAGAAAATCGATTGTACAAGTGATAAATAGATTATTCTTTTATGAGAGTCGTTAAATATATATTTTACTTCTTTAAATACATAGAAAATTTTTCGTAATATATTATTTAAATAATTTTTATGATTAACCCATTTAAGCCTGTTGTCAATTATTAAACCAAGATGTACAATATTAGTAAGATTAGTTCTTTTACATTATTATTTTTAAAGCAATTTGAACCACATGTATTTCCTGACTTTGTATTTGATTTTAATGAATGTACTATTATTATAATTATTTATGTAGTTTATAAGTTTAGGTGTAAAATAAATATATTTCGATTTATTTATATTTAATTTTAATTTTTTATAAACAAATCAAATACAAAATCAAAAGTAAATTGTATATAAAATTGTATTTGTTTCACTATATAGGTTTTCATCAGCAAAACTCAAAATCTCAATGTTTGGTTTTTATTTATTTTTAAGAGGTCATTTATAAAAATAAAAAACAGTAGAGGACCTAATACAGTGCCTTGAGGCACTCCACAATGTATATCAAGTGTCTTACTTGAATTGTTATTTATTATTAATTATTTATTTATAAAATAAATTACATAAATGTATTGCAATAGTTTTATGCCACTAGGGGGAAATACAATTTTTACATGCCGTGGCATGGCGATATTGGACCAGTACTAATCGGCTTTTTAATAATAATTTTCTTCACAGAATGTATTAATAGTTGTTTTTCAGTCTTAAGATTAGAGATCATAGTTGTAAATTATAAATACAATGATTTTTATACACATATAGGTAATAGAAAAATTGTATTTCGTGTATTATTATTTTATATTTTTTAATATCTACAAATAAACCAATGTGAAATCTGTAAAAAAAATCAAGATAACTGTTGGTTTACCTACTTTACGTACTTAATAATATATTTGAGTTACATTTCTTTTTTTTAATTATTTATAAGAAATATATAGTCTATACAATTAAGGGAAATAAATATATGTGAGATAGAGAATACCAAAAAAAACATTATGGGATTGCGTGAATCAGTAGTGTAATAATTAAAATTAAAAAAAATTAGTAGCACTTAACTTGAAAGTAACTTGATATAGAATTAATTTAAATGATCTCTGCTCCATATTTGTCTTATTATCTGCGATTGGGATTTCCAGGAAGCATCAGGATAAGGAAGCTTTTTAATAGAGTTACATTTAACATATTAATGTTAAAAAAAATGAATCTACTAATTTTATTATTAAAACATAAAATGTATCAAGAAACCACAATATTTAATAAAAAAAAAAAATAATAATACTTTTCCTAAAACATACATAAAAAACTGATTTCATCTACAGAAAATTGTATTACCAACTACCTTATAGATTATACACAAAACAAAATAGACACCACAGGCAATTTAAAAGCCTATTTTCAAAAAATATAATGACAAAGTTTGCTGAAGAGAAATAAAAGATAACTGACATAATTTAAAAATAAATTAATGATGTGAACATTGAATCGTCCTCGAGAATTTATAATATAACAACAAAATTGAACGATTACGTAAGGATGCATAATTTAAAATTGAAATGACGATTGGAAACGTTATATTTTTACGTTTATTTCACTATTTAAAAATACGTTTATCACAAAACAGAATAGGTCAAATTTCATACCAGCAATAACAAAAAACAAGCAATTATACTATCGATAAATCCTTCCAAATTATTGATGAATGTGAAATAAAATCAAATGGATTATGAAAACACATTAGTACCTATAAAAAAGTAGAAGGGCTTTAGCGGTTAACGTAAAACATGATAATTTTGCCTCTTACTTACAGCCTTACTAACAACTCGTCGATATCTTGTATAACGATGACGAAGTTATATTTTTCAACGATATAGCCTAGTAATCAAGTCAAAACATTCAAATAGCGTCATTGATACAAAGGTAAGAATAAATTCACATCGACTGCGGCTATTATACAATCACGGTAATTTAGAACTTGAGTATAATTTATGATAATTACATATTATTATAAAGGTATACACGTGCACGCATACACACACACACACACACACACACACACACACACACACACACACACACACACACACACACACACACACACACGCACGCACACACACACACACACACACACACACACACACACACACACACACACACACATTTATACGAACAAATATGATTGAACATTGAAGTACCGACGTCACTGCATTTCAAGTTGAGCTCTCTCACGCCGATACGTTAACCGATACGAGTGCATTGTATGCGGACGTTTCAATGTTTTTCCGTCAACAGTGCGCGTATCTGCCCCAGTGATTCGAAAGCGTGACGCACGTCAACGAACGGTTTAATTTCGCTACTCGGATCGTGAACGCGATACGACCGCCACCGATAGCAATTTACTCGCCTCCCGACGACTCTCAGAAACCATGTTCGGCGCGTGGTCCATTTCGTTTTTACAATTGTCCACCTTCGTTCTACTGGTCGTGTTTTTGGGCTACAAGTACCTGACGTACCATTACGACAGATGGAAGAAACTCGGCGTGCCGTACTTGGAGCCGACACCGCTGTTCGGCAACTTCGGCGACAGCATTATGGGCCGTGCGCCCCTAATACACCTGATCCAATCGTTGTACCAGCGTTACCGAGGTAACCGCTTCTTCGGCATGTACGCGGGACGCCACCCCGCGCTGGTCTTGTGCGACCCCGAGTTGGTGCACGCCGTCATGGTCAAAGACTTTGTGCATTTTTACGACCGCATACCGAACAAGACGTCGTTCAAACATGACCATTTGTTTGACCACCTGGTGAATCTGCGAGGCGCACAATGGAAAGCGATCCGGGCCAAGTTGAGCCCTACGTTCTCGGCCGCTAAACTTAAATCCATGCTGGGCGACATAAACGTGTGTACTGCACGATTGATGGAAAATTTGGACCAACAAATATCAAATAATAACGGTATGCCAGCGATCGGGTTAAGTACATAAAGTAATAATATTATAACAGTTGTAGTGGTTGAAAGATAGAGAGGAAATCCGTCCTTATTTTTAAATTCAAAATTTACCATATTTTAAAACTGAAATTCAAGTTCAATTATTTAAATAAGAAATCATAATAACAAATACTGGAGTGACGTAGTGTGTTTGTAAATTTTTCTTAATAAATATTCAACAATAATTACAGTTTTATTCCTCTACTGTAAACAGGTTTATACATAGTTAATTCACTATAACTGTTCACATTATGAAATAATTAGAATCATAAACTATTTTGATGAAATAAACATATTATGTAATTTAACGTGTTGTGAGTTCCAAGAAATTATTTTAATAAAAAATGAATTTTTTTATCTTAAGATTTCTGTTTGATACTGAACGTGTAATTTTTTCACTAGTATAATATTCCCGGATGATTATTGGCTAAGTGGGTATCGGCGAATCGATTGTCGGCAAATTGATTAGATGTCGGTGAACTGGGGATAAACCAATATTCTCAACGATTTGGTACTTAAATTCCTCCCTAAAGTGGATGCTCTTCCTGGGTTTATAATAAAAACCTTAAAATGTTCACCATATACCAATAACATATTTATATATACTTGACAAAAGGTTTAAAAAAATTTGAAAAATTTTGATCTAATGAAATAACTTGGAAAAAACCTAGTTTTTTAAGTTTATCTCTAATACAATATTAAACAGACGACAAAAATTCTGAAGATTCAAAATAATCTTTCTCATTTATATCTACCTGGAAATACAGTAAAACGTATAAGCGTTTATGTTTAGTTAAATCCTTGGACGTGTATTATTGTCGTTATTACTCCAGAATTAATTTTGCTTAAAAATTAAAAATTTAGCAATATTATGTACTATAAGGTTTTTCAATTTATCGAAAACTTAACTAGTATGTCATAAATTAATTATTAAAATTTTGCCGAGACTCGTTTTCCAAAAAAAATTATAAATATTTAAAATTTAAAATAATTTCTTACTTAAAATCGTTCTTTAGATGATCCACTTGTAAAAATAATTAATATAAGATTCATTATACCCACTGTCACTATCTTGTTCGATGGCTAAAGGAATAAAGGACGAATTTTTTCTTACATTAACCAATCAACTTTTAAAAATATGATACATACAATGATAGAAATCTGAAAATTAAAATTTTCCGATCCACTAAATGAAAATAACATTAATTTTATTATTTTTAAGGAATTGTTGATGTGAGTGAAGCATCAGCTCAGTTTACTACTGATACCATTGGCCGTTGTGCTTTTGGGCTCGACTGCAATGCATTATCTAATCCGGATTCAGAATTCAGGCGTACTGGACGAGACGTGTTTGCACCGACACGCAGATCTGCCATTCTTAATTTTTTAAGATTAGTTGATTTAGGTTGGGTTCTGGATTTATTTAAGATACGGGGAATGCCTGATCATATTTACGATTTCTTTGATGCTATACTTGAAGCTACAATGAATCAACATGAAACCGAAGAAAATAAACGTAACGATTTTATTACACTTCTAGTAAAAATAAAAGCCGACGAAAAAGAAAATGAGGAAAGTAAGTATTAAATGAGTAATAAATAGTATATAAATATGATACAAATATCATACAGGTATTTATATTGTATTTTATAAAAAAATATTCATCAATTTAATACGTTTTATGTTTGCTCTTCAATATTTCTTTAAAAATAAACATTGATAAATAGATCGATTGGTTATACTGTTTTAGTTTTATTTAAATAAATCCAAAATATTAAAATTCAGAAAGACGCTTAGTATAAAATAATTTATACTTTGATTATATGTATAAGTAGGAACGTATATATTATATGTATAGTTTGATTCAAAAACTGTGATCAGAAATGCTATCATAAAAATATTTAAAATAGAGTAAAATGTATGACCTAATTTATTTTAATTAGAGAAATCTAAAACGGTTAGGGTACTTCATATTTTGAACAACCCTTAAGAAATAGTTTTAGGAGTCAATTTTAAAAAAATCAAATGTAACGTTTAATAGTATTTTTTTTCAATATAATGTTATTTTTTTATTAAATTTTAGTGGTGAAAAAAAATTAAGGTATACAAAACTGTATCCTTTAGAATGATTTAAAGTTTTTAGAAATAGAATAACGATCATGGTGGGGTGTATTTACAGTATGGTCACGCGTACGGTCATTATACATTTAACACGTGCTATGCTGCAAAATTTAAAAATTCTCTCAAGCCTAGAATTTCGTATCAAATAATATTTTTCAACCAATAAAAAATAGAAAAACAAATACCTTCACATTACATGGACAAAAAATATAGGTTCCCGTTTGATCTTCACAAGTGGACCCGAAAACTATGCCATAACTTACGTAAAAAATAAGAAATTCACACATCATTTTAGAGTTCTCTAAAGAAAGAAACTTTTATGAAATAAGTGTTTCGCTATATTAAATATTTGTATAATGACATCGCTGTAACACGATCGCTTAATCATCATGTAAATAAATTATATATATCATAAATACAATTTGAACTAACAATTTCATTTGTTAATTAGAAGATCACGAATCGAACATATTTTTATAACCTCTTCAATTCAATTGATTATTGTTAAATATTTACTATCTTGTTTACCCTTTAAATTGAAATGAAAAAAAATCTCCAATTAAAAATATAATAAACAGCATACTTCATATACTAATTACACGACTATTAAATTAAACTTGAACATATTCATACCATTTTCATTTGAATGCAATAAACCACATTCAATGTAATTACATAATATATTTAATACATATTTTACCTTATTGAGCAGTGATTGATTCATATTTTTGGTAACTTTTCAGAATTATTTACTCATGACATATTAGCCGCGAACGCATTTGTCTTCTTTATTGCTGGTTTTGAAACCACAGCTTCGACGATAAGTTATTGCTTGTATGAGTTAGCAATGAATCAAGAAGTTCAAATCAAACTACGTGAAAATATCAAAGAAACACTCAACGCAAACAAAGGAAAACTCTCCTACGATACACTGAAAGATATGACGTACATGGATATGGTGATAAATGGTACGTAGAGTTCCCCTGTTACAGTGGCGCCGAACTCAATTTTTATAGGTGGGGCAAAGTACAAAAATTAATACCTACCCCACCCATACACCTAACAATTTTACCTAACCCTTTCACAACTTAAAAAAAATGGTCATCAAATTTTTCTTTGTTTCTCCGTCCCACCACCCCCGCCCCTTCTATATATATATTCTTCTATATACGTTTTTCTGTACCTGCCCAAAATGGAAAAATTATACTGCCTCACCGTGCCACCAATTTGACAAGGATTGACAATAACAGTGTATACAGTATACTAAATGGTTCAAATATATGTTATTATAACAGACAAACATTGAAATGTCGTGTTTACTTTAATGACGAAAATATACATTGGAAACCGGAAGTATTGTTTAAATATTTCAACTAAATTATTATTTCTTATATAATAGTGCAGATGAATAAAATATACACGCAGTTATTATTTAATTTGTATTATTTATTTAATTGATAGGTATTTATTAATCAGTTTTTGAAATTAAACACTTTCAAGTTTCAAAAATTTAACTTTAATAACCCTAACCACCTAGCACCTACTACCCTAACCACCTAGCACCTACCACCCACCCACCCACTTTCAAAGGTGGGGCGACCGCCCCACCTGTATATAGGGTTCGGCGCCACTGCCCTGTTATATGAAATGTGTGATGTAAATCAATTTATTAATGTTGACTTATAATTTCTAAACGAAGAAACGTTCAGAATGCATCCACCAGTCCCTGTTTTAAACCGAACGTGTACAAAGAAGTACACAATACCAGGAAGTAAAATTACTCTAGATGTCGGTGATCGGTTAATCATACCTACTTACTCGCTACATTATGATCCTGTGTATTATCCGAATCCAGAAATATTTGATCCCGAACGGTTTACAGAAGAAAATAAATCTTTGAGACCACACGGCACATTTCTTCCATTTGGCGATGGGCCAAGAATCTGTATCGGTAAATAATATAATTTATTGCTATTTCAAATTATAAACATTTATGAATGAGCAAATTTTATAAATTTGACCTTTTTTTTCCCGTATTTTATTTATTATTTTAGGTATGCGGTTTGCGCTGATGGAAGTTAAAACTGGATTGGCGGAAATATTGACTAAATTCGAAGTTCTGCAATGTAATGACACACAATCACCAATTAAAGTCAGGCCACAATCCATTTTACTCACGCCAAATGAATCTATTCGTTTAGCGTTTAAACAAATTGAATGATTTTGTAATCAAATTATATATATATACATAATATTAGAACAGTTAACATTTATTCTATAACTTTGTATCACAATAAAATAGAGTACTAGAAAAACTAATTTGAATGTTGCAGTAAAATTAAGCATATTATGTAAACACCTTTATGAATATTAACTGCGAATTAAATTTTAATGGCAAGATACGTCTATATATTTGGCTGATCCATAGTGATTTATGTAGTCCTTACTATGGTTTTGTATATCACATTATACTATAATCATAAAGTTTGCTGAAAAGGCATTTTTTTTAAACAACATTTTAGAACAAATCTAATACTCATAATTTAATACGTATTTGTTTTATTTTCATCAATACATCATAGTTATATCTATGGTATTAGGAGTTTTATTGAAGATAGATATAATAATTTCAATCACGTATGAAGTCCAAATGTTCTTGCTTTGAGAATTCTACTCAAATCATATACCCATATCGACAATTGTATGAAATGTATTAAAAAAAAGGTATAAAATTCATCAGCATCTAGAAAAATCATTAATTTAAAAGCTTAATTCAAACAATTTATAAGAATCAAGTTATATTATCAATGAAATTATAAAATTCATTTAAAATTTCACTTAAATCAATTTAAAATCTACGTAGCTACTCGAAAAATGTAAGACATGCCAAGCTTACCTATGAAAAAAATATGATGTTGTAAATTTAATTTCAAACTGTTAATCAAAAGTGTGTGGTGATAACTTACGAAAAATGAGTTGTTTTGAACGATGCCCGTTGATATAAGCAATCACCCAATTTTAGATTCTGAGTGAAGCGAAAGATCTTATTTTACAATGATGTTTATTTTTTAGATTCTGAGTGAAGCGAAGGATCTTATGGTTTTACAATGATGTTTATTTTTTTTTTCTGTAAACACTTTTTCGTATAGAAATCCTTGTCCAAAAGTTTCGTTCAGCAACTTTTTAGATTTGAAATTGAACTGAGATGGTACTTTAGAGAGGTCATTTTTCCAAAATCTCCATAGTTTTTCCAGTAATCAAGAATAACGATCGAAAAACTGAGTAAAAACGGTAAAATCGGTAAAAATCCGCCGTAAACGAGATTTTCACTGTTCAGATTTTAGGTATTTAGTCATAAATCGAAAAGTATTGAAGCTAGAAACTTGAAAATTTTATCCAATATCAAATACATACTTTTTTATATTGGACAACATTTTCAGAACAATTATAGCACTTTTGACTTAAATATAGAACTTTTAATTTACCAAATTGTTTGAAAGTTTTTATGTAATATAATTTTAAATATTTGACAAAAAGTTCTGAAAATTTAATATGACCTTACTCATATACCTACCTAATTTATCCTAACAAAAATTCAAAAATCTTGACTCAGGATTTTTTTTATACACACTTTAATAAATTATTATACGATTTTTTGCGATATTGTCTGATTTCTTTTAAGTTTATTTCTAATGAAATATTGAGTATTTGTTAGAAAGTTCTGAAATTTTAATACAAGTTTACTCTTATACTAAACTATCAATACCGAAAAAATATCAACAATCGTGACTCAAGATTTTTTTTTTTGCATTTAAGTAATTTATTATCACAATTTTCACAGAATAAACTGTTTTTATATTAAATTTCAACTTTAAATATTTATATATGAAAATTGGTTCATCCTATTATAATTAAATTTTGGATTCAGATATAACAACATATTCAAATCTATCGTTAAAAAAACTCACCAAAAATTATAAAAATAACCGTAAAATACGTAAACAGTATTTAAATAATAATAATACACTGAAGCTTTGCTCAGAATCGTTTTATACTAAAGAAATGAGTCATCATTTCTTTAAAACTTAATACATTCATCACCAATATCTTGTCCGAGGACCGAAGTGACGAAGGACGAACTTGTACCACCATCATCTCACTTACCAGCTTTTTAATTTTTTCATTTTTATTTGAGTTTTTTTTTTATATAAACACCTCTAGTTACTGATACTTAAACCTTAATTTACGAAAAAAAAATCGTAGTTAATGTCGTAATCAATTAGTATTATGGATGAAATAGCGAAACAATATACGTATTATGAAGTAGATTCTTCAAATAGAATACTATTTATATTATAATTATGAATTATATTATAACTTAATGTTTGTTATAGCTTACTTATTACCTGATGTAAATTTATTGCAAGGTTTTCGTTTATTTGTTGGCCTTTTTTTAATCAATAAATATTTTCTGTTAATAAAGTATAATGTGCCGTTCTATGTTAAACTAATTAGCCGTTTTAAACTGTGAATTCATAGTAAAAATAAAAATATAAGGTATGAAAATATTATAAAACAAAAATTTAGAAGTAAGAAAAAAGAAGTACTTCCACATCATAGGATATTCTTTGATCCTCAGATGAGTTTATTGAATTTCACAGAAACGATAGATAATTTCGAGTATGCAATTAATATAATATGATGGTGAACATTTCAAGTTTCTAGCAACATTTCTCTCCGAGTTATGACTAAACTATCAAAATCATTTAAGTGAAAGTATTGTTTACGGAAAATTTTGCCGTTTTTACTCAGTTTGCGGCAGTTTTTCCTCCGATCTGTAAAAATTATTTGGAGGAAAGAAAAATAATTTTTTTGAGTACAATTCACGCGAAATTTCCAATCTATAGAGTTGCCGTATGAAACATTTGGAGCATTATTACTACCCAAAAAAGTGTTAACAGAAAAAAAATAAACATCATTATAAAACCGTAAGATCTTTCGTTTCACTTACAATCTAAAATAACAACAGTCAATCTAGAGAGTGCTTCGTCATAGCCCCGGGATAAACTAGTTAAATTCTCATCAAACAACCTAATTAATATCGCAAATCGCTCTACAAACTACGTCATCGTTCGATAGGAATACCCAAGCCAAATTCAAAACTGTCCGACGACGTCATTTCTAAATATAAATTCACATCTACAGTACTTATTTACATACAATAATCGTGATTATAGTAATATATTGTGGTAACCAATTACACCTGACATCAAGGACCAAGGTGCACGCGAAAATTCGTCCGAATTAATTACAGTGTGTTTACACACTTCTTTCAATGTAAAACTGCCGGACTCGACACGCTAAGTAGAAGCGTCTTCACCGCACTCGCAGTGGAACCTGTACTTAAACGACGCGACTGAGTTCTAATGCGTCATTTAATGCACAGAGCGTATTTTCAAGCGAATGGATAAGCTAAATCAATGTTACCGGGGAAAATGTTAAAAAAGGCCCAAAAAATAAAGGTTACTTCCGAGGACGTATAATCATCTCGTTGAATTTTCGACTTTGCGTCCTAGCCCGTTTTACCTCAAACAAAGTATATTTCTTTTTGTTATTTTTACCATACTTATGTAATATGTTTTATAAAAATTATAGAATGGGCATAATACATCAGCTCATTTATATAATATGTAATTAACGTTTAACACTAAAGTCAAAAACGTGTACAAGTGATGTAAAATGGCGTATTTATAAATATTATAAACTTACTTTTTCATAATAGATTAACGAAAACTATTTTAAATGGCAAACACCGTATTAGTGACTAGTGTATGAATAATAAAACACCAACCTACGAAAGAAGGGCATACCGAGATTTGCCCGATATCCCGAGGGGCCCCTAAGCGGACGGTTGCAAAAGTTTCGCGACGACTGACGCGTACATAGACGGTTTTATTCTATATTAATTAATACATTAAAATTGTAACCAAAAATATATCGACTTTATTCGAGTTGTAAACAAAGTTGCAAATTAACGAATTCCTATTTATAACATATTTATTCATACAATTTCCTACTCATTTATCCCGGAAAAATTTAAAGAACATTTGAATTGTTTTTAAATTATTATTTTAGGAACAAGAAATTAAAATATCGTCCCACTGATGAACTTTTATTTTTGAAAACTAAAATAGCTGGTAAAATAATGGTGGTCGAAGTTATTCTTTTACCTTCTTGTTCCTAGGATAAGATAATAGCAGTGATTTTTATAAATAATGGCGATCGATATTTTAGTATGAAATTATTTAAAATTTGAATAAAACTCAAATAATAATTTTAGTATCAACTAGTTTAGTTTTCGAAAAAAATGAAAAATCTGTGTTAGACAATTTATTGGAATAATTTTAAAGTTTCAAGCAAAAAAGTTCTGGAATTATAACGAAAATAATCCTTGTCAATTTAATAATTTTCGTAAACATGCTCCATTTCGCCGTTACACTGTATAAACTAAAAAAAAAAAAAAAAAAAAAAAATGTTAGTATTAATATAAATTTTCATATGAAAATGTAAATATATCTAGGGATTCACATAAAAATGTTCGTGTACAAACTTAGATTTTTTAACCAAAATCACAAATTGTATTTATTGAAAATGAAAATCATTATGAAATTTTACCTGAAAAGTCGTTTGAATCTTAATTCCAATTTTATAAGAGCGTGAAAAATAGTTAATTGAATAAATCCATTGAAGTTTGGATGACATAGGAGAATATAAAAAAGTTGATTGGTAAAAAAAAATTTCCAGATTAATAATTTCAAATTTCTTAAGGTTTTCATAGTAAAGTTTTGTGTAAATATTAATTTTTTTCAAAGTTCTAACTCAAAATACAGACAAATAAAATTCTGATGAACGATTTTTGAACATTTTTGGTAATTTCAACTAACGTTATACATATGATTAAGATGTTATTAAATTTTCAAAGATTTAAAATTGTACTAGATGAAAACTTCGAAAGTTCCGCAATGATTGATTTATGTAATGATCAATTCTATAAAAAAAAAATTATGTTCTATAAATATAAAAATGTTATTAATAGATATAACATGATAAATATAATTTAATGAGCGGAATTGTTGATGCACCAATATATACGAACAAAACTTTATCAGACATCAGTGCAATTGATGCATACTAATCCTTTTTTTATTCCATCAGAGTTTTTTACCTGTCGATTTTAAGTGGAATTAACGCGAACTCGAGAGGTCTTATTACATAATATGATGAATAGATTACATGGTTTATTATAAAAAATGACGTTATATAATGTTAAATTAAATGCAGTGATAAATCACAACAACAAAAAAAATATATATATAACATTACATCTTATCGTTAAATCAAACATTTTTTTCGCTTTACTCGAAATAATAATAGTTAGCATAGACCCAATACACAGTACATTCAATATTCTCATTTCTTTTTTATTCTATGATTTTCAATTCTTAAGTAGAACCTCAGTAATCTGGGTCAAATGTAATTCTAAGTCGTTAGAACTAATGAAAGTGCCGATTAAATATAACAACCAATGAAATAAGCTAAGATACATATACACAATTTATTTAGTAAAACAAAAAAAAAACGTGTATTATAGATAGATTTAAGAAATAACACGGTAATTATTAGTATACCTATAATCTGCATTATTTTACATCACTTACTTTGTTAGCTACATTCAATTTATTTTTGTATTAGATTACTAAACGAATTTCCGGACTAATGAGATTCGGATTTTTGAAGTCTCACTAAATGATAAATTATTTTAGCATAAGTTTTACAATCCATCAATTTTATAAATGTCTCAATACTCTTTTAAATGTTTTTGAGCCTAACAAATCTAGAAATTTCATTACAAGTAGTTCAGACGAAAAATCATTTTTGGATATTTCCTACACTTTTCACAAAATTCTAATATAGAAACTGATAACTGTACAAAACGATTTACGACTTACGGATATCGATTTAAAGTATTTTATGGTAAAAAATAAGACTTGAAAATTACTAGCGGATTATTTTCTATCATAAAATAGATATTTTAAGACGGATAAAAATGAATACATTTGTAGATTCAATGACTAATATGTTTGTGTATATGTATATAATATATAATCTATAATAAATAAAACTGAAGTTTTCGGGTGTTTATATTTAAGTTAAATGTTGATACGACCATGTGAACACATTCTTACGTGATAAAATATATAAAATTATAGAAGTTAGTTTATTCAGATGTCGTACACATCCTGAATATTATAATTTATTCTAGTACGACTTGTTTGTGCGACTGAAAATGCTTCAAGGTATACAGAGCCGTACAACAGCTATATACCTACTCGCATATAGATGTATTTCGATCGAGTAAAGGCTTATGAAACATTTTTCAGGAAGAGAGTGCACGCCGTATTACCTCCACTGCGGTCAAGACCACCGCCGATTCGACGGTATGGCCTATTTAATTTTTTATTTATTACATATCGATTTTCAAAGATAGAGTTCTGAAAATAAAATGTTATGATATTACATAAGTTATATGCGTGAATCACGGACGGTCGTTGCGTATAAAACGGTCGCATTCCGCGGACGAATCTTTCGACGCCGACATCGCATCGACGACCCAACAGTAGAACGTTCCGACGTTCGTCCGTCGAGTGCGTTTTCACGCGAACGAACGGTCCGAATCGTGTGCCGCGACCGTTATTGACGCGTACGCCGACGGCCCGACCGTCACCCGCCGAAAACCGCGACTTCGACAACAATCCGGTTATAAAAAAAAAAAGCCATGTCCGGTGCTGCCTCGTGGTCCGGTCCGTTTTCGCCGTTTTCCGATCGGTCATCCGCGGTTTTCCCGATCGCTCTGCTGCTGTTGCTGCTGCTGCTGCTGCTGCTGGGCTACGCGTACTCGACGTACCACTACGGCAAGTGGAAACAGCTCGGCGTGCCGCACGTCGAGCCCACGCCGCCGTTCGGCAACTTCCGCGACAGCGTGACCGGCCGCGCCTCGTTGGCCGAAGTGATCCAATCGCTGTACGACCGGCACCGCGGCCACCGGTACTTCGGCGTGTACGCGGGCCGCCAGCCGCAGCTGGTGCTGCGCGACCCCGGCCTGGTGCACGCCGTCATGGTCCGGGACTTCGCGCACTTCCGGGACCGCGTGCCGGGCGACACGTCCTTCAAACACGACCGTCTGTTCGAGAACCTGTTCAACATGCGCGGCGAAAAGTGGAAGACGGTCCGGGCCAAGTTGAGTCCCGCGTTCTCGGCCGCCAAGCTCAAGTCCATGATGGCCGACATAAACGTGTGCACCGTGCGGCTGGTGGACAATCTGAAGGAGCAGATCGCAAAAAAAAAGAACGGTATTTCGTGAAATCGTTGTCGATACTGCGATTCTGCCCGTCTTGATATAAAATAACTTTCCGCCACCATACCTATGCGCTGTGGTACTTTACAAACGACTTGCGCCCAAATTCAAAAATCTCAAACATAGAATTGAAAAAATTTTAATGTCTAAATGTCATTATATTCGTTTCGTGATAAGGTCCGATACCGTGAAAACCCTCTAAAATATAAATCGTTAAGATTTGTTAACATGTGACCTCTCCCCAAAACACACCGTAAAAACAGGTCGGTAAGATAATGTGGCCTGTGGTGGAAGTTTTTCCCTCGTCTCCTTCGTCCTTGGGTAATATAATGCTGACAGACTGGTTTATCGAATCATGAAGAAGCGATAAATTATTTATTGTGTAAAGCAAGTGTTCTAAAGCAAGCTTCAACGTGAGATAATATTATTCTTTACACTTTCTACCGTTTTTACGTATTATAATAGTAGGTAGGCTTTTTTCTAATCAAAATTTTATTCATTTTTTTTTTTCTAAACACGGGATACATTTTGTCATCAGTAGATTCATAACGAGCTTTTCTATCTACATCTAAATTATCATAATGATTGGATAGACCAATTATTTTTACATACACTCAAAGTGGAAAATAATCCTAACTAACGATTTCTAAAATCTTTTCAATGCCATAAGATGAGAGTATGAGTAAGATCATATTACATTTTCCAGTATCAATGTAAAATATGAAAAATATAATTAAATGATTTAAGTATCGAGTTTTTCGGTAGATTACTTATGATATGACTTAAAGCTCAAGTCTATTTTTGTAAAAGTATCGATTACGGCAAGTTTCACCGTTTTTTCTCAATTTTTTCACAGTTTTTCTTTACGTTTGAAAAGGCTATTGTACAGAGAGAGAAATAAACTAGCAAAACTTTATCTACGTCCAATTTTTAAAACAAAATGGTTGAAAAGTGTACTGCTTTAAAAGTATCACCAGAAAAAAATAAACAACATTGCAATACCTATATAATATGCTTTATTGCATACAGAATCTACAAGAAAAATGTCATAGAATTTTTCTTTTTTTGGTAATAAATACTATGTACTTATTTTCCTTATAACGTATTTTTAGTTGCCGTGGGTATCTTATCATAGAACATTTAATAATTTATTATTACTATTACCGTAATTAAAAAGGTACGTAATACCTACTTGATGTGCGTAAACATTGATGATTTATTGAAAGAACAATAATATTGCAAGCCTTACACTATAAATGTAAGTACAACACCTATTTTTATTCCTCTGTGTTTATTGTTCAATACATTTAGTATCAAAATTAATTATTATTGTATTAAAGATAACTAAGTAGAAAATGAAACATTTCAACCATTTATGATACCCAAATGTTTCAGATTTACCTTATTAAATCCTATTAATTTACCTTATTAAATCCTATACAAAGATACTCCAATGAAATATTTTCAAGAAAGAACTATTTGATCTAAACAAATATAAAAAGTATTTATATTCTAAAACAAAAATTGATTTTTTAAAAATGTCTAAATAATAATGGGAATAAAATTTGATAGTTTATAATGAATTATAAAAAACATTTATTTAAAGCACATTTTTTCAATTTGATGCAATACTGCTCCCATACATCCTATTAATTTAAGGTTTTACTTAAATCAAGTCAAAATCCAAGAAAACACTAGTAAAACGTAAAATAAACCAACTTTTTTGAGAAGAAAATAACATTTATGAGAAACTAGTTTACATAATTAATAAAATTACATAATATTTTTTTTGTTTCACTAAACAACAATAAAGTATTATTTTTCACAGCGATAGTTGATATAAGTGAAGCATCTGCTCAATTCACAACCGACGTCATAGGTTGTTGTGCTTTTGGACTTGACTGCAATTCACTGTCCGATACGGATTCTGAATTCAGACGAGTTGGGCGAGATGTATTTACGCCGACACGCAAAACAGCTATCCTCGATTTTATCAGATTAGTTGGTTTGGGTTGGCTTATAGACGTATTCAGAATGTATGCGTTGCCTGACCGTGTTTACAATTTCTTTGACCATCTACATAAATCAACAATGAAGCAACATGAAACCGGAGAAAATAAACGAAACGATTTTGTTGCACTATTGGTCAAAATAAAATCCGATGAAAAAGAAAACGAAGAAAGTAAGTGATAGACGAATACAATAACCTAAAACTTTACATCAAATTATGTTATACGAGTTCTTACTAACAGTAATACAAATGTATGCAATCAATCGTTTTAAAATATAAACAACAATTTTATTGATCTTTAGTATAAAACAGTACGTAATATATCATTATTATTTCGCATTATTTCAGTTAAGCCAAACAAATTTAAATATTTAATTAAGTATTTGTAAAAACTGGTATAATTCACAATACATCATATTCTTTAATTATAACTTAACTAATAAGTTATTTATAATAGACATTTGTAGGTACTTTCAATAAATATAATTGTATACAACCAATTATTTTAGATATGCTTAATTCATTCAAATTTGCTTATAATACAATTAATAATCAAGGTTTTATTAATTCAACAAGTTTAATACTTATATAACATTAAAAAAAAATACTAGTACAACATGCACCATTAAACTTAATTGTAATTCTGAGAATACAAATTGAATTATAGATATTGTTTACTTTTAATGAACATATTATTGTTCAAAATAAAAAAATTGGTGTATAAATATAAAAATATTTTAATTTCATAAAATATATTTAAAATGGGTACAATATGATCATATAGGTAGTTAATATATTTACATACAGTAACAGTGAGTTACACATCATATGTACACTATTGTATTTTTTAAATTCATTCCCAGAAAATATTTGCAGAATTATTTACTGATGATATATTAGCTGCGAACGCATTTATATTTTTTGTTGCTGGTTATGAAACCACAGCTTCAACTATAAGTTATTGTCTGTATGAACTTGCAATGAATCCAGAAATCCAAAGCAAACTACGTGTAAAAATCAAAGAAACATTAGACGCAAACCAAAGAAAAATCTCTTATGATACATTAAAAGATTTGACGTATTTGAATATGGTGATAAATGGTTAGTACAGGTCTTATGTTAAACTTAAATGTATACTATGTAAAATTAATTTGTTATGATAAAGTGCTATGTAATGTTAAACATAGAAACGTTGAGAATGCATCCAGCTGTTCCGTTTTTAAACCGAGCTTGTACTAAAAAGTATACAGTACCGGGAAGCTGTATAACGTTAAATGTCGGGGAGAATTTGATTATCCCAGTATACGCCTTACATTACGATCCTAATTATTATCCAAATCCAGAAATATTCGATCCTGAACGATTTACAGAAGAAATTAAAACTTCAAGACCACGCGGCACATTCCTTCCATTTGGCGATGGACCTAGGTTTTGTATTGGTAAATTTGTTATTTATTACTGTTATTAAACGCTTTATGTGAATGAACATGTTTTAACTGAGCACTGCGTTTGCGTTTCTCACTAATTTGAACAGGTATGCGTTTCGCAATCATGGAAATCAAAATCGGACTGGCGGAAATATTGTCTGAATTCAAAGTGCTACCATGTAAGGATACACAAATTCCAATCAAAATAAAGCCACGATCATTCTTACTCACACCAAATGAACCCATTTGTTTAACATTTGAAAAAATTGAACAAACGTTTTATTGACCAATTGGGAACACATTTAAATGTTGATAATTTTAGGTTAGTACCATTTAATACCTGTAATGCATATTTAAAAACATTCGTATCCAGTGAATGATGTAAATGAATTTTAATATATTAAAGTAGACTGTGTGTAGTAATTAAATATATTTTGTAGAAAACTAAATGAAAGGGAAAATTATCGTATTTGGTCAATTCCATAGAAATACACGAAGTTAAGAGAGTGTAGACTAAATTATATTATCTGTTATGACTATATTTTAGGAAATTGTTTTAAAAGTATGAACTTGTTTAGTTTACAGTTCGCAATAAAAAAATCGGCATTAAAAACATACTTGTAGAGTTGATAATTGATAACTAGAAATTTACTGATAATTGCAACTAGAAATGAATTAAAATAGAAATCATTTCCTGAATTTTATCAAGATTTTTCTTTAAAAGATATCGGTCATTTTGTATAGCTAATGAGTAATGACGAATAAAAAGTTTTATCGTTTGGACGATATATCATCAGAAATCTAGTATAGCTCGTGAAAAAAGTCTATGCTAAAATGTGTACCTATTTCCTTACTTGATACGACATGTTCATATTTGTGTGTGGACATTAAGAGTGTTTCAATCTTAAGAGTAAGTAGTACACAACTGTGATGAAACAGTAATATATTGTTTATTGAATGGTTGAATGAGCTTTTCTTCTATTGTTACACGTGAACTGCCGGCCAATGACAGTGGTGTTCGAACAAAATGTGTGTTTAAAAATCCGTTTATTGGTGGGTGTAGCATGACATGATTATTATTTACTATCGATATAATTAAGTAAATTGGTATTGTGAAAAAATATTATAAGTGACACAATTAAATGAAAAAATTATTTGAAAATTAAAGTGTTATAATGAAATCATACTCAAACAAGTAGCATGAGAAAAATGTATTTTAAATTAAAATTACATTCTACAATTAATCAATAAATTTGACGTTTATTTAATATAAAACAGTAATTATAAACATATCAATAAAAATTCTATTTAGTATTATTAAAATAATAATAATATTGCATAGTATCGATCACACGTAACAACAGCAGGTGCTCAATGTAGTTGTAGTCCGTGGTCGATTACAAGGTAACGACATTTTGCTTTCTGAACTCTGAAGTATTACATTGTTATTGTTTTACTGTCGGCCTCTAAATTTAATTATAATCAACTGATCTAATCGTTGATAACCGTATATCAATGCATAAAAACAAAACATTCAGTATGAATATTGTAAAATTGAAAATTGAAAAATCAACATAGTTTCGTTCAGAGGTTAAGAGTTCTTCTCCGAAGTACAACAGTACAATAGCCCGCGGTGGATTAAGTAGATTTTGCGCAAAACAACAACAAAGATTTATCAATCTGACGAATCACTTCAAACACAACGTCATCGTTCGCTGTGCTAAGACATATTAAAACTACAACCGAACGAAAGACGTCATTTCTAAATATAAACTCATACCGGTTCCACGCAACCGCGACCGCAATCACGGTGTAATTTTACGGTAATTGCACGTAACAACATCGAGGTAGTTGGTAGGTTAGTATAATAATATTGCGGCAATATAGGTAAACACGACGAGGCTGACGGACGTTCCGTATAAATCGATCACACTCGTCGGCCGAAGTGTCAGCGTCATCGTCTCGCCCGCAGTGGACCCGTCTCGCGTGCACTCATCAATAACGTTTTCGGACGCGTCAACGTTCGTTCGCGGATCGGGTCGAAAAAGTGTCATACTCGCCGAGAGTCGAACAACGGCTGAGTTTTTTCCGTACGACTTACCTCGACCACCGAACAGAAGCCATGCTCGGCGGCGGCGTGTGGTGGTCCGTCCCGTTTTTGCGATTTCCCCTGCTTCAGTCGTCCGCGGTTTTGCTGGTCGCCTTGCTGCTGGGCTTCGCGTACTCGACGTACCACTACGGCAAGTGGAAACGTCTCGGCGTGCCGCACGTCGAGCCCACGCCGTTGTTCGGCAACTTCGCCGACAGCATTTTGGGCCGCACCGCCTTGGTCGACCTCGTCCAATCGCTGTACGACCGTTACCGCGGTCATCGGTATTTCGGCGTTTACGCGGGCCGCCAACCGCAACTGGTCCTGCGCGACCCCGACCTGGTGCACGCCGTCATGGTCAAGGACTTTGCACACTTCTACGATCGGGTGCCGAGCAACACGTCGTTCAAACACGACCATCTGTTCGAAAACTTGTTCAACATGCGCGGCGAAAAGTGGAAAACGATCCGGGCCAAGTTGAGTCCCACGTTCTCGGGCGCCAAACTCAAGTCCATGATGGGCGACATAAACGTGTGCACGGTGCGGCTAGTGGACAATCTGAACGAACAAATCGCAAACAAAAATGGTATGTAGTGAGATCGTCCTGACTTCTGCAAGACTATGTATCTACCTTCATCTACTATCTTTGGTGCCCTATACAACTTCCTCCTTACAAACTTTTATAAAAGTCTAAAAATTCAAATTCGGAATAAAACTTCTATGGCGTTTCATAGTAATGTCCAGCCTCGTCGATATTCTCTAAAATTGAAATCACCGTAAATGGTCAACAAGAAACATCCCCCCAGTTCATACCGCAGAATAAAAAATTACGTTTACCTGTGGTAGTAAAAAATAAGTTGCTCTTAATTATATTATTATACATTATAGAATAAATGTGTATTGCATTGAACTTAATATCCTCTAGATTACGAGAAAGCAGGGGCGTACCAAGAATTTTTCCGAGGGGGTTTCAAACCTTTTACCTGTCAAGCAGCTAAAAACATTATTCGTTAGAATAAATAACTACAAAAAATTATATAACAACACATGAGACATAATATTATACATTTTATATAATATTTTATTGATATACACACAAATTTCACGGTTAATATTCTGGAATACTCATCGAAAGTATATAGGAATTTTATAACTATTTGTTTGCGCTATATATTAAAATTGAAACACGCGTATTAATAACAAAAAGTTAAGACTTTCTTTGAATGTCAAAAAAAAATGTTTTTATCAATATTATGTCTTTTTTCTTTCTTTTAGTCTAATGCTTAGGTAAATTCGTTTCTCTAATTAATTTAATATGATATCTTAGACGAGTATGCACACTTAAAATACATTATTAAAAATGTCATTAATAACTATCAAACTGCATACATTTAAATATTAAATTATTGACAATGGTATGAATAATTTTTAGTTCTCATCAAGTAACGGGAGTCCAGACTTAAAAACCACTTCCATGGGTACGCGTACGCCCCAACAAAAAAGTACACACGTTCATTTAATAATGGTGATGAACAAAATAAAATAAAATAAGACCATACCAATTACAAAATATTTTAATAATGTAAGTATACGCCTTAAAAACCAACAACAATAAATATTTCACGTTCAACCTAACACTAGATTGCTATTTCTAAATTTCGACAGTAAAAATATTTTTATTTAATAAAATTAGTTTATTCACCACAGTTTCTACATCTTTCATTAGCCGTATATGAAAATAATAAGCTTAAAAATCATTATTTAAAATAAGACTTTTCGAAACAAATCTAAAAATCAAGACTCCTTATGTGTTATTTTTGTTTACACAGATATCATTTATATTATACTGAAAATATAAATACAATGTAAATTAACTTAACCATTTTGAAATTCATTATTTCCAGTTTTTATTGTTAAACTCAAGTCATATATGTTGGTGCTTGGATGAAATATTTTTTAGAGGAATATATTTGTACTCAATAATATTTCAAACGTTCCTACCTATTAGAAATAAAAATCACCTTAAAAAAAATGTAATCTATACAACCATAATCATCAAATTTGGAATCTGATTATTATTAAAAACACATATTGAAAGGTCATGTTTTTTAAATTAATACAATATGTTAACACCACTTCCTATTAAATAAAGATGAAATTTAAATTAATTTCAAATCTACGTAGTCACTCAAAAACTGTTAAACATACCAACTTTCTCAGGAGAAATAACAATTATGAAAATTTAGTGTACATAATTATTGGAATTACGTAAGGTATCATTTTTTTTATTTCTTTAATCAAATATAGATTAATATAATTTTACAGCAATTGTTGATATAAGTGAAGCATCTGCTCAATTCACAACCGACACTATTGGTTGTTGTGCTTTTGGACTCGACTGTAATGCATTATCCAATCCGAATTCAGAATTCAGACAAGTAGGACGAGATGTATTTACGCCAACACGCAAAACAGCTATCCTTAATTTTATCAGATTAATTGATTTGGGTTGGCTTATTGACGTATTTAGGATACGTGGATTGCCTGCCAGTGTTTACAATTTCTTTGATTATCTACTAGAGTCAACTATGAAGCAACATGAAACTGGAGAAAATAAACGTAACGACTTTATTGCACTTTTGGTCAAAATAAAATCCGATGAAAAAGAAAACGATGAAAGTAAGTGATAAACATTAAAATAATATTTTATTTTATGGAACAAATTCTTACAAACAGCAGTAAAATGAGAATCTATTCAATGATGTTGAAATTGAAATTTATTTTTGGAAAGATAAATAAAATAGTACATGGCACATCATTATAATTTTGAATTTTAAATAATAAAAATGTACTTTAAAAGTACGTAATTTATAAGTTATGTGAAGTAACTTATAAGTAACGTTTCAAAACTCATCACTTTTTTTACTTTTGATATTTATACAACATTTTAATCACACGTTTTACTATTAAAAAGTGTACTACAGAGATAATACAATTGTACTTATAAAATAAATAAAAAGTACGTACTTCGACCCTTGGGGAATTCTTTGCTCATCGGACAAAATAATAAGGATGGGTGTATTGAATTTTAAAGAAATGATAGATCATTTCTTTAGTTAAACGATTCTGAGTAAAGCTTTAGAATTAAAATATACCATTTATATACCGATATTCGTCTAATAATCGGTAGATTTTTTTTCAAAATTACCTGAAGTTTTTTTGCTGAACAAAGAAGACATTTTTTTCTTATCAAATGATTCAAAACTTTTTGTTCTATCGATATTTAGTTTCATTATGATCAGATAGACCAATTTTTTAAAATAAATTCTTCAAGTTTGAAAATAGCGTAAAAATCTATAATAATTTACCTAAACGCTTATAAAAAAAAGTCCTGAATCACGATTTTTGAAATATCTTCAGTATCGTTAGAAGAGTGTATGAGTAAAGTTATCATACATTTTCAAAAGTTTTTGTCAAATATTTAAAACTTTGTTTGGGAAAAACTTTAAAAAACAAGGTATTATACAAGTTCTATTTTTAGCCTACAAGATGTCAAATTTTTTTGAAACTCTTTAAATGTATGCCGTAATACGTCATAATATATGGTAAAAGTTTCAAGTTTCTAGCAACATTGTTTGTGGAGTTATAACGAAATTACTAAAGTCGATTTAATAAAGGTGTCGTTTACAGTGGATTTCGCCATTTTTCCTCTATTTTCGGTAGTTTTCTCCAAGCTTGATAAACTATCGAAAAAATAAAAAATGACTCTTCTAAAGTACCGTCTAGATTAAATTTCTAATCTATAGTTACTAGGTAAAACGTTTGGAAATTATAACTACCCTAAATATTTTCAGCAAAAAAAAAAAAATATATAATAAAATAACATAATTTTAAAACCATAAAATCTTTCACTTCACTCAGACTTTAAAATTAATTTAACACATTGTTTACTCTTGAAAAAAACTGAATTCTTGAAATTTATTTTATTAATATCTAAATATGAAAAAAATTAAATATAATGCAATAAGTATACTTAAATTAGGTGACACATATCTGAATACACTTATACCTACAGAAACCCTTGATATTTACAATATTACATACTTTTTTTAAAATTAATTTCTTAAAAAAACTTTTTCAGAATTATTTAGTGTCGATGTATTAACAGCAAATACGTTTATATTTTTCGTTGCTGGTTTCGAAACTACCGCTTCGACCATAAGTTATTGCTTGTATGAACTGGCAATGAATCCTGAAATCCAAAGCAAACTACGTGAAAAAATCAAAGAGACATTAGACGCAAACCAAGGAAAAATCTCTTACGACACATTAAAAGATTTGACGTACTTGGATATGGTGATAAATGGTTAGTATGGACCTTATATGAAACTAAAATTTATATTATGTTATTTGATTTATAAACATTAAGTAACATAAGATGTTTAATGCAGAAACGTTAAGAATGCATCCACCAGTTCCAGTTTTAAACCGAGCTTGTACTAAAAAATATATAGTACCGGACAGCAGTATAACATTAAATGTCGGCGATAAGTTGATTATCCCTGTATACGCGTTACATCACGATCCTAGATATTATCCTAATCCAGAAGTATTTGATCCCGAACGCTTTACAGAAGAAAAAAAAACTGCGAGACCACGTGGCACATTTCTTCCTTTCGGCGATGGACCTAGGTTTTGTATAGGTAAATTTGTTTTATTACAGTGATTGGACGCTGTATGTTAATAAACATGTTTTAACTTAGCATTTTGCTTGTATTTTTCACTAACAGGTATGCGTTTCGCAATCATGGAAATTAAAATCGGACTGGCGGAAATATTGTCTGAATTCAAAGTATTGCCATGTAAGGATACATGTATTCCAATTAAAATTAGGCCTCTATCGTTTTTACTCACACCAAATGAACCCATTCGTTTAGCATTTGAAAAAATCCAATAAATGTGTTTTTACGTTATTGTGAATATATTTAAATTATATTAAATCTTAAAAACCAATTATATATTAAATAAATAAGGGTTTTTATATCAAAAAACCTTTTCTGGAATGGTTATTATCATCAATTATTCCACATTTAATTTTTAGTATTTAATTATTTATTGTTTTTCACTATCTATAAACCTATAAAATAACAATAATTTTTCGTCTTTTTTCTATTTTTAATTAATTTTGTTACGTAAATATTTTTTTTTGCTAAATCAATTAATGAATACATTAATAATCAATATATTCAACTCTCTGCTTTCAACAAAAGCTTCAGCTTAAATAAGGTAGATAAATTATGTATTTTGGTTCTTTGTAAAGTAAATTTTTGTTTTGATTATTGATCTATCTATTGTATGCATTTTATGCGTGGAAAAAATGGTAAGATTTGTACAGTTATCACACATAACTTTTATTAATATTTCATATATTAATCATTTATATGTCATGTCGATTATAATAATATTAAGTATCGTCGTGGTTTAAGTAACTACATGAATATTGTAATAACACGTTGTAACTTTGACTGTTGAAACTATGTATTTAAAATGAAAAAAATGATGTATCGCTTTATTTTGTAAATAAAATAAAATGAAATTAAAACAAAAAATGGATATACCTACTTTGGAACATTTTACGCTCCTAGGAGGTTAATGGTGATATTTGAATAGTTAAATTAAATTTTTTAAGAAATGGCAAATTATGTCTTCAAATAAAAAATTCTGAATAAGACTTCAATATAAAATAAACCGTTTACTTAATTTATTTTCTTCAATGTAATGGTAAGTTTTCTTTTACAAAACCTCACAACATATTTATTTTATTTTTTTTTAACATCAAAGAAATTTTCCTTAACTAGAGAATCAAAAGATGTTTTTCAATTTAACGACCAAGCTTTGTAATATTTAGATTGACCAATATTATATTCTATACACATCATTTAAAGTTGAAAATTGATGTAGAAACTAAATATCGTCGATTATATAAAAATAGTTTAAGAATTTATTCAAAAGCTTATAAAAAATTTAAAAATCGTTAGGTTCAATGGTTATTGTACCTAACGATTTTTTAATTTTTTCAGTATCACTTAGTGAGAGTATGAGTAAGTTCTAATACATATTCATATCTTAATAGCAATTTTATTAAAAATCAACTTAAAAAACCAAGTATTTGAAAGTTTTATTTTGAGTCCAAAAGTTGTCAACTTTTTAAAAACTTTTGTCAAGTTTGTGAAAGTGTGTTGTTGATATAATGGAGAAAATTTGAAGTTTTTTGTAACATTACTTTTGAAATAATGGCTAAATAATTAAATTTGATTATGTGAACGTTTCGTTTACAGCATATTTCACCATATTACTAAATTTTTTCGGAAATTTGTTCTCATACTTAAAAAAAATAAACCATCAAATTACCATGCACATATAAACTCTAATCTATAGAAACCTTGGACGAAACTTAAATAAATATATGTATAAATAAAAATAAATGAACATCACTTTAAAATCAATAGAAAATCAATAAAACCTCTGCTGCAGTTAGAATTTGATGTAATGTTATTTTAAGTTTATTTATATAATAGTAACAAATCTATGGAAAAATTTAATGCAATAATGGGTAAACTGTATGTTATATGTATGTACATTATCTAGTGTCTCATCCTATTTTTATTTTACTTTATTTATTACATTTATTTATTACACGATTGTCTGGTAAAAAATGTAGAGGATGTAAGGTGGTGTGGAAAAACTTAAGCAACCGGCCATAATATTTCTGAATATGTCTTTGTTCATGAGCATATATTATATATAATATAATAATTATATGTTGTGTAATAATATAAAATATAGTAAAACACTTTTATTATAACTAGGCACTTATGAGCTTTTTTTTTAAATAAATGACAGATTCGGGACTGAGGAAATTAAAATCGGGGTTTCAGACATGTTGTCTCAATTTGAAATATTAATCAGTAAAGATACTCCAACCAAAAATTAAAATTAGGCCACTTTAGTTTTTATAGAGGGTTAGTAAAAAACATGTTAAAAACGGTTTTAATCGAATCAGATGTTTTTCAACGATTTTTTTCTACTGTTTCAAACATGTTTAAAATATGATTTAATCAAGTGATGTTTGAAAAATTTCAAAACTTTCTAAACATTTTATTTATTAAATTATAGATACATAAGTGATAAACACATTTCATTCATCGCTAATTTAAATAATATTTAATTTTGTTTGATGACTGATGAAGTAAATGATAATTAATAAATATCAGTTTCACTGATTTATTTTTTAACTGTTAAAAACCTAAAATGTATAACCCAGAAATGAATATCTTTTAAATTTTTTATAAATTATTCAATGTAGCAATTACCAATCGCCAATTAATTATGCTACTTGCGAAAGATCATTTTCTGCTATGTGAAGATTTAAACACGGATTCGGGCAACTATGTCTCAAGACCGTTTCAGTAGTTTGGGGTAACTTAATATTGTAATATCAATTTTAAATGATTTTTCTACTGGCTACTAGAAGAATCAATTTAATTTCATAGTTATCAATGATTATTAAAAATTGTGTAATAACCACATATTATTATTTTGAAATGATTGTATTGTGGGACGTTATTTAAATGTATGGAGGTATAGACCCATGTTATGGTATTTCGATTAAAAAATAGTAGGCCTCGAGTCGCCCTCAATAAAATTTCCAATTTTCTCTTATGATGTTCTTTAACTTTGGCATACCTGCATGCAACACAATGTAAAATCGAAATTGTATTGTGGTTAAATGTGTTACAAATAACTCATTTCTAATAAATCTAGAATAAGTATTTCTACCATTTTTGGAGCTGAAAATTACAGTGTATAAATGAATTGATACAATTAACACATTAACTAAAACGATAAGACTTAAAGTAATACATATTAAGTTAATGCTTAGTAAATTATAGATCGATCATTAAATATTTATAATATCATGTATTTGCTATTCATTTTATATTTTATTATGTTCGGTAGAAAACATATATAGATTTGTATCATCATAACTTACTTATTGATAGTTACATTAAAATTTTATGATATTATGTTAGCAATAAATAGGCATACAAAGTGCTAAATATTTAATCATTAAATAAATAAACAATGATTTTATTATTTCTTTAGTAAATGTTTATAATATAAAATAAAATTTAAAATGAAAATTAAAGATATTACATAAGTGTAAAATTGGTAGTTAATTCAAATTATTAATAAAATACATACCTACTGAAATCTGAAATGTAAACGATCATTATTACCTGTATATAGTGAAGAATAAAAATAAAACATAAAAAAAGCGTATTCTAAAATTATAGTTGGTATATAAATTTTCACAGTATATTTTCAGTATATTACTTCTTCTAAAGTTCACTTTCGTCATTCGTGTATAACACAGATTACGTGTACCTAATGTTAAACGTAGAAACGTTGAGGATACATCCAGCTTTTCTGTTTTTAAGCCAAACTTGTGTAAAAAGTACACGGTCCCAGGAAGTGATAAAACATTAAATATCGACTAGAATTTGATTAAATCTGTACCTACATAATATACCCTACAATGAGATCCTTCGTATCATCTAAATCCAGAAATATTTTAGGCCGAACAGCTTACAGAAAAAAATAAAACTTAAGATCACGTGACACATTTCTTACACTTACCGATGGACCTAGGTTTTGTATAGTTAACATTGTTTTATTAAAATCTATGTACAAAATTCATGACCACGTTTTGACTTTGCACTGGTCGAGCTTTTTTCATATATTTTTAATAGGTATGCGATTCGTGGTACAAACTAAAGTACGAACTGCATTTAAACGGTAGTGGTATAATCATCGAACGATTTCAAACGATTTATAAACGGTAATAATATAAATATTTTCGTCAGTCGATTTACGTAGCAATAAAGAACTATCTCTGAAATGTTATATATTTTTTGTTCGATTATCAGTAATCTTTATTTAATTAAACATTATTATCTTAACGGGATGTAGTGTTGTGTCCTATTTTCAACTGGTTTATACGTTTATAACAGTGAAATGCGAATTATTAACGTACCTACACAATTAATTTTAAGTATGAAAACGTTGAAAATAAAATGATTCCATTGACACGCGATAGTACTTCTCCGAGACACATCGTTACAATACCACAAGCCAATTCACCACCGATCCATCAGAACCCGAGGTGGACAAGACAGATTACGTGCAATACAACGATTTGTCAATCCGGCGAACAGCTCCGGCGAGTACGTCGTCCTCGAAAGCAATATCCGTACGATATGAAAAACCGTCGGAGACGGCATTTACAAAACATATTAACATATTATATTATAATTAGGGAACGGAATTTAATTTAAATAAATATTTTTATGTAGTAATAGCATCGAAAAGTTTTCGATATATGTATACGTTTTATTTAATTTCAAGTAATCTGATGCTAATTTTATTTTAAATATTTTTAAATATTTTAGAATAATTAAATTGTTTTACAAATAAATACATTAATTATGTAACATTGTATAATTTTCGTGTATATTTTAATTATTTTAGAAATTTCCTTTTTTATTTTAGCATTTTACGATACGATATTCGATACGATTAGATCTTTGTACTGTACACCTTTGACATCAAACGACAACGATTCGATATCTTAGAGTAAGTCATCTAAGTAGTAGGTAGTAATTTCAGTATACGACATACTATTAAATAAAACTCCAAAGAACAATTATTATTCAGGAATTATTGAATACACTCCAAAAGAAATAATGTGTATGAAATATGCACCTGTCACGTCCATTGATGTTGAGAGGTCATTCAGCCGTTACAAAGCATTGTTAAGACCAAACCGCCGCCACTTTACATTTGAAAATTTCAAGTTAATTGTTGCATCTAACTGTTTTCCACATGAAGATTATGATGATTCTGAATTGATTTTTAATTTTTTTTTATTTTTTAATTAATTATGTAATAATTCTATCTTTTTTTCAATTTAAATATTTAAATATTATTCATTTATAAATAAATATTTATCAAGTAATAAACAAATATATATTTAAGTATTTTTGATTTTATACTAAATTAAAATCCGTTCCCTTATTATAATATATATCTTATATATCGTATTCACGTATACACAGCCGTTATCACGGCACCACGGCGGTCGTTGTTCGAATGGTTTTTAGTAATAACACGTCACGAAGTCAAGGTACACGCGTGTGCCCGCCTACAGTAAACACGTGATGACGAGCCGTCGTCGTCGCGTTCCGTGTAAATCGATCGGTCTCGGCGTGCAAAGTATCGACGACGTCATAACCACACTCGTAATGGAACCATTATATTATTATTTTCGTGTCGACGCAACAGTATTCGAAAGCATCGACGTACGTTCGCAAAGCGCAGACGGTCGAAAAAGTGTCGCGACGGTGATTGACGGGCACGCAAACGCCTCAGTGTCGTCATACTCGCCGAGAGTCGAACAACGGCTGAGTTTTTTCCGTACGACTTACCTCGACCACCGAACAGAAGCCATGCTCGGCGGCGGCGTGTGGTGGTCCGTCCCGTTTTTGCGATTTCCCGTGCTGCAGTGGTCCGCGGTTTTGCTGGTCGCCTTGCTGCTGGGCTTCGCGTACTCGACGTACCACTACGGCAAATGGAAACGTCTCGGCGTGCCGCACGTCGAGCCCACGCCGTTGTTCGGCAACTTCGCCGACAGCATTTTGGGCCGCACCGCCTTGGTCGACCTCGTCCAATCGCTGTACGACCGTTACCGCGGTCATCGGTATTTCGGCGTTTACGCGGGCCGCCAACCGCAACTGGTCTTGTGCGACCCCGATCTGGTGCACGCCGTCATGGTCAAGGACTTTGCACACTTCTACGATCGGGTGCCGAGCAACACGTCGTTCAAACACGACCATCTGTTCGAAAACTTGTTCAACATGCGCGGCGAAAAGTGGAAAACGATCCGGGCCAAGTTGAGTCCCACGTTCTCGGGCGCCAAACTCAAGTCCATGATGGGCGACATTAACGTGTGCACGGCGCGGCTGGTGGACAATTTGAACGAACAAATTGCAAACAAAAACGGTATGTTGGTAAATTCTTATAAATTCTGCAAAATTATCTGCCAGCATGTAGTATCATCAGTGCCCTGAAACCTTACAAAAGTATAAAAATTTTCATTCGAATTTAAAATTCTATGAGGTTTCATAATAAAGTACAACCACTTCAATATGTTCTAAAACCAAAATCACTTTAAAAAATCAACAAAACAACTTCAAATAAAAGTTTGTATTCTTTATGTTGAATGAATTTTAATTTTAAAAAAATTACCAACTTATGGAAATAATTTTAAAGAAACGATAAATAATTTCTTTAGCTAAATTATTCTGAGTAAATCTTCAGGGTAAAATATGCTGTTCAGTGTTCAAATATTTAACCATGTTTAGTCTAATTGTCAACCATTTTTTTTTTTTTTTTTAACACAAGATCATTTTTTAACATACACTTAACTGCTTCATCAATATGTATTTAACTAAAAATTTTTTATTCATTAAAATTAGTATAGACACAATGGTTTTTACATAGGTGATGTATTAGTCGTATATGAGAATACTAAGTTTTTTAAAAATGAGACTTTTCGAACAAATCTAATAATCATAATTTAATATACTGTGTTATTTTTGTTCACACTGATATCATTAGTATAGTTTTCTAAACAACTACAATAAAAAAACGATTTAATCCTACATAAACCAAAATTTTCCAGCTTTTAAAGTGAAACTTTAGTCGTACACGTGAATTCTTGATGAAATATTATTTACAAGAAGCTATTTGAACTCAATAAAAGCTATAAGGTGCCAATGTCTTGAAATTAAAATAACTTTTAAAAACTAACTCTAAACATCCATTAAAATTAAATTTGACAGTTGATGACAATAAATTTTGAAAACACATATTTGAAGCGAATTTTATTCATTTTCATATAATATTTATGACTGTTATTAATTACAAATGAAATTTTAATTGATTTCAAATCTTCGTACTCGCAAGACAAATCCCTAAACAAATTAACTTTATAAGATTAAAATCAAAGCAAAAATCACTTCAAATCATTATCGGAATACATTTAGAGATATTTTTATACCATTCATCAAAATGACAATTATTATGTTTTACAGGATATGTTGATATAAGTGAAGCATCTGCTCAATTCACAACCGACACTATTGGTTGTTGTGCTTTTGGACTCGACTGTAATGCATTATCCAATCCGAATTCAGAATTCAGACAAGTAGGACGAGATGTATTTACGCCAACACGCAAAACAGCTATCCTAGATTTTATCAGATTAATTGATTTGGGTTGGCTTATTGACGTATTTAGGATACGTGGATTACCTGCCAGTGTTTACGATTTCTTTGATTATCTATTTGAATCAACAATAAAACAACACGAAACTGGAGAAAATAAACGTAACGACTTTATTGCACTTTTAGTCAAAATAAAAGCCGATGAAAAAGAAAACGATGATAGTAAGTAATAAACATTAAAATAATATATCGTTTTATGTTACCAATTCTTAGGAACAGCAATGTCATGTGAATCCATCCAATGGTTTTTTAAATTCAAATTAGAATTTATCTTTGGAATGATAAATAAAATAATACATGACAACCTACCATGTTGCATTTTAAATTAAGTTAAAATATTCTTCAAACACTATATTCTTCAATTTATATATTATTTGTAAGTTTCGGGTTTGTACGCATTTTCACATCTTTATTGAAATTAGTAAGCAGTTTTATGGGAATAAAAAATTTAGATATTTGATATGATAAAGAACGCATATGCAAAGATTTTAGGCCGATCCGTATTTCAGGCATAGCGATAGATATGAAAAATATAACATATTGATATTTAAGCATATTCCGTGTTAAAATATACAAACAATTTTTTTTTTATTTCATTTTTGTATATAAAATAATACAAATATTCAAAAACAAATAATAATATTATTAATACATTCACATACCTGATAAATTTTGTTGAAAATTCAAGCAGACACATAATTAAAAAAAAAAATACTATGCCAAATTTGGTTTTATCAACGTCTTGATCGAAATAATCATGCTGACTCAACACCAATTAACTAGGTATTCAATAATAACTAAATAATATTTACAACAAAAATTATGCACCATTAATATCAATAAGTTTGTTTTCATTTATTTGATAAAGAATATATATATATATATATATATACTTTAATTGTGGAGAATATGACTCATTATTTTCCGACATAAAATTGTATTTTTCATATCATTTTGCTTCATTATAAAAAATATAAAAATCCATTTTAAGAAATTAATTGATTACAAAAAGGTCAATTTCAAATGAGAACATATAAGTGACAAAAACTACTTAGTAGTATTTTTTAAACGATAATTAGAGCATATTATTTGGGAAATATTTTAACATTTTTCTACGCATAAATGCGTAGAAATCTCGAGCTTTTCAAATGCGTGCAACCTCGTACATAAATTATTAATAATATGCACATGCGTATGTACATTACATTTATCTAATAGTTTAAGACTATCGTGTGATGCAGATTTGCTCAATTAATTAAAATTTACTTCTAATAAAATTAATATTCAAGGTTTCAAGACATATTTTACAATATTTTCATCACATGTTAGGTTTAACCTAACTATTAAAAAATACACTGTGTAGCTAATAGTTTATACAACAGTATATCTAAAGTAAAATTAGAAATTAGTACATTATTTATTATTGAAAAATACCGAATCGTCTTGGAAAGAAAATTATTAGTATCAATCTTAATATAAATAATACTTAAATTTAACCATTAGGTATACTGAAAATAAGTGATATATGCCTTAATAGCAAATATTCTTATCTACAATTACACTTGATGTTTAAAATATCACGATTTGTTTAATTAATTTCGTAAAAAACGTTTTCAGAATTATTTACTGTCGATGTATTAACAGCAAATACGTTTATATTTTTCGTTGCTGGATTTGAAACTACCGCTTCGACAATAAGTTATTGCTTGTATGAACTGGCAATGAATCCTGAAATCCAAAGCCAACTACGTGAAAAAATCAAAGAAACATTAGACGCAAACCAAGGAAAAATCTCTTACGACACATTAAAAGATTTGACGTACTTGGATATGGTGATAAATGGTTAGTATGGATCTTATATGAAACTAAAATGTATGTTATGTTATTTGATTTATAAACATTAAGTAACATATGATGTTTAATGCAGAAACGTTAAGAATGCATCCACCAGTTCCAGTTTTAAACCGAGCTTGTACTAAAAAATATATAATACCGGACAGCAGTATAACATTAAATGTCGGCGATAAGTTGATTATCCCTGTATACGCGTTACATCACGATCCTAGATATTATCCGAATCCAGAAGTATTTGATCCCGAACGCTTTACAGAAGAAAAAAAAACTTCGAGACCACGTGGCACATTTCTTCCATTCGGCGATGGACCTAGGTTTTGTATAGGTAAATTTGTTTTATTACAGTGATTGGACGCTGTATGTTAATAAACATGTTTTAACTCAACATTGTGCTTGTGTTTTTCACTAATGTAAACAGGTATGCGTTTCGCAATCATGGAAATTAAAACCGGACTGGCGGAAATATTGTCTGAATTCAAAGTGTTACCATGTAAGGATACATGTATCCCAATTAAAATTAGGCCACGATCGTTTTTACTCAGACCAAATGAACCAATTCGTTTAGCATTTAAAAAAATCCACTGAATGAGTTATCAATTTATTGTGAATATATTTCAATTATATTAAGAATTTCTGGTATAATTTCATCAAATTTATGATAAGTGAATTTTTTTTTTTGATTATTGATCGATATTGTATGAATTTCAAGTGTAGAAATAATTTAAGATTTGTGTTGTTGTAATGTGTAATTTTTACACATGCTTTTGAATTTTAAGATAATTTATTATATATAATGTCATACATATTATCATGTTTTGTATAATGTTGCCATTAGCCGACCAATGTCGACATTAGCCGTGAATTCTGGCTAGTGTGTACTTTTTCATTTATTAACACGACATATCAATACTATCTGGATGATGTTAACGTAAGCCAATCAATATTGGATAATGTTCAAAGTTACGTTGTAGTAAATTAAATAATAATATTTGTTAGCATTTTGTATACTATAGAGTATAGTATTACGTATCACATAATAAAGTGTCGGACAGCCAAAGTGAATTTATTTATCTTATCTTAATTTATAATATATTTAAAGTGAAAAATAAATGGGTTTAATAATCTAGGTAAGTATAGTAGGTATCTTAAATGGAGGAAGTTTTTATAGCTTTATATTATGCTATATAAAACCCGACACCAATCTGTAATTGTCTGTTTTCACATGCCATCACTATTGTCAAGTGTTTTCATACATTTATATTGCAAACGAAAATCAAATTTTATCATTTATTCGAGAAACTATTGTCCAAATAACGAAATGATAATTCATCTTATTTACTAAATGAAAAATACTTAAATATATCTAATGAATAAATTGAAAGTTGGCAATAAATCTCGTCATTTAAAATTATTAATAGTGATTATTTATAGTGGAGGAGAAGAAAAATGTATTGCACTCGTCGAAAAAAGTAATACAAACTTATCATATTAGATACGTAAAAATGACAAATTATATGTTAAACTAATTGAGAGACACGTTAATATTGACTATGGTGGAAAGCATCGAATGATGGCAGAAATAAAAAAAAAGTGCTTTAATTTGCCTCAAAGAGTTGTACTTATGTTCTTAAAATTCTATGGAACTTGTATGCAATGTAATGAAAATCGATAACTTTCATCCCATATTTAAAATAATATTTCAAGAAATAATTTAAAATATAAAAGAATATACTTAATTGTATGTTTTTTTAGAAAAAATTGCATGGTAATTACTAATTTTGTCTTAACTATTTTTTATATTCTAAATAATCCAAAATTATTGTATCTTATATATGATACAAATATATGGCTGTTAAGACATTATCCAAAAGTTCTTGGCTAATATCATATTATAAGGTTAATGTTATCACCAGTCAACATATATACATACATACATTATAACATATATACATTATATTATGATCAACTCAGTACAGAAAGTTAAATCGGTGATAAGTCGTTAAACCCATAGATTATTTTTACGTTACGTAAATTTTCCTAAGTTATTCGAGAAATAATTTAAATTACGCATAATCAAAAATACGCACCCCTGGAATATCTATACAAATATATTGAATACTAGCGAATACGAGATAAACTTAGTGAGAAAAAAAATGCTCTTACATTAGATTTTTGCTGCTACCAGAACAATTCCTTCATGATGAGACAATACGGCGCACCGGGATGCTCTTGATTGTCTTCAGGGGCAAGTGGTGCTCGGCATCGTTGGTATTTTTTGGGTGAAATTTATAATAGAAATAGAATAATAGAAAAAACAATCAAAGTAGTTTAAATAATAATCAACGATTGTTTTACTCCAGTTGGACACTGGTTGGTCATATTTAACAACACACACACACACACACACACACACACACACACACACACACACACACACACACACACACACACACACACACACACACACACACACACACACACACACACACACGCGCGCGCGCGCGCGCGCGTAAAAAAATACGTACCTATTCACTACTATACAATAATATACGCACGACGAAGCGAGTGACAGTAATGATCATAAAATTTAAATTGCCAAAATATACACTGTACAGAAAAAAATGATTTTAAGGGTGTGTTCGTGTATGGTCTTAAAACGCGGTCGACGAAAATATCGTGAAGCGCTCCGGAGGCGGGTGCGCTGGGCTTACGTGTTACGGTTAACTTTCTACTACTTTCCGGTCAACTGAAAATTTACGGTGTAAATAATTGTGTAGTGACTGAAACTTTTTAATAAAAATACGTAAAGTTAATAATATCGAATTAAAAATAAAAATCATCATATATCAGCGGGTACTGGTGCATACAGCTGCTGTATGGTCGTATAGCCGAAGTGTATGAGCCTGTGTATTAAGAAACCAAAGTGACACAATTTGAAATTTCGTTGCCGATACGATCTGGTCGCCATCCGGGATGTGGCTGGAGTAAAAAGCTAAGGCGAGTCTGCGGTGTCGGCGTAAATACTAAACATACCTACTTACGACACCGCGGTGCCGTGTCAAAAATTCGAAAATTTATGGTTTTAATAATATCGATGGTCAAAAAACGTATAGTTGGAATGTACGTGCTTTTTTCAGGAAAAATAACTGACTAACCACATAATAATAAGCAAAATTCACATGTGTCCAATTTAAATTACGTATACTAAAAACAAGATATTACAAATGTGCTGAGTAAACAAAATGAAGAATATAATTAATTTAGACCTGACTTAACTCGACCTTACCTTTTTTTTTTGTTAGTGTGATTTAAACTTTTACTGTAAACATCAAATATATTATGTAAGTAATGATCTACTGATTTATATATTTTATTAAGACTGGATAATTTATAACATCGTTAACTGATAAGCTATTTGATAAATCTATAAATAATATATAAGTTAAATAACACAATTAATATATTTACTATTTGGTATTTTATGTCTAGAAATTTGCGTGAAAAACAAATATTTAATGGACTTCAGTATATTATATTTACAATTCCCATGGAACTTATGGAAAGGAAATGATATGAAAAACGCAGTAAAAAAAACTCATTACGCATATTTGAAAATAAACATGATCACGGAATGAAGTAGATAATATACCTATCATATCAGGAAACAACTATTATACTGGGGGGTTTCTGATATGTTTTAAAATACATTAACTTTTGTTTTACCATCTATTTCTTACTTTATTTAAATAAATACTTCAATAACGCACTAAAATATAAAATTACATTTGACTATTTTTTTCGATGTGATTTTTTTTAAGTAAAATTGAGCAAAAACGGTAAAATCTGAGGCAAGATTTCTATGAATGCCATTTTTTGATATCTAGCCGTAAATTCCAAAATAATGGTTTTAGATACTTTAAATTGTCATCAATACTATTAATATGACGCTAATACAAACTAGACGAAAATATCGAAAAAATTGTATCATTTTCGAATTATAAATAAAACTTTTTATAAATTATTGAAAATACCTCATTGGATGGAAGTGTTTATCTAATAAAATTTTAAATATTTGACATAAAAACCAGAAAAAATAATTAAATATTATTTAAATACTTAACTAATAGTAATGGAAAAATTTTAAAAATCGTTGTACAAGATTTCTTTTTATACGCGTTTAAAGTCTAAATTTTCACGAAAATAATTAATTACATGTAAATTAGTGAAATCGATAAATAAAAACCTTATACAATTTGGAATTGTGAATCTGTTAAAAGTGTTCTTTAACTAATAGATTTTCCACGTATATCTGGTTTAAGTATTGTGAAGATTGACTTAATCAATTATTTTTACATGAGATTAAAGTTATAATTACGGCTGAAATAACTTTTTACGTAAAATATCCGATTTATTTCATAAAATTTAAATTTTTGACTATTGGATCTGAAATTTGTATTCAAGTTTCTTAATTTATAGCTTTAGCTATATTTACATTTAATAGAATCCGGTTGTTTTTTTTTTTTTTTCATATAGGCTAGTAGTTTAAAAATAATAGAAAATTGGAGCATTTTGACTGATATTAAATCAATATGAATTATTTTTATAATTTCTGATTTTTTTTTTTTTTAATTGAAACTTGAAAATCGTATCAATAGTTTATGATAACGTTTTTATTTTTACGAAAACTTAAACTTTTTTAAAGAAAAATTATTACTTGAGTTTCACTCAAAATCGTTTTCCGGAAACAATGATTAATCATTGATTTAAAATGATAAATAATACCATAATACAAGTAAAGTTCTCCAATCTTATAAGTGGCTTTACAAAAGTTTTAAGATTAGACTAATAATCTAAAACAGTGCTGGTCAAACTTGTTTACCATGGACCAAAAATAAATTTTTTTGCGGGTCTGAAATTTGAAATTTTCCCTTTAAACTTTAAAATCATTAGAATTTAATAACATATATAACGACGTTTTTACTGTACTTACTAATTTTAATTGCTTTATTTAATACTCATCTTAATAATAACTACAAATGAAAAAAAATTATATCGGTTTACACTTCTAAACATTATTTTTAAATTGTATAATTTAATAGATTTGTTTAATCTTTAGGTACTAAATTATAACTACAAATGAAAATATATGTTTAAAGTGTACAAAATACCATTTTACAATTACAAAAAATATTTTTTAATGTATTAAATTGTTAATGTGAATCATGCACTTGTTTCTGTTGACAGAGGACATTAATATTAAGTTGAAAGTTCTAATTTGGTTGTATTTTCCCGAAGAAGGGAATGGAGATGTTCATTTGTAATGCAAGATCTAGTTTATTTTTTATTAATTTTCATCGTTTAAATACTAGCTCACAAATATATGTTGAACCTTAAACACAAAACACCTTACCTGCAAATTCCGAACATTTTGAAAATCTTCTCCAGACAGATTTAAATAAAACTGAACAAGATTTTCATTATTAAATTTCGCTCTTAAAGAATTATTAATTTGGTGTAATAGAATTTCTTATTTTAAAGCTTAAAAAAATTCGGGATTTAAATTAAATGGATTTTCAAATAGATTTATAATTTTTTTTTTAGTGATGTAATATAGAATACTTTCACGGGCCAGATATTAAATGATGATGGGCCGGAGTTGACCCGTGGGCTGTAGTTGGGCTACCACTGATCTAAAGATTTAAGTGTTCAAAGTTTAAAGTAGTAGCGAAGAAATACAATGAGTACTCAACAAAAATATACATCCACTGCCTACACTACTGTTTTATAATAAAATACTTCTATCTCTTCAATTCACGGGTCCAATTTTAAACATTTGAATAACAAAATACTTTCTTTTTTTTAAAGAAAATAGTAGGGCTTCAACAATATTGAAGATGAAATTAGTTACAAAAAGTACGTATTTCGCTTTATGGGGTATTCTCCGCTTCTCGGATGAGTTAATGGGGATAGTTCAAATTTAAGTTTAAAGTTTTTTAAAGTTTTTTTCAATTTTAAGTTTAAATTGAATTTAAAAAAAAAATAAAAGATAATTTTTGTAGTTAAACGATTCTGAGCAAAGCTTCAAAATTAAAATATATCGTTTGGATGGAACCATTTTTTTAAATAAATATTTAAAGTTGAAAATTGACATAAAAACAGTTTACGCAAAAATTAAAAATAATTTACTTAAACGCTTATGAAAAAATTCCTATGTCGAAAATTGTTCAGTACCGCCAGAAAAGTGTATATAAGTAAAATTTTATAAGTGAAATCATGTAAAAATGTTCAAAAGTTTTTGTCCAATATTTAAAACTTTATTAGAGATAAACTTAAAAAGAATAAGGTATTTTCAAAGTTCTATTTTTAGCCCAAAATTCGTCTAATGTTTTTGAAACTTATATTTAAGTATATTGTAATGATAAGTTAATAATATATGATGAAAATTTCAAGCTTCTAGCAACACCACTTTTGAAATAATGACGAAATTACTAAAGTCGATTTAATGGAAGTGTCGATTACGGTAAATTTCGTCGTTTTTGCTTCATTTTCGGCTATTTTTTTTTTTTTTGTAGCCAAGAAAAACTATTGAGATGTGAGCTTAATATAAACCCTCAAAGTACTATCTACACATCATTTTCGACCTATAAAGTTGCTGGATGAAACTTTTGAGAAATTCAAATCGAGCAAAAAATGTGTCGGGAAAAAAAATAACAATGATAAAATAAACACCATTGTAAAACCATAAGATCCTTCGGTTCACCCGGGATCTAGAACAGACAATGGCAAAAACTACGAATGAAACAAAAGTGGCGGCAACTTTGGGTTTGTCTGAAAAATCTGAGACACCCGGCACGTGCGATAAATGTAGATACCCGTCAAATACGTGTCATCGGTCATGAACTACGCAGCCGATAGTGATTTCTAACGTCCACCGGTGTACGATCGGTCAATTAAATAATAATTTTCCACCGGAACCGCAATAATACCAAATGTGTATCTATCGGGAATGAATAACAGTCCGTAACCGTCAAACGGGTGAACTCTGATGCGTTTACGTCACCGTGATGTATTATATCGACGACAATCACACGCCACTCGCCGACGAGTCGTATTGCGTGTTTGCGTCGTCGTGCCGATATAAAACGCCCGGCACGCGCCCGGCACGTCCGCAGTGACGGCGCCGCGACTCCGTGTCCCCAGAGTGTCGACGCCCGCCCGAAGTAGACCCCACGCGACCGCCATGTCCGCCGTGACGTTTTCGCTGTCGGCCGCGTTCGTCCCGCTGACGGTCCCGCCGCTGCTGCTGCTGCTGCTGCTGTTGCTGCTGCTGGGCTTCCGGTTCTCGACGTACCACCACGGCAAGTGGAGGCGCCTGGGCGTGCCGCACGTCGAGCCCGCGCCGCTCTTCGGCAACTTCCGCGACGTGATCGTGGGCCGCGCCCCCATGGTCGACGTGATCCAGTCGCTGTACGACCGTCACCGCGGCCACCGGTACTTCGGCGTTTACGTGGGCCGCCAGCCGCAGCTGGTGCTGTGCGACCCCGGCCTGGTGCGCGCCGTCACGGTCCGCGACTTCTCGCACTTCCACGACCGCGTGCCGGACAACGTGTCGTTCAAACACGACCGTCTGTTCGAACACCTGTTCCACATGCGCGGCCAAAAGTGGAATAAGATCCGGGCCAAGCTGAGCCCGACGTTCACGGCCGCCAAGCTCAGGTCCATGATGGCCGACGTGAACGTGTGCACCGCGCGGCTGGTGGACAAGCTGAACGAGCAGATCGCCAGCAACGACGGTGAGTGCCGGTGTACGCAGGGCCAGTCCAGGGATCGGACACCGGAACACGGGGAAATTCCTGGTAGGCCGCGATTAAAACGAACTGTCGGGGGCCGCAATAGACTGTTCAGTGTTCAGCGTCCGGGGTCTTTGTAAATGTAAAATGATAACAATATTGTAATCAATACGTGTGTAGTTCCTGACGAGATGCATTGACCTGAGCAGACAGCATAAATTATAGGTAAATGTACGTAATATAGATACATGGATGAACATAACAATTTTCGGGAGGGGAGCTCATAAAAAAATAGCAACGTACATAGTAAAATAGCTGAACAATGGCAATAATGATTGAATAGAATAAAAACTTTTCATGTGCACGTATTAAGTCGAAAATTGATGTAAAAACAGTCAATTACATAAAAATCTCCTCTGGGTAACGATATTTGAAATTTGTTCAACGTATATACAGTATATACGTATATACAGGGTGTAAAAGGTCTATTTGACAAATGCAAGAACTTTTTTTGTATTCATTTTTTTTAACTTTTTTTTTTTCAAATAAATACTGAGCCCTTGCGCTACAATACTGTCGATTTCAAATATTTTTTTATACTTTGGAAATTCAAATTTGAAAATTTAAAATTTAATTTTACCATTAAAATAAAATCAGAATAGCCATTTTGGAGACCGGATATTTAGAAAAATTATGGTATTAAAATATCTTATTAAAGTTTACCTACTACCTACCACATTTCAAAAAAGTACATTTAATACACCTACATACATATAATTAAGATGTTACTTTTTTTAACAATTTAAATTTAAATTTAACTATGATGAATAAAAACAATAAATTAAATACTTATAAATAATGGATATTATACATTATTCTATATTTTCCTTTTTAGATGTTTGATAAATCTAAAATCTGTCACTGATACCTCATAAAAATACATTTCTGAAATATTATTAATAATTATTATTTAATTTTTACTAATAAATATACAGCATATTAAAAATAATTATTACATTTACATTAATTTATTTAATTCAGTGAAACTTTCATAATGTTTTGTTATGATTCTGTACTTTGTAAACTTGATTGACAGATTATAAGTATAACAGTCCGCTGGTTTTTGGCAATTTTTCAATGTTTTTATCATTTCTTATGTTATTCTTAATGTTATTCATCATAGTTAAATTTAAATTTAAATTGTTAAAAAATGTAACTTACCTTAATAATATGTATGTATATTAAATGTACTTTTTTGAAATGTGGTACCTAGGTAATATGTACAATAATATATTAAGATACGGTTAATTTGTCAACATATGAACGTTGGTAATTTAATATTAAGTATTTTAGTGATTTCTGAATTAAACTTTTATAATTTATAACCTATTAATTGTAAAAACATAAAATAGAAAACAAAATTACCTGTACCAAAAGTTGGCATCAAAATAAGCAAAACCTAAAGTACATATATATATTCTCTGAATTTTGTATAAAATTGTTTTGACTCACTGTTGTAGGACTTTGTTATGTTAACGTATTAATTTATTGTTATGTTATTTATTAACAGGGCCTAAATTTTATAGCATTTTATGTGCTATACCAAATATGACCCCAAAATTTAAAAAGTTACCAAATCAATAACAAAAAAAAATAATAATAATATTTTACATACTATTACATATTAGATATCTCATTATCACGTTAATATTAATGGATAATTTTTAATCGAATGTATGCTTTCATGGAAAAGTTAATCAAATCACCGACTTCTTGATAGACCCGTACAATATTAATTGTACAATAATTTTAGTAATTTAATTCACATTTTTAAAAAGTTTAAAAAATCATAAGAAATAAATGACCAAACTTTAATAAGATATTTTAATACCATAATTTTTCTAAAAATCCCGTCTTCAAAATGGCAATTCTGATTTTTTTTTTTTTAATGGTAAAATTAAATTTTAAATTTTCAAATTTGAGTTTCCAAAGTACAAAAAAATATTTGAAATCGACAGTATTGTAGCGCAAGGGCTCAATATTTATTTGAAAAAAAAAAGTTAAAACAAATATTATTGAATTTTTCAAATAGACCTGTTACATCCTGTATATATATATATATATATATAGGTATATGTAAAATTATTATTCATTTTCATAACTTTTTATCATATATTATATATTTTACTAGAAATATACTTTTAAAAACAATGTATTTTCAAAGTTCAATTTTAGCCTAAAATTATTGATTTTTTTTAAACTCTTACCAAGTGTGAAAATATATGTATATCGAAATCTGGTGATATACCAATCGTTATTTATAATAACAGATGAGTGCTTTTAATATCATATTGAGTTTTTGGTGAATTTTAGGTCAATAAAATGACAAATGTGTGAATTCTAATTATTTTTATTGTTTGCTCATTTATTAATAACAAGACGCAAAAATTAACTAAATTCAAATTCCCTGGACGTAATTCACATATTTTTTTTTTTAGGACGTGACTTATCTTGGACACTATTTACCAACAGAAATTTAAATGGGACGCAAATAGTATTTTCCGAAACCGTCAATAAATTCACAACAAAACATCACACAAATTCTATGACCAACCCCTCACAACTACCAAAAGGCACTAATCAGAATTATACCATCTTCTACTAATTCCAAAAACACTCCATGGTGCTTTAAATAAAAGTTGCCAAGACATTCATTAATTATCCAGATAAAAAAGGGGAAAACATTAAATTATATAATATAAAAAAACAATTCAAGTTTTGCACTGAGTGAAAGTTTTCAATGCATGCAAAAAAAAAACTTTAAATGTTACTTTAAACGTGTGGGTGACGGTCAATATCTTTATCGCGTTACTCAAGCCCTATACACACAGTGATCAAATTTGATTGTTGAATCATACAAGAGTACAACAAACACAGATTACAAATACATCTGTTTGAAAAAAAAATACACATAAATATAATTTTAAGCCTCAATTTATTAAATAGAAAATAAATAAACACTCATATATTAGGATCAATTTGTTTCCCGTTGAAATATTTCACGAATGAATAATCATCATGAAATCATTGGATTCATTTTGAACGTTAAATGCATTATTTTATGTCACAGATAACAATATTTTGGTCTAAAATGTTCATTCCGATTAATACAATGTTCTTTTGATTTCTTTTTAGAGTTTCAATAAAACGTAGAATGTATTAGTTTTACAATATTTTTTTTTTTTTTTTAGAACTTCATTTTAGGGTAGTAAACTTTCTATCAAAATTACGTTCAATTTTTTTTCCAATAAGCCTCTTGAATGTACATGTACCAACTTTTAATTATAATATCAGTTTTTTTAAACCAAATTCATGAATGCTTTTCAATTCTAAATCCAGTATAATCTCTTTATAAACTATTTTAGCATTTTTATATTTGATAAAAAGTGGTAAGTTTTATAACTTGAAGTTATGACTACATAAATTATATTCGTGAATTTCATGAAAATCTCGTTTACTATATAATTTAATATTTTTATAGAAGTTTTTCTTAAATAATGGAAAAACTTTTGAGAAAAATTACTAATTTAGTGGTAAAGTGTACAGTAGAAATAATTTGTAATTTTTTAATTGCATAAAACTTAACTTTTGAACAAAATCTATTACTTGAAAAAGGGTCATAGACAAAGAATAAATGAATGAAATACAAATATACAAAACCATAACAGTAACAAACTATAAAAAACACATTAATGAATAAAAATTATAATTACAATTAAAAATTGTTCAGTATCATTTTTCTGTTCAGATATCTTGGTAAAACTAATAGAATTTTCAATGTATTCAGATTCTAAAATATGCTATTGTAAATCAATGTATAAATGTCATATTAAATTCCATCTACAAGTCAATTAATATGAACCTTTCAAAATAATAATATTTATTTACTATCAACGTAGTAACGTTATTTACAACTACTATATTTTAAACTTTAAAGTAATTATTTAAAATTGGCGTAAGTTCCCTTCCATTAATATAATATGCAAAAAAACATGTATTAAAAATGTAAATTAATGTATTCTAATAAGGTTTCTTAAAAGAAATATATCGAGAAAGAGCCGAGAGGTTGGAAAATATGTCTAAATAAACATACTTAGGCAAATACTTCACAAAAAAAAAACACATAATTTATAACTAAAAAGGCCAATTAGTTAACAAAATCAAGAAATACATTAGGTATATAACGCTAAATCACATAAAGATAACGTTATCGAAAGATAAATTTTGGCTATAAATTTGTAAACATAATATGTTACGTTATATTACATTATGTTACATTATATTATGAAAAACATGAAATGCGCAGCTATAAATTGATTTGAAATGTATTACATAATTTTGTGATAATTTAATAAATTAGGGTTTTTGAAATGTCATAATCAATTTAGGTATATGAAAGGTAAAAGAAATGATGCTGATGCTCAAAAATTTAGATTCATCATATATCAAGACTAGAACTACCATATTATGTGATTCTGTATTCAATAATAAATATTCACTTTATAATTAATCACACTGACACTAAAATCATTAAATTAAGTATAAAATAAAATAGTATGTTACAGTTCTGACTTACTAAACATTAAATTTAACAAATCTCAGTAAGAATATACATATTTATAATACAAACATAGATGTTCCGATATTAATATGACCCTATTCCATTATAATAGTTTTTGATGACTATAGTTAAAACGTCATGAAAATCGCAATACTATACGATTATACAAAATAATGGATTGCGGTATCTATTGCAAAGTAGAAAGTAGGTAATATTTAATTTATATGAACATATAATTTATAATAACATCGTCATCAAACATCGATCTAACAATAATATTTACCCGGAAATGCACTCATAGAACGAAGCAAAATAATGATCTTATGCACCTTTTATTTCACACTGACATTAATTAATAGTATCACAGGTAAGAAAATCATTTCATAACACTTAACAACACATTACAAAGAAATACAATGCATAATTGATATTTGAATTAATTTTTGTCCAATATGGAAACATTTTTGTATTATGCCAATTGTTTTAGGACTAAAATTAAATTAATTTTACACATACGAACTCAACTGAACATTTTAAAAATCATCTTCGTGAGATGAAAATTACACTTACAAAAACATTTTAATCGATTACCGGAATACATTTGTAGAGTTTTGTAATCTCATACATAGTAATCACTAATAAATAATAATAATTATTATTGGTTACGTGAGCCTACTCGTATTGACGGTGCGTTGTAGGTATATGTAGACACATTAGATCAGACCATGGTTCAGCGATTAGTTTTTAAAGGGGACCGGATGATACAGAAAACAGTTTTCGAATTTATTGTCCAATACGTTAATACCCAACAAGTGCAGGTGATCTGTAAGTTATAAGAATCGTTCTCAATAATTATGAAAAAAACATAGTACAAGTATAATATTACTTTGGTCCAATACATATAAATATACAATTATTTAAAATCATAGATGTACAATATCATTTTAGTCCTGTAATGATATCTATTAAAAAACAAGATATATTTTAATGAAAAAAAATTATTAAGCACCACGTAAAATAGTAGATTAAGTCATTGCAAGATAAATAGATATTAATAATGTACAAACATTTGATATAAATACACCACTATTTTTTACAAAAATTTAATTTTAACTTACGTTTTGATAAAACATTTTTGAACTTACCTGAAAATGTACATTTGGAAATAAACAAAACAGTGATTTTATGCGTCATTCATTTTACTCCAATTTAAATAGTGTTGTATTGAAGATAAAACAAATTGTATCGTAACACTTAATTATACTTGACTACATCTATTAAGCGAAACGCTTTATCAAAGCTTAATTCTTTTCTTTTCTTTTTTAATTGACGTCATACATTTTAAACCACACAGTATATCGTTTTAGAATTAAACTTAAATAAATTTCAAATTTTTGTATTCTAGACATTTGAAAAAACCAATTTTGTAAGATCAAAACACACCAGTTGACATTTTTTTAATTATAATATTACATTTTATAGGTATTGTTGATATAAGTGAATCATCAGCTCAATTTACAACCGACGTTATTGGCTGCTGTGCTTTTGGACTAGATTGCAATGCACTATCTGATCCGGATTGTGAATTTAGACAAGTTGAGCGAGATGTATTTACGCCGACACGCAAAACAGCCATTATAGAATTGATCAGATTAACTGGTTTGGGTTGGCTTCTAGACGTATTTAGGATACGTGGATTTCCTGACCGTGTTTACGATTTCTTTGATTATCTACTGAAGACAACAATGAAGCAGCATGAAACTGGAGAAAACAAACGTAACGATTTTATTTCACTTTTAGTCAAGCTGAAAGCCGATGAAAAAGAATGCGAAGAAAGTATGTCTTATAGACCATTCCAGTTATATCTCACTTAAAATGTTGTAACATAATATTACAATAACAAAAATTATCTATATTATTATAATTTCTAAATTGAAATACATCTTTAAATTTATAAACAAAAAGCAAACAGAATTCTAATTGTCATTCGTTTTTAATTTTTTTAATTCAGCCAAAATAGATTAAAATATGAAGCAATTCTCACAGCTCTGAATTAAATACTTTCTATATTCATAACTTATAAATAATAAGTATACCTTCATAAACATTTAAAAAATAAATTTTAATATTACCAGCAGGTTTACTTCATTCATTAAAATCTGGGTATGAAATATAAACTATCATAAAAATAAATCCGAGGAAAAAAATCCTATTTACTTAGGTAATACTGATAAAACATTCCAATTGAATTTGAATTTTACTATTAAACATTAAAATAGAAATAATTTTAAAAGAAAGACCTCATATAACAAAAATTCATAGTAGAATATATTGACCACACTCAAAAATTGCTATATTTTCATTGTATACAAACAATTAAAATGTTTACGTCTTTGCATCATATGTATAACCTAATATCATATATAACAAAAATAACTTGCGTTCAATATATTATCATCAATTTACTTAATTTATATTTTATGACACTTTTTAGAATTGTTTACTCTTGACATATTAACTGCCAATTCATTTGTATTCTTTATTGCTGGCTATGAAACCACAGCTTCAACAATAAGTTATTGCTTGTACGAATTGGCTATGAATCCTGAAATCCAAAGCAAACTGCGTGAAAAAATCAAAGAAAAACTAGACGCAAACCAAGGAAAAATCTCTTACGACACATTAAAAGATTTGATGTACTTGGATATGGTGATAAATGGTTAGTATACAAGTAAATATTATAAACTAGGTACTAAAATGTATATACGAGATACTTTGTGTAATAATCGTATATTGTATATTAATCAGTATCTAATCACTAAGTAACATAATGTTATGTTAAATGTAGAAACGTTGAGAATGCATCCACCAGTTCCAGTTCTAAACCGCACGTGCACTAAAGAGTACAAGATACCGGGAAGTGATATTACATTGAATGTTGGCGAGAGTTTAATAATACCCGTCTATGCACTACACCATGATTCCAGGTATTATCCAAATCCAGAAATATTTGATCCCGAACGGTTTACGGAAGAAAATAAAATGTTAAGACCGCATGACACATTCTTTCCATTTGGAAAAGGGCCCAGAATTTGTATCGGTAAATAAATTATTTTACCACAATGATTCATTATATACTCACACAGAGAACTTATGAGCAGTGACGTATTTAAGGAGGCCAGAGTGGGTGATCTTCGAATGGAAATGTTTGGGGGTGGCATTATTTTACGTACCAAGCAGATTGGTGTATCGTATTTTTACTATGGAAGAATAAAAAAGCCGATAAGATATTACTGGTGAAAGTTTGTCCTTTATCCTTTTTGTCACTAGGCAATATAATGGTAATTGATGTATTGAATTTTAATGAAACGATAAATCAAATTTTTAGTTAAATGATTCTCAGCAAAGCATTTTTGTTATTTTAACCGTTACTAAAAACCGAATACAATTTTTTTTTTTTTTTGCAAATGGAAGAATTTTTTTTAACCAAAAGTTTTTATACTTATTTTTCCATTTACATAATATCAAGTCTTACGATGATGAATTTACAATTACATTGGATGGAAAATTTAATTGTTGAGTATATTTTTATTTGAAAATTGATGTAAAAAGTCAACTATCTAAAAATAATATAAAAATTTAGTTGAGCGCTCATATAAAAAAAAAATATTCCTGAGAAACATTTTTTTTTAATGTTCTGTGAGTGTATGAGTCAAATAACATTAAATTTTAATGTCTAAATATCAATTGTATTAAAAATAATTCATACAAATTAAAGAATAAATGTTTTTCAAAATTTTATTTTTAGGCCAACTGTCTACTGTTTTCAAACCTTTTGTGAAGTTAGTTTAAATATGTTGTTGATAATATAATGATGAAGATATCTAGTTTCTAGCAACATTAATTTTGGAGCTATGACTATATTTAACTTAAATCAATATAATTTTATTAAATTTTACCACAATTTTTTTCTTGTTTAAAAATTAACCCTCAAGTACAATGTATTTATGTTCATATAATTTTCAATCTATATAGTTGCTGGAAAAAACTTTTGAGCAAATATTACTGTTTCGAAAAGTGTCTATAATTGAAGAAAAATGAACAAACATTAACGTAAAACCAGAGACTTAGACTCTTCGCAGTTCGCTCAACTCAGAATTAAAAATATATTGTAAAAAATAATTTACAACTTAAAGGATAAATTGTATTATAATGTGTGTCTACATTATCTATTGTCACATTTTATTTTATTTGTTGTATGTAGTCATTATACGACTCTCTAGGAAAAAAATATAAGAGATGAAGGGTGGGACATGACAATTCTAGCAACCGGCTACTAAATTTTAGATTCTGAGTGAAGCGAAGGATCTTATGGTTTTACAATGATGTTTATTTTTTTTTTTTTTTCTTTTTTTTTTTTTTTTTCTTTTTTTTTTTTTCTGTAAACACTTTTTCGTATAGAAATCCTTGTCCAAAAGTTTCGTCCAGCAACTTTTTAGATTCGAAATTGAACTGAGATGGTACTTTAGAGAGGTCATTTTTCCAAAATCTCCATAGTTTTTCCAGTAATCAAAAATAACGATCGAAAAACTGAGTAAAAACGGTAAAATCGGTAAAAATCCGCCGTAAACGAGATTTTCACTGTTCAGATTTTAGGTATTTAGTCATAAATCGAAAAGTATTGAAGCTAGAAACTTGAAAATTTTATCCAATATCAAATACATACTTTTTTATATTGGACAACATTTTCAGAACAATTATAGCACTTTTGACTTAAATAAAGAACTTTTAATTTACCAAATTGTTTGAAAGTTTTTATGTAATATAATTTTAAATATTTGACAAAAAGTTCTGAAAATTTAATATGACCTTACTCATATACCTACCTAATTATCCTAACAAAAGTTCAAAAATCGTTAGTCAGGATTTTTTTTTATACACGTTTTAACAAATTCATATAAATTCGTATATGAATATCGACTGTTTTTACGTTAATTTTCAACTTAAAATCTGTATAAATCTTTTTTGGTGTGTCCGATCACATTGAAACTTGGAATATAGATATAAAAACATGTTTCGAATCTTTTGGTAACAGAAAATTTCTAACGAGTTAAAAATTGAATATTTTATGAGGGTTTAATAACGAAAAAACTCACCAAAAATCAGACAAATAACCGAAAAATACGTAAACAGTATATAAATAATATATTATATTACACTGAAGCTTTGCTCAGAATCGTTTTATACTAAAGAAATGAGTCATCATTTCTTTAAAACTTAATACATTCATCACCAATATCTTGTCCGAGGTTAGGTTAGGTGATCCCATGATAGAAAGTGCTATACACTCCTCACCATTATCTTGTCCGAGGAGCGAAGCGACGAAGGACGAACTTCCACCACCATTATCTTACCAGCTTTTTGAATACGTCTCTGCTCAGTGCTTATGAGTATATAATAATTGGGTACTCGTATGTTTTTTATATATTGAAACAGGTATGCGGTTTGCGATCATGGAGATTAAAACAGGGCTAGCAGAAGTGTTGTCTAAATTTGAAGTATTCCTATGTGAGGATACAAAAACTCCAATTAAAATTAAACCACGATCGTTTTTACTCACACCAAACGAATCTATCCGTTTAAAATTTAAATAAGTGGAATTATTATATTTTTACTAATTGTAAAGTAAACGGAAAGGTATTTAACTATTTATCGATTTTAATTCAAACGAATAACATTTATCTTAGTGTAGCTTTATCGCGTTTTTGGTGTTATTTTACAATATTATTATGCGATTTTGATGTATTATAATTGCATGCATTTTTAAACAGGATATAATCCAATCACTGTGATGATATTATTATAAGATTATTAGAATATGACTCTAAAATAAAATAAAATTACGAAAACATCGTGTTCCATTAGTGTTTATTGTCAATTATAAACCATTATCACTTAAAATTACTCAAATATTATTACTAAAAAAAAAGTCGTACACTCAACCAGCGTTGTACAAGCGGTCACGAGGAAAAACAACTGTATTCGAAAGAGGACGTTTGTTTCGACGGCGCATAAATCTGTGACGTGATCGATTGACGAAAACCCGTGCTCGTCTAGTCGGGCGATCAAACTCGGCCTGGCATTCGAATTATGGATTTGAATTTAAACACGGAACGCGTTATGTTTAATGCGAGTTCGATTTTTAAGGAAAACGCATAATACGCGTACGCGGCGTGCAATGATTGTGATGTTATACGTTTTTCTTGGCGACAGTGTTTGACCAGAACGAACGGCCTCGACGGTTTCTGCAGGGCGAAGACGGGGTCGCCTACCCTGGCGCACGACCGCCGCTCTCCTCATTACGCTCTGCGTGGCACATGCGCGTCGCCGTCGGCCTCGTCTGCGACAGATGTATTCTGACCCGCGTCCCGCTCCGACGGGGCACGACGAACCGGGAGGGGCCGTCGGTGGCGTGGACAAGACCGTCGCCGTTTCCGTCAGGTCCGTTTCGCGCCTTGGTTCTGATTCTAGACTGGTTATATAGTCCGAATGACGTTGGATAACATTCCTGAATGGTCGTATGTTGTTATCGTTGGCTGGAGTCAGCCTTGGAATCCTGAAGTGCCTATGCAATTCCCGAGTAACACACAATGTGTAGGTGTAAATACATAAACCTGCAAAGGGTGGCAAGCATCATGAGGAAACGCCTCGCACTTGTGGGACCTTGACCTTTGACTGGACTCACGAATTGTTGATATTGCGAAATATAAACGAAGCCATTAATTCCGTTAATTCGTTTATATACTGAAATACATAATACCACGTTTGGGAGTATAAAACAGAGAAAATACTAATCGACGAGATACTGGACTTCTTAAAGGCTGAAAACGTCTTTCAGTGTGACTGATCTTCGCCTCGTTTTACAGTCCGAGATGACTTCAAAGGGACTCACGGACCACATGGCTCTTTTTATTGCTCTGTAGTCAGCAATTTACAAGCGACTCGAATACAGTTTTTTTACAAATACGTAATTTTTTCAACGATAAAAAGTATATAGTTAATTTAACACCCTGCGCGTGTAAAACGAATTTATAGTTCTACTTTAAATTCAGACAGTGTGTTATTCATTAAATATATATTTATCATGCGCTTGATTATTTTTTGTTGGTCTATGCGAAAAGTATTTAGTATGTAATAAAACGTGCGATTACATGAAAGATTAAATATTTTTTATTTTTTGAAATAAAAAATATGATAATATATGTGTGCGGACATATTACACCAGCTAATGATTAAATAATACAAAGTTGCGATATTTATCAGAAATGTATAATATGTACTTATATAACATATAAAGAATATTACTTTGTAAGCAATGTTATTTATTTTATTTATTTATTTATTGACATAAACGCCCGTGGGGTATGGGGGCTAAAGTACAGTAGATAATATCTCTTATTATAACATTGATACAATATAATATTACTACTAGATAATACAACATTACATGATTTGCAACCAAAAATTGATAAACTAATTAAGATGAATAAACGAAATATTATATATAGGTATATATATATGACATAGATGATTATGTCGATTATGATATACAGTTTATTTACATTAAACAGCTAAAAAACAAGGATTAGATGGATATACATTTCTCATATTAAACAAATCAAAATGTATTAACTTATTACATTCTCTGGCTATGCGGTCAAGTGAATTATTAAAATCATAGGAAGTGCGATGAAAAGGAATTTCAAACGTGGGACAGTTTCGTAATTGATATTGCGGAATATGAAAGTTAAGTGATTGTAATAATTCAGGTCAAGATATCAAACCATTCATTAATTTCGATAAAAAAAACAAATATCATTGTACCTACGCATTTTTCCAAGATAATCCAAATTTAGGGATGTCTGAACTGAAGATTGAGTTAATAATGTGGATGGGTTGATATTTAAAAGTTTACTACGTTTATAAGCAATGATACTTATAAATATTCTTTGAACTCGTTCAATTGCTTCACTTAGACAGTTAGACCTTTTTGATAGGGATTTCAAATGATTGAACAGTATTCTAGTATTGGTCTAACTAGATAAGTATACAAAGTTTTAAGACATTTTTCATTTTTAAAACCCTTAGTGTTTCTGGTTATAAAACCAAGACATCTCAAAGCTTTCATGCAAATATATTCAATGTGAGAGGAAAATAATAAATTCGTTTGGAACATCACACGAAGATCACGAACATAAGTAATTTCCTTAATATTTTCCCCAGAAAATGATATACATTTTCCAATTTATTTTTAGAACGAGAAAAAGACATTTTAAAACACTTAGAAGTATTAAGTTTCAACCCATTTAAACAACACCACTCATCAAATCTATTAATTGAATCTTATAAAAGTCATTCTCTGATAATACGTGAGCATAGATCTTAATATCGTCAGCAAATAATTTATAATTACAATATTTAAAGCACGAATTAATATCTAAAATAAAGATGGCAAACAACAAGGAGGACAGATGCCCTCCTTGAGGGACACCGGATGGTACTAGTAAGGCGTCCGATAAAAACCCATTAATTTTTACTTGCTGAGTTTTATTAATTAAATAAGAATGCAGCCGAGAAATCAACGGGTCATTTTAACCAAATAGTCTTAATTTTGCAACTAATACGGAATAATTTACTGAGTCAAATGCCTTACTGAAATCAGTATATTATATAACACCCGTCTGTTTACCACAGCGGTTCCCAAACTGTGCTCCGGGGAGCCCTTGGGGCTCCGCAATGGTTTTCCAAGGACTCCGTTCATCATTACACAAAAATTTAATAATTTTTAAATTGTTTAAATTATTTAAACGGATACATTTCATAAAAATCTCGTCAACACTCGACTTAATAATTCACCGATATGACGTGTACTACGTCAAATCCCGATGAGAAAAACGTGCACAATTATTTAACTTTAAAATTTAGATAAAACTAGAAACTAGATAATTTCTACCATTTAATTTAGGTTTGGTTCTCAATCACTAGATTATTTTATCAGTTTATCGCGCGTATTGACGAACGATGGACATGCGATTATTTTGTGTGTAGGTATAATATATCCCGTGTGCATACAGTTGGTGTTAGTTACGCTTCATAGAACACAGGCAAATGCAAATGAACGTTAAATATTTCTTGGGGCACCACGAGAAACTTTTCCTCAAAAAAAGGCTCCGAAGCTGAAAAAGTTTGGGAACCGCTGGTTTACCAGATTCCATAGATGTTACGAGAAAGTTATAGAAACATAGTAGATTTGTTTCCACTGAACGCCCCTTTCTAAAGCCATGCTTGGTATTATCTAATATATTTTTAAACGTAAATGGTAATGATGGTGCAGTTATTTTTTCTAACATTTTGGGAGCAAAGTAGATTGTTTTGATATTGGTCTATAATTAGTTATATAATTTTTAACATCGGACTTAACAATAGGCGTGACAAAACTGTTTTTCCATTGATATGAGTACGTACCATCATTTAAAGATCGATTAAATAGTCTACATAGAGCAATTGATAGGGAATATTTGCAAGAACGTAATAAAATATTTAGTATACCATCAAGTCCAAGGCATGGATTAAAGTCAAGAGAATTAAGAGCTTCACGCATTTTAAGGTTGTTGACATAAATTTGTATAATTTTTTGAGTTTTCAAGACATTCATTTATATTTAAATTGTTTTTAGAAAAAACTGAACTAAAAAGTTATGACTTATAACTTATAACATATCATGTGGGTAAACTTTACATTCAATCATTGAATTAGATTGATTATTACCGGTGGAATTTACATATTATCTACTTTTCTACTTATTTGTAACTGGTGGAGTTTACTAAAGTGATTAACACCAATCGATGAAGTTTACATATGTAGTTGAGACTACTATGAATTCTACCTTTTTTACACAATTTTTTTTGGTAATTTTCAAAAGACCTATTGACGTCGGCATTTAATTTAATAATGTTAGTTATAATTTGTTTGATTAAAATACATAAAATATTAAAACTCCGTGGAATTTTATCTAATGTTTATAATATTAGGTAAGAATTTAAAATATTTTAACTAGTTAAACCATTTTTTCTAAAGATAAAATTAAATAACTAGTCAAGGTAAAAAGGAAAAACTAATATGAACATTACATAATCAAAATTTAATTACAAAACTGTTATTGAACTAGAAGTACCTATTATTAACTAACGTAAATTAAAAATAAATATATAACGCAAACTCTTAAAACTCGGAAGGTAAAAACAAAATTAAACATCTAATGCTCAGTGCACCTATTATTTACAACTACTATAAAATGTTTGTATTGGACACTTAGTAAACAAGCTTATTTTTATGCATACCTAAAGATAAATATGATCAAGTAACAAAATATATTACACAGGTAATAACAACCGAGTTCCCGGGTTATAGGCATGGGCCTTACGATCACACGGTCCCCATTCTAACCGTTACTCACGGGCCGCGGACGTACACAAACGGTAAGCCGGAGGACGATGGTCGTCTATGGACCACCAGCACCGGCCGAAGCCGTACCTTTTCCGAGGGCGGAGAAGCCGAAGCCTCTTTGGGACTGCACCTCCAACTAGGTGCAGTTGTTCGAATTTCCACTATCTTCACGCTTGTCCCAAAAAACACCACGTTTCAGCCAAAGTAGGAACTTCGACCCCGAGGGGCACCGCTTCCCGGACAGCAAGCCGGTTGAGCGTGGGTCGGGGCTTCCCTCTCCCGTGGTACCGACTGGGTTTTAAGTAGACGTCAGTGAGTAAACCCGGGGTGAACCTCTCCCACTATTTTGGCTTTCAAGGCCGACTAGTGGTGGGCCTGACACGTAATAACAATACTAGAAAAAAACAACGATTAAATATTCGAGAAATCGCAATTAAATACTGGTATAATGCTTCTGTGTGTAAGACAAATTCGCCTGATGCCACTAAACGATGAATTCCTGCATGATTCTGTACAAATATACAAGATAACACATCATTTCACCACCCATTGCAAATGTCCGTAGACTATTATTGAATGTTCGCAGAATTCAACTGTTTTGTCGATATCTTCCGTGTGGTAATAGATTCTGAATGAAATAAAAAAATAATTAGATGATGTCATAATAACAAACACTAGTCGACCGGGCCCATCATTTTAATCTCGAGTACACAGTTAAATGACATCAATGAACGCAAACAAAGAGACGCTGTTGCTAGGTACACGTGCAATGTACATACATAACGCGTCAGAGTCACAGTGATTCATAACAACAACACTCGTAGTCAGTAGAGTGTCGTTGGATGTATAAATATTACGTCTTATCGGTTCCGTTGCTGGCATGAAACGAGAACGACGTTTTTAAGGTTTCCGCACACTGTTCGCCCGCGTTTCCGTCGACGGACTATCGAAGTAGCGTCACAGAATAGATGAAATTGCATCTATTCTGTGGTAGCATGACGCCTAACCATCATCGACGAACTGATCGAAATATCGAATCGTCTACTCCGACCGCCGGCGTTCGTCCAAATGACCGTTCGGATAATCGACGACTTCGTTATCCACTGGCGTAGCAGTGCCTACGCCAGGGGCACGAATTTCGAAAGGGCGCATAGTAATACTTCAAAATTGGTATAACACTATTACAATCATGTTTTTTTTTCTGGAGGGACTTTCTGGTACACTCAAATTTGGCCAAAAGTTTCATCAAACAACCTTATCGATCGGCGATCGCATTTAGATGGTACTTTGAGAATTCTTTTTTCTCTTCTCTCAATACTTTTTCCAGACGCGAGAAAAAATGCCGAAAAACCAAGTAAAAAGTTATAATTTGCCGTAAACGACACTTTTACTCCATCGATTTGAATCATTTAATCATAACTCACGAATTAACGTTGCTAGAAACTTGACATTTTAGTATACATTAATAGAACATTGTTATATACTTTTTGAAAGTTTTAAAATAAATTTTACAACTTTTGGGCTATAAGTATAAGTTTGAAAATACCCTGTTTTTTATAGTTTATCCCTAATAAAATTTTTAATATTTGACCAAAAGTTTTGAAAATTTAAAATGACCTTATCCATATACTTAAATAACGATACTGAAAAATTTCGAAAACCATGACATGGAATTTTTTTTTATGAGCGCTTAAGTACATTTAATACGATTTTTACGGAATAAACTGATTTTACCTCAATTTTCAGCTTAAAATATTTATTTAAAAAAATTGGTCCATCAAATCACAAAAAAACTTCCTATGCTGGTACAAATTATGCAGATAGAACAACATTTTTGGAATCTTTTGGTTAAAAAAATATGTTTATTTTGTAAAATAAGAAAACTTAAAACAATTTTTAAAAAAACCTAAACCTACTGGCAATTAGATTAAAAATGGTAAAATATAATTGACACAGAGTGAGTCAGATCTATTTGACAAATGCAATAACTTTTTTTCTATTCATATTTTTAATTTTAATTTTTTTTTTTTTAATGTATGTTTAAGCCATGAGCTACAACAAAATTGTATTCAAAGATTTTTTTTATTTTTGAATTCAAATCAAAAATGTTTCAGAAATGTTCAGTTAACGATTCAAAATAGTTATTTTATGAAACAGATTTTTACAAAATGTTGGTGATTCAATCTCAAATAAAGGATAATTGATTAATTTTCTACGATTTTTCTAAGTTTATGAAAAGTCAACAATAATATTGTGTTTTACATTATTTTATTATTGTACCTATGCCACCACAATTAATTCAATCGCCTATCGAAATTATATTTATTCCAAGATTTTTATTATCACTTGTAAATATTATCCTATTGGCCATGATAATTAATCAAAATTGGTATTTATTATAATCAATCATGGAAAGATTAATCAAAATCGCTTAAATTTGATAGAACGTATAATAATTTTAATCATCAAATTCGCATTTACTCAAAGTTTAAAAATTCATAATAAACTAGCTTACCCGGTGAAATTAATCTCATTCAACCATATATCTTTAGTTCAAATTTCAATATGATTTATTTGAATGGAATCGAAATCGGTAAAGAGCTATATATTAAACAATGTTTTTCGATTAGTTTTCTGGTGCAAAAACAAACAACGATGACAGTTTGCTAACTCGCGAACTGGCAACGTCCAGCTGACCGTGCGAAAAACATGGATATTCGAGATTGATTCCACAGACTTCCAACCATTGGTCTTGCGATTTATTGATTGTCATCGTAAAAACCAATCGAACGTGGAACGGAACCCGCTTAAATTGGAATGGAAGATCAGTTGGAATAATCGGAATTTGTTTGAATTATAAACCTTTGAATTTTCCCTTGATTATCGTCAATTGAATCACATTGTTCATCAGTTTCTTGACGGACAATCGCGTACTATTTCATAATTTCAAACGATTCAGATTCAGCAACATCATTGTGATTGATCCCATCTTTGGCTGTAAATTATGCGGCTTCTTTATAATTCTTTAATTCTTCTTCTAATAATATTTTGTCAAATTTGAGGTGACGATTGTGCAGCACGAACCTGTGCAATATAGGCACGTCTCCATTCATTTGCTTCGGGGCGTTCTATTGCGTTTGATTATCACGGACATTCTGACTTATGATTATTATGACGTGTACGTCGTCCAAGATTTGATGGTCTTATAGGAAGCATTAGTCAAATAAATAACTTTAAAAAAAATAATAAACACGTGAAAAATAAACACGTATTGTTCTATTATTTTGATAATTTATTTATTGTATTATTTTATTAATCATATCCACGGTGATTCCAATAAGTGTATTTTACTCCATGGCATCGCCGAGAAATTTTTGAAATAGTTTCCCATAGATATATTATAATACCAATTATTATTATAGTTAATACATAGATCATACATCGTAGAGTATAATGTTATTATAGAATGTAGAAGATAATTTATCATTAAAATGAATACATAGATAGTTCCCATGGTGACATAGTACAAAATACCATAGAATATAATATGTACATTGTACATACAATAACCACTTGTTGACATTTGTATGCGGAAATTCACAGTTATAAATTAATAATCACTCAATTAACTTATAGGATTAAAATTTCCTTTTGTAAAAACCTTCTCTTGGCATTTAAGAACAACTGCAAATGTTTGAGCCAAATGGGCCAAGCCGTTTTCAATAGATGATATACTATACATTTTTCACACCATTTATAATATAATATATTATGCAAGAAAAAAATTATATATTAATTAATTATCAAACTTTAATAAGATATTTTAGCACCATAATTTTTTTTTTAATCTGTTTTACAAAATGGCTATTTTGATTTTTTTTTTTTAATGGGTTTATTTAAGTTTAAAATTTTAAAATTTATGTTTGGGCTGGGTGCGTACAATAATAATACGCGCGCCTGGACACCTTTGCTTCGTGCGCACCACCCTTGCCAAATTAGTCGGCCACACATTGAGTATGTGTGTGAATTGTGAATAGCTCGAACAGCAGTGGTTGGGATCGCCGCGCAAATACTGTCGAGCTATGAAGTGAATGGAGTGTCTAGGTATGTATATATGTGTGTGTGTGTGTGTGTGTGTGTGTGTGTGTGTGTGTGTGTGTGTGTGTGTGTGTGTGTGTGTGTGTGTGTGTGTGTGTGTGTGTGTGTGTGTGTGTGTGTGTACTCTTAAAATTAGGGACAAAAAGGTACTTAAAAACTAATAAAAAAGGTAACTCAAATAATAACAAATGGTAGACGAAATAAAACGGTATGGTAACTAAATTGTTGCTGTATAATAAATTAGCTAAAAGGTATAATAATAAATAAATATATAAATCACAGCAACACACAATTTGAATAATTATAGATAATAATTATAATAATAAAATGCAGATAAAGGCGTGTGTTGGTGGTTGCGGCGGCCTATTCATTATCGGCGCAAACAATTTGAGTTATAAAAATCATAAAAATATTTTTATAAAATGATAAATAGTTTTTAAATTTCGATATTGGTGAATTGATTTTTAATATATTAACTGTGTACGTATATAGCAGGTTACAATTCATTCCATTTCTCAAATTATTTTTATTTCTACATTAGTGTAGGTATTAGTGTACAATTAATAGTGCATTCAAAACACTCGGATAATTGAAATTAACACTAACAAATACTGTCATAACTCATGATGGGCACACGTAAATAATATGTTTCTATGAAAGATTTTCGTTTGGCCTCCTAGTAATGTTTTGGTACGAGTAGAAAAACATATCGATAGTTTTGAAACAAGCATTTCGTCTACGACATTTTAACACATATAATTACTGATTAAAAAAAAAAAAAAACGTTAATTTTTTTTAATCGGTAAAAAGGCGGTTTTTTTCTTTCCTAATTTTGGCGGAAGCGCCATCGACAATTCCTACAGTGCATCGCGTATTATCATCACACGAAACATTTATTGTGTACGCTGCTCGCGCGATAACGCCGAGCGCTGCAATGAGTTGTGATACAATACATACGTTTTGCTCGCGAGCAGTACCTTACACACGCGCACCGCAGACGCGCGCCCGCGTGCACGGAGAGCGTCGGCGTCCGTAAACCGCGCGCGTCACGGTCGAGTCTTCTGCACACACGCCCGTACGCCGCCGCCGCCGACGAACGTGACGACCTCATACCGACGGACGACGACATCGCCAACCGTCCGGCGTCTGCTCGCGACTACCGTTCGACGACACCGCCGCCGAACTCGCGCACGCCGCACGCACGGACGCCGCGCCGGCCGCCATAATATGTTCGCCGTGTGGTCCATTCCGTTCTTGCAGTACGCCGCGTTCGTCTTGCTCACGGCGCTGCTGCTGGGCTTCCGATTCTCGACGCGCCACCACGGCAAGTGGAGGCGCCTGGGCGTGCCGCACGTCGAGCCCGCGCCGCTCTTCGGCAACTTCCGCGACGTGATCGTGGGCCGCGCGCACGTGGTCGACGTGATCCAGCCGCTGTACCGCCGTTACCGCGGCCGCCGGTACTTCGGCGTGTACACGGGCCGCGACCCCGCGCTGGTGGTGTGCGACCCCGACCTGGTGTACGCCGTCACGGTCCGCGACTTCGCGCACTTCCACGACCGCGTGCCGGACAACGTGTCGTTCAAACACGACCCCCTGTTCGACCATTTGTTCAACATGCGCGGCCCGCAGTGGAGAGCGGTCCGGGCCAAGCTGAGCCCGACGTTCACGGCCGCCAAGCTCAAGTCCATGCTGGCCGACATCCACGTGTGCACGGCGCGGCTGCTGGCCAATTTAAACGGACAGGTCGCTAGCGAGAACGGTGGTAAGCACCCGGTGACGGGCGGAAACGACAGTCACGTTGATTTAAAACGGTCACTACTCAAGTAACAATGACGAGCTGTTATCAAGGGGAAAAAAACGGTTATTCTTCACTGTTATGACATGACGCAATATGCATTGTTCAGCTCTGAGCAACTCAGATGATATCAATCACTGACGCGTTTAGTGGCGTATTTACGGGGGGGGGGAGTCTCAACCCTCTCCAGAAGTAAAAAAAAAATTAATTTACGTCTGAATTAAAACGTATTATATCATAATGTAATAATTATACTTACGAGATTCCTGACTCAAAAACAAAATATAATATAAAATTGCATTTAAAAGTCATAAATGACTTATTACGTGTAAAAAAGGGAAGAGAGTATTCATTTACTATCTATATTATTATGTATTTACATATATTTATATTTTATGTTATAACTTGTAATTCAGCGATAAAGGTAAATTGGGTCACTCAGAATATAAAAAGTACTTTTTGGACCCCTCGCCCAAAGAAAAAAAATTGAAAATACGTCATTGGCGTCAGTGTTAATATTTTCATGTTATTTGACAGCACTTTGTCCAGTTGTTAGTGTACTAGCTCAAAATGAAGCGAGTTATCATTTGATTTGTTATCCAAATTTGGGACATAGTGAATGAGGTTGAAAATTTCGCTGTCTTACCGTGACAACTAGCCATGTAAGGGCGGCAAGTTGCGACTGGCAAAGTCACCGCCAAAAGTAGCTTTTCCTCTGATACAGGACCAATAATAGTAACTGTTATTTTATTTGTAACAGTTAACAATTTTTATCTGTTACTCAAATTTATAACAAGTAACCATCACTAGTAATAATTACGGTACACGAGCAGTCGTGTAGACGGTGTTTCATGAGAGCGTTGTCGATATCATAGTCATCACTAATAAATAATAATTATTATTAGGCACGTGAGCCTACTCTTATTGACGGTGCGTTGTAGGTATGTGTAGACACATTAGACCAAACCATGGTTCAGCGATTAGTTTTCAAAGGGGTCCGGATGATACGGAAAACAATTTTCGGATTTATTGTCCAATACGTTAATACCCAAAGAGTGCAGGTGATCTGTAAGCTATAACAGTCGTTCTCAATAATTATGAAAAACATAGTACAAGTATAATATTACTTTGGTTCAATACATATGAATATATAATTATTTAAAATCATAGATGTACAACATAATTTTAGTCCTGTAATGATATCTATCAACAAAAAAAAATATATTTTAATAAAAAAAAAATTATATGTTAACACAAAATTATGCAAAATATCATTAAAAGGTTTTGCAATTTAAAAGTTACAAAACTGAATGTTAATCAAAAATGTATTTTGAAAGGTAAATATTTTTTTAGTTCACAGATAAAACTTTACAAAACTGTTTTGTTCCAATTATGATTATTTTCTTTTTTAATTTGTGTCATTTCATTTCATGTACATCATTTATAAAAATTATACGTCACTAAAAATTCAATTATCAATTTCATAACTTATAAAAAATGTATTGCCAAATTAATATGAACCCCACAAGAAAGTAAGCGGTGGCCATATTATTGAATTAATGAATATATCTCATATAAAATAATTAACAGTAAAACCTATATTACTCGTATATTTTCATTAATTAAATTAGTGGACTTACATTTTATCTTAACTACCTATACGAAATAGAGATATTAATTTACTATCAACGCATTTATTCACAATTATTATATAATAATATTGTTATTGTAAATATCAACAGTTACCTTTGATTTATACAAGCAACAAATGCGTACATAGCATTAGATTGAATAATAATCTAAAACGTTCAACGAAGTTTCTTTTTAAAGAAAATAAATTAATTAACTTATGTACTCTACATCAATACTACCATATATTATATCTTGATGTTAATACTTGGAAAATAACAAAGAAAGAAATTATGTACATTCATTGATTTATATATTATAGTATATAATATATATATATATATATATATTATATATATATATATATATATATATTTATACTATCATTAATTAATTTCAAAGTTCCCCAAAGACAGTCTAGAAACCATGCACCTTCTTTTATTCCTTTATGCTCTACCAACTATCAATCTAATGAACCACTCACGCGTCTCTTGAAAAATGCCAATGAGGACCCCTCCTTCGAATTATGTTAACATTTATTTTAATATTTCTGCTTTTCTGTATAACTTCATACTATCTTTCTCCAATATTATATAACTTTATGTAACTAATAATTTGTATGCACAAGGGTTTAAACCCGTAAAATAAATAAATAAATAAATAAATAATCATACTACACGTATCATTCAATAATCGTAAAAGGTGCTCATCAAAAGTTCTCCACATCCATTACTATTATCTCGTCCAAAAAGCAATGAATACCTATGGACCAAGGCACGAAGGATATATTGTTCGGCTTTCTAGAGTACTCGTATAACTGACATTATTTTAAAATTCTATTCTATTGTAATTATTATAAATTGACTAGAAACAGTATTTTCCAAGAGCTTGCAACACCACGTAAAATAATCGATTAAGCTATTGCAAGATAAATAGATATTAATAATGTACAAACATTTGATATAAATACACCACTATTTTTTACAAAAATTTAATTTTAACTTACGTTTTGATAAAACATTTTTAAACTTACCTGGACATGTACATTTGGAAATAAACAAATCATTGATTATATGCGTCATTCATTTTACACCAATTTCAATAATGTTGTATCGAAGATAAAAAAAAATTGTATCGTAACACTTAATTACACTTGACCACATTTATTAAGCGAATCGCTTTATCAAAGCTTAATTCTTTTTCTTTTCTTTTTTAACTGACGTCATACATTTTAAACCACAAATCATATCGTTTTAGAATTAAACTTAAATAAATTTCAAATTTTTATATTCTAGACATTTGAAAAAACCAATTTTGTAAGATCAAAACACACTAGTTGACATTTTTTGTATTATAATATTACATTTTACAGGTATTGTTGATATAAGTGAATCATCAGCTCAATTTACAACCGATGTTATTGGCTGCTGTGCTTTTGGACTAGATTGCAATGCACTATCTGATCCGGATTCCGAATTCAGACGCGTTGGACGAGATGTATTTGCACCTACCCGGAAAAAAGATATTCTAGAATTCATCAGATTATCTGGTTTGGGTTGGCTTATAGACGCATTTAGGATACGTGACTTTCCTGACCGTATTTACAAATTCTTTGATTGTCTACTTGAGACAACAATGATGCAACATGAAACCGGAGAAAATAAGCGTAACGATTTTATTGCACTGTTAGTCAAACTGAAAGCTGATGAAAACGAAAGCGAAGAAAGTAAGTTTTATAGGACACTTCTGTTACTTCTCGATCAATATTTTATTGCAGACTACTGCATTATATATTACAATAAAAAAAGTATTTTTATTTTAAAAGGGTTTAAATTTAAATTTACCTTTGAAATAATAAACGTATAGCACACAAAATAACTAACATAATACAGTTTTTTTTTTAATTTAGCAAAAATAATAAAACTATGTAGTATTTATTATTGTTACGACACAAACATTTTTTTTTTTTTTTTTTTTTTTTTTTTAGAAATAATAAATAATTAGTACACATTTATGTACATTTTATATATAAAGTTCAATAGTATTTGCAGGTCCACATCCACATATGAATTATAATACAATTAAAAACTGAAGAATACAAATCAAATTTTCCTAAATACTGACATAACTTTCGCATTTATATTTATTTATTAAACGAACAAAATTATCTCATGAAATGTGTTCACAGTACTCTAAAAGTGAAATATTTTTGATGTACCTATTTAAAGAATTAAAATTTTACATCTTGTCACTTGAAATCACATGTATATTATAATATTAATGTAGTTATAAATACTTCCTATAGCGAATTCTAAAATATATTGAACTCGGAATCTTGAAAACTACCTGACCTATTAAGCTGACATTTAATAGATAGATAATTTATAGGTAGAAGACGTCTGCTTAGAACAGATTTTTGAAAATTCAATTCCTAAGGGGATTAAAAAGAGCAAAAATGGAAAATGTTATTTTTTGGTTGGATTTTCAAAAATGGGGTTAAAAGGGCAAATAAATTATACTTGATACTAATTTCTTGAATCATTTCCGAGCCATAAATTATTAAACCACATTTTTAAATTTGTTATACAAAACGGGTGAAAAAAAATATAAAATAATAATAAATTTGATGAAATATTAACATTGTAAATTATAATAAATTTGATATCAATAACATTATAAACATTATTATACATTCATGATATAAGAAATACTCAGCACAAAGAAATATATCTTGTATAAATTTGAAGAACCTAGTGGGCCATACAATTATCTAAAGCGGACCTCCATGCTGTGAGTGAACCACTCTTGCTTAAATTATGTGTCATAAACTATGATAATATTCAATAAGTAGAAAAATATGAAGATAATTTTCGGAGATTTAGCCTATTAAGTCCCACTATTTTTGCCTATGTTGACACAATTGCATTTTTTAAAGATTTTAAGCTAATACATAATTGTATTATGTATATTATATAACCTACGTTCAATACATTATCATTAATTTACTATGTGTATATCATGTGTTTTTTTTCAGAATTATTTACTCTTGATACATTAACTGCAAATTCATTTGTATTCTTTGTTGCTGGTTACGAAACCACATCTTCAACAATAAGTTATTGTTTGTATGAATTGGCTATGAATCTAGAGATCCAAATCATACTACGTGAAAAAATCAAAGAAACATTAGACGCAAACCAAGGGAAAATCTCTTACGATACTCTAAAGGATTTAAAATTTTTGGATATGGTGATAAACGGTCAGTATGAATTTAATATATGTGTATTGTTAAAAATACCCACGTGATATACTTTTAAATTCAATCTGTGATATTAATTCACAATTTAAAAATAATAGAAACATTGAGAATGCATCCACCAGTTCCAGTTTTAAACCGAACGTGTACTAAAAAGTACACCCTACCAGGAAGTGATATTACATTTAATGTCGGCGAGAAGTTGATAATACCTATGTATGCAATACATAACGATTCTAGATATTACCCTAATCCAGAAATATTTGATCCCGAACGGTTCACAGAAGAAAATAAAACTTTAAGACCACATGGAACGTATTTTCCATTTGGTGATGGGCCCAGGATCTGTATCGGTAAATGTATTGCCTTAACATAATTATAATTATACCAAAAGACATTTTTTAAAGATTTATCATACATTTTAACAGGTATGCGGTTCGCGATCATGGAAATTAAAACTGGACTAGCAGAAATTTTGTCTAAATTTGAAGTGTATCCATGTAAAGATACACAAACTCCAATTAAAATTCGGCCGCGATCGTTTTTACTCACACCAAACGAACCTATTCGTTTAAAATTTAAAAAAATCCAATAATTTCATAAAATTATAAATGTTGCGCATACATACATATATATATATATATATATATATCTGTGTGTGTGTGTGTGTGTGTGTGTGTGTGTGTGTGTGTGTGTGTGTGTGTGTGTGTGTGTGTGTGTGTGTGTGTGTGTGTGTGTGTGTGTGTGTGTGTGTGTGTGTGTGTGTGTGTTACTGTTAAAACCCAAATATCATCGATACTAGAATCTTGTTTAACTGTTTTTACGCTGAATTTCAATTTTATTTCTTTATAAAAAATTCATTTGTTGATCCAATTTTTATTAAACTTGAGTTAGAGACAAACAAATATTTTTTGAATATCAACAAATTCAAATTTGTGGTATTAAGAATTCAAAAATGCAGAGTTTTATAAAGATTAAATTACAAAAGTCTACTAATAATTGGACTAAAAATGGAAAAAGTATAACTAATATTTTTCTACAATGAAGTTTTGCTCAAAATTATATAATTCAAGAAATAATGAACCGTATCTTACAACTTGAATCTATCCATCCGCATTATCTTGTCCAAAAATCGACAGGACGATTGACCAACTTCTCGTCATTATAATTTGTGTAGTAATTACGTAAGTATCTACTAATTTAGAAAATGTTAGATTTATTTTGTAATTATTTTGTACGCGAGATATCAAATGAATAATATAATAATTTATGAATTATGACAAGTACATAAAATAATGATCGTTTATTATGATTTTGATATCTGAGAAAAACTTATACATATTGTTTATTGAGAAAAAGAACGCCGACGAATATTTTTTTTACTGCGAGTCTGTGACACTGTAATTTATATAGAAGCAAAAACGAGGGGAAAAATATATGACCATTGTTATAAAATATAAATTTAAATACAATTTGTTTTGTCTGAATTTATGGTGTTTAAACTCATTATTTATTTTTACTAGAATTTAAGATATACAAACTTCTGTTAAATAATATATTCGACTGACCACCAGCTACGTTCAACTACAAAGTCAATGAAGGGTAACCGTTTGATAAACCTATTAAATGAAACTATAGTAAAACCTCACTTGAAATCAAATTTTCCCTAGACAAAATTAGTTTATAATAAGCCAGTCGTTAATCCGTTCAGTCTAACTTATTTTTATTTTATGATGTCTGCAGAGTAATCCAACACCGAAACTCCTACAAGCATTCCAATAAATAAGCCTACTCTATAACCTGAGCCTCTTGATAAGTAACAAAGAAAAATATTCATGCAGGCTTGATCATTTCAATTTACTCCAATCTATTCAAAATTAGACTCATATCCAAATCCAATAATTCAAGAATTATCCTTTCCTAAAAACATACCAATAAGCAATGAGAAAAAAGCATTGAATCAGTGACTTATTAAATGCATAAGACCAACAAAAAGGTCTTAATAATTATTCAAAAAAGTTGAGTCTTGTCAGATATCACGAACGCGCGTCATTTTATGAATTTAGACCTACTTTACCTAAAGTGGCACTAATTTAATAGCTATAACAACTCACTTCACTCATATCAATCTTCTTGCTCGAAGAGTGAAGAATATTCTTGGTATGAAGTAGGCCCGGATATTTTGTTTATTTTTTTTTTTATGAGCACAAGTGCGGGTATCTTCTTCTTCTTCTTCTTCTTGGGTTAATCGGCCGCTAGGACCATCCCGTCTCACAACCAATTCTCCAGCCATCTCTATCCATTGCCAGATTCTTCCAATTTGCTCCGCCTCCTAAGTATTCTACATCCTTCTTAACTACATCTTCCCACCTCAATTTTGGCATTCCCAAGGGCCTTTTTCCTACTAGATTCTGTTCTAGCGCCATCTTTAGTAGAGAGTTCCGGCTTCGCATAGCATGTCCCGCCCATCGCAACCTTCTTTTCTTGATCGTCTCTACTATGTTATTTTCATTAAACATTTCTTGTAGTTCTCTATTTTTCCTTCTTCTCCACTCTCCCGTGATGTCGTCCTTTATTGAACCAAAGATCTTCCATAATATTTTCCTTTCTAGAATTAAGAACTTATTTTCATCTGATTTCCTTAGTGCCCAGGTTTCTGATCCGTACAAAATCACTGGACGTATTAGGCTGGCGTACAAACGTCTCTTTATCTCTCTTGATAATGATCTAGAACCTAATAAATTCGCCAAACCATAATAAGTCCTATTTCCCGCTTGGATTCTCGCAACTACTTCTTTGGTGACATCGTTTTTTCACTCACAATTGAGCCAAGATACTTGAAATAATTAACTCTCTTAAATCTAAAAGGACCCACTTCTAAAACAGGATCCATCCAATTTTGTCTACCAATAATCATATATTCAGTTTTTTGCTCATTAATTATTTGAAGTCCTACTTTCTGGGCTGCATCATGAGTCTTTCACAAAGCTGTTTTACTCCAACTTGAGATTCGTCCATCAGTACAATATCATCGGCATATGCCAGTAAGGGAATAGCTGAGTTCTGGAGTTTTATTCCTTCGTGGGGTTTAATCTTCATCTCTCTTATTATTTTTTCCAAAACCAGGTTGAAGAGAATAGGTGAGATGGAATCACCTTGTCTAAGTCCGGATCGTACGGTAACCGGATCCGACTTCATATTTCCAATTTTTATTTTGACTACGGTTTTTATGATGCTGATTGAGACTAGATTGATCAACTTCTGGGGGAAATTGAACTCCTTCAAAATATTTATGAGACTTTCCCTATGAATACTGTCGTATGCTTTTTTGAAGTCAACGAATAACGTATGTACCTCTTTATTGAATTCCCATGTCTTTTGGTATATCTGTCTAATAATAAATATTTGGTCCGTCGTTGACTTCCCCTGCCTAAAACCCCCTTGATACTCACCAATTGTCTCTTCAACTTTTTCCTTTATTCTTGTTAGAATACAATTTGAAAAAACTTTGTATGCTACATTCAATAAAGCGATTCCCCTATAATTATTTCGGTCTTGTTTGTCACCTTTTTTATGTATTGGGCAGATTAGGGACGTTTTCCAATCTTCTGGAAATTCTTCCGTTACCCACACTTGTTTGATTACTTGCCAGATCCACTGTGTCACATCATCTCCTCCATTTTTTAGCAATTCAGCCTGGAGACCATCTTCGCCTGGAGCCTTATTGTTTTTCAGATTCTTTATTTGTAAGTCTATTTCTTCTAGGGTTGGCTCTAGGCATTCTTGGTCGTTTATATTTCCTAGATCAAACGTGAACAATTCGTTTGGTTCTTCGCAGTTCAGTAGCTCGTGAAAGTATTTCTTCCATTCCTTAGCTATATCTTCATCTGTAGTGACCAAGGATCCACTACAATCTCTAATAAAACGTTCGTTTCTTTTGAAATCCCCACTTAAATTCTTAATAGTCTTATACATATCACACGTTTTATTTGCTTTGAAATCTTGTTCTGCCCTTTCTATTAGGTTACGTACGAATTTTCTCTTCTCACATCTTAAAATGTTATTTGTTTCTTTTCGCCGTGTGATAAACCTCGTTTTCTTCGTCTCATTGTTCGTATCCTTTAACCATTCTTCGCGAGCAACTTTTCTCCTGTGTAGTGCTTCCTGACATATGTTATTGAACTAAGCCTTTGATACATTTCTTTTTGTTCCTATTACTCCTATAGCTGCTGCATCTACAGTGTCTTTGACTTTATTCCGTAATTCATTCACATCAGTGGTTTGATTTATCTGCTTTTCTTCAAAAATCTTCTTGATTGTGCTATTATAATCCTTGAGAGTCCTCTTGTCTTTCAACTTCTCCACATCATACTTTCTCTTGAATATCGTATTACACTTATTTTGCTTTTTTAATTTAATTCTTAAAGTGTGGGTATCGGCATCTGCATTATGTATAAGCCTCAGCACCCCTAAAATAGAAGTAGGATTAGTTTGGAAACCGTTGAGGTACAAACGATTTCACTTGAGGTACAATCGGGTACAAATGAGGTACAAACGATTGGTTTGGATTTCAACTCAAAATTCGAAGGTGAAGGTGCCAGCGTTTCCTCCACACCCCCAAAATTGAAGTAGGGATAATTTAAAAACCGTCGAGGTACAAACGATTTTACTTGAGGTACAAATCAGTTACAAACGAGGTACAAACGATTGATATAGGTTTCGAACCAACATTTAAAGGTAGGGAGCCGGGGAAATAGATCTTCATCGGTGCGTGATTGGACGCAAGATGATCGGTCGCGCACTGGTGGCCAGTACGCTGCCAACCGATTCCGGCAACTTTTCCCCCTCTAACCGTTAACGAGGTAGGAGAGAAGTTGCCGGTGCGATATGGGCACCACCCGTGATGTGGCTGGAGTGGAAGCTAACACGGTACGTTAGTGTGTATAATATACCTACGATGCCGCGGTACCGCGTCAAGTTGGCCCTAATGATATCTAGTTTCCCGGTAGAAAAAACTGATAAGATTCGGTATGACTGGACTCGATGCGGCATAAAATACAGCCACAGATCAATTTATTTATTTTATTAATATTTATTTTAAATAATTAGTCTGTCACAGAGTATACAAAAACTACATCTGCCAATAAAGTATGATAATATCCTTGATTTGGCGAATACTTAAATCATTTTCGATCACATACCTGACAATAAGATAGTTTTAATTCAAACATCGCAATCGTTAAATGTCTCTTATGATCTAAACATAATACATAAAACATACTTAAAAATAATAATACAAAAGTTCTTTATCAAAATCGTAATTTCGTTTTTAAACTGAATTAAAATTATGAAATATGTGATAATTTGTTTAATTAATGAACCAAAATTATACCATTTACTAGAAATTTGTGTTAAAATATCTGCAGAAATTATGTAAATTACTAGTACTGTGTACTGATGACTGTACACTTAATTTTTAAGAAAAAATAATACAAAATCACATATCAATTCGTAAAACTCTATAAAGTAGACTGTTGAAAAGTACGATAAATTCAAATGTTATAAATCGAAACAAGTAATCATCAATTAGTCAATTTTGAAGTTAGAGCAAGACTTTAAAGGACAAAGTTGCTTAAAAATATTTACATACGAGTATTTCAAATTTGAACTAAAAAATGGGAGGTGAAATTTAAAAAAAAAAATGTTTTGTAGCGTATGCGCAGAATTAAAAAAAAAAAATTTTGATTTACCAAAAATACATGTAATTTTATGTCCTTTTGTGCATTGAAAAAAAACCCACGAACAACCGGAGAAAACCCCGAACATGCGTTCGAAATATTTCGTGTTACCTTTATCGTTGAACACACTGTATTATAGTCTTCTGCTGTTTGAGACAGCTCAAGCGATTAACCTTAATTATCAATTTTCATAGTAAAATAACAACATTTATTCATAGAATAAAATAACTTTTTCTATTCTATAATATATAAAATATTATCATAACATGAAATACGAGACATCAAAATCATGAATGACAAAAGACAAAGTGTGGTACTTTGGTAGTTAGACTATACAGGTGACAAAAAAAAAATAATGCAAAAAAAATATATAAAACTGAATTTTTTAAAGTTATTTTACGAATTAAGTGGAACACAAGACTACATTTTTTTTATGTGGGCCCCAAATTCTCGTGGGCCCGGGGGCCATGGCCCCCTTTGCCCCCCCCCCTTAATCCGGGCCTGTAGCTTCGTAATACATATGTACAGCTTTAAGGATAATGAAAATTATAAAAAAATCAACAGTGTGTGTTTTTTTTTCCAAAAAAATAAATGTTTTTATTTTCAACTCTATATTTATACGAGTATATTACATATTATAATGAAACATGAAACTATGAAAGTGTAATTTCCGGACTGGTTAAATTTGCGGTGACATTTACGGCGGCAATGACAGCGACTGGGGTCTGAGATCGGCGTCTTCTTTGCACGGACTCGGGTGTAGACTAACCGTGGGTCCACGTCGTCCTACGCTGTCGTCCTACGCTCCGGCACCGGCCCCCTTCGACTCGGAGAGATCACTGGATCGACGAATCGACGACGGGCTCATATACGCACTCCGCGTCAAGCACCGCTTGATAGTCGTCCGAACGCCGCCGGATCGGATCGTATTCGACCAGCTTACTTGTTTTGGCGGCGTAACACACCAGCGTTACGAACAGCCCCAGCATCACGTAGCCGAAGATCACGAGATTTTGCACCGTCCTCACCAGCCTGGCGTGGTCTTCGGCGGCGATTAGGAGCGACGACGGCGAGTCTTCGACCGCGGCCGGTGCAGGCGTCGGGTGCTCGAACGCGACGCTCAAGGACATCGCGGTCGCCGACGATTGATCGAATTCAGGAAACATTTTTCCGTGTCGATTGTAATACGATATGTGTACGATATATGACTGGTCGTGTTCGCTGTGTATGTTATCAAGTCGTCGTATGATATGAGACGTTTTCGTCGATATTCACCTAGCTATAATGTTTTCAATAAACAACGTTGTGTACTCATATACGTGTAGCCATTATTTATGAGTAGGTAAATAAAAGAACCTCGTTTATGACATATTTTATCGTTTTCGCGGCAGTTTCACTCAAATGTCGGGAAAACTTTCGAGAACAGAGATCTGTTTAAAATATCGACTGAATATAATTTCTGATTTATAGAGAAAATGAACGTGACTTTTGGACGAATGATTAACAGACGATGCGATGTATGCGTGTTAATAAAATAACTACTGAAAAAAAAAAAAAACAAAGTCACAGATAAAAAAAACACTATTGTAAAATCGATTGATTTTTTTGCTTCACTCAAAGTTTAAAAAATTAATCACTTTACAAATATGAATAATAATGATTAATGAGTATCAAATTAAAGATATGGGTTGAGAAATACAATATTGTAAAATGTCTATTAGTATAATTCATATTTCTTTTAAAAAAAGAAAATACATGTCTAACCTATGGTAGTGAATTATTTATATATAGTCATGTTATTAGTTTATTCACGAGAAATTTGTTCTTATACTTAAGTTCATATACCAATACATGAGACTTGTCTATGGTGACCACCAATCACGAATACAATGCGTAAGACATATCTTAACGATACAGTTACTTTATAGGCGTGTGTCTGTATGCGATTTAATTAAATACAAGGCAATGTTGTATGGTAATATTTAAATTTAAATAGTCATAAGTATAGAATACAACGTCGATAAATAAATAATTTTAATATTTCTGTTGAAAAGTGTGGTAAATACTAAATACAATTCAAATTTTGATGGTATAAAAATGAGAAATGAGTAATTAAGTCAATACATGATCATAATGTACGCTTATTTTAGGCCGACCATAATTTGTTCGTGATATTGCATAAGGATAAGTTGCATTTATATATGCAGTACATATGCATTTATAACCAATTATGCATTTATGGTTAAATATGCAAAATATAATTTCAGTAATAATATCTAATTAGTATGATTTGTAAAGATTATCAACGGAAATCCAAAAACATGAAAAGGAAAAAATATGCGAAAACATACAAATCCGGGCCCTAGCTATAATCTCTTTTCAAGAATTAAATATAGTATATACCAATACCATAAAACAATAATGTTTATTATGTTTTCATTCGCTTTCTGCTAAAAAGAGAATTTCATATAACACATTTGAATTCAATATGCAACACATATTTACTATACATTTTAATACGATAAATAAATTGATATGTTGCTGTATTCTGTATTTTGTGCTGCATCCAGTCTCAGTCATAGCGGATCACAAGGTTTGTATAAAAAAATATATAAATATTTTGTTTTATTAGTATTTATAATTATTTGAGTCAGTATAAGTTAAATCTATAGCAAGACATAAAACAGATTATGATTTTATATTTTTATAAACAATTTTTAATCAACTGTCTTAAATCTCTTTTGTGAAATATTTATTGTATTAATATAACTTATTACCCTCAGTGAGAATTATTCTTGCAATTACAAAACCTGAAAGTGTATTGTCATCTTTCTCATATAATTAATAATCTTTTATAGGAAGGAGTTCATCTAAATTACTTATTATTTATAGTATTTTCAAAACAAAAAAACAAATAAAATAGAAATCGGTTACAATTCCATTGAAGGGGCTAGAAACATTGTTCATTATAACCGACAATAACCAAAATATTTGAAAAAAAAAAATTAAATCGCTGTGCGTAGTTTATTGTGATAAATGTAAAAATAACAAAGATGGCATCATGAAATATCAAAATTTGAATTGTATACAAAGTTACTGGAGCAGTTTTTACCAGTATAAAATAATGATATAATATATAAAATGACAAATACGTATTAAATATTATTTGAATGATTATTAATTTAATAAATTTTAAAATTAACAGAAAAAACTAAACGTTTTTAACCATACCTTTATTTTTTATAGACAGTACTACGTCTGTCAAATTGGGAAGGAAAATGTTTGTTTTTTCATAATTTGGCCGGGACTCAGTTAGTATATTACGATGGACTCAATTAGTATTATAATTTACACGTGGCGGGACTCAATTAGTATGCTACACAAATAGGGCGATTGTAAATTCCGCCCGAAGGGAACAGGTAAAAATAAGGTCTATGGTAAACTCCGCCCGGGAAAATTTACAGGTAAAAAAAGGTACACGTAAATTCCGCCCGAAAAAATATACAGGTACATTTATAAATAAATATTTTTAAACCAACTTTCCGTGACTGGCGTACGATGTGACTGTACTGTAAGGGTCGTGTAATCGTATCAGACGATAATCGTCAATCATGTCATATATTATCATTTTTAACTACAATAATACAATATATTGCGTATCTCATATATGGGAAAAATCAGATAAGAATTATAAATTGTTTAAATCACTTGATTTTCGTTTAGAATTCGTTGATGTTCAGTACCCGCCCAAGAGTCATATACGCACGTACCTATGATGGCTCAATATATCGAATCAGAACGTGGAAATATACTTTTAGTGGTAGAAAATTTTAAATTTTCTCGTGTTAATAGACCTTTGGCTTCTGGATTAACAAAATGGCGATGTATAGTCAAAACTAGGTATAGGTGTGTTCAAACAGTAGGATTAAGTGTAGAATATAAAACCGAAGCATCAGTTATTAGAAAATGGATAGTTAAATTTTTTGGATTAGTTTTTTTAGAGCCTGAGATGGTTTTTGATTACTTTGAAGTATTTTTAATAAGTTCTCAGCCAAATGACGATCGATTAAAACAATTTTCAAATTATTTATTAAATAATTATATACGTAATGACGCAGATTTTCCACCAAATATTTGGGCTGCTGCCACAGCAGATTTGAACCGTACGTCTAATGCCTGCGAGTCATTTCATTCGCATTTCAATAAAAGTTTTAATTCTAACCATCCCCATATTTTTATATTTATAGACGAACTTAAGCAAATTCAATTAGAAAATTATATCAAAATAAACAGTATAGATGAACCTAAGAAAAATATAAATTCAAAATCAAAAAAAAAATATATATATACATGCAGAATATAATTATAAAGTATAAAAATAGTGAGATATCTATTGATGACTACGTTAACAACGTGGCTCATTATTTTGGTGATTTTGACAAAAAAAAATAGATAATGTTTTGACTTTATTATTATAATTGTTACTATTATTTATATAACTTATTATTGATAAATATGTGAAAAACATTATATATATATTTATTTAGTTACTTAAATTATTTATAATGGTTGATCTATTTTATGACTGACAATATTAAACTAATATTATTATAAATACAATTATAGAAAATACAAAGTTTTGAATGTTTTGATTGAAAAATACAAAAAAAAAAATTTAAAACTTTAAACTTCATTAATTAATAAGAACTTCTTACTTATAGATAATCGGGCGGAATTTACATATATGTTTTTTTACCTGTAGTTTTTTTCGGGCGGAATTTACATGTACCTTATTTTACCTTTAATTCAGTTCGGGCGGAATTTACCATTTTCGGGCGGAATTTACACGTGCCCCACAAATAACCCGGGACTACTAATTCGTTCAAAAAGGGTTTTTTGGGACTCAGTTCGTATGCAGCCTTGCACTTATTCTATGGCATACCTAAATCGTATTAATTCATTAATGATCATTCCCAAATATTTTAGGAGTTGCGCATGACACAAATTATACGTATAAGTGTATACACTAAAAATTATTTTTTACATTACTAGTAGTATATTTTACTCGATTGCGCCTGATAATTTCATAGTAATTTTTTATTCAAATTACGGTATGTAATACTAGCTATATAATACCCATAATTGCAAGGTTTAAGTATAAAAAATGTATTAATTGTTGTTATCTGGCAAGATTAAATATTGTTTAATCTATTTAAATATAATTTAAATAAGATCGTTTAAAAAACATATCATATATATTAATTAGTTATTAAACTGATTATTATCATTATTTGTGACGGCCAAAAGCTATAATAAATAAAACTAGTAATTCAGCTAGTATATAATTATATATGGCATAATCGTTCGGAGACCTAATCTTACTGAAGACAGGTTATGACATTTTAGGCAAGTAAAATCTTTAGAGTATAAAAATCACAAATCTAAAGCTTTATGTAGTCCCTGTCTATAAAAAAAGTAAATTTCATGGCTCAGATGTAATAATTAGTATTTTGTAAATATAACTTGGAAATACTTTCATAACAAAAATAAAACAAAATTTAAATTCGAGCACTTTTATTGTATACTTAAATAATTCGATTCCAAGTGAATTGAAGGATTTATGAGTTGAACAATTATATTTATTTTTATAAAAAATAAACGGTTTCTTTAAACGGTTTGCAAGCAATGACAATCACACTGAATAATTACTGTCGGGATGCTAGTGACGATATCGGCGGTGCTTGCATGCTTGTGCGAAGGACTACTCGTGAACCGTATAATAGTAGTGCAGTAGCAGTAAGTACATAGCCGTCGCGACTTCGCGAGTGACTCCGGCCGTGGTTCGAGATGAACCTATAGATGTACCTGATGTAACTATAGAATAAATTCGATACGTACGAAAAATGTGACCATTACCAATTTGTATTTGTTTTTATACTATAGAAATGAATAACTTACATAACATGTATAATGCTACCTTACGTTCTCCTGTCTCATAAAATAGACATGTTATAAATTGTCTGTAATCTTTTTGGCGCCAAACAATATGAAATGACTTTTACATAAGATTTAGCCCAAATAAAAGGGTAGACGGGTAACACCAATGAAATTATGCGTGTGCGTATGGTTAAAACAAGTTTAGATGAAACACTGGATATGAATAATCAAGAATAAAATAAAGAACCCATTAATAACTATAAAGAACTATTGTTTTTATTTCATTAAAATATCCTAAGTTCTTAGTACACTGAATATTTACAGGTAAAAATAAAATATCGAATGACGCTGCTGAGGTAAATACTGTATTTATTTAGCGTCACATTTATACTTTGTAAAAATGTGTGTATTTGTACGTTTAATTACAAATTGTGTAGTAAACACAGAGTTTAATACTCCCCCCCCCCACAAGTAATATAATTAAAGAGTGCAATTTGAAAATGTAGATATTTTAGTTTCTAATACCACCTCTACCTCTAAAAATTAGCGTCCTTACATAGTTGATCCAATAAATTATTAAGTATAATCTACAACATTAATGAATGTGCTTCATTAAATTCCTATGGTTGCCTTCGAGATACGATAATGAATTTCGTTGTTACGGAAACTGTTGTTAAAAACGGAAACGTTGTTAAAACATTTAAGGAAAAATTGCCGTCCGTAAGCATTCAAATAAAAATTATTCAGCAGTCAATTCGTTTAATGACCTAAATTTCATTATCGTTATCGCTCAAGTTGTAGAAAATAATGCTTTACGGAGGAGAACCTCAAAAACCCGTACCACCACCTAAAATAGGTTGTCGGAGAAATGTTGAATTCAGAGGACCTGGACCTTACACGTACGCTTTTGTAAGTAAATCTAACTTATTTGTTCGATTTTTTGATAGACTAAATGTTTTAATACTTTTCAACCCAAATTGTATGGATATTAAATTATTGTTAACATCCATTTTTAGCAAGCCAAACAACCACGAAGTAACTACACAATTTGGCAACGTGACGCGAAACGAGTGCGTAACGAAAGGTTTAGAATGAGTAACGAAGATGATTTTAAAAATTTAACGAAACAAAAGATACAAAAAGAAGTGATCGACATGGCAGATAGGAAACATGTATACAATCAGATTAAAAGAGCGGTCGAATGTGAAATGAAAGCGAATTCGCATTTATTCGAAGAAGAACGTCCAAAGTATAAATACAATAATTTTATATATATATACCTATAATATAGGTCCTATATAATATTATATAAATGTATGTTGGCATATCTGAGAAGGTGGGATCAATAGACTCAAAAACTACCGGACTGATTTTTACGTGTTTTTTTTTTTTTGTAAAGTAGTCTGCGTTATCCGGGGAACGTTCCAAACCATTCGAATCCTTCGATAGCCCCTCTACCGACCCCGAAAATAGGTTTTTAGGTATTTTCGGTTAAATAATTTTTTTTTTTCATTGATATGTGGGCTAACTCGGTAATACGGAAGAAAACAAAAGGGGTGTTAACTATTCTTAGACACTAATATTTAAGTGAATATATGTTAAGTCGGTATGCCGGTCGTGAGATGGAAGACGTTTTTGAAGTCTATTCCATAAGGCGTGAATATTTTGTGGCATATATACAGTACCAGCTAAGAGCAACCGTATGTCATAATTTTAGGTTCTAAGAGTAACGAAGGATCTATTCGTTTATTTTTTCTTTTTTTTTTTTGCAACACTTTTTGGTACACAACTTTATCCAAAAGTTTCATCCAGCAACTCTATAGATCGAAAATCACACGTATATAGTACTTTTAGGGTTCAATTTTCTCTTATTTCAGCAGTTTTTCCATGCATTAGCAAAAACTGTCGAAAAACATAGTATTTTTTTAATTTTATATATTTGTTTTTTTTTTTTTTTGGAAAACCGAGTAAAAACGATAAAATTTGCCGTAAATGATACTTACACTAAATCGATTTTAGTTATTTCGTCATAACTGGAAAATTAATGATACTAGAAACTTGAAGTTTTCATCATATATTAAAGGTATATAATATATATTGATACATACTTTACAAAAGTTTAAAAAATTTTTTTTTAATTGTCAACTTTTGGGCTAAGAATAGAACTTAGAAAATAGCTTATTTTTTAAAATTAATCTCTAATAACTCTTAATATTTAACAAAAGGTTTTGAAAATTTAATGTGATCATACTCATACATTTAACTAACGATACTGAAAAAAATCCATACATCGGAACTCGGGATTTTTTTATAAGCATTTAACTAAATTATTATACGATTTTTACGAAATTGGCTGATTTCTTTTAAATTCATTTCTAATTGAGTTTTTATTATTTGACCATAAGTTCTAAAACTAACATGACTTCATTGATATACTTAACTAATGCCACTAAAAAATTATAAAAATAGTTTTTTTTAATTTAATTTAAAAAATAGTTAATCGGGTTTTTTTTATAAGCGTTTAAGTGAAAAATTATACGTATTTTACGGAATGGACTATTTTCATGTCAATTTTCAATGTTAAATGTTTATTTAAAAAAAATGATTCGTCTTAATAATATGATACTTAGGATACAGATAGAAAAACATGTTTTGATCATTTGGTATAAAAGAATTTCTCATTTGTCAAACAGAAAACTTTAAACAGGTTCGATAAAAAAAAAAACCTAAAATTAGACGAACAACAATAAAATATATAAACAAACGATATATTTTTATACTAAAGATTTGCTCAGTATTGCTTAAGTAAAGAAATGATTAATCGTTTCTTTAAAATGCAATACAGCCATCACCATTATCTTGTCCGAGGACCGAAAAATATCCCATGGTGCAAAGTACGTCTTATTTATTTTACTCAATGATCTTATGACTTATGAGTATGTTCTGTAAAAAAACTTAAAATTAAGAGGGTATTTAACTTACAGTTATTTTCATGGTCAACAGTACAGCTGTAATTCATAAAAATTCTTTGAAGTCAAAACAACGTTTGTCGAGTAAAATTGTATAACTATACATGTTTTAGACCGAAACTAATGGTAGAAGATGAACCAGAGCGACCGGCAAAAATATCCAAAGAAGATTTAGAAGAAAAAGCGAAAAAACTGAAAATATTAAGAGATGAAAAACAACGTAAAATAGTGGAAGAAAAACGTTTACAACAGTTCAAGTTTGCATTTAACAAAACAATAGATTAAATCGATTTTTACTGTTAGGAATTATATATTTTTTTTCTTTTCAGACTAGCCTCCGAAGAAATGAGATCTGCTGATATAGCTGAACGGACAAAAAACATTGGTAAATTGAACTATAAAATTATTGAAGAACACGAAAAGTTCGATAAAGAACAAAAAATTAAGAAAATAGAAATGGCTAATTTAGAAAATATGGAAATATTTAAACGGCAGGTAAATATGTGATGTAAATGAATTATTCCATTACAAATATTCATGATAAAATAATTTAATATCATCCTCGACGTTATTTTCTTTATTATTAACAAGATGGACAATAGGATACCATTATGTTTCAATATTAAATCAATAAATAGTTAAAGATTGAGGTTGTTATTTAAAGTACTTAGCTGTTCTTTGAAAACTATAAATTATATAAAAGAAAATGATGAATCATAATATACTATTAAAATAAATGTCGATAAAAGTTGTTGTACCTATTATTAGTATACCTGCCTAAAAATTGTAAAGCTATCAATTAATGATTTTTATGGTCAATTGTTTTACTTTAATACAATTAATATTCACCTTTAATTAAGTTTTAATTAATTTTGTTCAGCAGAACAAAATGAAACGGAAGTATTTTCGTGGGGTGGTTTCCTACTAATGAAATCTGCTATTATAGGTAATATATAGTACATAAATAATGTATTCATATCTGTAGGATGAGTCCTTATTTTATAATAAACTATTATTGACGTATATCATTTTAAATATTGTTTTTTTATTTAAATAAATAAAAATAATCATACTCAGAATAAAAGTATGCATCCGTTTAGAAATTTAAATTATTGTACTACCTATCACTTACTATACACTGAACTGAGTTTTAACAAAAACTAAGTAATGTATAACCTTAGAACTTGAGATAGGAAAAAAATTCTGTACTGCTGCTGGTAAAGATTTATAATCAAAAATCAATTTTTATTGATTTTATTGTAGTCACTTGCAAAAAAAGAAGAACAAGAAAAATGTTTGGAAAAGAAAAAACAGTTTCGAAAAGAATTACACGAACAAATGCAACATTTAGAAGAAATAAAAAATCAACAAAAAATGTTGCAAAAAATTGAATGCGATGAACTAAGAAAATTAAATGAAAAGTTAAACGAAGAAGAAAAACTCAGTAAGTGTGCATAACTAAATTGGTAAACGTTGATAAATTCAGCGTTATTTAATAATTAATACAACACAATAGCATAGTTTGAAAATGGAATTTTGTTTATATATTGAAACGTTATTTTAAATATTTTTAATTTTAAAAATATAAATAGTTTACATACTAAGTGAGAAGAGGATTTGAAAGGAACCGTTGAATATGGTAAGTTAAATCAATTAGCAATTTGGCAATGTCCTTCTATATCGTTGTACTCGTATTTTTGTTTCTAAATAAGAAATTCTAAAAATGTTATAAACCCAAAACTTGATAATATTTACAATCGTGTATAAACAAATTTGTAAGTGAATGTTCGAGTTTTTTTTTTTTAGAAGTGAAAGATAAAAAAAAATAGTTCGTCAAAAAAGACTTGACATTTGTTGCTATAAAAGTTGTGGCTTGTGAATTTATGATTCTATTCATTAGGTAGCCAATTCTGTCTTCCTGTAAATTAAATTTTGCGTGAATCATACGAGTATAATGAAATGTTTGAACTAAAATTATTCTATTTCACTAACATTGTGTATAATTTTTAATCTATTAAAATATTAAATTATATCATTGGTTTCAGAAAAATTGGAGCTTGCGAAAAATCACAAACAGCGGATTGAAGATTTAAACCGGTTTACCGATGAAAAAAAGAAGCTGTTTTCAAAAATAAACGAAGATATGGCAATGTTTGACAACACGTTAGCGACAACAATGGCACAAAATATTAAGGATGACAGGACAGAAGAAGTCGATAAAAAGGTTATTGTGTTTCTGGTTATTATTGAGTCATACACACACTCGATATCTTGTTATTAAGGCTATGGATATTTCACTACCATATAAAACAATACTATTTTTAAGAAAAAGCATTTAAAATCCCAAGAAATACAATTTAAAATGTACTAAAATACTGAAATATGCACATTAAAATCTCAACTTTAAAAAATATAAGAAATTTTCAATTCTTTATTAAATATAAGTTGATTAATTTATTTAAGTTATGTACTTATCAAATTTATAAATAATAATTTATTATAATTTTTTTTTGTATTACACATTTAATATTCCGTAATTAGTACTTTCTGTAATGTTATCTACCTGAAACAGTGAAATATATTTATTTATTTTTAATAAATTTTTATTAATAGTATAAGCATATTCAAAAACATTTAACGGAAATTGAAGAAAATATTGCAGAATGAACTAATAAGGACCATAGGTATACTCACTTAAGAAACCTACTAGGTGTTTTTACTCTTTATCTCTTCAAGCAGTTTAAACAACACAATTTCATCTGTTTATTTTTGTAATAATTTTTTTTCTCAAATACCATACACTAAAATAGATGTAGGTACACAACTTAAAGTGCTTATAAATCATAACTATGAAAACAATTAATTTTCAGAAATTTAAAAAATGTAAAGTTATTATGAAAGTTTTCTCTTTAGAACATTTTGGGCCGACTTTGTCTAGGGCATAGACAAAGTCTATGTATACCTACTTTACCTCCCTATTAGTACAGCCTCTTCCATTATCAACAAACGGATATTTTAAGATAGATAGACCTATTGGAGAACTGTTCACTTCAACACGAACTTCCCACTTGAAACACTATGTACCTTTAGTAGCGATACCACGGTGGGGCATGACCGGGTACAGGAGCACCGGGCAGAGTCCTATTTTATAAAGCCTAGTACAATTATAATCATTAAATGTATCAAAAACATATTACGATGTAGATTCGGATCCGTCTCGAAACTGACAAGTTTCTACAACAACAAGCGGCAATTAAAGAAGAACGCAGATTGGAAAACGAAAAAACATTGAACAAAATCATAAGAGAGTTGAACGAAATTAATGAATTTGAACGATCTGTCGAACGTGAAAAAGCCGAAGCGCGACAAAAACTTATTAAGGTACTGATATTAATTGTGGCAAATGAATATATTATGTTAGTATATGCCTGTTAGTAATAGTGCGTTTTTAGGAGGGAGGTCGAGCCATTAAAGAGCAATTAAAATTACGCGAGATATACTTGAAAGAACAAAAAGACGCAAACAATAAATTACTCGAACAGTCGATGCGAGAATATGATGAATATTTGAAAGAAAAAAAGCAACTATGTGAGGAAAAAAACCGGTTCCAATCGCAGTATAGAAAAGAACTAAGTGACCAAATAAATTCGAAAAACGAAGCGCTATCAAAATGAAACGGTGTTATAACATTTCGCACCATGGTATATTCTTTGCTCTTTTCAATAGATAATGGAGTTGGGTGTATTTATTCTTAAGGTGCGTCCACACTTGTGTAACATGCAACTGCAACACGCACCTTGCAACGTGTTTTTGTAACATAGTCTTGTAACAATACTGTGAACTTGTTACACATTTGTGTAACAAACCGGCGATCGGCTGACAGTCGGTAATTTAGTGAAACATCAAAGGATGTTACACGAACTTGTTGCGGCCAGTATGGTCAGGTTTGCGAACCTATTACTAATGACTAGGGTTCGGATTTCAATGTAAATGCGCCGTCGCCAGAACAATAAGCTCAGCTTTTTGAGGATTCAATAAAAGTGGCTTTCGGAGAATCCTGAAAACTGATGAAACAATCCCAAATACATTTTCTATGACTCGTCGGGCCCTTGAAAGCATATAAATAAAAATTAATTCTGGAGATACTTTAGAGTGTAAACCTGGGAATGGTTTCATAATATATTCAGTTAGTGCAAACGCTCCATCAGCGATAAAAAATATGGAACTTTCATATGTTGTTCCAAAAAAGGTTTAGGCAAAGGCAGGGATAGTGAGTTTTATTTTATTAGATTCTGAACGGAGTGAAGAATGTATTGATTTTACAATGATGTGTTTTTTTTTTTTTTTTTTTTTTTTTTATGTCTGTCGACACGATTTGGGGCAGTAAAAATGCTTCGATTGCCTTATATAGCAACTTTTCTGAAAGGAAATTGAATCTAGTTGGTACTTTGGGGGGTCAAAAGTTAAAAATTTTCAATATTTTTTTAACGCGCCGGGAAAAACCCTTAAAAAATGAGGGAAAAACGGTATATTTTACGCAAAACCAGTTTTCGACAAAATTTGCTATAACTCAAAAACTAATCGATGTAAATACTTGAAATTTTCACCAAATGTTTAAATTAGCGTTCTCTATACACCGTTAAATTTTCAAAGTATTTTGATTTTTATTGAGCTAATTATAGACAATTGAAATTTTCAATTTTTTTAAGTATTTTTTTTTAAAATAACGATAAAATTTTTTTTTTTTGCCAGAAAATCTTGAAAATTTAATACAAGGTTTCTTATAAGTTGTTCCATAACTGATAAAAAAAAATCCAAAATCGTAAGTCACAATTTTTTTTTATAAGTGCTCAAAGTTCCAATTTATACGAAATATGTAAAAATTGCGAAAATTTGAAGTTATTTTGCAGTTGAAAATTCATAAAATTTTAAGTATTCAAAATTAAGAATTGTAAATTCGGTACAAAGTTTGACATACGTTTTCCTTCAATTATCTGTAAAAAAATTTGCACTGGAATAAAATCAAAAATTTTTATGAGTGTTTGAAATTACAATTTTTTCACATAATCGCGTAAAATAACAATTTAGGCATCATTGATTTTTGATATTTGTTCTTATTCAAAAAGTATAGGTCGTAGAAACTTAAAACTTTTAGAAAATGTTTAAATAGGCATTTTCTTTACATAGTTGTATTTTCAAAATATTTCGTTTATTTTTTATCTATTTATAGGCATTTGAATAATTCGATTTTTCTTAGATTTTTTTTTATAAAAGTCGATAAAAATTTTTTGGCCCTACCAAATCGCTTGAAAATTTAATAGAAGGTTTTGAATAAGTTGATCTAAGAGTGATTCAAAAATTATTCAAATACATAGGCACAATTTTTTTTTATAAGCAGTTAAAGTTCAAAAATCGACAAAATTTGTCAAAATCACGAATATTTGCAAATTATTTTGTAGTTGAAAATGTATAAAAATTTTCGTATTCAAAGATAAGAAATGAAAATATTATGTAATATCACAGCTGATAAAGATAATTAAATAGATTAAGTTTATTATAATATAATCAGTAGCTGACAGCTGTTCTATACAAAATATTGGTAGATTGTAAACACAAGGTGTATAACGTACCTTTACATGGTTGAATAGAACGTTACTAACTTCCAATTTCCAGTTATTTTAATGTGTGTATCAGTTCCATAAACATGCGGATTTTATATATTATTATTAATTATTAATATTTCAATAGACGTAGCCACGGAGCATTCAGCATATATGGACGGCGGGGTCGGGTGGTACCGTCACGATAGTGCATTTAGGCAAATAATATGGTATTTACCTACGCCCTATCTATGCACATCCTGGTTTGTCCAATGCTCACGAGCAGAAGTCACATGAATAGACAAATGTAAATTTAACCCAATCTAGGATATTAAAATAAAATATATATTACAATTTAAGGCTGACATCTTCATCTTCGTTCAGAATCGTTTTTTTTTATAATATAAAATAATTCCAAAATCTATCCAATAATGCCTAATCTAGCAATGCATCTCGTGTATCCCACCCAACTACTGTATCCTGTACTTAACTTACAATGATTTATCATTGCATTCAAATGTAAAGTACCATACAACTAAACTATCGTAAACCAGGTGATCCCATGATAGAAAGTGCTATACACTCCTCACCATTATCTTGTCCGAGGAGCGAAGCGACGAAGGACGAACTTCCACCACCATTATCTTATCGGCTTTTTTTTTATTGAGTTGACTATTTTGAAAAACACCTCCGTCAGAGATGCTACCTTGGCATCCAGCGTCCACAAAAATAAAGTTGGCGTCCACGACGGCAAACAAAACAATACTAAATGCAGATTTATAATTATAAAAATCATTTACAGTATAAAATAGAGCTTGAATTACCACATGTTTTCCGTCCATTGACCTAAGTGAGTGTGGAAAATTTCATTTAGTTTTGAAATCTTCAACAATTTTCAACCATTCTTCTGAAGAAGAGGGCACCTACACGTTTTTTCAAATAATTAGGTTTATTTATAAAGTATATTGATGTTTCTTTTAATTTAAGTGTTTGAAATATACTTTAAGCGAGTTTAAAACAAAATTAACATAATGTATGTATAATTGCAACTAAGAGGGAGCTGGAGGGGCTTAGGTTCCCAAAATGTTCAAAGACCCTTTAAAATTTCTCGTATTATGTAATTTATAAGTTGAATGTTTTAAATACACTTTCTAAAAAATTTTTTATATTTAATATTTTAAATATTTTTATTTTGATATTTATTGTATTAATATAATGAAATAGAATAAAAATGAATCTTGTATAAAATTAAATATTTTATGGTTTTTGAATATATACCTTATAGTTTTGTGCAGTCTGTTATTGGTATATTAGATAGTGTCAGTATATGACAATGTTGTACAATAATTATTTAATTGGGAATAAATAATAATATGTTAAATTACTTTATTAGGAAAGAATGAAAAATAAAAATAAATATGCAATTTAGAAATCACACTCTTAAATTATAATAGAAATAAAAAAACTCACGAAAATTATATAATTGCAGTGAACGTATAATACACCAATAAAATTATAGATTTATAATACGTGTCAAACCTTGATTGATAATAACCCTGACTATAACATTCAACATATGATTCAAATATTTACAAATATTTATATTTTTGTTGTAGTAAAAATATGTTTATTTTTTTTAAAGTTAACTGTCTAGGAAATATATCAATAGGATAATATTAATTGTATTGTGGCATTAATTTTTCTCAATTTAAAGACTTAATAATTTAAATTATAGATTCCCAATGAAAAATATATTGAAGATGATAATGCCAGCCCAAATACTATTTCTGAAGCAAACCAGTCGCAGCGTAAAAAAAATGTGTCCACCTTCAACTATTCCGACTCCTCGAAAAAAAGAAAAAAGGACTCAAATGACGAAAGACTGGATGAAGCATTTCAGTTACTGACTAATGCTGCTGATGAAAGTGAAAATTATGAATGTAAGTTCCACCGATTGCGACCTTTTTAGACCTTTTTTCGTGTAAATTCATGTAAATTTAAATTAGTATCTTTTTTTTACCTGAAAAAATATGTAAATTCCACTGGTACGTTTTTCCAAATCCAATCTATAGTTAGGTAATAGTGAATTAAAAAAAAAGTTTAATTTAATTAATAAAAAACATATGTAATACAATTCTTAATTATCAATAATGAACAGGTAGTTAATAGTAGTTAATAGTAAAAAATAATTACACAATGAAAATTTAAAATTTGGATTGATAATGTTTAGATGCAGCTTTGACGAATTGCATTATGGTAATATTGTTTTCCTTGAATGACGAAATGACGGTGTTCAAATATTTTTGGCGTGTTTTTGATTACGAATTTCTTAGGTTGTTAGGTTCGTTAATGCTGTTTAATATAAGTGAATTATTGAATATCTAATAGAGCTTTTGTTAAGTGATATATATTTGGATGTGTGTTCTCAAAGGATTGAGCTAAATGTGAGTAAAACGACTCGCATACATTCGTTATTAAATTCAATTCAGCGCTACATTGAGCCCTGATATTTCGTGGAAATATTGTTTCTTGTGTAATGTAGGCGCAGTGGCGTATTTAGGATTTTTCCAAGGGGGGATCAAAAAAAAATTTAATAGGGACCCCTTAATTGAAGACTTTGGGGCAACGAGACATGTCCATGTTTTGGCCAAAATATACGCACCATGTAGGGTGAATAACTGTAAAAAATGCTTTACGCAATACGTAAATGTTCCATGTAAACAGTTTCTGATTTACACATAGCCTCAAAGTTCATTTTACAACAGAACATAATAATACCATTTTCTTTATTAATATATTAAAGGAAATTTTCATTTCTACTCGTCATACATTGGGTTTCATTTAAAAAATTATGAACGTCAAATGAACTTTTAGATATTTTTGGTATCGTCTTTCTCCTAGCATTATATAAATTTCTTAGCATATTTCACATCTCTAACCTGTATTTTACTATTACATCCATCCAGTGAATTTTTATCCAATGTGACTTTGATTATTTTTCTTGGTGCTTTACAATTTGTCCTCAATTGCCCTTCGTTTTGCACCAGTACTTAATACTCACCGTTGTAGTGTATTTTCGGTTAATGCTTTGTGTGTATGTAGTGTTCGTTGGAAAGTTATTATTCGATTTTTTCCAGAATTAATATAAATATTGATAAAATATAATATATTAATAAAAACCATGGTACACGTTTTGTTTTCACACCGCCACTTTTCTTCACCAGACTTTAAGAGTATTTGTTTGTAAAACTTAAAACTATTTAAGCAAAGGAAAACTTGGCCACGTTCGCTGATTATTTCGGTTTAAGGTCCCCACACACTGCAGCGGTGGCGGTAAAATTGTACACATATATTTAGTACTAGGTACACACGCCGCCGCGGTGAAACCTGCGGTGGATCTGGCGGTAAAATAACGCGGCGGTAAATTGCTGCATGACCGATTTCACCGCCGCGGTAGATTGCCTACCTGATAATAATATACAGCTGCGTATCAGAATTTTTATTCCGGGCGACGGAAAAGTTAAGATAAGTTCTGAATACCATATACTGAATATTAAACAACAAATTTAACAAAGTTTGATTCATATAGAGTTGGTACATTTAACGGACAACGAAGTGCACGGGATCAGCTAGTATTTACATATTTACCTACAGCTTATAGTAATGCTTGTTCCTCACCCTTCTCCTCTTTCCCTTTTTATTTTGGGTCAGTCAATGATGTTATTATTATTTAACTATACTAGCTATACTAACTATACAAGCGACTTCCTAATGAGTAATGACTTACATATCTATTAACCAATCTAATATATTTATTATGATTATTTACCTATAGCCCATACGGCCATACGTCGTATACTCGTAATTATATTATAGTAATGAACAAATAATAATTAATTATATTATTTATAATTTTGGTTACAATATTGTGTTACGGTTATCAGAAAAAACTTTTAAAAATTTAAACAAATTTAAACATTTATAGTTTATAAAAACATTATGTCACCACTACCGCCACCGCCACCGCTGCAGTGTGAGGGGACCTTTATTCGGTGTTCATTTTGAAATCAATGGACGAACTCACGTATTAAAATGTGCCTTCGAAAATATTTTATCGAATGCATTCGTTTCATGATATGATACCTATATATGATAGTGTCTGCGGTAGTTGAGATGCCGTTTAGATTCGACTGTCGAAAGTTTATGTGTAGATATACTAAAAATAGTTATAATCTGTGGATTTTACCACGTGTGGAGTTTACGTGTTTTCAGGTAAAAAACACGAACCGGTGGAATTTACTTTTTTTTTCGGGTAAAAAAAAGTATCGGTGGAATTTACATGTTATAAATCCAACCCTAAAATTGACTAGCTGTAAATCGGTGGAATTTACAATCGCCCATAATTTTATAAAATATGTAAAGAGTAGTATGGTTTTATATGTTCTGGCTCCATTTGAGAAGCCAAATTTTTCCGGTTTGGCGGGCGATTTCTACCTATTTTTTAGTGTATGATTATTTTGGTCAAAAAACGTATATATGTTCTGGCTCCATTTGAGAAGCCAAATTTTTCCGGCTTGGCGGGCGATTTCTACCTATTTTTTAGTGTATGATTTTTTTGCTCCAAAAAAACGTATGTATTTTGTGGCTCCATTTGGCTTCTCAATTTTTTTCTAGTGTATGATTTTTTATTTTACAAAAACTTACATGCATGTTCTGAGTCCATTTGAGAAGCCAAATTCATACCAGTTTAGCGGTTAAATTCCACCTTATTTCACCGTGTAAAAAATAAACAACATTTTTTTTTTTTTTTTTTAATTTACACACTACTTTTTTAGTGTATGATTTTTTATTTTTAGAATCAAACATAATAGAAAAACAGAAAAAAATTAATTATTTTCAAAATTATTATAATTTATTCTACTCAACATTAAAAGAATCTATATCAAATCTTCCAGCTAGCTGTCAATCAAATGCTTTCACATATCAATTTATACAGAATTATGGTTACGACTCAGACTTAGAAGGTATGTCTTTAATAAGCGAGATTCAACAATTTCAATATGTTAAATTATCTGATATAACAAGACTTATATCAATAGAAAAATAATTAAAATGTTGAAACAGGTATCCGATATAAATTTTATAAATTAAATATTTTCATAGATTTTTAAATATGTTGTAATTTTTTTCATACAGTTTATAATAATATTGATAGTTATATCATTAGATAGTCATTTTGTAGTATACCATACTATCTAATTATTAAATTTATTATTTTCATCGATTTTTAAATATGTTGTAATTTTTATTTTTTCATACAGTTTATAATAAAATTGATAGTTATATCGTTAGATAGTCATTTTGTAGTATACCATACTACAATACTACTATCTAATTATTAAATTTTATATTTTTTATTCATTTTCATCGATTTTCAATTTTCAATTTTTTCATACAATTTATCATAATATTGATATTTATATCGTTAGATAGTCATTTTGTAGTATGGTATACTACAAAATGACTATCTAATGATATAACTATCAATATTATTATAAACTGTAGGAAAAAAATTACAACATATTTAAAAATCGATGAAAATATTTAATTTATAAAATTTATATCGGATACCTGTTTTAACATTTTAATTATTTTTCTATTGATATAAGTCTTGTAATATTAAATCAGATAATTTAACATATTGAAATTGTTGAATCTCGCTTATTAAAGACATACCTTCTAAGTCTGAGTCGTAACCATAATTCTGTATAAATTGATATGTGAAAGCATTTGATTGAAACTAGCTGGAAGATTTGATATAGATTCTTTTAATGTTGAGTAGAATAAATTATAACAATTTTGAAAATAATTAATTTTTTTCTGTTTTTCTATAATGTTTGATTCTAAAAATAAAAAATCATACACTAAAAAAGTAGTGTGTAAATTAAAAAAAAAAAAAAATGTTTATTTTTTACACGGTGAAATAAGGTGGAATTTAACCGCTAAACTGGTATGAATTTGACTTCTCAAATGGACTCAGAACATACATGTAAGTTTTTGTAAAATAAAAAATCATACACTAAAAAAATAGTGTGTAAATTTTTAAAAAAATTTTGTTTATTTTTTACACGGTGAAATAAGGTGGAATTTAACCGCTAAACTGGTATGAATTTGGCTTCTCAAATGGACTCAGACCATGCATGTAAGTTTTTGTAAAATAAAAAATCATACACTAAAAAAAAATTGAGAAGCCAAATGGAGCCAAAAAATACATACGTTTTTTTGGAGCAAAAAAATCATACACTAAAAAATAGGTAGAAATCGCCCGCCAAACCGGAAAAATTTGGCTTCTCAAATGGAGCCAGAACATATATACGTTTTTTGACCAAAATAATCATACACTAAAAAATAGGTAGAAATCGCCGGCCAAACCGGAAAAATTTGGCTTCTCAAATGGAGCCAGAACATATAAAACCATACTACTGTAAAGGGTTTTTTTTTAATGTTTAAATAATAAACCAGACTCTTAGATTAAAAAAAGTGGATTAGGCCTGATGAGTGGATCATAATAATTGCTCATTGGGGATACCACTTTCAAAAAAAAAAAACGCACCAACTGCAATACCTCATGCCTTATGATGGCAAATAATACATTCTAATAATAATTGTATTGTTTGTTATTTAACGGGCTAAGGTGGTGAGGAAATTTGCACTGTTATAATATAACATCGACCAAACATATATTTCTGACAAAAAATTCAAAACTTATGGTACTACCTGTATTTCAATAAAATTCTATTTTCATAATCAGTTAGCCCTTATGCGTCGGGAAACCTCTGCTCAAATTTTTAATTCATACGATTTCTTTTATTAAAGTTAAAATCATTTGAATCTCGATCATAGGGTTTATTAAGCTCTCCTAACAATAGTTTTTCCAGGCGTGAGGAAATACTGCTGACCTACCGAGTAAGAAAGAGTAATACATTTTTTTTTTTGTAAATTGAAATAAAATATCTTATATATATATATATATATATATATATATATATATATATATATATATATATATAATTTTATTTATCATATTGTAAATTAGATTAAGTGTCTATACATATTAAGTTATTATTATTATAAAAAAAAAAAAGAAATAATTCTAATAAGCAACATTTACTTTGTGAATTTAAAAGCTTTTAGATTATCCAAATTTTTTAAAAATTTTTTCCACAACCAATAAACTATAAGAAATATATTTCGTAAAAAAAAAAATTTGTCCGCTTAAAATGTCAATTTCTCTCATTGTGGGGCGACCGCGTGTGGCTTTTGCGCGCTCCGCCTGAAACCGGTGACGACGGCGGCGGGCGGACCGGCGCGTCTGTACCACTACTTGGCGTGTCAGCAGAGGTCGCCGAACGGCCGTGCGTCGGACACCGCGGCGCAAAGAGAGCGAACTTCCTCGTGACGGAAGCCAAGTCAGAGGTGGTGGCGAAGGCGGCGGATACGGTCTTTTTCGTCTCCGAAGTCGGACGCGAGCGAATGGCCGCCGTACGGCCGCGAATGGTACCACGAGATCCGGTGCCGACGGTCGGACGACCGAGCGTGCATCCAGTGCGATTTTGGTCACGCGCGAATATAGAAGATTATCACATCACGACGTGTGACTGAACGTTCACCACCGTTCAGCGGACAGTGGCGTATTTAAGGTAAAACATGGTCAAAACCGAAAGAAATAAAAATAACTGAATAAGATAACTATTGACGGTAATTTAAAGATTACATATCAGAGTACAAAGTTCAGTTAGATAAAGAAGCTTAGTGATGATACAAATCGAATAGTAGATACCCTATTTGTTCACCACAACTCACAAGTGAATACTACAAATAGTGTTTTATAGTTTTGCCTTAACATAATTTTGTTTTACACTTCATATTTAAGTAGTTTATTACATTAAAAATAAAGGTTATTTTTTAGTTATAAAAGATGGAATCTATCCCTGGAGGCAGTGGCGGCTCTAGGGGAGGGGCCCAGGGGGCCATGGCCCCCCCCAAAATCAAAAAAAAAAAAAAAAAAAAAATTAGCGAGTTTAATATAATATGATACGCTTTTGTTATTACGGTTTATAATATTATTATATTATCTTTATATATCCAACTTAAAAAAAAGGATAGTTTTTATTTTTAATAAATTTGTATAATTGCATGGTGTATTTCGGGTTTTCCCGTGGCCGATCGCGATAGTATCTATCTGACCTGTCCTTTTTACTATTGTGTGTATTTTATCCATAGAGTAATAGGTTAGGTTAGGTATTACTCTATGGTTTTATCGTCGGCGGCGTGTAGATATGAATTGTTCCGAGAATTCTCTATGTACCTATTATCTATGTGTTCAGACGTTTAGTGCACGATTTTTTTTTCGTGGTTCAGAGTTATATCGTTTTAATGATTGTAGCTTCATTTTACTACAGCGATTTTACGCGAGCAGACGACCATAGTTACCATACTAAAAATTTAACCTCTGGCTCGTAATTTGCATTGTAATGGTACGTATTATTTTAGCATATTAAATTATTTAATTCATTTCTTTACTCTAAACTCTTTATTTCATTTCAATAAGTATTTACTATATTAAAACATTAGAATTTTAAGATTATTAATTAGAAGAAAAATGTTTTATGATTAATGTTTTCAATAATTAGAAACCATATAGGTTTTATACAATAAATCATTGTATACGATAAAAAACGATTGTGAACGAAATGAAGTGAGACGGAATTCTAATTTAAGCATTTTGTAAAAGTCTAAAGTTTCTACGACTAGTACTTTTATAAAACGAAAAAAATTTAAAAACATTATTATAATCTAAAATTATAATGAAATTACTAAAATGTTTTCCAACTTCCAATGTATGCTTTTAATGTTATATAGGATAATGAAAAAAATGTGATAATGAAAAATAGGAAGAGACAATTATCTAAGCCAATAGATTTTTTTTTTACAAAAATACCAAAGAATGAAAGTACTGTTAATGATATAATTCAAACTACTGAGACTAACGCTAATGCTGGTGAACCATCAACGATATCTACAACCAGTCCTACTGAAATTGAGAAAATTGAAAATAAAACAATAAATATAGATAGTGCATTTGATTATGATATAGGCCGTTATTTTGGTAAAAATATTAAGTTGAATGATTTCACTAAATTTCAATTGTTAGAAAATCCATGGTTTCCATCCAATACATATAATTTTCCTTTCTCACTACATTCAAAAGGTGGTAGAGACGTTAAACGTTTTGTTGGGCTCCATCATCTTAAAGCTCATCACTGGCTTGTCCTCTCAGATCTTCACCGTGGTCTTTATTGTAAGTATTGTGTACTTTTTTCTGGTGAATATGGATCTCACCAGAGTAGTAGTCAACTAGGAAAGTTAGTAAAAAAACCACTTACGTCATTTGCAAAGCTTTATGGTAAAGATGGCTACCTTACAACTCACGAGAACTCAAAGTATCATAAAGATGCAGTTAGTGCAGGTAGAGACTTTTTAATAACATATCATGTCCCTCAATTGGAAATTATCAACCAAGTTAATTCTCAACGGTTAGCTCAGGTACAAGAAAATCGGTCTCGTCTTCGTCCAATAGTTGAGACAATTATTTTATGTGGACGGCAAAATATTCCTTTACGAGGACACAGAGATGATGGCTATGTTTTAGAACAAAATCTTAAGACAATAGATTCTGTTAGCAGTGTAAAGAATGATGGGAACTTTAGGGAACTTTTGCGCTTTCGAGTGGCCGCTGGAGATACCAAACTTGAGAATCATCTTAAAAATGCATCAGCCAATGCAACATACATAGGAAAGAACACTCAGAATGAACTAATAAATGCATGTGGCGAAGAAGTATTAAAAAATTTAATTGAAAAAGTACGTCAGTCTCGGTGGTTTTCAATTATTTTTGATGAGACTACAGATGCAGCACATAGAGAACAGATGAGTATTTCTCTAAGATATGTACATAATAAGACAATTCGAGAAGATTTTATTTCATTTGTTGATTGTTATGAGTCAATAAGGTCTGAAGATATTGAAGGAGAAGAACGGCGTTTGTCTGGAAAAGTTCTAGGACACATTGTTATTGATTTTTGTAAAAAGTATACATTTGAGCTGGAAAAAAAATGCGTTGGGATTGGTACAGACAACTGTGCAGTTATGTCATCGGAGATTAATGGTGCTGTTCAAGAGATACGTAAAGTAGCAAGTTATGCAAAACGTTGTCCCTGTATGAACCATTCGTTAAACAACTCTCTTAAAAAATCTAATAATATATTGGCTTGCCAGAATACTATAAATAAAATGAAAGAAATAATAGCTTTCTCAAATTCATCCGCCAAAATAACTAACGTTTTTCGTACTCTCCTTGGTCGGTCATTTTCGGGACTCTGTGAGACACGGTGGCAAGAAAAACATGACGGAACAATTCAGTTTTGTACTTATTTGCCTGAAATATGTGAGGGCTTAGAAAAAATCACCCATTGGATTCGTTCTCTAGATACTTCAACCAAAGCACACTCACTTCTAAATACAGTAACTTCCAGTGAATTTATAGTTACAACATTTGCCCTTTCCGATGTTTTAGGAACAACACTTCCTCTTAGTCGATTACTACAATCTACTAAAGTAGACGCTGTTTCCGCTATCGATGCTTATAATGATGTTTTATCAGTTTTACAAACAAAACGAGAAAATGCAGATTCAGTTTTTCAACAAGTATTTAAAAAGGCACAAAATATGGCATCCAAATTAGACGTGGAAATTATAAAACCACGAATAGTAAAAAGGTCAGTTTATAGAGCAAATCAACTTAGTTCAGATTCTATTCCAGAAGTATTTTATAGAATTTCTATCTATATACCAATATTAGATTCAGTTATAAATGATCTACAAAACCGCTTTTCGGAAGATGTCTTAAACTCCTTTGACCTACGACTTTTGATGCCAGCCACAATAGATTTTGAAGCATTAAAAAAATCAGGAGAAGCAAATAAAATCAAACTAAAAATAATGAAATTGTCAGAGATTTACGGTGGTATTTTGAAGAATAACGCTTTAGAAGCCGAGTATGATGTGTGGCTAGCAAAGTGGAATCGTGTGAAAATGAATAACGGCAGAATTCCAGAAACCGCTTTAGAAGTACTCGATGTTTGTGATGTTGATATGTTTCCCGCGATTCATACTTTGATTCATATTTTAGCAACTTTGCCAGTCAGTGTAGCGACAGCTGAAAGGTCCTTCTCGACATTGCGACGGCTTAAAACCTGGTTACGTACACGAATGGTTGAGGACAGACTCAATGGTCTCGCTCTTATGCACATTCACCGTGACATATCTATAGATATAGAGCAAGTTATAGATAGATTTGCTAAAAATAAAAATCGAAAATTAGATTTTGTTTTGTAAAATGTAATGTAATTTATAGATAAATTTGCTGAAAATAAAAACGAAAATTAGATTTAGTTTTGTAAAATGTAATGTAATTTTTTATGTAATTTTGATATGTTTATTTTGTATAATATTTTCAATTTTGTGTATTTGAATGACTAATTTGGGTAATATGTGGCACTATTTTTAATAAATATATTATTAAATATTAAAAAAAAGTGTGATGTTTTTGGCCCCCCCCAGAATCAAACTCTAGAGCCGCCACTGCCTGGAGGTAATTATATTTACCGTACTAATTTTAGCAATAAAATATAACTAATATAAGTTACTAAATATCATATAAAATGTATAGTTATATATATATTTTACATTCCGGATCAAGCGAGATCAACTTAAAATTGTAACAGATTTTAATAGTCATACTTATAACAAATATATTAAAACAAAAAATATTTGCTAATATCTGCGATATTAGTCAAAATTAATTAAATCATATTAAAAACCTGCAAATATACAAAAAAAAAAATTTATAATTTTATTAAATATTTTTATATAAATTACTTATTTTATTTTTACTACACGTAAACCTATATTTTATAGTTATTAGGGTCATATTAAATCATAAATAAATTATTCTTTTAAAACTTATACTATTTAAAAATTAATTTTTTATATAGGATCTCGATGTAATGATATTGTTCTTAGTAGAAGAGACTTGTATACAATTTTAAAAGAAGGTTCAACAAAATCGAAACATCCACATGGAAATTATGAACACTTAATAAAATATATACTAGAAATTACTAAATATCCAAATGAATTACCGAAGGATATAAAAAAGGTTTTATCTTATTTTATTTCCCAGTTTAATACCAAATGGTCTGCATCATCTCGGAACGTAGATAATTTTTTTAAAAAAATTTTGATTGGTTGGAAACTAAAATAAGTTTTCCTATGTACCAAGCTTCTTCATTTTCTTCAAATGATATGAAAGTTAAGGGTGGAAGGCCAAAAGTGGATTTCTTTAAGAGTAGTGAACGTACAAAACGTAGAAAAACTCAATTGTTAAGGTCCGAGGTGGGTTCTTTAGAATTATCTTATGCGGCTCAGATGAGTCTCCGTGCAAGTGGCCAGTTAGATGCTGCTAATGTGATAAAAGATGTGACATTAACAACACCTAAACGAGCATAAAAATATAGAAAGGCTTATAAAGAAACGTCAAAATCAGTTATGCCCTACACTGACGATAAAGCACTTTCCCTTATGATAGAAGCGAAACTATCAAAGCATCAGTATAATATTTTAAGGTCTACTGCTAAACTCATTTATAACTTGCTCTAAAATTAAATTAAATTTGCAACTTTAATGAAATTAATGATGTATTATCACCTTGGAATGTTATTTAAGTTATGACCATGTTTTTCCTTAAATACGCCACTGTGGGAGTGTGGGACGTGCCGTAGTTGACAAAAATCACGTCGTGTGTGTGTGGGCCGATATTTACCCGCGAACAGTCATTTCTAACCGTTTTTCGTTTAATTGCCTGTACGTTTTTTTTTATATCAAAACCATTTAAACATTTTCTTCTGAACAAAGGAGACATTTTTTTTTTTACCAAAAGATTCAAAACATGTTGTTGTTCTATCTGAGTTCAAAAGTTCATAGTGATTGATTGATGGCTGAATATTACACATTTTAAAGTTGAACATTTATATAAAAACTGTCTATTCCGTAAAAATCGTATAATAATATTTATTTAAACTTCTATATTGAAAAAAAATCCTGCGTCACAATTTTTGAATTTTTTCAGTGACATTAGTTAAGTGTATGAATACAAACATATCACATTTTTAGAACTTTTTGTCAAATATTGAAAATATTATTAGAGATATTTTCAGAAAAATAAGTAACTTTCAAAGTTTTATTTTTATCCCAAAAGTGGACAATTTTTAAAAATCTTTTGTAAAGTATGTATCAATATACCTTTAAAATAATATGGTAAAATTTTCAAGTTTTTATCAACATTACTTTCCTTGTAATGACTAAATCATTAAAATCAATTTAGTGAAAGTGTCATTTACGGCAAATTTTACCGTTTTTACTCGTATTTTTGGTAGTTTTTCCATTCGCGTAGAAAAATTACTAAGAAGAGAGAACAATTACTTTTTCAAAGAACATTTAACATAGAATTTCCGATGGATCAATTTTCTGGATAAAACTTTTGAAACATTATCACTACTCAAAATGTGTTAACAGAAAAAAAACATCATTTCGTCTTTCTTAAATCATCTTATCATCTAAATTTCCTATAATGTCCCATTTTTCTTTGGTTTCAAGCATTTGGTACCTTGTAGTGAATGTTACCGAAATGTGCAAATTGGATTATTGCGCTGCCAAATATTGGAGCATTTCCTTTACTGCATAATACAAGATCTAGCGAGAAAGTATATCATGTCTTACAGAGCTTCTCCTCTTCGGTTGTTCCTAATGGTTTGCCATACCATGTGCCATGCATTAAAGTCATCATGAAAAGATATCGGATTATTACTGTCCCTTAAACTTTTATCGAACCTTTCCGAAAAATTGAGATAGTATACGTATGTCCCAACTAAAAGAGGACAGTGATCTGATGCGCGAACGAAAAGGCTGCCGTTTAATTATTTAAATACGTATAGATTACCGCATCCGTCCGACTATCACATTATTCTCTCTCTACTATTATAAATGTCTCATTTTTTCGAAAGTTATTACCTAACTAAACAAATTTCATATTATTATTTGTAAAATGTTCATCTAATGAGAAAAAATTTAAACAAATTTAAAAAAAGGGTGTCTTTTCACATACCTACTTAGAATAAAAATAAATTCATATGTTGATATTTGTATTTGCAAATTCAAATTCGTAAATTTATTATTGTTATAAACGAATTTAACTCGTTATAAAATATCAGAGTGTTGAAATTGTCAAATTATAATAAAAATTTCTAAGAATTAAGCTGGTAAACCAGCTTGAATATTTTCTTCAATACCGCACTCATTCGATCGTCGAAAACGCAGCCGGCATCGGCGCCGCAATCGATAAACCGTCGGAAAGTGCCGCCACGGTCGGACACAACGGCCTGGATGGTTCACGGAGGTCGTCGCTTGCTGACCAGCCCGGCGCGGGTGTCGTGGGACAACTGGTCAAACGATTCGATGGCTCCGAAAAGGTATACACACGCTTAATGTCCCAGATAACAGGGATAACAGATAACGGGATGATACAGTGGCGTATTTGAGGGGGGCGATAGGGGCGATCGCCCCTCCCGAGAGATCTTTGAAAATAATATTTTATGATTGTTGAACTTATAAGTGTATCTAAATATTTTAATTAATAAATAAATAATATTTTTTGGATGAGAAATTTTTGTGATAACTGGCAACTGATAATACATATTATATCGGATAAATCGGATTACTGATTAGTGATTGCTCAATGATACGCAAAGATGGAACATTTAGCCCGAGTAATGGGTGACGTAGTCGTACCAAATTAATGATGGAACGGAACGTCACCTGTCGAAATGGTTACTTAGGTGACCATTTAGGGTCACGATAGGTCATTTCCATAGACATAATAGAATGTCTATGGTGTCTATGGTGTCTGTTCTATTATGTCTATGGTCATTTCGTCTGACGAAAGTGTTGCCAGGTCTGGGGAAATTTCTTCTTTCTGGGGATTTTTGGTGTATTATTTGGTTTTGGAGATTTTTCTGGGGAATTCAAATATTCTGAGGAAATAAGTGCTAAGACTGGAGATTTCTTGCATTTTGATTTTTTACCATGTTATGGAAAATTGTATACGTTGTTATGTTGGTCATAAGTCGTAAACTCATAATACCCTACGGACTTTTTGCCGAAAATGAAACGTATAAGCAATGACCATAGATATACAACACTTGTGTGTGGCAATATCTATGGCAATGACCAAGAAAATGCGACGCATACATGGGTTATAAGCGAATATACAGCTCTAGATCCTATAACCTAAAATTGTTATTCGTCGGCCGTCGCTTCTTACTCGTGCAGTGCGTAACTTGAATTATTTTGTTTTTTATTATTGTGGTTATAAGCGACAAAATGAGTGACAGTGAAAACTCTAATGAAGGACCATCGTTTAAATGGCCTAAACAAAATCATATAAGCATACGTTTCGTCAAAGTTGGTTAAAGTCCACAAAGTTCAAAGCGTGGTTAAAAATTCTTTAATAAAATTGCTTAAATAAATAATAAAAATGCGTTGTTTTTTATGTCTAAAAAAAATGTTTTTAATTGGTGGGGGTGGTTTACTCCTCTTAATATCGCCCCCCCCCCCCTAGGTGAAGGCTCAAATACGCCACTGGGATGATAAGCCAAGTATGGAAGTCATTAACAAATCCTCCACAGTAATTCATCTAATTGACAGATTTAATTGTACTGCTACTGTTTAAAATTGTATAATCGTTAATTCGTTTTATAATATGCTTTATTATTAATGTATCAATTTATGATTAAGTAATTTGTTTTTGTTCTATTTCTGTAATTGTATCATATATGCAACTTAAAATTAAAATAAATTGATTGTAAAACAATGAGATATTTTCATTATTTCTTACTCAAGTCAATGTCAACAAGAATTTCATTTATAAGCCCTGACATGATATTACGTATCTATAAATGGCTGTAATATTTTTCATTATTCGTTCTATATTCATAGCAATAATAGCTGATAAATAATAGCTGATGGATTATTAATAGTATTACAAAATTAATATTTTAATTTTTAATAATAATTTACTCATGAAAGTACTTATAACCGTATATAAATATGCTTCGATATATTTTTGTCATCGCAATTATGTACCTCCAATAACCAATCGCCAACTATGACATGATTGATATGTAATTAGCACATTTTAGTATCAGTGTATCATGTTCAATATTCGAAATAGCTGAATTTATTGCTTTTAAGTTTTGGGGATTTTATTATTATTATCCTATTTTTTTTTTATCTATTTTCAAGCTAACGCGGACGCGAATAAAATAAATAAATAAACATTTTATATTAATTTTCACGTTTCTAAACATATCTTTAAGCTTAAATTTTGTTAAAAATTGAAATGTTTGTGACGAAATTCTTTTAATTCTGCAAACCTTTTAGATAATTTAATTATTATTATTGAAAATAGTTATTTTCTTAATTGTCATATTTTCATTGTATGTATATACCTATTACCAGTAGTGTAACCAGAGGTAGGGGTCATGGAGGCTGAAGCTTTGAAAGCTGAAAACTATACTTCTTAAAATTTTAAACACTTTTATATTTTAAGCATAAGTCCATTCATGAAAATCTAGATGACAAAATTTCCAAAAGAAAATGTTCTTTTTATAATAATCTGCTTCACGTATTACACTAGTTATAGTGAAAACGAATTAATAAAATTAAAAAATTAAAAATCACGTGAATGATATCAAAAATGTTTCCATAAAATTTTAGCGCAATAGAATATTGTGGCTATCAAAAAAAAAAATTATAAATTGTTTGAAACAAATTGAAACAAACTTAATATATATATATATATATTAAGTATAAGTAATAACTAATACGTATATTACGTCGCGTAAAACTAAAGTGTCCATTTATATTATGTATACGTCCAGGTCCCCAATAAGAATAATACATTGGTTTAGGGGAGGGCTTCATATCGGGAGTGAGAAGAGGTCCTATCGAAAAGGTATTGAGAAAAAAATGTTGGAGTAAAACGTCCAAATACCGTGACTCAATACCGTGACAAATCGTGACTCAGGATTTTTTCTATAAGTTTTTAAGTAAATCATTATACGATTTTTATAGAATTGACTATTTTTAAGTACATTTTTTAACTTAAAATTTGTATAAACAAAAAATGGTCCATCCAATCATTATGAAACTACGGCCACGTCACACAATCATCATGGGCGTGTGGGTGGGTGCGCCGGCCAGGCGAAAAAACATGCGTCCGAACCTAGATCGGCCATGATTTTCGGTCGCGTTCGCGGTTCCGACGCGCCAACGGACCGGCGGGTCTATTCGCGACGTGGAATCAAATCGACGAGGCTTTACGTCGCACAGAGCTCGTAGCGGTTCGGACGCCGGGCCCGGGGTCGCCACTACGACACTTATTATCGTGCTTGTCGGTGTACAGATGGAGGGTTCGTGACCACGGCACCCGAGTGATCACAATAATAATAATAATAGTAATACACTAACGCGTATATTATTTCGCCGAGTCGTACTGTACGGAAAATTATTGATGATAATAATAATAATACAAATTACTGTTCGCGCAATACACGCACGCACGGCAACTGAACAGCTGTTTGCGGACGATTTTACTCAATAACTTTATCAGATAAGAAACGCGAAGGAAACTCCTGTATGGTCCGCGACTACGTCGCGTAAATACGCACCCGCACGCACGCTCACACACACACACACACACACACACACACACATAAACACACTCAGAAAACGTCGTGTTATTGTTGTTCGTCGTGGACCGTGATAAAGACGCAATAGTCATAGAAAACGTACGAACCGTCCCGTCGGCTTACAATGTGCATGTGTTGACGACAACGACTACCGCGAGCTTTGTTACGATCTCCATAATCACAATAATAATAGTAATAATATCACAGTCGTACCTATTACGTTTTAACGCGTTTCATTAAAATTATTGCGTTCGTAGTCCGCGGCCGTCGTACTACGAGCGCGCGCGCGCGCACACACACACACACACACACACATACATACTCACAATCTCACGTACACACTCGCACACGATAACAATAATTTCACATTCACAGCCGTTCTTGAGATTGATATTTAGTTTTTGTTTTTCGTCTTTTGTCACTGCTTGATTATCTGTTGTTGCGACGAGTGTGTCCGTTAGTCTCTATTGTTTTTGGCTCACCGTTTGTCCACTCGCACGCTTGACATGTCTTACGCGTACCTGTTCAAGTACATCATAATCGGAGACACGGGTGAGTACTTACTTAGCCTACTTGGTCGGTTTATTTTTCATCGTTTTGTTTTGTTTTTTATATTTTTTCGCGTTTTGTTATTTTTTTAAATTTTTTTGCGCATTTAATGTGCTGTAGCTTTTATTTGAGTGACTTTGTGTAAGTATGTATTTGTAATCACAAAACTGGCATATGTTACAGGAGTGGGCAAATCGTGTCTTCTGTTGCAGTTCACTGACAAGAGGTTCCAGCCCGTCCATGACTTGACTATAGGTTAGATTTTACTAATTGATTGAATCATTGTATTTTTCCGTTTTGTTATTGTCACCGCCAATGTCTGTTGATTGCAGGCGTCGAATTCGGAGCACGCCTGGTAACCATTGAATCCAAACCCATCAAGTTACAAATATGGGACACAGCTGGCCAAGAAGCATTCCGGTCAATCACCAGGTCCTATTACCGCGGTGCGGCTGGTGCTTTGCTAGTATACGACATCACTCGTCGTGATACATTTAATCATTTGACTACATGGTTAGAAGATGCTAGGCAACATTCCAATTCCAATATGGTTATTATGCTCATCGGAAATAAAAGGTAATTTTTTATTTGATAAGATAATCTAGTAAAACCACATATTATAATTTACAATAGAATACAATGTACATTATGCCTGTTTTAAATAATTTATTATTTTATTTTAAGTGACTTGGAAGCTAAGCGAGAAGTCAAGAAAGAAGAAGGTGAAGCATTTGCTCGAGAACATGGATTGGTATTTATGGAAACATCTGCTAAAACCTCAGACAATGTAGAAGAAGCATTTATAAACACTGCCAAAGAAATATATGAAAAAATTCAAGAAGGAGTGTTTGATATTAATAACGAGGTCAGTTCAAATTCCATTGTGTTTATTTCATAAGATTATCAATATCTATTATTTACAATTATTGTTTTTTGCTAGGCAAATGGTATTAAAATTGGACCTCAACATTCAACTGGTAACAGCAGCATACCAGGTGGCAATAATCGATCCAGTGGCAATGGTTGTTGTTAACTAGTCTGAAGGTCAACTTATCAATCTTAAATCATTTGCAGATTTATATTTTTGCTTTTCACATGGGTTATACTTCTTTTTTTATGAGTGAAATGCATTCAATATTTATTTATAGGCCAAGCTCCATGCCCTTACATCACTATAATTAGTGTTGTGAATGTATCTATTATTATAATTATATTAATACTGGTACTTATATATGATGCTGGTCTCGTTGTAAAAATATGATAAGCCATTGATGTGTAACCCTTAAAAAACATTTAAAAAAAATTCTTATACACTTTACTTCTTTATTATCTGTATCATTTTGTGTTTACCTTTAGGTATGTAGGAACCTCATTTATTTATTACTGAAAGTTTTGTTTGTTATATTAAACCGTTTTATTTGTAATTTATACGCGATCAGTATTAAAAGACTTTAAGTGAGCAGTAAATGTATTCAATTTATTTTTTCATCAACAATAAATCTTTTTAAACATTAATTATTATTTAGAAATATGGTATATGAAAATTAAATTATTTCTTTCTTTTTTTATGTTGCCATCCTAATTTCAATTTAGGAAAATCATTAATTTTGTTTTGTTTTTAACTGTACATTTTGGTACTGAACGCGTAATTATTACTATGTTACTATGGTTTTAAGTTAAAATATTTATACCATACTTATTTTAGAAACACTATTCATGTAAATATTAAAAAATGTGTTTTGTTAATCATTTAATTAACTTAGATCTTTTAATTTAATATGTTTTATTTTATTTGTTTAATTTATGTACATGTAAGTCACAATAAATCTTATCCCCCATGGTATATATCGATAAATTTAAATGTTTACGAAAACTTTATATTATAAAATTTTAATATTTTACAGAATTAATTTTAAATACCTAATAAAAATAGTTTGTTTTTATGAATTTTTTTAATTTAAAATCATTAATATTTTTTTTTTGAAGTTTTCAGACTAAGAAAATTAATATTTTGTACTAAAACTAAGTCTACCAAGTCACTTATTTTTCTCTATTCCTAAATAGTGAGGTCGATTTATGATGATTAGCACAATTAGCACAAAATCTATCATCATTTATACTTCATTTTATGCGGCACAGTTAGACATGTTTGAAAGAATATTAATAAAATGTGTCAACCCATTTCAAGTCATTGTTGAAATAAAAGGTGTGTGTATAATAGTAATAAAAAAGCAAAACTAAATTGTTATACAATTTAAATTGTATGCATTTTACATTTTCTGTGATGATATGCTTCAGTATTAAAAAAAAAATAATAATAACTAATATCTCAACTAAAAAAATTGGCCAACTCTGTATTAAAAAACAAAAAGTATAAAGTAAAAAAAAAAATTAAAATATATGATGTAAAAATAAAAAAGAAACTAAGTGAATTTTCTAATCCTTAGACATATTCTATTAATCCAAATTCAATAAACTTAGATTTCAAATAAAGCCTCAAAGTTGAAACTATCAACTTAAATAATTTGATGACTAGTATCAAACTATAAACTAAACTATGTACCTATAATGAAAACTCAATATAATTAAATACATTTGTTTCCAGCTAGATAAACTGAAATTGAATTAATACATTTCTTTAAATTAGAACATTTACTTAGTATCAAAGTAATGTCACATATTTCAGGGCTATTGTTTTTTATTTATTTTTTTTTTTTACTTAGAGTTGGTGAGAACTATTTTTGTGAGGAAGCTAAAAAGTCTTAATTAGTCAATGTATTTTCAGATCTTAGAATGAAGTTGAAGTATGTGAAATACAGTAAATAAATCAATATTTTTTTTAGAACTTGGTATCTAATGTTTTATTGAATTAATATATTTAATGTGACTTATTTTACTCATATAACAATTCATTTAAATTTTAAAGTCCACATTTTGTATTTAAAAATTAAAATTTTCAATGTTTGTTTGTTGAAATGAAAACAATTAGTACTTTAGTAGGTATTATTGTTAAATAAATAAGTATATTATTTTAAATAAACTTCCAAATGGAAGTTTTTTAAGTTCTAAAGTAAAAACCAAGGAATTGGTTTAATCATTACATTTTAGCTTTTTTTTATTAATTAAACTAATTGATGTCAATTATATTCATTTTAATTTTCTGTAGATTTTCTCTGTGATATTTCTTACAAAAAAACTAACATGAACTGCACTATTTTTTAAAATTAAGAGTAGATCATTTTTAATTTTTATGGGTGGCTGTTGGATAATTTGTTGAATTTAAAACCATTCCTAAAGAAAGATAACCATTATAATCATGAAAAGCATGTAATAAATTTTACATATAAATATAAATATCTATATAATATAGATTATAATATATATTTTTTTTTCTATCTTCAATGAATAGGAAGGTATAAACTGTGAATTATAATAATTGAAAATATTTAAATTTTGCTAGTATTTGATCAGTTATTCGTTGTAAGTTAAATGCGATACAAATTCCTTTTGCAACCTGGAGAATAATTTTTACTTTTTAAATCTTACTATCCTATGTTAGCCATGGCAATTTATTTAAGGGTCATTGTGAGATATTTATCAATTTTCTCTACTGCTTCCCAAAAAGTCTTAACTATGAGATACATTTTAAAGAAAATTAGTTGAAAAACTAACTTATTAGTCTTTAAATCTTTTAGTAATTCTAAGTAGGTATAAGTTTACACACAACTGTGAGTGTTGCGTAGGTTTGGAGAATGCCTTACAGACAAAAGATATTCATCAGATTTCTGTGATGCAAAAATAAAAGATAATAGTTAAAGGGTGATGTGATCAATTTTTTGTAATTTTAATTCAATTTAATATTTTTTTAATTTTATAGGATCAACATTTTTCTATTTATTAAGTATAATTGTCTCTATTAATCTCCTGCATTAACCAGGCTGGTTTAAAAATTTAATTTTCTATGTATTTCGATATAGTTATATCTCCTACTTTTTTGTTTGTTTCTTTTATTAATATTGTCATCTATTGTACTTGTTTATAATTAATTTTCAAAACTAATTGTTTAACAAAGTTTCCAAAAAAAAAAAAAAGTATAATTGTTTTTATAAATACAGTGAAACCTCCCCTAATGGAGACCTCTTTATAATGGATACTTAATACTTTATACTGATACTTTATAAATGGATACCCAAATTCCAAGTGGATAAATGAATGGAAGGACGAGAACCCAGAAATACTGAACCTCATTGAAAATCTGACAACCAGACAACCAGGGTTTCACTTACAGCGTAAAGAATGGGTCACATTAAATATAATAAGAACAAGGCATGGGAAAACTAGACAAATGTTATGTAAATGGGGTCTCAAACCTACATCAGAATGTGACTGTGGAAATACGATACAAACAATTGAACATATTGTTGAAGAATATCCAAGGAGATTATTCAGCAAAGGCATGAACAACCTCCATATGGCCACACCAGAAGCAATTGAGTGGATCTCAAAACTGGACATCCAAATCTAAGACTAAACAATCTCTACCTACACCAAATTCTATAAACTTATATATTATGTAGGTATATTAAAACTATTATTAACCTTTGTTATTGCTATTTCATTACTCTATACTTCCACCTGCGACTGATTTATGTTTTGTTTTTATACTTATGAGTTGTTTTTTGTATTTATATATTAGTTGTTAACGATATAATGTTTTTTGCCATACGATAAATAAATAAATAAATATAATGGATACTGTAAGTGAAATACTGAGATGAATCATTATAGTTTATCTTATCATAGATGTTTAGATGAAAATTATTTACTTATTATCTCATTTAAATTGTTTTCTTTTTGAGATCTCTTAATCAATTTTTAAGTAATAAATAAATAAATAAATATATTTAAAAAAATATATATATATATTTTTAAAATAAATTTTATTTTTTTATTTTTAAAATAAATATATTTGCATATATATATTATATATATATATATATATATATATATATATATATATATATATATATATATATATATATATATATATATATATATATATATATATATATATATATATATATATATATATGCAAATATTGACTCATACAATGAATTAAATTATGTACATAAAGATAACTATGTATATGTACCTATGTACACTATTATTACATAAAATAAATAAACTTAGATATTAATTTACCTACAAAATACATTTAATTTTGTCATATTACAAACTGAATTCTCTTTGAATTCTGGACAAAATTTCAATTTAGGAGAGTGTCCAATATTTAGAGATTACACTGTACCTCTAAGTATAACTTCTACCTACAACATAAATGTATGGTGGATTTTATTTTTCAGTTCATTAAAATTTCACAAGTAGGTATTTAATTTAATAAAATAACACTAAGAAATTAGAACCAATGTAGTTGTTAATACAATTTAGTTAGTGAATTTTTTAGTTATTTTATCCAACCGTAATGGCGCAACTTTCATAGGTATACAATAAACTAGCTGAACTAGTTGAAGTATTATATCAATTGAACCATTTTGTGGACTATATAGGAGATACTAAAAAATAATTATTATTCAAAGTTGTTTACAAGAACATAGTTGTGATGTTTGATAAAATATAGTTAATGTATATGTATATAGGTCAACTTCACTGGTGTAGACGTGTAGTTTACAGTTTTAAATCGTATTCTAAACAGCCGATATAACTTATTTGTTTGTTTTCTCTGTCTACAATAAATATGATGATATTTACGAGAATATAGTCGTATGTTCTCGTTATCCACACAATTTGAATGATTCATTCTTTATTGTTTTGTCCTTTTCCTTTAATATTGCTTTATCATTTTTGTATTATGAAAAATTCATTGTTTTTAATCACTTCGTATTGATAACTATTAACTATTAACTAATTTAAATTAGGTAAGAAATATTTTGTACATTGGCCAGATTTTGAAAGTAAATACTCCATTATTTCAAGTCAACTTTCTTAGAAAAAAAAATGTTTTGACGGGTCAACCACTTGGCACTTTTATTTTCCCACAAATTCCAGACAAAAGTAATATTACGATGTCTCAGGTTGTTCGAAAAATTGTCCCAATAAAATCATTGAAACGTGGACGATTCACTTTCCCTATAGATTCATATAATTTTAATTGATTGACACGATAATAATAATATGTAGGTAACATTTTATTATTTATTAAGTTTTTGAATTTTAAACATGTTAACCAGAGTTTGGCATAGATACTTTATTTTATTTTATTATTTATTGTGTTTTTGGATATTTAATTAATTCTTAATATTTTACCAAGGTTTGGGATAAATAAACATATTTTATTTTAGTCATTTTTTTATACTTATAAGAAGGTTATAAAACAAATGTTGTTATTAAAATGTGTAAAACATTGTTTAGATTATCAATGTACTTTTTTAAAAACGTGGAATAATGTCCGGAGTTAACCACTCAAATAATAACATCGTTTTTCTATGAATTTGTATAGGTGACCGGAGTTACCCCATTTTGCGGTTAACTCCGGACAATGTTGAACTTTATATAAAAGCTCAAATATGACGATTATAATTTTTAGGAGCTTTTCATCATCTTCTACCATGTATTGGCTGTATTGGAAATTTTTTACAGAATTTTAGACTCATTATTTTCAGAAATATTAAAAAAAAATAGTAAATTTTGTCCGGAGTTACCCCATTTTACGGTACTCATGTAAATCATATTTTTAATTAATTTATAGGTAACAGTTGATATAAGTATACCTATATGAAATAATGTAGATAAATAGTATTTATAATCAATACTACTACCTAACTTGAAGCTGGTAGGTAACTTAGTTTTTTTTTAAAATTCAACCCAATTAAAAATACTTAGAAATAGGAATAATCGGCAGTGCCGGCGCTAGGTATTGCGGGGCCCTGGACATAGGTAACCTTTAGGTTCTCAGAGAGGGGTGAAATTTTAGCATTTTTTTAAATCAGGATTTAAAAAAAATACTGTTTTCGTCGAGTTTTAACACTTTAATAATATTATGTTATTCTTATTATTTTTTTTAACACAAAATTATTTACAAATAATAAAATAATAACTAATTAGGTACATACAACAACAATATATAAATTTTTAATTGAAGTAAGAACATATTAATTTTATATTTAATTCTTCTTAAATAGCCTTCTTTGTTACTTTTTAAGTTATTTTCTTCATCATTATTATCACCCCCAAGCCCGTATTTATAAAAAAAAATGTATATTGTTAACAAAAAATGCATATTATGATATTGTCATAATATGGACTATAATATGAGCCATAGAGCTTACGACGGTGTATATATCATAGACCTTTTACTTTGAGTAAAAAGTCTATGGTATATATCGACGATGTACCTGCTGGATGCTATCTATTTTATGAAGAACCAATAAGGCTATAAATAAACTATATTGATATAAAATTTACTATGATACTATGATATTATTATTTTATTATGTTCAAAACATGAATGTTGAATTGCGTAGCACACATTTCTGTACGGACTACGGGAATACTAAGAAGTATGAATATTATTACCTTTACCAGTTAGTGTTGCCTCTGCTGAAAGGAGTTTCTCCACAATTCAGAGACTGAAAACCTGGCTTCGCTCAAGGATGAGTGAAGATAGGCTATCAGCATTATGCCTACTTAATGTTTATAATAAAATTAATATTCTAGATCAAATAGATCATATTATTGATATTTTCGCCAATTTAAAAAATAGATGTCTTGAATTTGTCTTGTAAAAATTGTTGTTTTCTATTTGTTATAAGATTTTGTGAAATTATAGCTTGCCCCCCCCCCTAACCTAGGCTCTGGAGCCGCCCCTGGTCTGTTGTGACAATAAATAAACTATACTATACGTAACTAAAATGTAATATTATTTTCTAAAACTGTATAATCTCAAAATTAAAAATGATAATAAATATTTTACTAATTAAATTTATACTTAAAAGTTAAAACGGACTAATTTTTTTTTAAAATAAACTTTTGAAATAATTGCACACCACGAGCCGCCACTGACATTTTGTATACCTACTTGTGTAAACGGAGACAACACATTCGAGTGCGATTCCTCCTGATGAAACCTCGCTCAGCACAGAATTAGTGGCATAGCGTGAGTTTCAGTTAAACCTTTGAGTGGAAAATCGTAGGCTAATAAATTCATAAGGGCTGGTTATTTTATTAATTTACATTTATTTTAACAACTACATTAAATCATCAATTAAAAATAAATTAATTCATCAAAATGTTTGAATAAAATAATAAATTGTTTAATATCTAAGTACGCGACTGCGGCAGGCAGAAAATGCAATACATGACGGTAAACAATAAATATTAAAACTAAATACTAATCCTGATTCCTGATACTCTGTAGATACTCTCGCAGTACCTATATTTAATACGGCTATACTCTAAACTGAAGTGTAATAATAATTTCATAAAATAAAAACTTACTCTTGTGATATGCAGATATTTTTGAAAAAATATAGGAACTGCACAAAGCGGACTGCGGTCAATTAATACTCTGAATTCTGATACTCAAACTCAATTAATGTCCAACTGAATTTATGTCAGATGACAGATAATTAAATAAATATTTTAAGAATATAGCTTTGTCCCCTTCTATAATACGGCAATACGGGCATACAATACGCGGAAAGCCTTTCCAAATATAGAACAAAGAAAACAATAACCATAGATATAATAAATATTTATATTATTATTTATAGTAGGAATTCTACTTGACGGGTATCGTCAAAATATTACGCTTTCGTTGTATCGATAACGATTTACTCTGTAGTTTGTACTATGGCTAAATTTAGATATTGTTTTCCAAATAACTGGTGATAGGCATAATATAAATTTATAATTGGTTGATATAAAATGTCAATGTGTCTCACGGTATTCGTATTAAGATGATAATTAAAAATCACGGGGCCTTTTAACAAGCGCGGGGCCCTTTAACAAGCGCGGGGCCCTGGACAAATGTCCCATTTGTCCTCCCCTAGCGCCGGCACTGATAATCGGTAAAATGAACAAATTATTAGTGTATCTATACTTGTATTTTGCTGTAATATTTTACATAAAGGCAAATAAAAAAAAAAAACTTGTATTTACCGATGTATATAATAAAATTTTTGTTGTACTCACAGAAAAATATCATATGTTTGAAACGGCCTTGATGGATCATATTTATTTGTTAAATATTTGATGTGAATGTTAACTTGTACCTATTAAAATTTCAAACTCTAAATAGTTCATGGTCGAAATTACAATAAAGCCGTTAATAAAATTGTAAAAAATAATATTTTTTATTTATTTAATATGTATTAGGTATTATATAGGTACATTTAATAATATTTTATACATTTGTCATTTATAAATATGAAATCAGAAAAATTATAAAACCTTAATGTTTTATCTAGGTACACGTACTTACTAGTTGAAAATGCAGTAATAGGTTATAGGTACTTACCTACCTATAGAATGTTTTAGACCGAACCTGAGGACCAAGGATAGAGTGAAAAAGCTTAGGACACTGTTGCTAGCTCCGTGTACGTTTAATCATTTTGTACATTCAGTTTGAAAAATTGAAAAAGGTTTTCATTTATTTATATTTTGAAAAAACGTAAATAATATGACCTCATAACTTAATTTATAATTCATGTAATAAGTGAACTTAATAGGTATTATAGGCTATTAAGTTTACATATATATATATATATTAGTCCTCATATTTTATACCTCAAAAAGGTATTGCATGTTGAATTACTGACATCTTAAATTTGTCAATTGTAGTGAGTATACTTTGAATAATTTTCTATAAATATATTAGGTACACTTAGATGTAGCCAAGATATTGGTGTGTAGCTATATGGTAAGCGCTCATCATATAGTAGACAGTAGTTTGCACTAAGTAGGTACCTAGTACTTAAACAGCAATACAGCATAATATGCCATATATTGATGCACATTTAATAATAATAGGTATACACCTATAAAATGTATATAAATACATACACTAAGTATAACCATTATCGGCAAGTACCTTTACAGTAGGTACCTATACATTATTATTTGTCCATAGTAAAATTGTATACTTTTCTTTGAATACCTGTCTAATTTAATTTATATGTGAATTATATTTATATTATTATAATATGGCATGAAATAAATTCATATTCTTAACATAGTTACCTATCTATAGTGATTATAATTGAATATTCTAATATCTAGTTTCCAATTAATAATGATAAATAAGTAATAATTAGGTACATATCAAATTGGTTAGATCAATACAAGTCACTGTTAAATTTGTTTTCCCTGTAATCACCTACTATTATTTAATTATTTTTTTTTAAATAATGCTAATTACTAATTAGTAACAACTCAGATAATCTACCGCTTAGTGTTTAAAAAATTACGAATTGAAAATTAATCTACCTTAATCATTTTGTTATCTTTCTAAAATGTAAGGTAGACTACCTACCTCATATTTTTTATTAATAAAATCATTTTCGACTTGAGTTATTTCTGTAATTTTCGATCAGAGAGATCGACATTTTTTCGAGTCAAGACACATTTTTAGAAAATGTTATAGGTATATACTTTCAAAACACTATATAGCTTTTATTTAGCCCCACTCGCATAAATTCACCAGTTCACCACGTTACGCGTTTGGAAAACTTCAAACTTGTAAGCTGATAGTTGTAAGTTACAACTTGTAACCATGAGTTGTCATGCTCGTGTAATCGTGCATTAATTTAATGTTAATAACACGTTTTGTTGTTCGTGCATTTTTAGTTTGGTGAATTGGTGAAAAGTCGGATTTTGGTCATGTTAATTATATATTTATTATACATTGGGTATTTATTTTTAATTCAGTGCGAAATATCAATCATAACATTGAATTTTAAGACGTCATATATGTATAATATCTAATATATTTGTTACACGATTATAAAAAAAAATTCTCTACTATAGGGCACACTATTTTTTTTATAGCACAGTGGCTAAATGCTAAAAGCACAAAAGCAGAACTGAGAACAATAGTCTTAATATTATTAATTAGTTTTAAAATTGATTTACAAAAATTGACTACTAGATGGTGTTTTAACTTAAGTGCATTTAACATAAACAAAAGCAGTAAGCACTAAATATTTATTAATAAATTGTATTATGAACTTATGTGTGGAACGGTGGACTGCACTGCAGCACTGCAACGCGTTCCGTGCAGAATAATGGTTCGATCTAGAAAATAGGTATTTTTAATACTTACGTCTAAATCTCACGATTGACACATCGAATTTCATTGATGCTGAGTTTAGTGGTCGTTATCGCGGTTGAACACTCAACACAGTTATTAAGTTATAAACCAAAAAATAAAATAAAATAATTAGTTCTGACCCGTATAATAACAAATCAAACGTTTTTTTATAATGTGTAAGAGCCATTGGAATTTTCATTATTAATTATTATCCATCCGTTAAAATAAAGCAAAGAGATCTAATTTTGCACAAATCTCGGACGGCTCGGAGGCGGGCTGCTCTATGACCTTGGTATAGTTGAAGAATATATTAGTCTGCGCCAATTCTTATTGACATTTTGACTTCTATCATTTCATTGCCAGTGTTATTGTGCCCTACGTCCACGATTTATGGTGTCAGTATTCACTATTCAGTAGTCAGTACACTGATAACTTTAATGACATGGCTGTATGTCTAAATACTATAAAACAAATCTAATAACTAATAAGTATTTAGCCATGGTATGTTATGCTATGTTATGCTCATGATGTTAATCGTGACTATGCTTAACGTTTATATTTATCTGTGGAAATGAAAAATATACGTAATCGATTTTATTATTACACAGTAAACCCAATCACCTAATAATTGTATTTTACAGAACACCGTGTCACCGCGGTCCACGGCTAAGTTAATTTTCATATATAATTTCTCTAGTAAAAGTTCATTGAAGTTAAAACAGCTTTAAGTTTTTCAATAAACATTCAAATAACCAAATATTTTTTCTTTCAAAAATCGCTTTTACTATTTAGGCAGGTCTTTTATTAGTATTTAAATATTGTTGATAAATATAATAATATGTTTGGCCATTTATTTTTGAGGGACAGTGCATCAGTGTTCGTTCTTTACGTTACTCATAATATTGATTACTGATTAGGATAATATTTTATAGGTTGACTTGTATTAGTTAATATGATTAGTCGTTCACAGTGTATATTACGATATTTTATGATGTTATTTTGAATGTACGCAGGTGCTATTATAATATTTTCACCTCAACAAAATTTAATTTTTGACGATAGTATTTAAACCAACAATCTGCACGAATAGCAATAGGTAAGCGCAGTGCCGGATTACCCATTAGGCGGAGTAGGCGCCCGCCTTAGGGCCTCACTAATTTAAGGGGCCCCGTGAAAACGGAAATCTCAATTTTTTTTTTAAATTTAATAATACCTGTATGACACAGTATCAGCATTACGATCGTATAAATGAATTTATGAAAATAAGGTGGAATCAACCTTTCCAAATGTTATGACAGCATTAAAAATATGTAAATGACTAATGGTCACCAATGCTACTGGGTAACGATCTTTTTCAAAGTTGTTAAATAATTGCCATCGACCTTCAATGGCCAAAAACGTTCAAATTCACTTGCCGTTATGACTACAGAAAATTACATTTCACAAAAAACAGAATTCAAAGATATTCTCGGAGAGTTTACTGCGAAAAAATTCAGAAGAGTTAATATTTTAAAAGCAAATATTTTTTTAACTAAAAATTACAATTTATTTTAAGTTTTTTATAATATAGTTCATTATGAATCATTAAAAAAAAAATAATAAATAGGAATAAAATAGTAATTAATTATTTTTCTTACAAATGAAAAAAAAAATTAATAAACATGATTATATTTATTAATACAAGTTGGTTTTTATTAAAACTGTTTATTTTAATGATTGGATAGTTAAGTTAAAGATGCACGTAAAAAATAATTTTTTAGGGCCCACAATTTTATTTGCCTAGGGGCCTACAAATGTTTAATCCGGCACTGGGTAAGCGTACTGTTCATGTTTGGGTCCATTACGAGAATATTATACCTATTGGCTATTATTATATTCAAAATTATTAATAAAGGTGACTTTTGTAGTCATGTGGGTGTAAAGCAACAAAAATAAAACTTTCGTCAACTCACCGATTCAATTGACTACCTGCCTAAATAGTACATACCCAGGCCCGGATTAAGGGGGGGGCAAAGGGGGCCCGTAACATTTTGTAGTGTTTTTTGTTGTTTGCAGAACTAAAAATAGTAAATGAACCTACCGAAAAAAAATCTTTTTGACAATGTCGAGTTATTGTTTTCAGAGGATCTGTAGAGGTAGACTGCAAAATCGATAAGGTTCGACTCACTGTGCACTGGGCCAAAGAAAATCAATAGAACATGGGTCGGCAATAGGCGGCCAAAATAACTGGACCGCCGAAAATATTTTTCTTAGTCGTCGGTTTTCCGCACACTTTAGAATTCCGTATAGGATTTAGATATTTGATCCGTTTGTTATGACGTAGGTAATTGGAGATAACGATACCGAATACATTAATTATCTTAAACTGTGATTTAATACGAAAATAAATACATTGATTATTATCTGCTTAGTATTTAAGTTTTTTTCTGACCATCGAAAATTTGTTTTCAAATTATCTGGACCGTCATAGAAATCAATTGCCGACGCCTGCAATAGAATAACATACATCAGGTAGGTGGGTACCGACAAATTAAAACAAGCAATCGTTTGCTGGTCATTAATAATATACCGTCCAGTGTCAAGTAATAATTTACAATTGGTAATTCGATAACCAACGACTAAAGATTCACTGATCGCAGTAGTCATATTGATTATTGAGTGTGCTCGGGTCGCGTAAATAGTAAATACTATGGATCGAACATCAAAATGTTAAATAAAATATAAATGAATCCGAAATGGACATGCGTTTTTATCAAACGAGATCGCTGAACGTTCCGCGAGGCGCATCGGTCGAAACGCAACCAATCGATCGGTGCGTGACGACTTGGTACGTCGTCGTGACGTCTTTGTGTTCTTAGGTTTCGATGCGCATCGAAACACGGTCGGAATATGTTCCGCTTATCACGGACGAGCTCCGTATAGATACGAGAAAAACCAATTTTGATTGGATTTTTGAATTCTTCGTCTCTTATCATAACTGTTAAATTTTGTGTTTACAATGTTTACATGATTGTATTATTGTAATAGCGACAGCTAAGATATTGAACGCGTTTTGTTTTTGTTTAGATTTTGAGACTCGATCGTCAGATTAGTTGTTAATTAATACGTACATACTTTCGTTGCCGACCGCCGTCGGTGTGTTGAACATTTTCTGTTGTTTTTATTATTACAAGCAGTAATAGTACTTTTTGAATGAAACGAATTGACGGACATGGAGGAGACCCCAGAGAAGATTTTTGTAAAATTACCAACGGTTGACAAGAAGGCCACGGTCGTGAAATGGCGGGTGAAAGAAGGCACTTTGGTCAACAGCACCGTTGTTGTGCTTCTTTATCAAGAGGACGGAGAAAAGGAAAGGAAAAGTTTTCGTACCAATCATGTCGGAGTTGTTAAGAAAATTTTAATACACGAAGGTCAAGAAGTTCCTTTTGGGTATGATTATTTTTATACACTATTACACCAACAAGAACAATACATTTTTATTCACTTATGTATCTTTAATCCTTTTTTTATTTAGTTTTATTCAATTAACAGTGATTTTATTAATTTATATCACAGATATCCAGTGTTTGAATTGGAGCCCGGATGCAGCCACAGTACTGTAGTCAGTGATTTGTGTGCAGATTGTGGTGCTGATTTAAGAATTGATAATGCATCCAAACCAACTGCATCTGTTTCTATGATTCACAGTGTACCTGATCTCAAAGTCAGCGAACAGGTACAATTTTATATTTGCATACTATATTATTTTAACATGAAACTTTTACTGAACAATTTTAATTTTTAGAGTGCATTGTTATTGGGTAAAGCTGATGAAAAACGATTGCTTGCTGATAGAAAATTGGTGTTACTTGTTGATTTGGATCAGACCCTTATTCATACGACTAATGACAACATTCCTAATAATATCAAAGTATGTACTTATAATTTGTTTATTCAACTTTATCATTGCAAAATGATAATATATTCTGTTTTTTAGGATATTCACCATTTTCAACTTTATGGACCTAACTCACCTTGGTATCACACAAGACTTAGACCTGGGACATATAACTTTCTATCTTCTATCAGTGAATTGTATGAACTTCATATATGTACATTTGGTGCAAGAAATTATGCTCATACTATAACACATATATTGGATCCAAATGGAAAGTTATTTTCACATAGAGTTTTATCGCGAGATGAATGTTTTAATCCAAACAGTAAAACAGGAAATCTCAAGTATGTTTAAACATTTTGTTTATTTTATAAAACGCACATTTTATGAAGAAGAAAAAACATTATAAAAGTATATAAGTACCGATAATATGTTAGCATATCTACGATAAATTTTAATTCAAGATAAACCCTAAAGCGTTTTGAAAGCTACTGCTTTAAAGTTTTTCTTTTATTAAAATTAAAAATATTCACTTTATGATTGACAATATTGTCACTTGATTAATCAATATACCATAATTACAGTAGAAGTTTGTTGTTTTGACATTGAAGGGGTAATTCAAAATATGTTTTTACTCGTGTTGTGCTTGCAGTATTTGAATAAAAACTTTACATTGTAAAATTAAAATATTGTTTAGGTTTTACTAAAGAATATTTCTTGGTAACCGATATCATTATAATACATTTGTTTTTTTTTATTTGTTTCATTAATTATTAGTTTTTTCATCTCAAAACAATATTTTTGTGTAATTCAATTTAGAGTTAGATAAAAGTAAGGATATAATTATGATATGTTAATATTAGGGGATTGTTTCCATGTGGTGATAATATGGTATGCATAATTGATGATCGTGAAGATGTATGGGAATATGCATCTAATTTGATACATGTTAAACCATATCATTTTTTTCAACACACTGGTGACATAAACGCACCTCCAAATTTACAAAAAAATTGCGATGACTCTTCACAACAGGATAATAGAGTGGACTTTACTCATTTGGTTCAAGGTAAATCAATGTTTGATTTAATGATAAATAGCTTATACTGTTTTTTGCTAAAAAATTAGTTTAATAGAAAATAATATTTATTTAATTTTGATTGAATCAGGTATAACTGTCAAAAAAAAAGAAAAATTAAAAAAAGATGCTCAAGTGGAAGACGGAGAAGTTTTTTCCGATGATGATTCACAAAATACATTATCTGAAATTGAAGGAAAAAACAAAAGTGATGTGGTAATTGATGATAATGATGATCAAGTAGAAGTTGAGGAAGAAGATGATTACTTACTATATTTGGAAGATATTTTGAAAAATTTGCATAAAGAATACTTTAAAGAATATGATGAAAAATGTAATTCATATGGAAATGATGTAGAAGTCCCTGACATGAAGCGTATCATACCAACATACCGTTCAAAAATATTAGCTGGTAAAAAGCTAGTTTTTAGCGGTTTAGTGCCTACTCCTGTACCACTGACTGAAAGCCGAGCTTATAAAGTAGCTCAGTTATTAGGTGCAGAAGTCACAGAAAATCTTGAACCTGATACAACTCATTTAGTTGCTGTTCGTCCAGGAACACTTAAAGCTAGCGCAGCTCGTAAACGTCGTGACATCAAAACTGTAACACCTGAATGGTTATGGCTTTGTGCTGAACGTTGGGAACATGTCGAGGAAAGATTATTTCCACTTCGATCTGAAGGTTGTGGTGGCTCTACTAGTCGTGATCCACCAGCACATTGTAGTAGCCCTGAACATTCACCACTTTCAATGACAAATAATCAGCTTAATGTTAAAGAACAGGACAAGTTTGCAGATACACTTAACCCGTTGCTTTCTTTTTCCGATGAAGATATTAAACGTATGGCTGGAGAAGTAGAAGACATGACTGATGATGAAGAAAGTTGTGATGGTGATGATGAAAATAATTCAGATAAAATGTTGAAAAAAGTTAAAGATGGCAATTCAAGTTCAGAAGAATCTTTAGCTGGTATGTGTTCAACTATTTTAGTTATTCTGTATAGTAATATATATATATATATATATATATATATATATATATATATATATATATATATATATATATATATATATATATATATATATATGTATATGTATAAAAATATACCAATTTTTATGAAACTTAATTCTCCTCTTTATTCTAATGTAAAAATATTAATGTAACAATTAATTTTCATTGACTGTTAACATATTATGTCATAAATTAATTTACTCGAAATATTGTCTGACATAAATAAGAGCTGAACATTTGGTGACATTCGATTTTGTACTCAATTTTAAATTTTTTTTATAAAATGAAATAAAATCATTCATCCATACTTGTTATACTGCTTTTCAAAAGAGAACATACCGGGTGGCAACCGTTTTACGTTCGACAGCGCGCATCTCCCACCAAAAACCAGCTGTCCGACGACAATAAGATTGTAAACAATTGATTTAATTGGTGTATACACGTCGAATAATTCCCATCGGCGACCGTCGTAAACGATCGACGCGTAATTAAGACAAAAGTGGGAGAAATTGGGCTTTGGACGGCCGCCAGCCGTCAGTCGTGATGCGCGAAAGCGGTATGTTCTCTTTTGAAAAGCAGTATACATACCAAGATTTTTTAGGTCTTTTAGTTTTTTTTAATGGTAATCACTACTTATAATTTAATATTATGTAGTGTTGTATTTATTATTATAATTTATTTTTTTAAGTTTTGATATTTATATGTTACATAAGATAAATTTTTAAAATTTAAAGATAAAGCATTTACGATTTAAAGTTGTTTAGTAGTAGAAGTAAATATTTGAATTTTATTCCTGCTTTTATGATCTAAAAATCATAACTTTAAATGTGTGCATCTTTTAAACTATTAAACCTTTAGGTTGTAAAAGCAAAATGTATGGATCAAAATTTAAAATATGTGTATATTTTTAAGCTTAAGTTAAAAATTTGTTGTTTCATTTGAGCAAATGAAATATCTTGATATTCACACTTATCAACTTAATTCACTTAATCATAAAAATGACATTTTTTGTGATTAAATTTTAAATTTTATATTAACCAAATTCATGTTTATTCATGATTCAAAATTTTATGTAAAAGGATTCTGATTTATAAATTATTCTGAATATATTTAATCATATTTATTAATTACTATTCAATGACTATTTTGTATTTGTTTTTAATAAATACAATTATAATAGTTACTTTTTTTAACTCTAAAATTATTGAATTTATACTTATTATGAATTTTCGTACTTAATGTTGTAATTATTTTTATTTCAGGTTCGAGTAGAGGCCATAAACGCCGACACAGTTCAACGGAATCAACAGATAGTGAAGATGAAGAAGAAAGTGAAACATTAAATGAACAGTTTCGCCGGGGAAAAAATTTAGATGAATTAGGGTTGGAATGGGGTAATAATAGTGAAAATAGTGTAGACCCACCTGATGAGATGAATGATGCAGAATGGAATATGTTGGGTGCTGCCTTAGAAAAAGAATTTTTGGAAAATTCGTAATAAAGTCAACCACCAGTCAGTACAATAATATACTAAAGCTTAGTAGATTATGTATTTGATGAAACTTACATGAAATGTACATATCAAAATTTGTAAAAATGTTCTTTGCTAAGTTTTATTTAAAATAATGTATTTAATAGTTCCATATTATGGTTTGTTGCCATGTACCTATTATGTTCTTAAACATTAATTATTATTTGTGATGTGTAACTTTTGTTATGTGTAACATTTATTCATTCAAATAGATCATAAATGTTGATCAGACAGATAATATAGAACAAAACAAAGTTGTGTATCAGATATATTTCTTATATGAGTATGCCATATGAACATTTCATATCCTTTAGTATCTACTTTTAAATATCATGTTCGTTGCGACAGAAAATAATAAATGTTGTTTCCTTGTGATAACATTGATTTATCAAAATAAAAACTATAGGTAACTTGAACATTTCGTATTCCAATTAAAAACATACAACAGTGCTCATTTTTGGTTTTATTATCCAATCGGCTTGTACTTTTCGATACTTAAATCTGTTTTTATTGTATTTATGATCGTAATGTATTTTTTGTTTGATTTGATTTATATCCATTACATTTTGGTATAGTTAGTTGCTTTCGATCAGTAAGATAAGGTTAAATTTTGTGAAAAAATGAGTAAAAAATTAATAAAAAAAATTAATTTTCCTTGAATTTCGACTTATTGAAGTTCTACCATATTTTAAAAATGCATTGTAGAAAAACTTATTTACAATGGAACCTCTATTTAATGGAACTTCTAAAAAACAATTTTTTTTATAGATCCTTAAAAATTTTTGTATTCAACAAATATATTTTGTACTATTATTCTCCTTCCAAATACAAATCTTAAAATTTTATTGCATATAATCTATAAAGTAGACACTTATCAATGCAATGTACAAGATTATACACACAATCACGTACATATATCTTACGTTTTAAAATTTAACTACTGTTTTATACTACTATTAAGGTGCAGATTTATATTCAAAAAAATAGTAAAATATGCAAACCCATGATGTTTGAATGTACAAAGCTATGCCAAATAAAATGTTCTTAATAATTAATTTATTAACTATTTTAAAAAGTATATTAATTATTTATGTGTCTTAAATATCATCAATCATCTTGTATACTTCCTACATATTAATTTTACTTAAAAAAAATGTATAGTTTAAATCATAATCACAATATTTATAGTAGAACGATATGCTTATGGAATTCATAATTAAATAATAAATATAAATAAATAAATAAATAAATAAATAAATAAATATATATATATATATATATATATATATATATATATATATATATATATATATATATATATATATATATATATATATATATATAAATAAATAAATAAATATATAAATATATATATATATATATATATATTAAGATATTTAATTAATGTTGATAAATAAAAACTGTGTTGTGTAAAAAAAAATATCATTTTTATGTCTTATTGTTCTTGAATAAGAATCAACTAAATATTATAAAAAAAAACTTGAGATTTTCAAATTGAAAATTAGATATCTATCTATCAAACATTATTAATAACACCAATTAATAAAAATTAAATTAATTTTTAGTATAAATTTCTCGAAACATCTTAAGCCTTAACTACAGTCATATTATTAAATAGTTATTAAATATGAAAATATATGTGCTCATTCTAAAATAAGTAAATATCGTGAAATTCTCTTAAAATATTTATAAAAAATATACCCTTTGAATCTTTAATGGGTTAAATATATGCCAACATTTTTAATCAGAATAATTGTTAGTAATATACATAGATATATACATTTGAATTTAAATCTGGGCCTTAATTATTATTATTACTATTGGTACCAAATTATCGAGAAATAATAAAGAAACGATCAATCAAAAATAAAATCATTCTTATTAGTGACGTTCACTTGCTGTCACCATTCATGAAGTAATTATGAGTATTTACATTGTAATTCATGTATTAAAATATATATAACAAGTTTGAACAATTTATTAGATAAATAAAACTTTTATGAATAAAAAAATTAATATTTGTAATTTTATTTTTATTATTCACGTATTTATTATTATCAACTACGTATTTTATAATCTGTTATACCCGTGCAAATAACGTAAAATCAAATTGCTATAACTCGGTCATTTTTTGACTTAGAAAAGAAATTCAACCACTAAAATTCATTAAAAAATACCAAAAAAAATAATTTGTGGTCAAAAATGGATCATGCCATTTAAAAAAAAAAGTTATTGTGCGCATGCTCAAAGTTAACTGTCAAAAAAATAGTCTAATTATTTGAAAATGTGTATAATAATGTTTATTAGTTACGTAGCCGAAAAAGCAGAATTGAAATATATGAAGCCTGCACATAGTTATTGAGTGTTTCCACTTATCGTGATCACACTGTATATATATGATTTCTATACATTTTATTACATATTATTTGGATGTGAGTATTCAGATGAAAAAAAAATTATATTTCTATTGAATAAATTGTTTTTAAAGAGCTACCAAGTTCATTAAATAGAAGTTCCACTGTAAAGTTGAATTTGTTTGTTTTTTTTTTTTTTAATTTTATATCACTGTACTAAACAATAAGTACATTTAATGATAACAAAAGGAAAAACAATTATAGATTTGATTTAATCATTGTTTGTATGATCTTTATTAAACTATCACTTATACTAAACGATTTATGTGTACATACCAAAAGATTTACAAAGTTAAAATCTTTTTTTATTAAATAAAAAAAAAATGAATCTATAAAAATATTTGCTATTAAACCACAAATTATATTCAATTTCAATATATTTACATAAAACATGTAAAAAAAAAAAAAACGGTCACCTAGAACATTCAAATCAAAACTGTGTAGAAAAATTTTGGACTACTGAATGCTGGTAAGCACGCTTCCATCAACTAAATGACCTTGCTCTTTAGCTCTGTAGATCGTGGTGAACAAGGATGCATCTGATCAGAGATCTAACCGAATCGCAAGACATTCATTTAGTCGGCTACTGAATCATTGTGATTGCTCTTGTATAGTGTGTGCCGTGTGGTCAAAGTAATTTTGTTACTCATTCATAGTTTTTAAAGCTTTGGGACATAGTTCACGTAGCAGATATTTATTTAGATAGTGAATTACTATCATACTTTTTATTAACGTCCTCGAGTTACGTTGACTTTTTTTTACATTTTTACTCATGCGAAGGTGTGGTATCTTATAAATATATACTAATAATTCGCTGTACCTCTGGCCTCAAGGACACATCCCCACATCATCAATGGTGATTGAACTTTTTATATTTATCCAAATTTTTTTTTTTTAATAATTGATGTTTTCTTACTGTGACAAAGAAAAAAAAATACCGGGAAACTCTTTTTATGTAGAGAGGTATTGATGAGTGATGACCTAAGTGCGTATATAATTTATTACATAACATTTATTTAGTAATTTTTTTCTGTATTCTCTGCCAATATGTAATATGGCCTCATTATTTCAAACAATCCTTTCATGTTTTTAATGAGACAAATTTTAATTTTTTCTTTTACTTTTTATTGTATTTTATACTTAATTATAGGCAGAGCAGGATTAAGGGTCAGAGTCGCCCTGGAGAAATATATATTTGATAGGAATTATCAAGAAGTCGTTAAAAACTTAAAACAGTATAATAATATGTATTTTATGTAATATTGTATGAATAAGTTAAAAATTTAAAAAAAATACATTTGGTACCTTATATTATTACGTAAATAACTTCTACAACTTTAAAACCTTAAATGTTTTATATTTTATATATACATATTATAATAGGCGCAGGTATATGTATATTTTAACAAAAATAAGACGATAAAAAGCGTATTCAACGACGCGGCACAGGAAATCGATTGGATAAAACTACAAAAGTCGTTTATTTATCACAGAATTTCACACAATTGTATGCAAACTGTGATTAATACCACACTTTATTCATAGTTATAATATGCCGTTAGTCTATTTTTATAATATTGTAGATACATTATTCAGTGCTATAGCTTATAATTTTATATTTAAAAAATAAGAAAATATATCATTATAATGAAATTATGTAATTTTTCAATAGCCAACCTTATATTACTCGATTTAATCATGTAAAAATTCGAATAATTAAACATGTACACGATATTTGATATTTGTATTACAAAAGTTATATGCCGCACCCAAAAATTTGCCGCCCTGGAGCAAAAGCTCCCTTTGCACCTATGTTAATCCGGCTCTGATTATAGGTACCTACTGCATGCTGTCTTCTTAGCCTGGTGCTTTTTTTAAAATAATATTGAATGATATAACATTATACCTACCTATGAAGATAACTAATTGTTTGTAAAATTAATTAAATATGTAAAATACTTGTGTGTGTGCGTGTGCGTGTGTGTGTGTGTGTGTGTGTGTGTGTGTGTGTGTGTGTGTGTGTGTGTGTGTGTGTGTGTGTGGTTTTTAAAGTGTCTAGAATAGTTTTTACGGGATGTTAGAAAGACTATTATTGCTAAGATTTTTGTTGCCAATAATATGCACATAATAATATGCCAATTTTTTTTTATAGGGGTGTGTTGAGATAATTTTTTTGTGTGAGGAGGAGGGGTCACGAAATTGACTTTTGTTTAATCAAATACATGAAGTCTTAGTAAACGATAGATATAGGTACTATTTTTTTTAATTCATTAAAACGGTTAGGTTGAACACGAGTAACTCTCCTGAACACGCCTCTGCTATACTTACCAAGCATTTATATTTTTTCAGCTTCTACGAGACTGAATTTTACCACTCCTCATGTAATGCTTTTTTCTTGAAAATACGTCAAAGATATCACTGACCTCGTGGGGCTTATAAGAATTAAAATGTTAAAAAGATTTAGGGCTTACCAAAAAGAATTTGAATAAAATCATTAGTAATGAATGTATACTCCTACCTACCTATTTAAAAATAAATTAGTGCGCCTAAGTAGGTACCTAGGTACTTCATTTTAAGATAATTTTTTTTTCGTATCGCTCTGCTTAGTTGTAGTCTTCGGTGCATTTTATGTTGTTAAAAAAATACAATATTTCATATTTTATCAACCAGTAAGACAAGAGTTAAACTCAATTCATTTTTTACATTACTTTATTTTTTATTTTGACCGTGTTATTGGTTATGTCACTAGGCTCTAATCACTATCTATTTTTGCCTACATTTAAATGTTTTAAAAGGTCTAGAAGCGTAACTCTTTACCCAAATGTATGATATAAAATGCATTTAATTTACAAAAGAAAGCGTTAAAGATTACTTGTAAAACTGATTTTCGTTAAATCAATATATGAATTACATATAGAAAATATATTATGTAGAATTTACAATACCTAATTGAATACTTCTGAACTAACATCTAAATATATACCTACGTGATCAATTTTCGTGCATGCACATAAAATTGCGTATCTGATATTTTCGAAACTAAACTGAATGAAATTATTGTTTTGTGTTGACCTATCGGCTATCAGAAACGACTGAAACTTTAATAGTGTTTTGTTACTAGGTACCTGAAATCTCTTTATGTTTATCATTCATCACCACAAACTGTATTATTATGTATGTACGTATTTTTTTCGTATTATTTTCAACTTAGGTATACAGTAATTAATAAAATGTCTAAAAATGTAAAAATAGTCAGTAGGTATTTGGTAGGTATCGAATCACTTTTATTTTGTTCTTATGAAGTGGTGTCCAAGTCAGTTTTTAGAGGTGTTGCAAAGGATTATAAGCATATCTTCAAAGCAAGTACCCGTCCACATAACCACAATAGGTTGAGCAACTGCCCCTCATTTTTTTCCTCCCATCGAGTGGATCTAACCTAATGTGTTTCGCAACCTTACCACATCCACCCACCCACCCACCCTTAACAGGTATTGCAACTGTAATACCTAGATATAGGTATCGCCGTATCGGAGTCATTGTTCTTATGAAACCTGCAAGATTAAAAAAGTAAAAATAAATAAATATAAACAGCTAAAAATCAATAATTGTATGTACAAATTATATTCTTTAATTTTTCTGTAAACCCTACCAAGTGTAATCGATATACGAGGTTGGTAATATCGTATCGATATAATACTCGATTTATGTTGAGATAAAAAATGATAGTACAGTTGTTTGAAATTCCAAAATTTTAGATATTTTTACAATCAATACTAAAATACGTTATAAAACTTGGGACACACATTTGTAATTCAGGCGACACACTTTAATTTTCGGGGACACAAAGTATGTCAGGGGATACAGTATTTTAGGTCGTGGTTGTACTTATCTAAAATAATTGTGGAATTGTGTTTTGAAATATGTTCATTTTCAAACTTTTTCAACATTTTCAGCTCGGTAGGTAATATTTTTAACGATTTTTAAATATCGAGTGGTTCTTAAAATGTTTACCCGCATATTGCATATTGTAATAATTGTTGTGTACCGACAAACTGTCAATGCGGCATATTTCAATGTTATGATCGATATTTTAAACGGACGATGGCAATATTATTTATAGAAACAAAAAATTATTTTCTATAGCATATTACCCATTTGCATATGAACAATGTTTCTTTTTATATCTTCTAAAATATAAAAAAAGAATTTGTTATAAAGAACGTTTTTTAAGTGGTACTAATAGAGGTAGAGAATCTATCGTTTTACCTCGCTATATTTCAACAATCGATTTTACGTGAATCTGAAAATGAGTTTCAAATAATATAACTTAAAAAAAAACGTACATATATACCAATAATTTGTTTCTACATTAGGTACTACTTGTAAGTCACCGGTAGAATCAAGTAAGAGATAGAAACAAGCAGTTTGTGTGTTTGTACTCGATATGTATTCCACGAGTGCTGTAGACTGTAGTATAGAAGAGGTATATACCTAGTATACCTATTGTACCTACTAATTAGATACTCTAGACCTAGATACTATGATACGTCTCCGATGAAATAATACTATACTTATAAATTAAGCTAAGATACTAATAACATAGTGTTATTATATATATGTTTCACAAAAACTAAAAATGTAAATAGAATCATCTTTTGATATTTTTATTCTTAACAAATAATACCTACGAATAAATGAATAATAATCCAGTTAAGAATAAATATAGCGTCTGACAACACACTGTTATCTACAGTTGTATTTTAAATTACCACAAAAAATTACCCATTTTAATAAGCGAATAAATGCCATAAGATAATATTATATTTCACATCCATATTACATGAAATCACTATTTTCTGTCATTTCAATCAATGATAATCGTGATTACGACGATAATCGTGTCAATAGTCGAGAGGACGTAAAAAGGTCCGGAACAATCAGTACCGGGCACCTTCGTACTCCTGTCTCCGGAAGAGAACAGTTACGCTACGCTGGGCTTCCATATTGTACCTACGTCTGCTCTGTAATCAGTATTAGTATGATTTTGATGAAGTGTTTATATTTCAAAAATGTAGTAGATAGGTAAGTTGTGCGTTTATTTCTTTCTAAATTTAATATTTAATATTTGAACCTAAACCGATTACGTCAAGGGTAAATTACATTTTTCTTTTCAATAGACGCATAAACACATATAAATATAAGGTTATTTATAATAATTCCCATCATTTCACCAATATAATTTGACTGACTTCGATTAATTTCACACAATTTGATGCACTTATCGATTATAGTGATGTGATAATAATATTAATTATTTGTACCTATAATACATTGATTGCGGGATAATGATTATTATTAATCGGATAAGTTAAAAAAAAAACTGGGTGGGTTGATGGCGGACGATCCGGAAAATATTCGGGAGAAGTAATAATTGTCGGATTATAGGTATTCGAAAAAAACACATACATAACTGCATACCATCAACTACGACTATTAAAATAATTCCTCACATTCATCTAATATATAAAAAGAATCGTTATCATCGAAGAGTAATATTTAAATATTTGATGAGTAAACCGTCACGAAATTCAAACGGAATAATCGACGAAAGCATCAATTAAAATGTGTGGAGAGGACAGGATATTATCCACGATTGCCGCGCCGGTGCGTCTCGCAATGTACGGTTCCGTCTCTTTTCGGGAAAGTTTACCTTTTTTTGGTTCGGGTAGGATAAGATACCGATCTTAATCGATACATAATGCTTGGTATAGTGACCGCAGGTGCGAATAAATAATAAAATACGTGGGTGTAGGTGGTTCTTATAAAAACCTGCAAAATGTGTAGCGAATACCTTTATTAAAATTAATTATTTTATCGAAAAAAATTTAAATAGAAAACAAATGTAAGTACTAGGTACCTACTTATAACTACACATAAATCTGTTTGATGATCGAAATGAACAAAATAATTGCTTCATGAAATTCGTAAAAAAAAAAAAAATGAATTCGGGCGTTTTAATTTGTTTTCGTGTATTAATCCTTATAATATATAAACCGAGTCCCAATTATCTAAAGACAATGTAAATGTATACAGCAAAATATGAAACGGTATACTATAGAGCGTTTATCTGATACATTTCTCTACATCTCTTTCATATACGGAGTTTAGTCGTTAATCATAATGTAAACTCATCTCCGACCTACCGATTCATTAATTTTCCTCGAACGATTTTACACTCATTTAACCATTTGACGATGTAAACATGTTGAAAACGTTCAATTATCGATTTCGTCTTGTTGATAATGTTAATAATTATTTGCATAAATTATGTAAAATACGCACGTTGTAATATTCATTCACGCAGACGTCCAGACGGGGTTGAAACGGACACGTAAGTAAATAATACTAAACGGTATTTTGTAAAAACAGCACAGACGCACGCATTTTTGTATACGTAGGTTAAGACCACGTGGCGTACATATATATATATAATATATGTTCGCGCCAATATGCGCGAGAGATTATTATTATTATTATTCTTATTATTTTTATTATTATATGCTAATGAGCACGGCGACGACTTCCTAATCTCCCGTCCATCGTTAAATTGTGAATTTTTAATTAATATGTGTCGTGATTATCTTTTGTTAGAATTATTAGTATTATCGTATAATTATTTCCAGTGTCTTTGTAAAATTATCATGTGTATTTCCTTTCCATTTTACCTTAGCGGCCAACGCCCTTTTATATTACGTATGCCTTATTAACATTTTATATATATTTTTTGTCGTTGTTCGTATGCCATTGAGGCAACATCTCGTCGTTGGCCATTACGGCCAGTTATTATTATTATTTGTATAATTATTAATTTTCTTTCTGTTCATTCGTTATTCCAACAATTAGTTACCAGCAATAAAATACCAATCTACCAATCTGCGTCCGTGAGTTTTTATTTGTTTATTATTATTGTGTGTAACCTTCGTGTCCATCTTCGTTCGTGTCATCGTCATCTTCGTTCCGTCCACCCACCGAGTCGCCGGCCCACTACGCGTAAGTCCGCCAGCACCCGGCGTGGTGTGTGTGAGGCCGCCCAGGTCATCTAGTTACCATTTACCGTCAACTGTAGTTACCACAATATCGTCGTTCACCTGCCTTAGTTCATAAGTTTAATTTAAGTGTGAATTATTGTTTAGTTTTAAGTATATTGTCCGATTTCTTGTGAGCTCTGTGGTCATTGCACCAGACCGATCCGACCACAGAGACTCCCCCCCTTATAACTAAACTTAATTTCCCCTTTCCCGTGCTAGTGTTAAGTTATCCTCATCCGTCCTGGCCGCAGTCGTCGTCGTGCACACTGGGTTGCCGACTTTGTACGCTCCTAGGCGGCAAGACGTTGAGTTGCCTAGCCGGTAAACTAAGGCGTATATTACAACTTTAATTTTCTTGGTTCTTGGTCATAACCAAGTGGTCCCTCTTTTATATTTCATATAATATTGTTCATCACGAACAATATATATATATATATATATATATATATATATATAAATGTATATAAATAATAATAATAATAGGTATCTATATGTTGTTTAATCGGGGTGAATTAGATGTTTTACGAATATTTTCGGGTCCGTTAAAACGATGGGGGTCCTTTTTTTTTTTATAAACACAATTTATTGTTTCTTTGTTGTTTGTATTTATTTTTGAAGCGTATAATTTATTTGTACGACGATATAACAATAACGGGAAATACTTTGAAAGAGAAAAAAAAATCATCAATCTTTACCGTGGCCTCTGGATATTTGTGTAATACTCCGGACAAACTGTACAATACGTACCTACGCCGAACCACGAAAGTTTTCCGATTGTCGTTATTATTATTTGTTTTAAGTGGTTGATTTTGCGGCGAAAAACAAACGGACTCCACGAGAACGCGATAAGGAGAGCGAAAAAAAAAAATTAGATATTGTACAAACGAGACGATAATATGTGTTTGGACGTATATAATAAATCACTCAGTCGTTTGGAATTGTTCGGAAAGTAACTCGAAAAAGTCTCTCCGTAACTTTGGAATATTTTTGTTTTGTTCTCGACACGAACGAGTAGCATATATTTTCGTTTTATCGGCGGCGGTGCGTTCGTTTAAAGGAGTCGAAATAATTAAAAACGTTTTGGTGTTTATTGACGACGACGCGACGGCGCGGCACGGCGCGGCGCTGCGACGCGTCGGGTCGGGTCGAAAACTGAATGTATTAATCGAACGTGTATAATACCCCCATAGGTAACCTGTACCTACATTATATTATTGTGGCGCAGTGGCGTAACCGAAACTAAATGACCGGGAATGCAAATTTTTTCTCGTAAAAGTCGACGCGAGTTCACTGCTATCAGCATTTTCGGTAATAAAGTACATTACGGTGAATAGGCGTCTATTACCTGTACATATGTATACGACAGATTCATAATTATTACCAATATAAAAGTATACTATACACACACTCAAATATATATATACACTTAATAAACGCTGTATAGTGAATAATATAATGAATATTAATAATAATAATAACGACTAAGGTTATTAGTTAGGTACTTAAACGTAAAATTACAAATATTTTATTAAACAACAAATAATAATAATAATAGCACACCGAGTAGTTTAATAATTTATAATATTCCGTATTAATAGTCGATTTTGAATAAATTATCAATTGTAACGAAATGTTTTGTTTGCTACCCAGGGTGAAATTTCTATGATCACGACTCAACTCCTTATAACCGCTCGATAATGTTTCGTCACTGGTTTAATATACGATTTCATAATAAATGCTCTTTATACAGGTTTTCAACTGAAAAAAGTTTTGAATAAATTTTCAGAGAAAAAAAATTAGCTAATATACTTGAGCACTAAACAGTTATGATAATTATTTATTGCAACGCACATATATTACTACTATTCGTTTGCTAATGTACGGTGCGTGTGTATATTTTCATGGACAAAAATAATATCTTATAGGTCTATTTTTAAGTTGTCGAAACCATTGAAACCTCAAAGTTAAAAACCACTTATTCGGCCTAAGTCTTGTTCCGCAATGACGAAAAAAATAAAAAATTCACGGTGTTTCATTATTTCGAGTGGTCCTTTTTACATTATGCCACACAGCAAAACTGATTCAAACAGCCATAAAAAAAAAAGTCCATTCGAGTTTTTAAACAGGTATTATTAATATCGTCGAGGGGATATAAAGTGGATATTTAATGTCTTTTTTTTTCAAACAAAACTTCATAAAGAACGAATGGAAATGATACAAAAACGTGCCAATTGTGAATTTTTTTTTTTGTTCTTCACGCACAAATACAAAACGCTCCGTAGACCGCAATGAATTGCATTCGGATAAGTTTCTATGCGAATACTGCTGTCTCTATGTTTGCGTGCAATGTATTACACCATATATGCGTGCTGAACAAAAATTACACAATACGAGTTTTTTTAAATATTATACGTATGTAATATATCTGACCACACTGCAGATTTTCGCTGCACAAACATTAAACTTATAAAAATATGAATACCTATATTATACACAGGGTGTATAATGGAGTCTTTCATAACGCGATTTAACCCTGTTCAATGGCCAAATTTGATTTTTTTTCAATACATTATAATATAAAACACTTATAAAACTACATGAATTACTTAAGTATGAAAAAATAATTTTTTTTAATATTTTTATCTCTGTGATTTTCTACGATTTTTAGTTTTATTAAATGGCAACTTATATTTATATTTATAATAATATTATGGAAGGAAATACTCTTTTCCGTTGAAACTTTTATTTTTAAATTATTAAGCATCATTGAAACAATAAATAAATAGAGTTATAAGCTCTTGAGTTTAGAGCATCGGAGTAGTAGCAGTATATTTTTTACGGTATACCCTTGCTTCTCCATTTTACGACACTTAGCTTTAAAGATTATACTCCTTAAACTATTGAACCAATAATCAAGCCGATTATGTTAATTTAAATATCAATTTTTTTAAAGAGTCATTTTATTTTATAACATTGTGTTAATAATATAATCGTATAATATTAGGTATTGCATCCTATATAATATTGATACAGTACAATATCCTATATAATATTGCTATACAATATTTTATTTAATGTTGAAAAAGTAATATTTTTTAAGAAAATAAATGAAAACAGATTCAGGAAAAAAAGTTCCAGAAAAGTCTTAAAATTAAATATAAATTGTAGTTTAATACTTTTTCCGGAATCAGAGAAATACTGATAATAGGTATTAGCGATTTTCCTAGTCAGTATTGCTTCCACAGTTCCACGGAGTGAAGTTTTTCGACGTTACAAAGGTTAAATTGTGCAAAATTATATACCTACAAAGGTAAATTTAATTTAATTTTTGAATACACTATTGCTAATAATTAGATAGTTTAATTTACCTAATAAGTTATTGTTATGATTTAAAATATTTAATGCTTAATAGTTTAATTACTTAGCTTTAAACATTGGTGACTATAGGATTGTATTTTTATTTGGAGGAGGAGGGAGACCATTTTTTTCGTTTGTACATATTTGACGTTTTTTTGACACTATATAGGTATAGAGACGACAAGATGATACGCAACTGCAAATGACAAAAGTAAACTAAACCGAATTATATAACACATTTGACTTTAATTTATAATTGTTCACGTAAAATAAAATGTTTTACACAGGTTACGAATAATGTCATTTCAAGTTCTAAATGACGATTAGATTAGATGTTACTTGCTATAGGTTCAAGTTTGATTTATAATAGAGTTGTCAGACATCACGGATTCACAAAGATTCTACCGATTTTCAACTTAATGTTCCAGTGTTGTAAAAATAGCTCGGCGCGGTAATATGTATCGAATTTCAAATTTCAGTGATTGAAGTAACGATTTTTAATTAAATGAGAAATTATTGTTATGATTATTATAGTACCTAATAATTAATTTTTGAATTAATTTCGAAGTCACTCTTTTTCAAAATGGTTCCTGGGACGACACTGTTGTCTAAGTTATGCACTACTATATATATATATATATTTTCGTTAACTGTGAACACTTTATAATAACTGCATATTGTCTTTCGATTTGAATATTATTTTCTAGTCATAATATCGAATAATAATAAATGTATCCTAAACGTATTTTTATATTGGTATAATATTTATTTATATTGGTTCGAATTTGTATACACCATTTATTTTCAAGCGGCCTCTACACATTTTATATGAATGCCATCTATCGAGGCGACTAAATTGAATCAAAATATTGTGTATTTCATTAAGTTTTGATTCGCTTTTATGTTTTCAATTCTTTCTACCGATCTATTTTAGAATATCAGTAGTATCGCTGCAAAACATATCGACTATCGAGAAACATCATTGAGAGAGTACAAAGCACCGCTTCGACTATAGTTACCAGCGTAAGTGTATTATATTATTATACTACTAACGTACGTACAATTATGTTTTTGACGCACAAAAAATGTGCACTGAGCAACATATTTTTCCCGTACGAACTACCGGAGTACAAATAAAATTGTAATTGAAAAAGAAACCTGAGAAACGATCCGATTAAGATTTTGTTAAGTGTGCGATGCCAATAACATTTTAAACTATTGATACAAAAATAGAAAAGAGTGGGTGTATGACAATATTGTTTATTTTACTATTTACAATGCGAATAGTTGCGTTGTAACTCGCTTAAGTACAACGTGCATTGCTACGTAGAACAAATATTATTGTTGTATATACCTAACAATTTTATTTTCAAATTATTATTTTGTACACACTTTCACAAGATCTGAAAATAAATCCTAAAGTTGTTATACGTGTTACAAAAATCCGGTTATGTATAATAATGTATGTATCTATGTATCCTACTGCAGTTTATCCCACTGCTATGTATCTATGTATACGCGATCGAACATCCCGTTGACGAATGGTAGGTACCCATATAATTTGATTAATTATTTTTTGACCAATCTACTGCGAAATATGACTGAGTAACGTACTTGTCGTTGTCGCAGTGACAAATCATCACATAATTGTTCAAATACCGTTTTCCATTCAGGGTTAAGGTCTGCGTCCGGGCCACTAACTGTACTCGTGACTCACGCACCGGATTGGGTGTGGGTAGTTTTACAAAGAGGTACCTACATATTTTTTCAATCACCATGGATTGGTCGACAGCTGTTGTTATTTTATACCTCTCCGTTATGACTTTTGAAAACAGTAATCAAGTTCTTAATCAGTCTGCTCGAGATCGGTCGACTTTCCGCACTTTATTTTGATTGATTTAACGCAGTGGTTCTCAAACTGTGCTCCGTGGAGATCTAGGGCTCCGCGAGAGTAATCTAGGGGCTCCGTGGCATCCTGGACATATCTGTATTCATTAAATTCAAGTTATTAAATCACTATATTTCTTAATTACGTTTTTATACTTATATTCAATATCATTACGCTGTGTCCAACGTGAACGCGGCGAACGCGAATTTGCGGCAGACGCGACAAATTCGCATTGGCCGCATTCACCGCTCGCAATCGTGTCCTACCTATTTGCGGCTAACACGAATTTGCAGCTGGCCATATTTCGATATTTTTTGTTTTTTTCGACGTGCAGTGTGTTTTGAAGTGAGTTGTGCGATGGTTGTGCGGTATATTGTACACGCTTAGGTTCAGTTCTTTTCTAATTTTAATTTTTAATTTTTTTCCCAAAGAATATTTCTTTTTTGTATCTCGGATATAAGGAGCTCCATTTTGACCATACAACAATATCTAATATGACTAATATAATATTATATTATATAATATCAATTATAGTTTAATATATTATAATTTAATAATTTATAATACTTATTTACTTATTTGTTTATCGTATATCGTATATTGTAAATTGTAATTTTATAATATAAAATCATATAAAATTATTAAAATAAACATCCGCTTCGAATACGTCAACGCGCTTAAACGCGCGACCAAAAACAAAACGATTTGATTTTCAATCCGTGCGGCGAACGCGAAAGAATGAATTCGTTCGCACCGGCCGCGTTTATCGCGCACGATGGACAATCCAATCTGTTCTTATATGTTTGATAATTTTATTTGCCGCGTCGCTCGCACCACAACGCGTTCACCGCGTTCGCCGCGTTCACGTAGGACACAGCGTTAGGATCGTATTAATAAGTATTGTTTTAAATGTTTAAAACCTTAAACTATTTATAGATCCACATATTTTTTGTTATAGTCAAAATGAGATGAGATAAAAGTCGGGTTTTTTGTTCATTTCACATGTAGGATAATTTAGTTTACTTAGTTACAATCTACATTCTACAAGGTACAAAAAAAAGAAAAAATCAAATCATTTATAATTGACATAATTTTTTACGAATTATTGTTGTCTCAAATACAGATTTCTGATTTTTGGTGCTCCGTAATTTTTTTTATTAACATAAAGGCTCCGCGAACAAAACAGTTTGAGAACTGCTGATTTAACGAATATAAATTATTATGTTAATTTAACTTATTAAGCAATATTTTTTAAGACGTTTCACAATCAATTTTAAACGACATTAATGTTTTTATAAAATATAATTTTGGAAAACGAAAATAAGGGAAGAAAAGTTCATCATACGAACGTGTCGAATTCCCGGTTTTCATTTAATTAATGTATAGGTAGGTACTTGAAATTCAATAATTTTTTTGTTCAATTGAATATCATGAACACGTGCCAAAGTATTTAAGTTTATATCATACAACTATGACACCGTATGATTTTGAAATCACATAGAAGTACCCATATTTAACGCCGATCGCCTAACAAGTAAAAAAATAACATACCTAATGTATTAATGTGATTTTATATGATTTTAGAATAAAATATCCATGGTTAAAATTTCCGGGCAAAATATTCAATTTAATGTTCCACAAATTGGTAGTCCATTACTTCGCTAACACAAAATTTAAGCAATTATAATTATAAAAGTATCATTAGGTCTAGCATAACAAAAAACGTTTGCATGCATTAGTCTCATATCAAAGTTTGATCAAGAGATAATAATATGTTATGATAAACACTCACTATAGTAAACATCGTATCGTTTGTTAAGTGTAAGATACTCATACTGATTATATTACATTTTCAGATTTTGTTGTGAAATATTTAAAATGATATTAGAGATAAACTTTGACAAAATAAGGTATTTTAAAAGTTTTATTTTTGCCCAAAAGTTGTTAAATTTTTTTGAACCTTTCGTAAAATATATAGCAATATGACATTAATATACGGAAAATTTTTAGTTTTTAGCAGCATTAGTTTTGGATTTATGACTAAATAACTAAAATCGATTTAGTAAAAGTGTCAGTCACGGCAAATTTTACCATTTTTACTCAGGTTTTCGGAAGTTTTATAAAAACACCCAGAAAAACTATCGATTGGTGATAAAAGTTTACACTCAAAATACCATGGGGTTTGGGATTAAATTTTTGGACAAGGTTAAGTGTATCAAAAAGAGTCTCCAGAAAAAATAAAAATAAAAATCATTGTAAAACCAATAGATTGTTTGCTTCACTTAGAATTTAATATGTTTTTTTCAGTATACTCGTACATTTTGTCCTTGGATGTTTTAGTCTTTTAATTTTAAATGATCATTCATATTTTTAATTCACTAAATATTTTCAACCGTTAACTGTAAATTGTAAATTGAGTGAGGCATTAAGTTGGTTTTAGATCCTGGGTGGAGTGAAGATATATTAGTTTTACAATGATGTGACATTAAATTTTTTTTTTTTTATGTACGTAAGCAATTTTTGGTTAGTGATAATGTTTCAAAAGCTGCATCTAGCAACTCTATAGATCAGGAATTGTATCTATTTGGTACTTTAAAGAGGTCATGCGTAAGGAAAAACTACCACATTAGTCCAAAAATAATGGTGCCAAACACTTGAAATTTGATAATGTTATAAAGAATAATACATGTAATATAAGTGCACATACTTGATGTATAAATTTAAAAAGATTCATAATTAACAGTCACTTTAGTTTATAACTTTTAAATTAGGAAATATAGACTATTAATAATTGAAAATATAAACAATCATATTTATTTATTTTTATTTAGCTATAAATAATATTTTACTTCAATAATATTAATAGGTAAAAGATAAATGAAAAATTTATCTATGATAAATGCATGTACATTATTTTTTGGGGGGAGTAGTTTGAAGACACTTTATACTCTCATTATTTTTAATTAAAATTTTTAACCATTTCTTCTACTTGAGTACAGTTATAATGAAAACATTTTGTATAATGCTCTTAATGTACCTATGATAAAAAAAAAAAGTACGAAGGAGAAAAACCATGAATTATATATTATTATAAATATTAATTTGGTTTACATGATATTGTTCCCAGGCATTAAGTGGAAAGTGGAAAACTGGAAGTTTTATTTTATTTCTATCTGGTATCTATGAGTTTAAAAAATTTCATTCTGTTCATTTTGTATGAGAGCAAAGCCCGAGAAAGGAGAATTGATCGAAGTGAAACGGAGGGTAAATCGAAGAGCAAAGCCCTATTATTATAAGGTTGAAAAAAAAAATAAAAAAAACTATTTCGATTACATTTTTAAGGTAGAAATATTCTAAGCTGCATAAACTCACACATACACAGTTTTTTCAATGAGGTATTTATTATTTTTAATTTTTTTTTTACTTTCATTCATATAAACAATTCAGTAGTACTATATACTACTTTAGTATGTAACACAATATATTATACATATAGTATACAAAAATACGCAGTTTAAGTGACATGGAATACCAGTTTACTTAATTTTTTGGTTGTTGTATACTTTAGTATTAGAAATAGAAGTACATTTGTGCCTGAATTCAGTCTGATAAACATTTAATAGAGTCCGAATTTTAGATTTTGGTTATTTTAGTATAGGTACTAAAATGAAATATAAAATTTGAAAACATTGGTTTTTTTTAAGTTTTTATGTGTAACAAAATTCTTAATATTATTGGTTATGGAAGTAAAATACAACCATATTTATATATTTATTGAAAAATATACTGAAAAGTCTCAAAAATCTTTTGTGTAGATTTTTTTTATAAAATCATTAATAACAAAATGTTGACTGAAGTATTTAGGCCAATTTCTGACTTAATATGCCAGTAAAAAAATTAATGCAATCATCGAGACACTTAAAATATTGAAAAAAAAACATGTTTTGATAATTTTAGTATAAACTAATTTCTACCATCTTAAGAATTATAAGATTTAGGTAAAAAAAAATCTACCGGCTATTAGACTTAAAGCGGCAAAATATGCAAGCGTTCTAATCTAATTGGTGTACACTAAGAGTACGCCAAAGCTTTGCAGCTCAGACTTGTTTAACTAAAGAAATGATTTATAAGTTTTTTTTAAATGCTTTTCTCTCATAACCATTGTAAGACATTTTTGTCTAAGAACCAAAATACTGAAGGACAAACTTTTCTGCTACCATTATTTTGTCGGATTTTTTCCTTTGTTTTTATATGCACGTCGATTCATCATCGAATTTGTTGAAAAAATTGTAAAAATTCAATCATTGGCATAAAATAAAACGGTTGATAGTTGTTTTTAACCAATAAAATACATTTAAAATATTTACATATTTCATTTTATCAACACTCGTTTAAATTTTTTAAATTAACTTATACGTAAAAACACTTTATGCTCTGCAGTCTGCATATAAGTGGTTCCCATCATTTCAAGTTCAGTAATGGATAAATTAAATCCGGAAACATGTTAAGGGTGACGTTTGGAAATGTGAAATAATGTACGAACAAATATCAAAAAAATATTATTACGCCAAAGTTAATCAATTATGAGTTAAAAATCACGACATTAAATGTTTGATTATGCTTGAAACTTTAAAATGTTTTTAAATTAAATACATGGTTTGAGATCACTGGATTTTAAAATCTAATTTATTTTGGTATTGAAAAATTTCAAGATTATTTTTTATCACTTCAAAAAATTACATACCTGCTATAACATTATTTTTGTTGATGTATTTAATCGATCTACTCATTTTTTTTTCGTCATGAATTTACATATTTTATTTTTTCTTCATTTTATATTAAAAAAATTAACTATCGACATTTTTATCTAGGAATCAAGTATTCAGTATTCGAATATGATTTGTATCTATATTCCACTCTGTAATGTTAGTGTTTATTTTGAGCCACTTCACTAAATATTGTTTCAGTACCGTAAATTATAGAACCATTTTACATTGCTAGTATAAATATTTTCAGTACTTCATATGATAATTTATGTTTGCTAAGTGTATGATAATGATGTGTGAAATGTAAATTGTTTTGCTTGTAAAAATATATTTCCATTGTTTTATTTAAAAGCAAAATACATTATATTAGTATAAATTATATACTCAAACATATAAATTATATACATTTTTACATGTTTTTTGGCAATTAATCTGTCTATAGGTACTCGGTATTTGTATAATGTATGAAACTAATAAAATGCAAGGAGTACATAAAAAAAAAAATGATTTTTTATTGCTCTATCGTCAAAATTATGATATATTCATGTCATATTTAGTACACATATAAGTATAGTACATAAATGAGTGTACAATTATAACATAATATGTGTGTAATACAATAACAATATTAATATGTTAAAAAAATTATTTGATATAAATATCACTAATCATAGAATCAAATTTGCAATTTTGAATTAAACATTTTACAAACAATTACCTATATATATATTTATATATACCTATATATATATTTTTTTTTATTTTTTTATTTTTTTTTTATTTAATAAAAGCTATATTTACAATCTATACAGAAAAGCACATTAAGTAAATTTGATAGTATATAATAATAAGTAATAATGGTGATTTGATTGGCTTGAGGGAGGAAACCCGTCCATCAACAGTATCTTCTGTTTAATTTTGTGGGTTCATAATATGGAAAGACCGTTTTTTTTTGTGTTAGGCTAGGGCATCTCTTGGCCATTTTTTTTTAATCTCCTTGGAGGGTTACTAGGGATGGTTAAAGAGGACATACGAAAAATAAGAGGGTTTTGGTTTGAATGGGGTTTTGAGTGGAACTTTTTCTATTGTCGAGTTGCTAATTCATTGACTGTTGATATTTGTAAGTCCTTATGTAATGCGCCGTTGGTCATGTACCAAGTAGTTCCAGTTATTTGTCTCAGACATATAGACTGGAATGCTTGAAATTCATATGAATACCAATGCATTTTACACGAATACATGTTTATGTCTAGAAATAACTTTCCATAATATTATATATTCAGATACTGTACAGGTAAAACGTATATAGGTACTTTTGATAAAAATAAATAAAATTAAAGTAATCTGCATAAGGTTGGTTTGGTTTGGTGGGCTTTAGAGTACCTATTGTATTATTTGGTCTGGTCAAGGATGTTAAAGATAAAATGATAAATGCTGTATACTTTTAACGTCTAGTGGCTAGTTGAAGATATACTATGTGGTACACTTAAAAGTTTAGACATTGACAACGCAATGCAATTGCATAAATGCGATTCGTTGACGACAACAGATATGTTGTACTTGATGTTGTGTAGTCAGTTAAAAATTAGAAAAATTAGTTTACTCGCTTAAAGAACATAGGAGTAAGTATTACATAGATAAAGTAAGAAAAGATACGCGACTATAGAAGACGAGGATTTAAGAGTTCGTAATAAATACTTTTTCTGCAATGCCTATAGCAAATTCTTAGATAAATGTTAAACTATGGTAATTAATTCACACTAATCAATTCGATATAACATGACAGTATACAAAAGTGTGTCTATATCTTACTTTCTTAATTAATTATAATATTACCTAAGATTTTTAATATGTTTATCGATTAATAAAATTGATACTATGATAAAAAGAAGATTGATATTATTAATAATATTATAAAATCATTCTTATAATTGACACCAACTTAAACATAAGTATTTAAGTGAAAAGAAAAGTTTTTTCTTTTTAACGATTTTTTTATTCCAAAAAACCGTCAAGTTAGTAAAGATTTCACTGTATTTTAGTTTTGATCAAAATTTCCAAACACACATAAACTAATATCAATGAACGAATTGTAAACGCAGGTCTCTCAGATAAAAAAAAGTCAGACTTCGATATCAAAGCCAAGTCACCAGCTATAATGTATTATTATTATTATTATTATTATTAAGTGATCTGTGTTGTGGTTACCAATTTCCCATTACTTTCCTTAGTCAACATTCATCTAATTTTATTATATATTCGCGAGTACTGCCATAAAGTTAGTTTATGTCTAGATTCTATACACATCCATTGAGATATATATATATATATATATATATATATATATATGAATATAATTATTATAGTAAAGTACTTATCTAGAGAAGATTTTTGTCAATTTAGGTGTAAATGATAAACCTAATGTATATCTATTGATACCAATACCAAAGATTGTATACTATAAGAGAGTAGCCAGTTATAATCATAAGATCTGTGGATTTACTCTTTCAGTATACGCAACGGCTCATCATCGATGAATTCTACAATCTATGGTTCTATAATCTATGGCTCTAAAATATATGATATTTAGAGCGTTATACATCATTCGCCATACCTAATATAATCATAAAATGAGAAATGTTTTCACACTTACGATATTAATGCATGTTTTGTAAGTCATTGTTCGTCATGATACTTAATTGATTGTTTTAAATTGGAAAATTTAAAAAGAAGCGAATCGATAGACTTTTGCCTATGAGATCAATTGTGTTCACGGAATACTTTGCCTGTACTTCAAAGTACTTATTAACTTGCATCATTTCTCATAAAATTACTGCGCAAAATAATACCCACGTAATTAGGAATTATTGTACATGATGTTCGCAGATTAGAAAATCTCAGGTCTTGTCTAAATATTCAAATGGATGTGATTCAAGAAAACGCAGACACTGGAGGCTTCGAGTGGAAAACTCTGATACCGTTAATGATAGAATCGTGGGTTGAAAAAAAAAACGCTGAGGTATGTGTAGTATATTATAATGAAAATACTAAATTGCATCATTCGTATTATTAGTAAAACTCAAATACAATATGGAAACTTTGATGTTTGAAAAGTCCCGAAAATTAGAGATTATTGATATTTTAATATATAATTAGAATATCCGTGAGAATCTTTCAAATCATATTCTTAAAAGTATTTGACATAATTTATTTTGTAAAACGTAGGTAGGTACGTTTATTTTTTGATTCTTTTTTTATTTTAATAAAACAAATATTATTTTCATTAGTATAATTTTAAATTAGTAGAATATAGTTGAATTTCTTGAACTATTATTATTATTTAACTATTATTTTTATTGTTTATTGATTTACGTAAGAAACACTATAATATAAATATTAATGGTGTTATTTTAAAATCAAAAACCTGTTAATACTGATGATTGGTATGTATTTTGAGTTTAAAAAAATTAAATTAATGAACACCTTTAAAGACGATGTATGTATACTTTTTTTAATATTCGACAAGTTATATTTTATTTCCATTCAGACACTGTCAAGAGTCCTAAAAATCACAAAACGGAATCATCATCTCTTCAAAATTATTATCTAATATTTTAATATATAACAATCTATTCGACAATTTCAAAAAGTAACTAATTTATGTAAAATAAAAATAATCTGTAAATCTCAATGGCTTTGCTGCCAAGGGTTAATCTTAAATTTTTTTTTTTTTTAATTTCCGAAATATAATTTAGTTGTTAAGGAATATTGGTAGATACAAATAGAAAGAAAAAATAATGTATATATTTGACATATTTTGTTTCAATAGTTAATAAATAGTAATTAATTTATACTATTTTAAATTAATTTGATAGATCCAAAATAATCGATTGAAAGAGTCGTGTTTGGATCATTTATACACTTACCCATCTCCACGGATAGATGAAATGACAAAATTCAACAATTTTTTATCTGAAAAACTTCTTTTTGCCACGGAAGAATGTAGAACATTGGAGTTGGTTCGTACAGTAAATGTAATACTACTGTAGACTTATAATTTATATTATGTACAGTCAAAATCTTTTAAACAAATTTAATAATGCAATAACTGTTGCTTTATTTAAAATTTTGTATTTTTACTTTTTTTAAATAACTACTAATTGTCAACGCTCATATTTTATTTTCATTATTTTTATTTTTTTAATACAATTAATCAATAACAAAAATAAAAATTTAAATTCATAAATCCTTATGAAAATATGTCTAAAGATAAAAAAAAGAAAACAATTTAAAAATTATAAAAATCAAAGAAGTCAAAAATTTCTCTTGCTATTGTGTATGTTGTCATTTGTTAGTATTATATAATATATATATATATATATAAGCCTCCTCAGCGAACATTACAGCCAATACATGTAACTAGAGCGAAATATAACGCACAAAGAACGGAAATTAGATTTCTACACGTCCGGTTGGCTTTTTAAAATTTGAAATATTAAAATCATAAGAGCACATTTTAAAATTTGAATAGCATTTTCAAAGTTTTATTGGATCGTAAAATACATTTTTTTCAGAGAATTCCTCTGAGTTTTTTTGGGTTATTAACATCCGGTTCATGATGAAATAATTTAATTCTATGTACTATATTACTGTCGGGGCTCGAATTGTAAATTTCAAAAATATTACACATTCTTTAATTTTTTAACCATTTTTTTTATTTTTAAAATATACACTAACAATTTTAATGAAAATGTTGAATTTATCGTTGTATATTTAAAGTATCGGAAATATTTTATTTATTATAACCTTTTTTATACTAATTGCAGTAGGTTTTTCTTTGGATCACTGTGGATGTGTAGGTCACTTTACACAATTCACTTTTTTACGGTTTTAAACAAATTCCATGGGTAGCCCGATCAAAATTAAAAAAAAAAAAAATAAGGACCACCCTACTAGGTCATACATGCAATTAATGACCACGTATGAGTCCAGTAGTGCTTATTCGACTGATATCCGTTCTTTTCGGTACACAGTTTTCACAATTCAGCTGTGTTTCTAAAACATATTATTATTAAAAACTATGAATATCATATTAAATCATAAGAAAAAATATTCTATTGATATTTGTTTTTTGGTAGGAGGTGAATGATGAAAAAGTTCGTCTGAACCTATTGAAAGAAGAATTCCAATCTTTTGAATCGTTATATAAGGACATGTCATTAAAAAATAACGTGTTATTTCAAAAAATTAGATATTTTGAAAATCAAATTAATGGTACCATTGACGATGAAAAACGTGTAAGTAAAAAATTTACCAAAATAAAAAAAATCGACTTGTTCCGTCTAAATATTCATCTTTAATTTTTCGCCAACATACCATATATACATATATGTATATATTATATATATATATATATATATAATGTACTCAGGACTAGATTTAGGTTTATTAAGGCTGAATTATTTTTGGGGCTCCATCGTAATAGTAAAATTTATAGCTGAATCACTAAATAGTCCAAATCCTCTAGATTTGATGAGTATGTTTCCATAAAAGTCTATCGACCTGTCCCATTAAACCCAATCCAATATGCTGAATGCAATAATTTGTGCTTACATTTTCATGTTATAAGCTTAACACATTCTTTTATGAAAACAAAAATGTAATGGTAAAAATGAATACATCACTCTATGTGGATACCTTCTTTTTGTAGGAACTTGTGGACTCTTGCTCTTTCAGCCCCTTCCCCAAAATCTGGTACAGTATCTACTCGTTTTGGCTGAATAAGGTCGACGGCTATAAAATATATTTGTATACTGGAAAACGTCAATCAATATAATTTGACGTCATAAATAGTCACCATAAAGTGTACAAACAAAAAACTAACCGTAACGTGTAAGACATTTTAAGATTTTTCAAAAATTTTACCTAAATAGATCTTTTTAGAACATAAAAAAAGTGTTAATACCACCAATGTTTTTGAATATTATTAGAATTTACTCATAGGATCATCATATTTAAAAAGATAAACAAATTTTAGTGTATAAGTACAATAAATATAAAATATTATGTTGCAACAACTCAAGTTTACAATAAAATTCCACCTCGACCGTACTATTATATTTAGTGTAAAAACAAATTGAAAGAAATAAAATGTTCGCTAGACAAAGAGTAAAATAGAATTTAAAGGAAATAAAAAATAGTAAAAATAAACCACTTTTTATGGTGTTCACTGGGTAACACTATTAAATGATGATCAAATTTTTATAATTATTGCCAACTCATTTTTTTTTGTGGTTAAGGGGATTCGGATGAAATGGGTAGTGGGTGAAAAAAAAAATATATATATATATTATGTAGGTTAGTTTTGATGAATGAACTCAACCCAAATAAAAAATAGATGAAACATATTTTTTAACATCACGAAAATTTAATATTTTTTGTTCAATGGCATTTTTCTATGTATATAAATCGATTTATTCATAATTTTTCATTTTATGTATTGATTATTAAACAATTCGAAGTTTCAAAATATATACAATTTACCATATACGCAAATAAGGAGAAGGCGACTTTGGGAGATTTAGACTATTCAAATACTTCTGAGGTTCTTCGAAAATATTCCTTACTTAACATTGTTTTGTACTCAATTTACCCACTTTGAATTTTATGTTCATGGCATGGCATATTATAAAGCAGTTTTTTACAAAAGTGTAAATTGATTAGAGTTGGTAAATGAAAATTCAGTGTATTTAATCATACATATATATAGTTAGCAGATATGTGGGGCGAGGCATGAACATTAAAAAATCACTGTTATTTGATAGGTTAATAATATCGTTATGTAATATATCGTTATTCGTAACTAATATCGTTAAAATTATTACTATACAAATAAAATAAATATTTTTGAAAATTCAGTTCATGAAAAGAAAGTTTTACATTAGACATCCTATGTGTTTAAATAACTACTTTGTAGACAAGGCACACTCAAACCTTATAGACAGTTGACTCTCAATTTTCAAAGCGTCTCTAATAGTACTAATTAATTTATTTTGTAATTTATATTAATATGATTTTTCATGGTTTACACAATTAGCACTATACATAAAGAAAGAAATTTCCTTGAAAAATATATGCCTCTAGGCTTTAAATAATTGAACCTATCATTGGCGGGAAAGCTAAATGTATAATAATTAGTATCCAAATTAATAAAAACTTGATAACTATTTTGCAATGTTATAATATAGATGATTGAAAAAATAATTAATGAAAATATTATGTTGAAAAGTGAATTTAAATATGAATGGCAAAACTATAAATTAGTGAATGAAAAAATAAAAGCATTTCAAGAAATCATAAATAATATGTCAGTCGTAGAAAATAATTTGATTGAAGAACGTAATGATATTATGTGAGTAAACAATATTATAAATATGTTAGTTATTTTGAATTCATTAAAATATAATAACCTAGCGATTCTTTAATTAGTTAGGTATATACACTAATTTTCTCGATTCTGTTTTTTTTAAATATTTTTTTTCTTTTAGAAATTTTAAAAGTGAAAACTTTAAAATGTTTGCAAAAATATTAAATTGTTCATTATTTTATGGCTACGTGACTTTTTAATTGTTTTAGGTTGAGGATAATATTATAAACGAAAGTATATTTTTATGAGCTTAAGTAACGATTATTTAAATTTTTATTATTGGACCAATCAACAATAGTTTAAGAGATATAAGCATTCAAAGTTTTGAGTAGTGCAGTGTCGGCTCACTGGGTGAGGCAAGTGAGGCACAGCATCACCTGCAATTTACCTTTAAAATAAATTATTACGAGCCTATTATCAATATATAATTATCTTTCAAAATATTATGATTGATTTTGTATAAAACATAATTTATAATCCTGAATTATAAAAGATAAAATATAATCGATGATGGCACAAAAATTGATAATACCATACAATTACGCTGGGCTTGCACAGACACATGTGGCAGGTGCCACAGCACGCGTTCCGCGCTTGCTAGATTGAGGAACGACCATACGACTGATGACATCACAATTACGAATATTCGGTTGACTGCTACGACGGGGCAAACCGAAGAGGTCTGAGAGGCCATTTTTTTTTTTTTTTTTTTTGATTCAGTTGTTATATTGGAATATTAATATTAATAAGTGGGGGAGAGTTGTAAATATTCGGTAGAATGAGGCAGACATAAATTTTCCTCAGAAGTATACACCATTATGTGCTACTTAGTATTTACTACAAAACGACAAAATTTCATATACAAATAAAATGTGATTGATAATATGTTGTTATTGTTCCAATTCTATGCTTACTCAACGTATACACGGTTTACTTTAATCCCTTATCAGTAATTAATCAATATTCATTTAAATGATTCACATTATAATATGTATTCTATAATCTATTGTAATCTAACAATTAATTATGAAAACAATCGAAAGATATTTTTAAATATATATATTTTTTAATATTATAATTGATAACAGTTCATAAAAAACATTGAATATGTTCCTGTTTAACGATGTCATAGTGTCTTTAATTGAAACTCCATGTTTGCGTCGAAGTGAAATTCATAAGAAACAAAAATTTTGTTTGCTGATCGACCTACACCTAAATTAATTAATATTTATTTACCTAATATATATTATATAGTTATATTGTATTACCCAATATAACTTTTGTTTAAGTCTTTACTTAAATTGGTATCCGTTATAGATTTGGATAACATAATATATAATTATAATTATGAACTGATTACTGGTAGTTGTACCAAAAAATGTATTTTGCTAAAACTTTATCTATTAGCTAAACCGTATATTAATAATTGTACTGATATAGCCTATAAGTACCTATAATCTTGGAAAAATGTTTATCCTCTATTAAAAATTTACTTAGTTACAAGTTTGCCTCACCACTGACGAGACTCACGAGCCGCCACTGAAGTAGGTAGTAGAAAAAAATACATGTGGTACACGCAAAGATGTACTGCTTATTAAGAGGCTGCTAAGAGGGCAGAGGCTGCTCTTAACTATAATGTTTATCTCAAAACTGTTGAATGAAAAAGAAAAATTATGAAATTCAAGTGAAAAAAAAAACTATTTTATTTCGTATATTTAAAAAATGTAGAAAATCACGTAGATAAAAATTTCCGATTTAATATTTGATTTCTTGCAAAAGCAGTTGTCACATGACTATGTAAATTTTATAATTGTACACCAAAATATATGAATTATAAGGAAAAATACTTTATAAATTCAGTTTAGCTTAGTCAAGTTAGTGATTTAATAGGGGTGTAAAATATTATTGTTCTTAACATAACACGAGGTATCGTGAGTCAGAGCATATGTATTATTATTATTGTAAATGCATCCAACCAGCTGCAGGGAAGCATTAACGCTGTTATAATTATGTCAGAAGACTATAATTCTCAGTTGCGTTTATTTTGTTTAAAGTTCCTCAAGATAAACAAACTTGCTTATGTACATTGCTCACCATGTGTACCTACCTGCTATTTATTCTGAAATACAATCTAACAGTTGTTTACAACGGCAAACCTCACGTGGCACGTGGCCGCACAAATCACAAACACCGCCCACACCACTGAGCTGTACATTTATTATTATTCTGTTTCATAGTTTATATATATATATATATATATATATATATATATATATATATATATATATATATATATATAATATATTTAATTTAGATTTTACACTATTATCGTATTGTTGTCGTTCAAATATTACCGTGTTCCAGGAAAGACATTCAAGAAATTGAAAAAACAATCCAATTACAACAAAAAAGTATAGTGACAACTTTAATACAAAAATTAATTATGCTGTTGGAAAGTATTATTCCTTTAAAGATATTTTAAATGCATAAAGTCTCAAATTTACCTTTTATACTATTTGAAAATACTAGGTCTATATCACAATATATAAATTTATAAATTGTATATTATTTCAACCATCAAAAATATATTAGATTTAATTTAAATTCGATGTTGATTTTTTTTTTTGTACCTAATGATAATTTTATAATTACTTTTGTTTGAAAATAATATTTATAAACTAATGGAATTAAAATTAAATTGATTAATACGTAAAATAAAAACATACTCATGAAAATGTATAAAACACCAATTTTTGTTTATTTGATATGTTATTATTGTAATTTTCAACTTGTTGAAAATTTGAAATTACTTCGAAGCTATCATTATGTATTTTAAATTTGAATTTCACACGAAAATTGAAATAAAAAAAAAACGTATTTAAAATGTTATAGTGTTTTTAAAATTAAAAATCAAAGATTTTGTTCAATACCGTAGTTTAAAGACCGTGGTCAGAGGAGATAATTTAGAGCATACGACAATTTATTATTGTTAACAGTTACATACATCGATATCTCTCCTTTCTCGTTCTCTCTCTGTCTCTCTCTATTTTTCTACACCAACGCTAAGTCAATAACTACGATAACATGCATGCAACGTGCAGACTATGTGACATGTGTATTTATATAATTTGGACATGCTTTGATACACTTTGTTATTAATACACCTTGGATCAGACGTATTGTCGGCAACACGTACCGTGTCGATCGTGTGCTCTCGGAGAAATATTTTGTTCAGTGTCGTTGTCGGGGAAATTCTCGAGTAATGATTATTTCTTCTTAATCGTCGTCGACTGCCGTCGTATGTTTTTACGCTTTTGTTCTCGTGGTTTTCGTATAATCAACGCGGACTGTCCCAGTATCGTGTGCGCGACGCCTTTCCGTGAGAATGAAAATTATCCGACGCGTTCTCAAGTGGCATTTCACCCGCGTGTGGTGTACAAATGGACTCGTCGACGTTCTGCACGTCGGATTACTATCCGTAATATCGATCGTATTTTGTGTCGACTGTTAATTTTTTCCTTTTTATAATTATTTCGTATGTTTTATGCATTTTTGTATTTGTCAGACATTTTGATCACTAGTTTTCAGTTTGTTCATTAGCATTCAGCCTTAAGTGTGAGCAATGCAGAAATAACATTCACAGTCAATTTAAAATAATTTGTCTCTTTCCTACGGTTCAGCTCCTTTCAAAAGCACTTATTAGCTTGTTCAACTCTATCATCTCGCAAGCTTTCATCTGACAATTGAACCGTGTGGTTTAAATTGATTTTTCCCTTTTTAATAATTTCTTAATTTTATATGTTATAATATTATACATTTGAATGATGATAAGTATAAATTATATTCCTCCAACACGGTATATATATAATATGCACGTGGTCTTCTTATGTACGTGTCTCTGGGAAACCACTGGACGTTCCCACGGGGGTCGGTATATTACTTCAATCAACATAACATTATACTCGGGATCCCCGAGTAGTAAATAAAGGTATAAAGGTCGCGGCGTCATCGCTTTCAGCTATATAATAATATATTATAATGAGGCGACGACTAAATATTATTATAATATAGGTGCAGGTGTATTGTAGACATAACGTGGGCCATACTCACCGACGACGATGACGCCGTCGCATCGCACCTATTATATTTTAACACTATGAGCTCTGGCCCACCGCCATGCCGGCCGTCGTCGCCGTCACTTGACACGGTTGTGCAAGGATGAAACGGATGAATGCGCTAGGTTTGGGGTGTTTACCAAAAATCGCTCTCAAAATTACCACTTCGTGCACTAATAATTGCACTCGAACCTTCTTGGTCGACCTACAAATATCGTCCGGTTTTTTCAGGAGTTAATACACCAATAATTGTATTCGATTTTTTTTTCATTGTTGACGTAGTAGTTATTTATCAATTAAATGATCATTACCTCAAAATATTATTTATTGAGATTTTTTTTAAGCTATTGCATAGCTTTGAGCGCGGGCTTTGAGCACGGCGACCGAATCCAGAAATTCCGTAACGAAAAAAACCTAACACTCATTTTTTTTTATGTATGGAGACACTTTTTTTTATCGAAATACTGGTCCAATAGTTTCATCCAGCAACTTTTTAGAACGGGCATTTTGTTAATATGGTACTTTTGAGAGCTCATTTTTCGAGTTTCTCAATATATTTTCCAAGCGTGGGCGATAACTACCGACAAATTGACAAAAAACGGGAGAAATGCCGTATTCTCGAATTTCGTGAAATCTATTTTAGTTTTTTAGCCATAACTCCATCAATAATAGAGCTAAGAACTTGAAAATTTTACTGACTACTAATAATAGTCACTTGCATATTTAATTAAAATTTCAAAAAGTTTTAACAACTATTGACTTATATATAGATAATTTTTCATTTTTTGGAAGTTTTTGATTCGTAAAATTTCAACCTTTGGATATTTAGAGCTGACAATTTAACGCAATAATACTAATAAGTATTTCTACCGATGGTAAAAAAATATCGAAAATCGTTAATCACAATATTTTTTTACAAGCGTTTAAAGTTAGAATTTAGACGAAATTTCTTATTTTAACATCAAATTACACACTTAAACGCACGTAAAAAATAATTGGTGCTTCCTAAGTTGAAAAAAATGCTATTCAATAGCTTTACCGCGGCAGTCCCCGAGTGCCATACGTATTTTTTATTTTTTATTAATAGAATATAAACAATCTGTTATTTAAAACAATAAGTAAATTTTATAAATTTTATATATAATACAATAACATGATTAATGCGAGGAGGAATTTGTACATTTACAAAATTTCAGAATATTTATTATTATTTTTTTTTTTGTCTAGAATTGTAGCATATTTATTAAGTATAGGCATTCAATACAACTGAACTCGAACATTACTCGAACAAGTTATTGTCCAATGGCAAACACGAAATGTACAAAACACGTGGCTTGTGGTGTAGTGTATGTAATGTGGATAAACTTATAGACCATTGTATAAAAAAGTCGATAAAATAATGGCGGTCAAAATACGTCCTTTGTACCTTCAGCCTTCAGACAAGATAATGGGTATGCGTGTATTGTTTTACAGCATTATGTATAATAATTGCCAATAGGTTTTATTATCAAAATTTTATAATTCTAAATATTGTAGACATTTTCTTTTATCAAAAGAATCAAAACATGTTTCTTTATTCATATCTCGAGTTTCATAATTATAGGATTCACCAATTTTTTTTTTTCACATTTAAAGTCAAAATTTTATTTAAAAACAGTCAGTTCCGTAAAGATAGTACACAAATTGAGTTAAACCTTCATAATATAAAAAAAAGAAATCATGATTTACAGTTTTTAAAAAAATTGTCAATGTTGATAAATAAGAATATGACAAGACTTAATATTAATAAATACAAATATTATGAGAAAAATACTTTCGAAAAACATGATATTTTCAAAGTTCTATATTTAGCCCAGATATGATAAACTTTCAAAAAACTCTTTTCAAGTATGTAAAAATATGCTGTTGATATACGTATGATGAAAATTTCAAGTTTCTATAATAAATGCTTGATTTAATAAAAATGTCGTGATGGCACATTTTACCGTTTTTTTCGGAAAAATTATTGAGAATAAGGAATAAAGATTTTTGAAAGTACCATCTAAATCCAAGTTATGATGTATAAAATGATTATATAATGTAACTTTTGGATAAAGTTTAGTATCCGTAAAAGAATCTCCCGAAAAGATATAAAAATCAACAAATAGAATTTTCGTTAATAAAATATAAACATATGATAATAAACAATCATTGTAAGTATGTTAAAAATAAATAAAAACACTCATAAATCCATAAGATATACAAATAAATAGTCATTTAGTATTATTCGTCAAATTTTGAAGTTGTTTCATTATAAAATCAACATAATAATAATTATTATTCAGAAAATAATATTACCTACAGAAAAACACATTATTTTGAGCACCTTTTATTAAAATGTTTTAAATTTATATACATGCTATGAAATATAATAAGATTGTCAGAAATATCTAAGGTACATTGAATCATACCTTATAATAATAATTACAAACTGATTTCGAATTTCAAATTGACCGTAGGTACTTCACTGCAACTTCATTTCAGTAGTTGTTTTGTTACATCTTAATTTAATGCTATTATTTTTAAATTACTGCTATTCATTAATCAATATTATTTTAAAATTACTTTACATTTTAGATGCTCATATCTCTTAAACTATTTTTCCAATAATATAATTTAAAAAATCGTTATTTCCAAAAAAATATTCTATTTCACATAAGTACAGTTCTATTTATGGTTTTATATTGTACATGAAAAAATTTCTCATTTACTTTCTAATTAAACTGAGTTAAATCACAATGCATGAAACCTAGTGGGGCACCTTGAATGAATATCTATACTCTATATGTATAAGATATTACGCGCACCTATATACTATATTATATACACCGCCCGGCCGTGCTTAAGCCTTAATGTTTCTCGTTAGTGTACAGGTACGGCGTTCGTATGAATAAATAATATTATAATACCAAGAAATGGAAACCAAGAAGTGCCTGCGCACAATTATTCGTATTATAATAATTATTTGATACGCGTGGCCATAGGTACATTCCGAAAGTGAAGCCGCATTGAACCTGCGAACCGTTTCACGCGTGTTCCACGTCTCCCGCAATAATAACAACCACATTTTACGACCATACATGTCGGTTATAACCATTCCAGTCACGTGTCTGTAGCGATTGCGTGAGGAACTATATAATTTCTGATATCAAGATTCAACTGTAATACTTGATTATTCTAATTCTAAGTAGGGTAGGCGAACAGCAGCGACGGCGTCGGGCGGTGGCGCGGTGGAGAGAGCAGTCGTCATGGCGGTCGCGGGTCGTGGTTGGGGCAGGGCACAGGGTGAATTGGAAATAACGAAAATACTACATAATATACAATACCACGTACATTATATAAAGTTATGCACCACCACAGAAGTGTACCGTACACACACACATTATACACACGCGCGTACGTACACAATAAATACAAGTGTAGACGGTGGCCGAGGGGCAGGTAACCTCGGGATTTTTCACAATGTCTTCTTGGTAATAACGGCCGCAGGCATAAACCATGGTAATAATAATATTTACACGTGTGTGTGTGTGTGTGTGTGTGTGTGTGTGTGTGTGTGTGTGTGTGTGTGTGTGTGTGTGTGTGTGTGTGTGTGTGTGTGTGTGTGTGTGTGTGTGATTTTTAATTGATCGTAGGCTAAATGATCTCTCGTGTATCCGAGTAATTATCACGCGATTTGCCGCGTCACTGCCGCGCCACCACCGCCTCAGGCATCACCACCACTGCGTCGTGTGGCGTCTCAATAATAACTTTCTGTTCGGCAGTAGTCATCGAAAAACATCACGTCGCAATATGGATCCTGCTAACTGTTCCGTTGCACGCGATGACGTGTGCGTAGTTTTCGTCGGCAATAATTATACCGCCCCGTAACCTTATGGAGAGAGAAAAAAAGAAAAAATTACATAAAACAATAAAAAAAAAAAAGAGACTAGAAAAAAAAATAAATGTAAAAACTATAAATGTTCTTACCTACCTAACCTAAAATAATCCTGTGTATGTGTGTGTGTCACTTTTGTGGCTGCTAATATGACGATAAATAAATAAGTTTTCGTGTGTTGTTATAATATCACGTGAGCTACGCATGTATAAAATATATTTTATTATATTCATTGTAAAAAACGTCTGAGTTTTTTATGCATCACCCCTTAATTTATCGTTGCATTGTCTGATCGCCGGTGAAATTACTGGTTACAGCTGTTTTATCAACGTTTGTTAGAACAGTCGCACCAGACTTATGTACAACACCATCGCGCCCTCTCTTTCTAGGGTGAGAATGGTCTCAGAACGGTTGACAATTACTATTAATCCACGGGTGTGAACACGATAACGATATGTTCCCGAGCACCCGATACGAATAATTATTGCTCAGTCGGTTATTATTGATATCATTGTTATTATTATTTTTTTATTCGGTTGTTATTACGGTTATTATTCACACGCGTGTTTACTTGCCGTGTAAACGTTCTCGATGACAAATCGATTCGTAACAACGATAAATTGTGTTTTACAAAATCAGAATACGAGATTACATTTAACGTTTGATTTATGTCACATATATCAACGAGACTGTTTTTAAAGTGTTATTCTAGCGTGTTTGTGATCTCTATTTTACTGTAATTATGTATCATGTGCTTACTTCGTATTGCCGAATCAACACTACTGAGATATTGTAATTCCTGCTGAATCGGAATCACGAGTCACAAGGATCATCGGTAAAACACTTAAAACAACGGATACGATGAAATCGATTACTATTAATGATTATAAAAGGTTAAGTTGTTAGTTTATATTATAATATGTCTGCGAATTAAATGCTATTAAACCTTTTTTTTCTATTATATGCATATATTTTACAATAGTTAAATGTTTACACCGTGAATACAAAATGAGTTTAAACATTTTGGAAGCAATGGCGTACATATAATTTTTAATTGTGAGAGGGGGGGGGGGGTTAATTATATTGATTTTGTAAAAAATTGTACTAACATTGATGATTCGGTAAAATTTCACAAGTCGTAATAATATGAGTGGTTAGGTTATAGGTTTTAGCTACTTAATGATAATCATAACTTCAAAATCAATTTTGCTAGTAACTTGAAATATTCACTACTTAAACCAACGTATTGTGTATTACTTTTGCGAACTTTAGAAAAATTGTAAAAAAAAGTTGATCACTTTTGAAATAAATATCCGAAGAATTTTGAAAACACCTCATTTTTCAAAGTTATTATTATTATAAAGATATTATTATCAAATACAATTAAAATTTTTTATACAATAGAACTTTAATTTAAGAAAATTTAATTCGACCTTGATTATATAAACACCAAGGGATACTAATACATTTTTAAAATCGTTAAAACATTTTTTTTGCATTTTACTAAATTCTTCTACATTTTTACGAAATCAACTGTTTCAAGTTAATTTTTAATTTCAGATATCTATAAAAGATTTTAATAAAATGGCTCACATAAAGAATATAAGTATAGGTTTATTGATAAATTTAAAGGGTTTAAAATTAATTTAAAAATCGATTTTGAATATTGAATAAAACTTTTAAAAACTGATACCGTACTTGAAATTGATATCGAAACTGGTATGCAAAATTGATTCCAAAATCGAAATTAAAAACAAAAATTTGTTTTTTTTTTTTTTTTTAAATTCTGATATTTTATAATGAAGTATTATTACATTCTATATGGAAAAAATATCCAAACAATATTTAAGAAAACTACAATGTAAAATAATTTACTTTGGTAATAACATTAAAATAATATCTTAACAATATATTTGGTAGATATAAGAAAATAGAATTATAGTAGTTATAAAAATAATTTATTAAATAAATAGGAAAAAAACAAATACCATATGCATTATAACTCCTACAAAATTAAAGAAATCACCAAAAATGTCAACAAATCCAATTAACTATATTCAATGATTTTAAGGTATTATCATTATTATGTAAATTTTAGATTGAAAATTCGTTATAATCACAGAGTACCAACTGGCGTCTGGCAGTATCAATAACAACTCATATACATAAATTAATAGATGCCAAATGTTTGCTAGAAATGACTGAAAGGTTTATAAGATAGTACAATTATTGTTCGATTCAAGATAAAAAAAACATTTTTATAATTTAATATAATAAGGGATAAACAAAATTTCGTGTTTAAACTTGAAATTTGAACATTTTTTTCTTTTGTAAACACCTAGTTGAAATAAATTATAATAGTTTATGAAATTGTATAAAATTAGTTTAATTTATTTTAATCGTTTTGAATATGAAATATCAAGTTTTGTTTAAATATAATTAATATTTATTAGAGGGGATAAAGCCCTTAAACCCTCCCTCATGTGTACGCTACTGTTTGGAAGTCAATAATTTGTATTTTACATAGAAAGTTTTTCACGACATTATTAATGTATTTATTTATTTATTTGATGAAACTGATAATTACATGTACAGTATACATAGTTAATGAAATTAAACGAGCGATAGTTTTTCAATGTTCTCTCCAAGTGATGAAATGATAAATGATGAATTTGATTTAATTAACGGTTTATTTCACGTAGACACTATTATCGCGTAATCGAATATTATTGTCTGCTATAATCACTGCATGCTATCGTTTATGATCCTCATTTGTCACCGTACAAATTTAGGTCCATAAAACTTTCCAGACAGTTGAAAGTGTCTGTGATCTGGGAAAGTTTATACTGTATGACGGCGTTCAATGAACATACGATCACTGAATAGTTATACGGAATTAAGGCGGGCCAAAATAAATGTTAAAAAAGCCGGCGAGATAATGTGTTAAAAGTTCGTCTTTTCTAGCTTCGTTCCTCGTACAAGATAATTATGAGTGGTATAAAGCATCTTCGATGAACGATTTTATCGATTGACTTATCTGGCACACTATGTTGTTGGATTATATTAATTTTAATTTCAAAGAAATCAATGTTTAATCATTGTTTTCGGAAAATGATCCTGAGCAAAGTTTATCAATTTTATCAAAGTTAGGTCTTTTCACAACTAGTTAGGTTTTTAGGAAAAATAAAACCCCATGATATATTATTTGTTCATTTTAAAGTCCTAAGTATTAATAGTTTAAGAATTATTCATGTACAATAAATATTATTTTTTTAAATGATTTTTTTTTACCATATTATATAAATATTTTAGACACTAAAAAAATATAAATATATATGTATATGAATTGATTGTTATCAAAATTTAAATATTGCTAGAATATTGTTAGTAGGGCTATTTATAAATAAGCTTAAAAAAAATTTTCTAATTCTATAAGCAAATTTAACCAATTGCATGAAAAAAATAAAATAAACGTGATATATTACGTAAAAAGAGTAATTTGAGATAAATTTAATTCTTTTAAAAGACTTAAAAAATTATACAAAATTTAATTTATAATATGGATAAAACATATGTGATTGCATTTTTCAGTAGCAGTATATGCGCACTTAATTGTGATGTAATTTGAATTACCTACACAAAAACTTTAAAAATGAGTCATTTGGAATATGTTCAAATAATTTTATGTTTAGTCCAGAGGTAATCAAATTTTTTTTAAATAATGTAAAATTTGCATAAAAGTATTGTTGATGTTGAGTAAAAACTTTAAATTATATTATGGCTAAGTTACTAAAATAGATTTTATTAAAATTTGGTTTACTTTACTACCTGCATTTTACCATTTTCACTCAATTTTAGGGTAGTTTTTCTTAAATATTGAAAACCTCTTTAGAATTTCAAATATAGCTCTAATTTAAAGTGCCAATAAAATAAAATTTCTGATCTATGAAGGGTGGGACGATAACCTGACCTTCCCAAAAAAAGTGTTCAGTCATAAACAAAATTGAACTAAAAAATAAGAAACGAAAATAATATTATAAAACCAATACTAACTTTATTTCTCTAAGAATCTAAAATAATTACAATTTAATATGTAGTGTATCGTTCGTTAGACGATGCTAAAAATACAAAAGACTCCTTCTTCCATTATAGTAAAAGTTTACTCGAATGCATTTTGAAATATTTATATTGATAATTTCTAAATCGCTCGTTCGATCCCTCCGAATCTTTGTACATTTAAAACTTGATAAACATTTAATGTTTTTATAATTGTATTATGAAATTATCTTTTGTTTGGTTATTTGAAATACCTACTTTGATTAACTGTATATTATGTATTCGAAAACTCAATAAAAATATATTAATTTAATGAAAAAATAACCTAATTGTATTTTCATGTTAGTTAAAAATATGCATTTAAAGTAGGTATTTACTGAGAGAAAAATTAAACGTTGTGCAATGAGGATGTTTTCATTAGATAATTTTCACATAAAAATATAACAAACCGTGGTACGGAATGTTGTATCAGGTAGAATTTTTCGAAGAAAAATGTTCTAATTAATAATATTATAATTGCAGTCTTTAGGATAAATATTATCAAAATGTTTGCGTAATTTGTATATTATCTGTGTAAAGTAGTGCTAATTGATATAAATAAAAAAATATTCTGCGTTAATTACGGTTTATAAATTGTCACCTATACTGACTTCCACGATTACGCGTTTTCACAGTCACAATCACGCATAACTCAATTGTAAAATTTGTAATTCGTTCTCTTTATGGTACTCAAGGTTCATAATAATAATTTCCAAACAAAATAACGCGTAAAAAAAAAAAAAAAAAAAAATGTATATAATAGAATAAAAATGAAACACAAATTGAATTAATTTGGCGATCACGAAATAATATAGAAACAGCACCAGTTCATCGTGATCGGTCTCTGTAATCCAACCCTTGTCTATAATTACATCCCTAGATGGTTCCATATAACTGTCAACTTGCTACTTTCATGAATAGTTTGGATATAGGTTTCATGCAGCGTCATACATGTCATTTATTGTCCAAGTCTATCAAAATTGGATACAGTGGTAGGCTTAAATAAGTGGACCGTGAAATCCCCCCGTGGAGGTGGTCTTATACGGTTCTACTGGAAATGATTTTTCACCCCAATATTAGAAAAATGGGGAGAAAACGAGAAAAAAATACAGGTCTTATGGTATACAGCACATAAATATGTATTAGCGTGTGTTTTCCCGACCGAAATTGATAACTTTAGTATAGTTGAGATCAATATTTAATTGTTATGTAGAGAATTCCGCGTACTGCAAGTTACACACGTGTGAAGTCAAAATGATAAACGAGTTGTGTGTTAGAAAATTTTTATTTCAATTCGTTCAGTTTATTAATTTTACCAAGTGAAACAAATTAAATCATTTTTTCTACGGAAATCTCTTTGAAATTATTTTTACAGTGAAAATATTATAAAATGAAAAAAAAATGTTTTCAATACAACTGAGATATCACAAGTTGATATTATTACTCTGTAACTGAACGCTTTATTTTGTAATTATAATTAAAAGATATTTCGTAATGGTTGATAATTAATAAGTATTCGATCATAATCGAATGAAAAATGCATCTTATTTATATGATACTTATTGAATTGTTAATATAACTGTAACAAAAAAAAAAAAAAACAAACAGCCATCAGACTCCTAAATCCAGAAGTTCATTTTATACTTTACTTATACCGGTTTATCCCAAAAATATCTTTAGATTAGTAAAGTTATGAATTCAATTCGTAACTATATATCGTAACTACATAACGTAGGTACACAATTTTTTTTTTATGTTTAATTTTTTTTTTTCGTGTAAATAGGATATTTTTCAAAACATTTCTTTGGTTTACCGCATAACGTAATAAATATGAATTATAAACGTATGCAAATGTTTAAATGTGTTTGTGCATCTATAAAGTCAGAAAAAAAAATCGCGTTTCGTGGAAAAGCAGAAGGAAATAAATCAAGCGTTTAATTAGGCTGTGCCATGACCGTTGTGGGGTGTAATAATTAACATTCCTCGTCATAAATCGATTACTTTTGTGCCAATATATTGTTATAGGTACGCAAGTTGTGTGGAAATGTACTGTTCTCACAACATACGAGTATATGACTCGAATAACTTTTTTGTTTTTATCCTGATGAAGGCGTGGAAATACATTTGAAGTGAATATAATATATTTTTAGCGTGTAAATGCGCGTATACATGCACGCATACGTTATTCCGACAGATTTATTAGTGCGAAAACTTCCAGGATCTACACGATATCGTCACTCTCTGATGTTGTATGCTCACATACATGTGTGTGTGTGTGTGTGTGTGTGTGTGTGTGTGTGTGTGTGTGTGTGTTTCAGTGTGTGTATTCATATATAATAGTTATTATATGTACACATTGGATAGCGGTTAATGTTCTTCTTCAATCATATGCATTAAATACTGTAATAACGTGTATGCGTATAATATGCATATCGTGTAACACTCAACAATTTGGTCAGCTAATTGACGTTTCGGTTCGTTGTACGCGTCATATATGCGAAGTAAACGCAAACAATATCCGCAATGCCCAAGTAATTTTATCGCGATTAAATCGTGACTGCGTTGGATGGTTGGATGTAAATAGATATTGAATTGATTATACCCAAACTATGTAGTTATAATAATTGTACAACAATATGGTAATCGTTCACAATAATTAAATAGGCGTAGATGAACTTATAATAGTCAGTAACAAGGCGTCGGAAAAATACATACGTTATCGGAGAGTCGAGTTGACCATTTTAATCATATCTAAAAATATCTCCATTAACCACATAAGGAGTTTAATACAATGCATATTATTGCAGGATACATCTGCGTATAGTAAAAATAACGCTTTCAAATTTTTAGTGTACATTTTATAATAGTGCTTCACTTTGCTCGTAATCGATTTTGTCATGAGCGAATAATGACAAAACCTCTATAGTGTAATGCAACATCAATTGTTCGTTATTAGGGTCTGAGGTTGTTGATTCAAAAGTAATTTAATTAAAATACACGATTTTCCAGTTTTGTTTCATTGTACTTTCAAGGGTTTTCTTACATTTACCCGGCATTATTGTTACGTGGAAAAAATCGACATTTCAAACATTTAATTATACTTCGAGAAACACAACGGGGCAAAGAAGTCTGTTATCCGATATCTTATTTTTGTTTATGATAGAGTAGAATAGTTTTTTTCTACTCCTACTTTTTCCAAGTCAACTTACACACACAAACACACACACACACACACACACACACACACACACACACACACACACACACACACACACAGACACAGACACACACACACACACACACACACACACACACACACACACACACACAACAATAGGATGTCATGCAATTAAGACATAAAACCAAAATTAATCACAACCCGTTACGAAATGTTAAAGAAAGGGTTTGTTGGTTTTTTTCAAATTTAGTTTTGATAATAGCCTTTTATAGCTATATGAAGTCGACAGTCGTTAATGGTTTTTCGCCACTAGTAATTTACTCCGGACCCGTAGAGCCATTATTACCCGAAAGGCCTCTTCATGGCCTCTTCACGCACGAGTATGTACGCGTATCTGTGAAAATTGTTAACCAAGACATATTATAAAACAATATACACTTACATATTAGAGTGGTTAGGTAGTTAAGGAACTAAGAATTAAATGGTAGAAATGGTATATGATTATAATATACAACAATTAGTGGTAACAAAAACTGACAATATTGAAAGGTGTTATAAATATTAAATTAATTGTTGAACGTTTATTCCGTTTTATTTCATCAAATGAGAATCTTACTACTGGCGAATCGGGTATTTAAAAACTTTCTGAGCGACACTTCATTATAAATCAATGGATCTTAATACATTTTTGGTTTCAATATATTTTTCAAAATATTTCGTTGTTAACAAAATGTTCATGCATCCAATAATAAGGATTGTATGTATTATAATTTATTCTAAGATAAATACAAAACAGTCATTGTCTCTTTGAAGACAGTTAACACAGGTCAATAAAACCGTAAGAGTATATTATTTTGAAATGCATTACATTTTATTATAAAAATTATGCGATTTTTCGCCAAAAAGTGAAATTTGCTGAATAAATGGTTGATAAAAAGAGTTCTACAAAGTTATGTTTGGATATTCAAAGATTTTAATTGGCTACCTCAATGCCATGATGAATATCTTAGAGTAATATTATTAACATAACGTTTTAATATTTTTATTATGTTTGCAACAATAACATTATATTATAAAATTGGATACTTAAATATACGAGTACATATTTTGGGAACATACAACCTTTATTCATTCATCTTATACAATCCACTTTACATCTATTTTCGTTTTTGGTACAATTTGTAAAGATCTTACTCTAAGTGTATGAGTTTCGTGATTTTCATATTTTTTTTTAGTAAAATTGTTTGATAAATCGTAACTCTATTTCAGCAATTTTCATCTCGAATAATAAGTGAAGTATAAAAGGGATTTCGGCAGTTTTAAAATGTATGATTTAAAGCATTTATTTTCACTTGGAAAAATCTTGGCATTTCAAAGTTAAGTTTATGGACTTTTATACTTTCAACATGCGCTGTATGAACAGCTTAGCATAATTAAAAACAAATCATTTATTCGAATAATAAATGTAATATTATGTATCAATTTTACAGTTGTATTATAGTTATTAAATTAAAAATCTTCAAGTTGTTTTTCGGTGGTAAATAGTGCTAAAATTTTTTTTTCTTTTCATTGAAGTATGAATAATTTATACTTTAATATACGAAATATACGAAATATACGAATTTATACTTTAATATACGTAAATAATTGTTCGTAAAAATCATACAAATACACTAAAAAATTAACTTAAAAAGATAATATTGTCTTTGTACCTAGTGTAAAAATCATATTACAGGCAGTCTTAAATTATAAGTTTCAATTAATTGACAACCATTGTTATTCTAATTATCTGTGACTGATAAAAATAATTTTAAGGTCAAACATAATTTTCTAATAAAAACAAAGGTATAATTTTAAGAATAATAAAAATATTTGCGTTTCCTGTGTTACAAACAAATAAGTACTATACAGTTGTTGATACGCAACGAGTGTAATTATATACCACAGTGCCGACTTATGGTAATGCCGCTTTAAAGCACATATAGTCAGGTTAACGTTTTTCGCTTATGAGTATATAAGTGAAAATATAGCTGACTTTATCAAGTATAAAATAATATGACGGTTTGATATAATTTGGTAGATTCGACGAAAGAATTCTGAAAATCGATGCGATTATAATTCTGACAACATCAGTATTCTTTTTGACAGTCATAATTTTTCATTACATACAATATATATTTAACACAGTTATGTTGTTACCATGTATGATTAAAAGTTGTAAATTCTTTAAGCGAAATAAGAAAATAAAACTCATCTCATCTTAGCAATAACTTTTTATAGAACCATCAAATTGAACACTACATCATACACAGTTATTTTTCATGTAGGTGAATTTTTGAAAATATACCACTTTGACGATTGACCGTCATTTTTGGAAGTCCAAGAAAGCTGGCGTCGAGTGGCCACAGTAAGTAAAATAATATTAATTCCATTTGGTTATCAAAATAAAAAAGCCGATAAGATAATGGTGGTGGAAGTTCGTCCTTCGTCGCTTCGCTCCTCGGACAAGATAATGGTGAGGAGTGTATAGCACTTTCTATCATGGGATCACCTGGTTTACGATAGTTTAGTTGTATGGTACTTTACATTTGAATGCAATGATAAATCATTGTAAGTTAAGTACAGGATACAGTAGTTGGGTGGGATACACGAGATGCATTGCTAGATTAGGCATTATTGGATAGATTTTGGAATTATTTTATATTATAAAAAAAAAAACGATTCTGAACGAAGATGAAGATGTCAGCCTTAAATTGTAATATATATTTTATTTTAATATCCTAGATTGGGTTAAATTTACATTTGTCTATTCATGTGACTTCTGCTCGTGAGCATTGGACAAACCAGGATGTGCATAGATAGGGCGTAGGTAAATACCATATTATTTGCCTAAATGCACTATCGTGACGGTACCACCCGACCCCGCCGTCCATATATGCTGAATGCTCCGTGGCTACGTCTATTTAAATATTAATAATTAATAATAATATATAAAATCCGCATGTTTATGGAACTGATACACACATTAAAATAACTGGAAATTGGAAGTTAGTAACGTTCTATTCAACCATGTAAAGGTACGTTATACACCTTGTGTTTACAATCTACCAATATTTTGTATAGAACAGCTGTCAGCTACTGATTATATTATAATAAACTTAATCTATTTAATTATCTTTATCAGCTGTGATATTACATAATATTTTCATTTCTTATCTTTGAATACAAAAATTTTTATACATTTTCAACTACAAAATAATTTGCAAATATTCGTGATTTTGACAAATTTTGTCGATTTTTGAACTTCAACTGCTTATAAAAAAAAATTGTGCCTATGTATTTGAATAATTTTTGAATCACTCTTAGATCAACTTATTCAAAACCTTCTATTAAATTTTCAAGCGATTTGGTAGGGCCAAAAAATTGTTATCGACTTTTATAAAAAAAAATCTAAGAAAAATCGAATTATTCAAATGCCTATAAATAGCTAAAAAATAAATGAAATATTTTGAAAATACAACTATGTAAAGAAAATGCCTATTTAAACATTTTGTAAAAGTTTTAAGTTTCTACGACCTATACTTTTTGAATAAGAACAAATATCAAAAATCAATGATGCCTAAATTGTTATTTTACGCGATTATGTGAAAAAATTGTAATTTCAAACACTCATAAAAATTTTTGATTTTATTCCAGTGCAAATTTTTTTACAGATAATTGAAGGAAAACGTATGTCAAACTTTGTACCGAATTTACAATTCTTAGTTTTGAATACTTAAAATTTTATGAATTTTCAACTGCAAAATAACTTCAAATTTTCGCAATTTTTACATATTTCGTATAAATTGGAACTTTGAGCACTTATAAAAAAAAATTGTGACTTACGATTTTGGATTTTTTTTTATCAGTTATGGAACAACTTATAAGAAACCTTGTATTAAATTTTCAAGATTTTCTGGCAAAAAAAAAAAATTTTATCGTTATTTTAAAAAAAAATACTTAAAAAAATTGAAAAATTCAATTGTCTATAATTAGCTCAATAAAAGTCAAAATACTTTGAAAATTTAACGGTGTATAGAGAACGCTAATCTAAACATTTGGTGAAAATTTCAAGTATTTACATCGATTAGTTTTTGAGTTATAGCAAAATAAAAAATTTGATTTTGTCGAAAACTGGTTTTGCGTAAAATATACCGTTTTTCCCTCATTTTTTAAGGGTTTTTCCCGGCGCGTTAAAAAAATATTGAAAATTTTTAACTTTTGACCCCCCAAAGTACCAACTAGATTCACTTTCCTTTCAGAAAAGTTGCTATATAAGGCAATCGAAGCATTTTTACTGCCCCAAATCGTGTCGACAGACACAAAAATAATAAAAAAAAAAAAAAAAAACACACATCATTGTAAAATCAATACATTCTTCACTCCGTTTCCAAAAATGGAACTCATGTTAACAGATACCTATCCCTGCCAATGATGTTTTTCGGTGATCTCTCAGTCCCACATACGTCATAACAAGCGCCGTTTACGGGCTATGATGTGCAAATTTGCATTACATTAATTATTATTTATGTTTTATAATATAATTTTTTTTTTTTTTAAGTGCATCATTAAGTAATATGTGCAATGTCGATTTCGATGAAAAATTTGAAATCATAACCCTCAATAACCACGATAATATAGGTATTTAATAAATCAAAAAATTAAAGATTTAATACATACAACCAGCTATCTTTTTAAAGTCTAGAGAACAAAAAAAAAACATGTTCATTTATCATGTGATATAAATGGATTTGCCCGACAAAAAAATCTAGGGCCCATTCAGATAAACTTGAATGTTTAATGTTTTAAAACTTTCAAGTGTATCTGAATTAAAATTAAACATTACATAATATGTAGTACATCTTAAAACAATAACAAAAAATAAATGTTATTTATTTTGAAAATAACTCTCACTCAATACTTATTTTTAAACAACATAAAATTATCATTATTAAGTAGGTACAATTAATTTTTGTCATACCGTTAATTTTAAGATCTTTATCATGTTGGAGTTTTCCTGAAAATGTTTCCTGAAAAAAAAAACACACATCATTGTAAAATCAATACATTCTTCACTCCGTTCAGAATCTAATATACATTTCAATAAAAATATGACTGGTTTGATTATCAGACATAAATGAAACCGGGTTCTCTGTTGTTAATTTTAAAACGTATTATAAAACGTATTAAATTTTAAAATGTATTATCTAATAAAAAAATAATTCAATTATTATCTTTTTATTTTAAATTCTAAATGAAGTGAAGGATCTATTGGTTTTACAGTGAAGTATCTGTATTTATTCTTTCTGTTTACACTTTTTGGTACACTTAACTTTATCCAAAAAATTTATTCAACAACTCTATAAATTAAAAATTGCACGTAGGTAGTATTTTGAGGATTTATTCTTCTCTCTTTTTGATAGATTTTCACGAAGAATAACTTCCGAAAAACCGAGTAAAAACTGTAAAATAATCCATTAACGAGACTTTTACTTAACCAATTCTAGTTATTGGTCATAAATCCAAGAGTAAGATAGCGCTAAACTTGGAATTTTTACCATATATTAATGATATGTTAATATATATATAGCCCAGTCAAATTAGACCAAAAATCGACAAAGTTCGGAACTAATTCCCCGAAAGCTAGATTTTAGTTTTTTTTTTTTTTGGTTTATACTTTACTTATAAACCTACTACAATTCCTGACACCTACCCCTTGTGCGTAGCCCTCCACTTCTCTTCAAAGGGTGGCGCGCCTTTTTCGCTGTTTTTGTTTATAACTCGTCAGATTTTCAAGTTATAATATAAATACTTAGGATCAAAATTAAAGATCATACAATTTATCATAGACTCAACTTACTTTATATGTATAGGTATATAATATGTAGTGGTAAGTGTTATATTTTTAAAAAATATAAAAAATATAATTTTTTTTATTTATTTATTGTGTTTGAGGAAAAACCGTCAATCATACGCTAAAATGACATATGAAAAAAGTTAACGAACAGATAATTTTACCTAATATAACGTGAAGTTTTTGTAACAGCTTAAATTATCGTAAGTAATAATGTTTTTTATATCGGTAGTGATGATATAATTGAAAAATTTGTTGACTATTATAATATATACGAATCAGATATATAATTAAAATGTACTAAAAAAAAAAAATGTTCGAAAGCTGAATTTTGGTATATGAGTAGTTTATACCTTACTTATAAACATACTAAAAGTCCTGACACTTACACCTTGTGCGTAGCCCCTCACCCCTCTTAAAGGGTGGTGCGCCCCATTTCATTGTTATCGCTTATAACTTGTCAGCTTTTCAAGTCACAATAAAAATATGTATGACTAAAATTAAAGACCATACAATTTACCATAGATTAAACTTACTTTTAATATAAATATATATTCAATAAAATATTCAAAAAAGCAAATGAAGAAGAACGGTTAAGAATAGTCGAAGCAGCTGCTACTATAATACGAGAGGATATAAGGTCATTTATTTATGAAACCGATTCATTTCCTCCACCAAATCAATTTATGAATAATGTGAAAGAAGACATACCAAAGAATATATAACTGACTCTCGGGAATATCAAGAAACGCAAATAAGTTTTTTGCCATTGGTAAACTTACCACCAAGCTCACCCGATCGTATTTATTCGGTTTTGATTTTCGCGACTCAAAAATGTAAAAAATTAAACCAAAAAACGTGTTTTGTAACTTTTGATCAACCCTTATACATAAAAGCACGAAATATCGTTGAATCCTCTAAATTAAACCCACAAATAATAGTAAGACTTGGCGGGTTCCGTCTTCTGATGTCATTAATGAAAATTTTTTATCTAACACCGAAAATAAAATAAGGCTTATGACAATGTTGACCGAAAAGTTTTTAACATCGGGTATTCTTGTTCACCAAGCCGAAGATGACGCAGATTTACTTATTGTTAATACAGCTATACGAAACACTGACGATAATATACAAGTAGTGGTTATAGCAGAGGATATTGATTTACTTATACTGTAATTAACATTAAGTCCTCCAAAAAACACAATAATATAAGAAAAAACCGGGCAGAGGAAAAATAGAAATCAGATCTTATGCTGTTGGAAATTTACAAGAACATTTTAAGAATGAGATTCAATATTTTATGTTTGTCCATGCGATTGGTGGATGTGATACTACCTCGTCATTATTTCAGAAAGGTAAAATAAAACACCTGAAAACAGTTCAAAAACACCCGGCATTACACGATTAATTATTAATCTTTAATAATGAATATTCATCGCAGGAAGAAATTGAACCTATCAGAGAAATATATCTTTTAGTATTATATAAAACTCCAGCCCACATAAAATCTTTAAATAAATTAAGACATTATGTTTTTCCAAAAACCGCATCTTCCATAAAAAACAATAAGTTCAACTTGCTAGACTCCATCTACAGTTGATGCGGCAAGAGAACATTAACATAGAGTATTTGCGAATACAATTATGGCTTGGTAATAAATTAAATCAACAGAATTGGGGCTGGAAAGAATATAACGGTCAACTAAATCTAGTTTTCACGAAAAAGTCACCAGCACCGGATACTCTTTTGAAAGTGATTAGTTGTGCCTGCACAAAAACAGGTGAACAAAATTGTAGTTGTCGATTAGCAGGATTGTTTTGTTTAGTTATATGCAAGCATCGTCAAGGAGGTTCGTGTTTAAATCAGCAACCGATCACACATAATGAAGAAGAGGACAATATTGAGGACAATTCGGACGAAAGATATTTAATTGAGAATCAAAAAGAAGAAACCAACACACCGACAATAAAAATAATTAGACCAACATAATTTAATTAATAAGGTACAGTATGATTTTAATAATTAAATACATAATATTACACAAATAATTAAACATGAAAATATTAAGTATATTAATTCATTTTGTTTCAGGATTTACAACCCAACACCATTTTTAAAATTTAATTTCATAGCTTATAGTCTGAATAATAAAAATAAATGTATAATTTTCAATTTTTGTATTTATTTTATAAATTATTGTAATTAATATTTATTTCATAATTAACTTTTTCTACATTTTAATTCTGTAAATATGTGTGTCAAATAAAATAATATATTGTTATGGTAAATTTTATGGACTTTAATTTTGATTCTGAGTATTTTTATTGCAACGAGTTATAAGCAAAAGGGCGCGCTACCCTTTGAAGAGGGGTGGAGGGCTAAGCACAAGGGGTAGGTGTCAGGACTTTGAGTATGTTTAAGTAAGGCATAAACTAAAAAACAAACCAAAATCCAGCTTTCGGGGAATTAATTCCGAACTTTTTGCTAATTTGACTGGACTAATATAAGGCTATTTATAAAGAAACTTGTATACAAATGTCATGTCTTGTAGCTAAAACTTTTCAAGTTATATTTAGAAAAATAAAATAACTTAGTGTTATGTGATTAAGAATTTCAATTTTTATTGAAAAATATCACTAATTTACATGTAAGTAAGTAATAATTTTCGTCAAAATCATAACTTAGAACGTACGTATAATTAAGTCTGAATTACAATTTTTGAAAATTATTCTTGATTGTCATATGAGTATTCGTGTAAGATGATTTTAAAATTGCAGGTTTAATATCAAAAATTTAAAATTGTAATACGCAAAACTTCGAAAAATTAAATATTTTCAATAATTTAAAAGTCTACATAAAGCCTGGCAAAAATTTTTTAAATCTTTTATAAAATCTGTAGAAGTATTGTTGATATTAGGAGAAAACTTCGAGTGTTTAGAACCATTATTTACGGCTAAATATCATAAATATCAAAAAAAGATTTTTCAGGAAATCTTTTCTATTGCAAATTTTACAGTTTTCACTCAATTTTCAAGCAGTTTTTCCGTATACTTGGAAAAAAATATTGAGGATAGAGAAAAATGACCTGTGTAAAGTACCACTAAGATAAAATTTGTGATCTATGAAGTTGCTAGATGAACATTTTTGATCTTTGTTATTACGTAAAAAAAAAAAAAAAAAAAAAATAAGAAGAAAAACATTTCAATATAAAACTGAATACATTCAACGTTTCATTCAGAATTTAAAATCTATGCTCCGTGCACTTTCCCGAAAACAAGTCTTATAGTTCGTGTTCACTAGCCGACCAAGTAACACACACATTCTCACATTTCGTCCAATCTTATCGTTTTATAGCTTCCGACTGTGCAAACAAAGTTTGTCATTGCAACTAGCATATGGGTAATATGAATATAATTATAAATATTAACACACATATTATAGGCTAATTAAGAAACCAAATCGATTATCAACCATCATTCACGTCACCCATAACAACTACGCAATCTCACACATCATAAAATGTCAAATACTTCAATAAATAAAATTCACTACAAACTTCCACTCTTAAAGAAAAATTACTTACAGCATCTTTAAAATCATCTAATACTAATCCAATTAACACAAAAATATACCAATCCATCAACACATCGTCTATAACAATCAAGCCAACCATACACACAGCCCGAAATCCAAAAGCTTCGCCGAAACAACTGCAAACCAAAAAACCCCAAAAACGAACCAAGCTATTGTTCTACCAATAATAGATGGTACACAACAAATAGAATACCTTACGGCAATAAGTAAATTTACCCCACCATCAAACATTATTGCAGCGTCTAGAATCTCAAACGATCGTTTTTGCGTATTCTTAAATTGCGAAGACACCGCCGACAAACTCGTGATAAACCACCCAAATATTAAAATAAACGAAAACATAATTACTATAAGAAAAATTATTAACCCATAAAAAAAAAACATATTATCCAATGTTTACCCAATCATTCCGGATGAAGTTATTTTCAAGGCCCTTCATGAAATAAAAATAAGAACCACATCTCAAATTTTACACTTAAAATCAAATTTATCTACAGAACAATTTTCACACATCATCAGCTTTCGTAGACAACTATGTATAAACCCCGAAGACTTCACACACCTACCCAGCTCGATTACTGTTACACAAGAAAACACTACTTTTCGTATATACTGACGATACACCTACGTGCTTTACTTGTAAACAAAAAGGACATATATCATCATCATGTAAAAGTAACACAGACTTCATTGAAAACGCCGCAAATGAACTTGACTCCGCCACAAACAACATTGAGTTCGAAGATAACCTCAATGAAACCAATAACCCCGATGAAAAATATACAGAAAATAAACACCAAAAAGATGAAGATCAAGAAAAAATATCAAATACAAATCAAACTTCACACGATCAAAATAAAAGACCAATATCCAACACCTCTACCCCATTCAATTCACCTACATCACAATCACATCAATGAAGTTCAAAAACTAATAACATATTTAAAAACTTTGATAACACTACTACCACATCTACAAAAAAAAAAAAAAAATGAATAAAAAACCTAAAATTAGATCAAGGTCGTCTTCAAACAGTACGAGAAATGAAAATATTGACACCCAATTAGTACCTTGTTCTCATCTTTTTGAGCACCCACCGAAATACCCATCAATTTCAACTTATTTAAATATATAATCGAAAATTCCTCAAATAGAAAAGTTAACTTAAAAAATCTGTGCAAACATATTGGTACGGATATCGAAAGCTTAAACAAAACCATAGAAACAGTAGGTCCTCATCTTAAAGATCAACAAATGAAAAATAAAATGACAAGACTATCAAACTTATTATTCCGAATAATAGCGTCCATCGAATAATTAAATCAAAACAGGCTACATAAAAAAAAAAAAAAAAAAAAAAATACAAACCAATTCATGAAAAATGCTTTCTTCAAATATCAACCTAATACAATGGAACCTCAATGGTTTCTATAAAAATGTTAGTGAATTAGAATTAATTATTCAAAAACAATCGCCAAATATTTTATGCATACAAGAATCTAATTTCAACGACAATTCAATCGGTAAAATTCTAAAGTTCAACACCTATTATAAAAACCGCTCAAACGCTCTTAGATCCAGTGGCGTCGTTGCTACTTTCGTCTCTGATAATTTCTACAGTACACAAGTAAACCTAATTACTAATTCGAAGCTTTAGCGATAACACGGAAAAGAAACAATTACCGTATGTAACAATTCTAACATATATATACTAAATCATATTAATTTCAATGAAAACGATTTAAACAAAACAATCAACCAACTCCCCGCTCTTTTTATATTACCATATGGGGTTCAATTTCAACAGATTCAAGAGCCAAAATAATAGGAAAAATTCTAAACGATGACAAAATTGCATTATTAAACACGGATGACAATGCCCGACTAAATCCACACAATGGAAATTTTTTCGCTATAGATTTATCTTTCTCCAACGCAGCTCTAGCTCAACGCCTCACTTACTCTGTTGACACTGAAATACACAGCAGTGACCACTTTCCTATCAATATCTCAATAATACCAAGAGTACACGACAGCACAAATATCACGTCTTCTAGATGGAACTTAAAAAACCCGGATTGGCAAAAATACACACATACAATATACAAAGAAATCGAAACACAATTTACATTAGATAACAACGATTCAATCGATGAACTCATCGAAAAATTTTCTAAATTAATTACAATCGCGGGAGAAAAAAAAATTAGCAAATGTCATAACAATAATAAACCAAAAGTTCCTTGGCGGAATGAAATTATAAAATTAGCAATAAAGGAAAAAAACAGCGTATTCAATAAATATAAAAAAAACCAACCAATTCAACGACTTTATTCAATTCAAAAAACTCAGAGCGAGATCTAAATATCTTATAAAAACAAGTAAAGCTAAATCGTGGCAGGAATTCACGTTCAAATTAAACACGAAAATAGAACCCTCTAGCGTCTAGAACAAAATTAAATCGCTAAAAGTACTAAAACGTAACCAACAAATAAATATACTAGACAACGAAACAAACAACATGGTTGAATCACAGGTAGCCGCCGATCTTTTCGGTGAATTTTTCCAAAACAATAGCAGCAACAACAACTACACACCATCATTCATACAAACAAAAATAGCTGTCAAAAATATTCCAATAGTTTCCAAAATCGATCCCAATAATATCGATCAAATTCAACTTAATGAAGAAATTTCCATTAACGAAATAAACCACGCGGTATCCAAGTGTAAAAGTAACAGTTCTGGTCCCGACGGGATTCCTTACTCTTTTATACACCACCTACCATCTAACGGTAAACAATTATTACACCATATATTTAACGTAATACGAAAAAAAAAAAACTCTTTCTCCTAAAAATGGAGAAACAGTATAATAATACCCATAAAAAACCTAATAAAAATAAATTCCAAGTTGACGGATATAGACCTATTTCCCTACTGAACAATATGTGCAAAATGATCGAAAAATTTATCAACATAAGACCATTATGGTAACTCGAAAAAATAGGCTATCTAGATAAATTCCAAAATGGGTTCCGCAAAAACAAATCAACCATAAACAGTCTCGCATACGTTCAATCTGAAATTAACAAAGCTTTTGATGAAAACCAATCAATGAGCCTGGTAAGCCTTGATATAGAAAAAGCATATGACACCACTTGGAAGCACAGAATAATATCAAAACTAAGTACCATTTGATGCTCTGGCAAGTTTTTTAAAAACTAGAACATTCCAAGTCAAAGTAAATAACACCCTATCAAACACTTATATACAACAAAATGGTACACCACAGGGATCTAGTATTTCAGCAACGCTTTTTCTAATCTCTATAAATGACATCAGTAAATGTACATCAAACCCCGTAAAGTATACCCTATTCGCCGACGACCTCAATATCTTCCTAAGAATCAAACAAACAAAGACAATACAGAACATGATTCTGTTAACAATTGACAATATTTCAAATTGGGCAAAACAAACAGGTTTTAAATTCTCACCAAATAAATCACAAAGCATTTGTTTTACAACAAAAAAAAGAAATATACAACCACCAACACTAAAAATCAATGAATTTCCAATCCCCAATAAAAACACAATCAAAATACTAGATATTATATTCGATAAAAAACTCACTTGGAAAACTCATGTAAAATATTTAAAAAAAGAAACATCAATAATATCAAAGTTTTAAAAGTTCTATCACATACAACATGGGGTTCTCAAATACAAATACTTATCCAGATATATAAATCATTAATACTTTCTAAACTAGAATTAGGATCAGAAATAAATTCTTCTGCCAAAAACTAAATTCTAAAAATTATTGATCGAGTCCACAACTCAAATTTACGCTTATCCATCGGAGCATTCAAATCTAGCCCAATCGAAAGCTTATACATGAAAGCTAATGAACCACCACTCTGGATACGCTGAATAAAAACCACCCTCACATTTGCTGCTAAAATAACTAAAAACAACCACGAAGACATAATACCTAAATACATCAATATAATTACAAAATCAAACCAGCTAAATCTATCAAACATAATTAAATACAAAATTATTAAAACTCCTCCCTGGCTCAGTAAAATCAGCATAAATACAGAAATGAGCAAATATAAAAAAAGCGAAACGGATCCTAAAATTTGCTTAAATCTTTTTAAAGACATTAAAAACGATTTGGATGGCGAAGACATTGTGTAAATGTGTAAGACGCCTCAAAAAGCGAACATGGAGCAGGTTTAGCAGTCATCACCAAAAACACAAATGTTTGTTATAAATTATAAAATCAAATTTCTATATATACAGCCGAAGTACTAGCCATTATATCAGCCCTCTACTATGTAAATATAAATCTCATACAAAAACGCAACATTTACACCGATTCTTTAAGTACCATACATAATATGCAAAATAATTTTCAACTCGACGACATTTCTATAATAATAATAAATAAAATACAGTTATTAAAACAAACAAATAAAATTATCAACATAATGTGGATACCAGGGCTCGTAAAATACACGGAAATGATAAAGCAGACCGACATGAAAAAAAACGCAGCCACATCAACCGAAACACCAAATTACAATCAAATAACATTTTCTGACATCAAAAAATCTATAGATACAATCACAACCAATACTTGGAAAAATCATTTGACAAAACAATCAACAAAATTAAATGTGATCAAACGAAATATAGAACCTTGGCCACAAATTCAAATTTCAAAAAAAAAATTAACACAATAATTAACCGTGTAAGAATCGGCCACACTCGTTTAACGCATGGTCATCTAATGGACAACAAAGAGCCTCCAACTTGTACTTCATGCAACGAACTATTAACTGTAAAACACATCATAACAGACTGCCGTGCATACTCCATCGTTAAAAACAAATACAATATCCCTGAAAATGTATAAGAAACAATTGGACCAATAATCACAGACCAATTCATCCTCTTCCTAAAGGACTCCGGACTGAACAAATTAATATAAAATGTAACTAATGTAAAACAAAAAATGTACTAATAGCCATAGCAGCCGACAGTATTGACAATTACCTCAATCTAAATTTTTTAGTTTAAACAAAATAACACTAAATTATTATAAAGTATACAATGTAATATCATATGAAATATAATAATGAATTTATGAATATTCTTTATAACATAATACATGTTTATATAAATTAGTTCACTAGATATTTAATGGTGTAAATATAATTCCTTCTTTAAGATTTTCAGATGAAACTTCCTACTTGAATTGGACTTAGTACGAGACATATTTTAAAATTTATTGTACTTATTATTGATGCATATTTGGATACCAAATAACCCTAGAAATATATAGGTAATGCAAAATTCTGAAAATTTCACCTATCTATGAGTTTGATTGTAGGAAAATTGTTAATATTTTAGAACGTACTGTATATTATGATATATTGTTACGGATTACTGGTAGATCAAATATCATAAATAAGTATGTACAGTTAAAATAGTTGCCAAGTTAATGAGTCAAAAATTACATGATTAAGTTCGAATTGAATAAACAATATCATTATATTAATTAAACGCAGTCACATTCACAATATTAATACAGCCCTTATTGTTATTTGTAAATGCAGTGACTACTAGGGTTATGTGTCTAGAAAGTGCGTCACTAAAAAAAAGTTCAACTTATTTTATTTTTACATTCTTAAATTCTAGGTTTATTATTTTGGTTAAAGTTTAATATTTGTATTAAGTTATAAACCATTCATATTTTGTATCAGATATGAATTCGGTTTGAAATTAAATTTTTAGAAGAATATTTTTAAAAATATTTTAAATGACGCACTTTCTCCATAACTCGGGGTTAGAGCGTTATCCAAACATACTTATAAATATGAATGTATAGGAAGAACAGCAGTGTAAGAGCGTTAAAATATAAAAATTCAGAATAAATCTTTTTTTTAAGAAGTAAAATATCTGTATTACTTGTCTCAAAATAACCGTTTGAATAAAAGAAAAAATTATGTTATTTGATAGGTACATATGAAAAAACTTATCATACAAATTAAAATTATTTTTTCAACAGACTATGATTGTTGTTTAGTTAATATTTATCATATCAAACAAAATTGAATTTTTAAAATATGACAATATTTTAAATTTATTAAATAGCTGAACAAACATTTAATAACCTACATATTAGCTACCATAAGTTTTCATATAAGATTCACCTAATATAGATATACACTAAAACAAATGTATTACCTTGGTGTATACCTATACATGTTTTATTGTATTACAAAAAAATTAGTTAGATATCAGACTTTTAATTATATAAGAATAAAAATAAATTTGTTATTAAATGTAATTTATCTTATTCAATGTAACATATTAACTTATTTTACAAAACAATTAATATTAAATAGATTGTTTTCCTTGTAAAATACCTAATCAGACTTTTGGTTACTATGTATTGAATGTAAATAATAACTGACCCGATATTAGATGATGTACTTACCCCGTATAAACTTTTATACGGAGTAAGTGCATCATTGAATAATTGAGTAATTTAGAAAAAAAAATATACATTCAAAATAACAATGAAAACACAAAGTAAATATATTTTGAGTTTATACTTGAATTTGTCCATTTTGATAAATTATTCAATTAAATACGAATATTTTTATTTACAATATCATATCACAAAAGTTGTTATCGAAAACAAAAATTGTTAAATCATGTTTATGTTATCAATTATTTATAATAAAGTGTAGCCATTTGTGAAAATATGTCTGGAATAATATTCCATTTAATATTTACAAATTATCAGCTATAATACTCATATTATATGTTAATATATAAATTTAAATAACGCACTTACCCCAATGACGCACGAACTTCATCTAACCCTAATTATTGAAATAATATTTATGTTTTGAAAATGTTTTATGATTGAAATTTTAGATAAAATAAGAGGTTAATATTTGAAGAAAAAACGCACAATTTGTTTTATAAAAATGTGAACGCGTTTTTCCATCACATGTTACTCAGTTACTTATTTCGGTTATGCATTAGATATTACTATTGACTATGTTACTTTGAAAACGATTATAAATATACTATACTTAACAATACATTATAACAATCAATTAAAATATCGCATCGGATAGCTGAAGCATAATAGCTTGTAAAAAAATTGATTGTCCTTAAATAATAAATGTGTATACTAATGATAATTCACGAAGACAGCTAAATTAATAGACAAATACGCTAATGGCCTTATTAGTGCCCTTTGTATTTAAGAGATAGCCCAATCGTGGTTTTTACATTATATTATTGGCTAAGCACCTCAACTTTCAGGGATTATCAAAAAGAAATTAAGCCATGACTATGGCGCATGCATTTTTTTTTTTAATCGATTTGATAGAGTCGACGTATCATACTATATAATATTACACCATATATATAATACATTATATTGTATTGTTACCATCAAAGTATTTTGTTATTTTATAAGTTAATTAATAATGTATTAAATATGTTATATTCACGGTTGACTTTTAGGATTTTTAAACAAATAATTTATAGGCGTCACGTCATATTCACGTTGTGCCTGTATTTATTTGTAGTCATAAGTTTATAGTAACAAGATAAGCTTACCCGATAGTGACGAGAAAAATATTGGTTCACAGAATATATGTTAAATAGGTTTAGGCACTCATTAGTAAAGTTTATAAGTACCTATTTAATGCAATATATAAATAATCTGTATATATAAAACAGTAAGCTGATTGACTGCTATCAACGCACAGCTTAAACCATTGGACGGATTGGACTGACATTTGGCATACAGATAGCTATTATGGCGTAGGCATCCGATAAGAAAGGGTTTTTCAAAATTTAACCCCTAAGGGGGTTAAAAGAGGTAAAACGTTTTTTTTGGTCTGATTTCTTGAAAATTAAGTATATATACTCAATAAAACATATAAACATTGTCTATAAACTTTTTTTTTTTAATTCGACTCCTAAGGGTGTTAAAAAGGTTGAAGACTAAAAATAGAAAATTCTGCCAAGCCGGAACCGTTGAATCTATGAGTATGAAATTTGGTCAGTAGATTCTTTTCATTCTGTAGACATTCGTTCAGATAATATTTTTCAAAATTTAACCCCTAAGAGGGTTAAATGGGTTAAGAAAGTATAAATATTGAAAAAATCCCCATGCCGAAACCTTAGTATTAGAACACAACCTAAATTTGCGCATTCCACAGGTCACTCTCGCGAGTTGTTAGTAATAATTTTGGTACTGTGAAAAACTATTTTCTCACAAGTCTATTTGATTTTATTGTTCTAATAATGAGTAATAACATATACTATGAATTATAATAATACGCAAAACGATTCAAAAACATACTTTAAGACATAAGTAATAAAGGATATATTTTATTTCAAGATATCTATCTTAATCAATTTGAATTTTATCGAAAATAGAAGTACTCGCGACATTGCCTTAGCTGTGGCATCTTCTGGAATCGCAGCTACACTGCTCATGGGTGGTCGAAAGGCCCATGCTACTTTTAAATTACCATTCAATCGTCTCAATCTAACAACTGCGGTCTCTCTCTTTTGTAATATATTAAAACAAAGTAATTTAGCGGAAGTTAAAAAAAATACAAAAATAATAGTGTGGGATGAAATAACAATGGCACATAAGGGTGGTGTTGAGGCTTAAAATAGATCTCTAAAGGGTATGAGGGGAAATAAAAGGTTAATGGGTGGTGAAACGGTTTTGCTGACTGAAGACTTTAGGCAGACTCTACCAGTAGTACCAAAAGGGACTAGAACTGATTAAGTCATGTCTTAAAAGATCTACTTTATGGTCTCAGATTAATATACTCAAACTGTCGAAAAATATGAGGGTCAGAGGGTATACTTTGGAGGGGAAAAGTTTGCTGGTAGATTTGCAGATCTTTTACTTGAAATTGGCAATGGTGATTACCCGTCATTCGATGAAATGATAAATATCCCAAAAAATTTGTGTACAGTTGTAACTACAGTTCAGGATTTAATATCAAAAATGTATCCAGATATTGCTCATATTCATGATAAGCCTGTGGAAAGGTTGTGTGTACGAGCTATATTTACTCCAAAGAATGACCAAGCAATAAGCCATATCATAAGCTTATTCTGCGTGTGGGCACACCTATTATTTTTTTGTGAAATTTGAAACCACCTAAACTGTGCAGTAGGACCAGGCTCAAAGTCAAAGCATTACATCGCAATATAGTGGAAGCCACAATATTAACTGTATGTGCGAAAGGGGAAACTGTGTTTGTACAACGAATCCCTTTAATTCCGAACGATCTTCCGTTCGAATTTAATCGATTACAGTTTCCCCTCAAAGTCTGCTTTGCAATGACTATAAACAAGTCTCAAGGCCAGACTCTCAAATTTGAGGAATAGACTTGCGAGAAAACTGTTTTTCACATGGGCAGTTCTACGTAGTTTTCTCACGCGTAAGCTCACCCAATAGCTTGGTAATTTTGCCGCCTACTAATAGATAAGCATTGAACATTTTACAAAGAAGTATTGTAGATAAAATTTTGAAAAACCATTAGTAAAACATTTATTTTAAACCTTCACTGCTAAAACTTATCGTGAACATAGGCCGCCAAAAGCTATAACTTATAGAATAGGTAAAGTTAATAATTATTATCTTAAAAACTAAAAAAGCCGATAAGATAATGGTGGTGGAAGTTCGTCCTTCGTCGCTTCGCTCCTCGGACAAGATAATGGTGAGGAGTGTATAGCACTTTCTATCATGGGATCACCTGGTTTACGATAGTTTAGTTGTATGGTACTTTACATTTGAATGCAATGATAAATCATTGTAAGTTAAGTACAGGATACAGTAGTTGGGTGGGATACACGAGATGCATTGCTAGATTAGGCATTATTGGATAGATTTTGGAATTATTTTATATTATAAAAAAAAAAACGATTCTGAACGAAGATGAAGATGTCAGCCTTAAATTGTAATATATATTTTATTTTAATATCCTAGATTGGGTTAAATTTACATTTGTCTATTTATGTGACTTCTGCTCGTGAGCATTGGACAAACCAGGATGTGCATAGATAGGGCGTAGGTAAATACCATATTATTTGCCTAAATGCACTATCGTGACGGTACCACCCGACCCCGCCGTCCATATATGCTGAATGCTCCGTGGCTACGTCTATTTAAATATTAATAATTAATAATAATATATAAAATCCGCATGTTTATGGAACTGATACACACATTAAAATAACTGGAAATTGGAAGTTAGTAACGTTCTATTCAACCATGTAAAGGTACGTTATACACCTTGTGTTTACAATCTAACTTTGTATATCTAACTTTGTTTGTCACAAATTAAGACATCGTTATTCAACGCGTCAATTTTTGATTTTGTAAAAATTATAGATTCAGACAATCATTCAAATTTTTTTTTAATTTAACGTATCGCGGTATTTTTATACTTATCGTAAGCAAAATTTATTAACAATCTTGTATTAAATTTTTATTTCTTATCTTTGAATACAAAAATTTTTATACATTTTCAACTACAAAATAATTTGCAAATATTCGTGATTTTGACAAATTTTGTCGATTTTTGAACTTCAACTGCTTATAAAAAAAAATTGTGCCTATGTATTTGAATAATTTTTGAATCACTCTTAGATCAACTTATTCAAAACCTTCTATTAAATTTTCAAGCGATTTGGTAGGGCCAAAAAATTGTTATCGACTTTTATAAAAAAAAATCTAAGAAAAATCGAATTATTCAAATGCCTATAAATAGCTAAAAAATAAACGAAATATTTTGAAAATACAACTATGTAAAGAAAATGCCTATTTAAACATTTTGTAAAAGTTTTAAGTTTCTACGACCTATACTTTTTGAATAAGAACAAATATCAAAAATCAATGATGCCTAAATTGTTATTTTACGCGATTATGTGAAAAAATTGTAATTTCAAACACTCATAAAAATTTTTGATTTTATTCCAGTGCAAATTTTTTTACAGATAATTGAAGGAAAACGTATTTCAAACTTTGTACCGAATTTACAATTTACAAGAATTTTTGTCCAGTCAAATTTTTTTTATCCACATTTCAGAAAAAAAAACAAAGAAAAGTTGAAAATTTCAATTGTCTATTAAAAGCTCAAAAAAAGTCTAAAGTTTACAAAAATTGTACTACGTATAGATGATTCCAATATAAACATTTGGTGAAAGTTTCAAGTTTTTTCGACTTATACTTTTTGAATAAAAACAAATATCAAAAATCGTTTAAGGCTAAATTATTATTTTACGCAATCATGTAATTATTTCGTAAACGTTTGAACTTTAGATGCTTATAAAAAAAAATTGTGAGTCACGATTTTTGATTTTTTTTAATAGCAATAAGTACTTCTAATGAGGAACCTTGTACTAAATTTTCAAAGTTTTATGGCCAACCAAATTTTTTTTATCCACATTTCAGAAAAAAATAAGTTCAAATTTTCGCGATTTTTCAATATTTCATAAAAATTTAAACTTTTTATGCTTATAAAAAAAAAGGTGTGCATTTCGCTTTGAATTTTTTTTTTATACCGATAAGTACTTCTTATGAGGAACTTTATATTAAATTTTCAAGATTTTTTGTCCAGCCAAATTTTTTTTATCCACTTTTCAGAAAAAAAAACTAAGAAAAGTCAAAAATTTAAATTGTCTATAAAAAGCTCAAAAAAAGTCAAAAGTGTTCAAAAATTTTACCACGTATAGATGATTTCAATATAAACATTTGGTGAAAATTTCAAGTATCTACAATTTTTGGTTTTTGAGTAACGGCTAAATAAAAAAATCGATTTCGTCGAAAACGGGTTTTGCACAAAAAGTACCGTTTGTTCCTCATTTTTTGTTTGTTTTTCCCGTGGCATTTGAAAACTTTTGGGAATTTTCACTTGTGACCTCTCTAAGGTACCTCCGATATTCGTTTTGCCACCGAAAACATACCCTGAAGTTCAAAATTGAAGCATTATTTCGAGTAGTTATGGTGTACACAGACACAAAAACAAAAAAAAAAACAAAAAAAAAAAACAAAAAAAAAAAAAAAAAAAAAAAAAACACATCATAGTAAAATCAATACATTCTTCACTTCGTTCAGAATCTAAAATATGTATAAAATATGATTTCAAAAATTTAAATTTCAATAGATTAAACAACATGTAATCTTGCCAGGTTACATACATTTTTATACTTAAACCCGGCAACGACGGGTAATTCAGCTAGTTAGTATAATAAATTAGTCCAATTCGTATTTGGAATAGGTGTTTGTTTAAAAATGAAAATAAAACATTAACATTACAGTAATATAATACAATTGAATGTTTTTTTACTTATTTGTTAAATTGTATACACTTATTATTGATACAATGATAAAATAATAATCATAAGTTATAAACTTCATTATGAGTGATTTTTCCCTATTGTTATAATTTATTTGTGAACCAATATTTTTCTCGCCTAATTTGAGTAATCTTACTCATTCAAAACATTAAAAGTGAATAATAATTAATACACACTATCCTCAAAAAAAAAAAAAAACTCTTTATTCAAAACGTACATTCATTATACATATTTATTATTGATCGATACGTTCTAATAATTTTCCACAGAAAAAAGCTCTGTAAAAGCAATACTATAATTGAAATACGTTTATTATGTTATATACTACTATTGATTACAATAACTTTGTTACGGGTGGAAAACGCATTAATGCCTAGAACAAATTTGGATACTATCCATAAACATGGTAATTACTAGGTACTGGCGTACTATTCTTTATTATAGATCTTATTAGTATTAACTTCAGTGGTTTACGTGTAGTGATAATTAATCGGACTTTTACGAAGTTGTAAAGACGTTAAGTTTTAAACTACAATGTAAGGCATTTTTACTGTGTTTGATTATAGTAATTGTAAAATTCTCCAATTAACAATTTGTAAAACATCAAGATCCAGTTTTTTATGTAAAATGGATGGAGTGATATAATATACTAATATTACAGAGATTTTTGTTTTGGATTCTGAGTAAATCACAGGATCAATTAATTTTACAGTGTTATTTTTTTTTTTCTGGAGTAATTTGTTGTTTTATGTACTTAATTTTATTTAAAAGTTTAATCTAACTACTCTATAGATTGGAGATCGTATGTAGATGGTACTTTGAGGATTTATTTTTTCTTTTGATTGTTTTTCAAGACGTGAGGAAAAACTGCCGGAAAACTGAGTGAAATTTTGCCATAATTAAACTTTTAGTTAATTTAAATTATTTAGTCAAATTCCAAAAATTATATTTCTAGAAACTTTAATTTTTCACCATATGTTAAATTTTCAAAAATTGTCAGCATATTTCAATAGCTTATTGATGCATACTATACACAAACAAAGTTTCAAAAACGTTGACAACTTTTGGGCTAAACATAAAATAGAATTTTGAAAATACCTTATTTTTTCAAATTTTATTTATATTAAAATTTTTAATATAGGTTGTATTTGAAAAAAAGTTCTGAAATTTTAATATAATCTTACTCATACACTTCACTAAAGATACAAGAAGAAATTTAAAAATCATAATTCAGAATATTTTTAAATAAGTTTCAAAGTAAATTATTACACGATTTTTACGAAACTGACGGTTTTTAAAATATTTATTTAAGCATATTGATTCATCCAATCATTATTAAAATGTTTTGAATCTTTTAGTGAAAAAAATTTCTCATCTGTGAAACAAAAAAACTTTAAACAAGTTTGATGAAAAAAACATACAGGCAATTAATTTCAAAACGGTTAAATATATAATTCGTATTTTTTTTTTTTATAATGCAGCTTTGCCCAGAACAGTTTAGCTAAAAATTGTGTATCATTTCTTTAAAATTCAATACATCCATCACCATTATCTTGTCCAAGGAATGAAAATACACCACGGGGCGCAGTACGTACTTTTTCACACTGAAGCTTTGCTCAAAATCGTTCGACTAAAGAAATGATTTATTGTTTCTTTAAAATTCAACAATCTTATCACCATTATCTTGTCTGCAGAGCGAAGAATACCTCATGGTGCGAAGTACGTTATTTTCTTATTTATAACGTTTAACTTTGTTAACTGGTTACCTAGAGAATACGAGATGACAGGTATTGGATAGTTGTATGATATGTATTTATACCAGTTTAATAGTTTTTACTCATATAAGTTGCCAGAATTCGCTTCATAACTCTAATTTAGTTTTCGCGATTGGCACATTCTTACAAATGTATAATCTGCATAATATTTTCGATATTTTGATTTATATTTAAAATAATTTGTTTCATTGGTTTTTTAGCTAATCAATTGCGTATAAAACAACACAATTTACACGGTTTAAATTGTGTACACTGCTATTGATGAAAAAAATGTTCTTACATGTTTTTAATGGCTTCAAATTTTTTCACGGTTCGTCACAGGCACACGTGCCATGGATTGCATATGGATTAGCTATCCACGTCGTAAAACAAAGATATTGTTATTGTTTCGTCGGTTTTTTAAAAACAGTTTTTAGTTGCTTGTGTTGGTATAGGTATAAACGTGTAAATAACGAAACAAAGAAAAGTCACATACGCTAAGTGCATGTTAGTAAAATGAAAACGAGCTCATGACCAGGAGAAGATACCCGTATGACAAATCCGGCGTGTTAACTTGAAAAATAGTTGGGGGAGTCTTAGTGAAATAAATAAAGGAAAAAAGTTTCGATTTTCGTTTTTCATTTCGATGTAACCACCGCGACACAATGACCGCGTGACGACTAACGAGAGCTAGGATGGGAAGACGTAGGGAAAAGCTCGCCCTGGGGCTTATATTATTAGTTTACAAAGCAAACCAATTCGGTCAAACAAACTTGCGCGGTGTACGCACGGTCACTGCGCCCGAAGCGGAAATGTGCCTCTAAATAAGTAAAGGGATATCGGAGAACCCTCAGTTCGATTCAAGCAATGTGTGATACACGTGTGTGTATGTGTGTGTGTGTGTGTGTGTGTGTATGTGTGTGTGTGTGTGTGTGTGTGTGTGTGTGTGTGTGTGTGTGTGTGTGTGTGTGTGTGTGTGTGTGTGTGTGTGTGTGTGTGTGTGTGGGTTTATGTGAATGACGCGAATGATGGAAACACCGTCAGCAAACGAGCACGGTGGGTACGTCGATGAAAACAACATTGGTATGCATGAGAAATATACAGTATATAGGTTATATAGGTAACGTGGTAGCCCCTCCGGGTGACCGACGTGGTGTAACCGTGGTTTACTAGACGATCAAAATGCATTATCGTGGACAGCATATGTAGGTCCGAATGGCAACAGGTACGGTGTACCGATGTGGCAATTTCGTTCTGGCTGTCCGTTTGGTGCCAGTTTTAACGAACAGTTGCTTTTAATTTCGCGTAAGTTCCCTGTGAATACGTGCACTGATCTAATCGAATGCACTGCCAAGATACACCGGCACCGATATACACGACGATCGCCCGTGGAGAAGCGGATGATGTGCAACCAGAACACGTTGGTGAAACTAGACTTAAATTTACATGGAGTATTTAAGTTTTAAATAACTCACATATTCCAGGCGGCTCATCCTCATTCTCCTATCCACAATTAATTCATATTCCAAGATCCATTAAAACTATTTTAAAGAAAGTCAATAACTATCATTTATATTCTCATAGTAAAAAATACTTCATAATATGTAAATGATATGCCTGCATGTAAAATAACAACAACAAATAAAAACACATCATGTACTAATACAATGTATTATTTCAAAATATTTTTTCCTGTAGTTAAACTTGTTTAAAACTTGCTCCGTTTTTAAATTATTTGTAATACTTTGTCCAAACGTATCCTCAACTTATTTTTAATATTTATTATAATTTATGAAGAAATACGTTCATACGATACAGAAATCGGAATAATAGTATCAATTTGAAAACTAACATACATTTCAAATCATTGTACTATTGATCATATTTATCATGATAATTATAATTATTATTTCTATTATTATTGTTATTATCAATATGCTTAACTTCTTAACGAATTTTACATAATTATTTTAAAATATAAATACGAAAATGATGAATTTGTGTTTTATTGTATTGTATTTTGAATTTTTCACATATACGCGGCTGTTTGATTGAGAAACCAACGACAGTGATATCATTATTATACCTACTGTTTTAAACTTTTTTCCGGCTGTCGACCCCGTCGAATCGCCCGACGGACGGCGCGTACTATTTTACACCATTATATAAAAGACTTTAACAAGGGTATGGGTGCTTTGGGGGATTTGTAGGTAGAGAGGGAAGGTTCTACGGGTGATGGCATTGGTGTTTATCGAAACGTCCGGTCCGACGATTTAAGGGGTGGGAGATAGTTAGGTAACCACCACGATTTTTTTAATTACCGTTGATGACATTGATTGCCGGCACGCATGCATGCCAAACAAAGCGGATATATTAGTTTTAATTACATGCCGTTTTCGATCTGATCATAAAGACCATAAAATCCATATAAACATAAATTAATATACGTTTACAATGTATACACAACACTAAAATTTTGCTGTAGGCATTTCGTAACGCATAGTGTTTGTTAATTAATAAATAGATTAGCACTCCTTAGTGTATTGTATATCATCATTTACTTGACGTGATTTACGAATAAATATAACAACAATACTATGAACAAAATGGAGCCTTCATACGAGGTATGTAAAACGAAATGTATAAAATTATTTAGACGCGTACAATGTCAGAGATTTAGATTGAAAATATTTTCTTAGTAGGTGAAAACGTATGGCACCCTGGACATAAAAAGTAATTTTTTAGTGATTTAAAAAAAACTATCTCGTTCAGAGTTCACAATTCACTAAAATTAGAAATTAAAAATTTAACATAACTAGTAAACTAAATAAAATTATTTTAAGTAATGCATATAGAAACTTATTTTCTCCGCGAGTACATAGTTTTATCAGTGTTTTATGTTGCACATAAAATACATTTAATTTTATGGACTCCAAAGAAATAAAAAGGACTTTCTTCGTACAATAAGGTATTCTTTGCTCTTTTGACAAGATAATAGTGATGGTTGTATTAAATCTTAAAAAAACAATAAATTGTTTTCTTAGTTAAAAAATTCTGAGCAGAGCTTCATAGTAAAAATATATTATTTATATATTTTACCGTTTTTAATCTCATTGCCAGTATTAAAGCAGTTTAAAAAATTTTTCTAAACAAAAATTATATTTTTTTAACCAAAATATTGAAAAAACATGGTTTCAATCTACAACCCAGGTTTTAAAATGATTGAATGGACTAATTATGTTTTATAATTATTAACACCTAAAAATGTATGTCAACAATTGTCGATTCTTTGAACATTTTATAAAAATTAAAATATACGCAAAAAAAAAAAAATCCTAGTAACGATTTTTAAAATTTATTTAGTACCGTTTAGTAAGTGTGTGTGTCAGGTCGAATTCAGTTTTCAATTCTTATTATTAAAAATTAAAAAATGTAATAGAAATTAACTTTCAAAAAAACTGAGATGTTCAAAGTTCTATTTTCTGCCCATAAGTAATCAAATTTTCTTTAAAAATGTTTTCCACTCCTAATGTAATAATGGTGTTATTGATATAAAGTATAAATGTCAATTTTCTTGCAACATATAATTTGTGGTTATGACTAAATAACTTGAATCGATCAAATAAAAATCTCATTGTTTACGTAATTTTTTACCTATTTCATTCAGTTTTTCGGTAGTTACTTTTCACGCTTGGAAAAACTATTGAGAAGAAAGAGAATGAACGCTCAGCTGCATTCAATGTCTAATCTATAGAGAAGCTGAATGAAACTTTTAGACAAAGTTATGTGTACCAAAAATTGACTTCAAATAGAAAAAAATAAAATGCTGGACATACATCATATCACGAGTATTTTCACTCCTTAGAAAATATAATGAGGGTAGATATATTGCATTTTTAAGTAACGATAAATACTTTTCTTTAGTTAATCATGTTTTTTTTAGCTAAACGATTCTGATTAAAACCTCAGTGTAAAATATACTATATATTCATATATTTAACCATTTTAATCTAACTATAGATAGATTTTTCTGAAGAAAGTAGACGTTTTTTTTTTTTACTAAAAGATTCAAAATATATGGTTCTATTAATATCCATAGATTCATAATGATTAGATAGTCTGATATGTTTTTCATTCTAAGTTAACAATTGACGTAAAAACCGTCGATTCCGTAACAATCGTACCAATAATAATTTATCTATACGCTTAAAAAAAAAAGTTCTGAGTCACGATTTATAAAAATTTTTCATAATCGTTAGGTCATATTAAATTTTCAGAACTTTTTATCACATATTCAAAAATATAATAAGAAATAAATAATTAAAAACATGTATTTGAAGTTTAGTTTAACCAAAATTTTTCCAACGTTCTTTGAATCATTTGTCAAATTTGTAATAATGTGTCAATGATATATAGTTACAATTTTACGTTTCTAATAACATTACATTTGGTGTTATGACTTAAGTGATAAGTTCAATTGAAATTCAAGTAAAAATATATTTATAAATATACATACAATAAACATATTATATAGAGAGGGAGCTAGAGATATACATACTTAGATAACTATTCTAGAAAAACACAATATACAATACTGGCTCCATTCGTTATTATAAATAAATGAATAATTAAATATTTGACGGCATGGTTTTTATGAAATGGTTTTGTTTCGATAAAGCTGTGAGGTGAATTCTACAAGAAATGTTTATAACGTCATTGTTGTACTGTGTACTAAAAGAAATGTATGTATTTTTAATACAATAAAAATGTTTCGAAGCTTTTTCGAATAGGTATTCTGAGAGTAACATGAATATAAAAATACAAATACGAAATAATAATAAATGAAAAAAAAAGCTGGTAAGTGAGATGATGGTGGTACAAGTTCGTCCATCGTCCCTTCGGTCCTCGGACAAGATATTGGTGATGAATGTATTAAGTTTTAAAGAAATGATGACTCATTTCTTTAGTATAAAACGATTCTGAGTAAAGCTTCAGTGTAAATATAATATATTATTATTTAAACACTGTTTACGTATTTTACGGTTATTTGTATAATTTTTGGTGAGTTTTTTTGTAATTAAACCCTCATAAAATATTCGATTAGATATAACTCATTTAAACTTCAATTGTTATAACAATTATAACTCATTAGAAATAAACTTAAAAGAAATCAGACAATATCGAAAAAAATCGTATAATAATTTATTAAAGTGTGTATAAAAAAAAATCCTGACTAACGATTTTTGAACTTTTGTTAGGATAATTAGGTAGGTATATGAGTAAGGTCATATTACATTTTCAGAACTTTTTGTCAAATATTTAAAATTATATTACATAAAAACTTTCAAACAATTTGGTAAATTAAAAGTTCTATATTTAAGTCAAAAGTGCTTTAATTGTTCTGAAAATTTTGTCCAATATAAAAAAGTATGTATTTGATATTGGATAAAATTTTCAAGTTTCTAGCTTCAATACTTTTCGATTTATGACTAAATACCTAAAATCAGAACAGTGAAAATCTCGTTTACGGCGGATTTTTACCGATTTTACCGTTTTTACTCAGTTTTTCGATAGTTATTCTTGATTACTGGAAAAACTATGGAGATTTTGGAAAAATGACCTCTTTAAAGTACCATCTCAGTTCAATTTGGAATCTAAAAAGTTGCTGGACGAAACTTTTGGACAAGGATTTCTATACGAAAAAGTGTTTACAGAAAAAAAAAAGAAAAAAAATAAAAATAAAAAAAATAAAAAATAAAAAAATAAACATCATTGTAAAACCATAAGATCCTTCGCTTCACTCAGAATCTAAAAATTGAAATTATACACTGAGCAGAAATAATTTATACTTCAAATAGACTAAATAGTAAGAAATCAATATATATTTCAATAATACTACATTTTGGTATTGATATTATCAAAATTAATTTGGAGAGCCACCTAGACAGTTTTCAAGGGGGGAGGAGGCGAACCTATTTTTTAAATCGATATATTATTATACCTTCGTATTATTATTTGTAATAATAATAATAAATAAGTACAGTTATAGAATAAAATCTATTTTTTAATAATTCAAATTAGATACCTTAATAATTTGTGAAGTACTGGTATTGGCTATTTCATTATGACTTATGAGATGTATTTACATCTGATTCCATCATTTGTGTTGTACTCGTACCATCAATACTGGTGCTGTCAGGTTTTGGTCGTTTGCATAACCATGACATAACATTGCCACATACCTACAATTATTTTTTTTACCATTGTTCAATGTCCATGTCCATCACGAGTAAGTTGTCACTTTTACAGTTTTACTAAAATAACAAACAGTAGGTAACACCAAGAAAAAAACAAACTAAAAACAACCCAAACGGCCAAACCTAGGCAACAACAAGGAAAAAAAGAAACTAAAAACCATAGGGCATAGACCTTAATATACTAGTATAAGGTATATGCTAAAAACAACGCAAACGGCCAAACGCAAACGATATTTTGAACCACGGTCTAAAAGGACCATTTAGTCTATGGTTAAAACCAACGAACAACTATAATTTAAAATAATAATAATAAAATCTGTGTTATTCACGGCCTGTTGTAGATAATCGTTATCTTTATACCAAGGTGGATATTTATCAATCCACCTTGCTTTATACCTATTATGTATCATCAAAAAATTCAGTGTAGCCACATGAACAAATGTGAGAAACAAATTACAATGAAATATTATATAAATACATTTTTTAATTGAGTTATAGAAACGTTATACTTAATATATTTCTTTTGGGGAAACATGAAACATTATATGGCGTACGGGGGGGGGGATCGCGCCCCTCCCCACAAAGACGCGCCTGAGAGCCACACTGTATTGTTCAATTTTTTATTTGAAATACCTAAACGAAAATAGCTTATTATCTTGTACAAGTGATATTTTAAAAATGTTTTAGGTGTGTATAAAACAATGTTAAATAATTGTATGTACATATTTATTTAATGTTTTAGTTGTTAATCATAGAAATATCCATATTTCTAAACGACTTCGAACAATATTTTCAGATTCCGTGAAAAATTAATTTGAGAAAAAATGTGCGTTTTTCAAAGGTAAGAATCTGGATAATATTCCAACCCCACTTTTGTGTAACACGACTTTTTGATCACCCTGTATGATAATATATATCGTTTATACGTATATTCACGAATTAACCAAGTTCAGTTATTTTCCCAACGATAAAACTTTGCTTTTTTATTTAGTTTAAAATGTTCGGATAAGGATTTAACGTTATAACATTTGCGGTATTTTCATATTAACTTTTTAGTTTTTTTTCCGTCGAGATTCAAGTTAAATATATATTTATAGACCTTTTACATTAAGCATAACTCGTGTCTGGGGAAAACAAAGCAAGCCGTATGGTTTGGCTGAAATTCCCAAGTCCTTACCCTCCAAGGTACTAATAGTGTAAAATCTGTATAACGTTTAGCTTTTAATAACTAGTTTTATCTCACCACTACCCCGTAATTGGTCAGTATTTATGTAAAAACAAATATAGAAACTTTTGTCAGTTAATATATTTTAAATAAATATAGTGCTATAACCAATTTTGCTTACAGTATATATTATACAAATGCATACTTAAAAAAAACTACCGCAAACACTTTGGTTCTTATCCTAATTAAAAAACTAAAAGGGTAAATAAGGGCAAAAGTAAATAAACAGTTATTTCTAATAACATCCATGAGTTATGAGGAAAAGTAAAACTATGAATTTATCATATGATCATCGAAATATTTTTTTGTGATGACAGTTGAGATTTAAAAAGCATAATATAATATTATATTGTGCAGGACAACAATGTCATGGTTTCTATTCCTTTGTATGTTATCCATAACAAAATCAATGCTTATAGTAGAAATTGTTATAATCTATAAGATATTTAGTTACGATTATATTGCATCTATTTTAAAAATTTGTATCACGATGGTAAATAAAGAGAAAGACCAAGTTTTCTCAAAAGTGTAATGTGATTCGACCTTGAAACTTTGCAACACAAGCCTTGTATAAATTATGTTATACTTACCACTTACGTTTTTACTTACATAACAACTCTATTGTAAAAGTTGAATGTATTCGTGTAAAAATATAAAATGCACCATTTTGTGGGAAATTATTCAATTAACTATTGGTTTGTATTCCCAATTGAAATTAATTCAATTTTTTATCAAAAAATCGTTTATATATAAGCTTCAGTTTAAAAATTATGATTTACTTGATATTTTTGGAAAATTATTTACAACATTGGTTATTGCTCTAGTAATAAAGCCAGTTTACATTAAAGAAATCTAAGTTTGTATTTATCATTTTCATACTGGTAAATTATGTGTATTTTTATATGATAAATTAATTAAAATCTCGGAATGTATTATTGAGTATAATATTGTACCCAATCGTTTTTAGTTGTTACTTTAAATCTAAAGGTTGATTGATAATTCTGTTTCATAACATTATTAGAAATTATTATAAAATGTATTTGTTCATAAATACCTCTAATGGGTAATCATTCTATGACAGCGAGGTCTTTATGTTAATTTAAATTATATAAATGCCTTTCGGGTTACATAGCATAACTCAAACATAAATGATATAAGAATAAATAATATGAAATGGCTATTTAGCTATTAAATAAAATAATATTGATTTTTATAGTTGTGCACGTTTTGATAATTGATAAGTTCTAGACGTGACTCTTCTGAGAGGGTTATCGTTTAAATAATTGGTTCTCACTAGCTAAGTAATATAGTTCTTGAGCTCGAGACATTACTCTTGGGATCTGAAATCCTATCCAAGCGAACAGACTCGGTGCGGCTTTAATGCTATTTAATCATTTGTTTCTCAGCGTGACTTTTAGAATATTATTTCAGTGCCGAGTATAATAATAAATTATTAAAATTGAAAATTCTGGAAATACGATTGTTTTGAATGTTGATTTAATTTCTATGTCAAATATGTACTGTACCTTGGTGAATAAATTTCACGTATGTCTACATGAGATATTCCCTAAATATCGACTATTGATGGAATTGACACGACCGATATTTTTTTATACGAGTCATAAACCCTGTAAGTACCATCTACATGCGATTTCCAATCAACAGAACGAGTGGGTAAACAAAACTATTAGACAAAGGCTAGATACCAAAAAGTGTCAGCAAAGTAAAAAAATAAATAAATATAAACACCATTGTAAAATCAATAGATCCTTTGCTTCACTTAGAATCTAAAATATGGTTATCTTTAATACTTTTTAAGCTGAATTCTCAGTAAATCGTGACAATATGAAATACAATTTCTTAGAATTGAAAGATATATTCACCCTAACTCGAGACAGAAACAATTGAAAGATATTTGCTCATCTGGATTTAAACATCTCGAAGTTTCGAGAAATATGATTTTAAATAAAATTAGGATATTTAATCATGTTTTCATTATTTTATTCTCCAACTAAAAATATGCAGAATTCATGAAGTGTAACGATTGCAATGACTAACTCATCATTAATATCGCGCTCAGATAAATATGCTTAGGTAAACAGAACACAGGGACGTGTAGAGTACGAATACTGAACGTAATATATGAGTGACGAGTCGAGTTTTAACATCAACGTAAAAGAGTAGTGTTTTTATCATCAACGTAGAGACAAGTAATATTTGTCTCTACATAAATTAATTAATCGTTTCACACTTAATTTCTACAGGTGAAATAACCCACCTTCGATAAGTGTTTTAATAAATATATTTTTATAAAGTTGCTCGTTTCACTCGTACTCCGCTACACCTGTGGTCTACATACACTACCCTCAAGAACAGGGTTACTCAGGTGATAGTGTTAATTGTATCTTTACCTTTTATACTTATTTTATAAAGTTTATAATATATTCGTTTCACCTTTAATACACTAGGTACGTGTTAGTTTTTTGAACGCAGGTCATAAGTTTCTTGGACCTGTAAAATATAACTAGGAAAACTTTATTTATATATTATTTCAACGACCCGGTTCTCAAGACCGGTTAGTGTACTAGGAATTAGCCAACCGAGTGCTCCTTAAGTGGATAGAATAATATATAGATATCGACAGCCCCTTCATTCGAATTCAATCGAATAGAGCGAGGGAGGTGTGTTGCAGAAGTATTACAAATAGTTGACACTTAACTCTATAAAATGAATCAACAATAACATCATATCTATTGTACAAACAGTAAGGTAACTAATGATACTTTTTCAAACACTTTTAATTTGTGATAAATCAAACGTATAATTAATGAATTTGTATTGAAAACACAATATGATGTAATTACTTTTAACAATTAATTAAATTTATTTGTAAAATTTCAATTTTAAAAAACTAATCCAAATCTATATAAATCATGAACATATGAGGGTAAAAATCTTAAGTTAATTATATTAACTCAAAAATAATTAAATGAATCATTTGGTAAATAAAAAATTTCTATTTCAATTGTTATTACATGATTATTTGAACGTGAACATTTGCATGTAATTGATTGAAATCATACATTTTCATAAGAAAGTTTTTAGACGCTTTGGATTCGTATGTTTGACGTAACATAAAATACACGAAATTTTTTTGTATTTCATATGTATAAATCCTGTTTTGTATATTACCATTATGATGTAGAGAGATTTCAACACCATTTAACACATGTTTTCGTGTCGTTATTCATTATGTACTCAGTATGCGTGGTATGAACGTCTAATTTTGCTTCATAAAAATCAAACTCATTTATTATATAATCAAAATTCACAGTAAACTTCAAGAAAAAAATCTCATAAAATTACAAAGTATTGAGGTACATTTTTTTTTTAGATCCGGTATCGAATCTAATGGTGTACACAAATCATTATTTCACCCTCATGACTGGACCATGAGCAGATTCGTCTCGGCCCAAGAACTTACTCACCCCATTACACCACGAAGGGTTTCATATTTCGATTGGCTTTTTGCGGGGGATAGTTTTAGGCGTACAAAATTATCCGCATAAAAGCGGACAGAATATATATATATATATATCTTCAAGGGACATTAAAAATGATATTAAAACCAACATTTGTCCGTTTATCAAAATAGAGATTTGGTGGGTTGCGGCTGGGGTAGAAATTATGAGGAAAGTACCACGAATACTTCCAAGATATTCCAAGATAGTGCACGCCGACGCAATCGTCAATGTGGTATTTTCTTATATGGAACTGACTAAGCTTTTAAATTATGTTTAATTGAAATCGCTGAACCGTGCAGTATTGATGTTCAATATGGGCGAACGTGAACCGACTATAAACCAGTTATTTCATTAGGTATAAATAGTGTTCCTATATGAGTTATTATAATTATTTGCACAATATTGATATTTAGTTATAAAGATAAATAAAAATATTTCGAATTTCAACTGAATACTTAATAAGTTAAAAAATAATAATAATTAACTAGTTAAGTTGAAAAGTTAAAAAAAAATTGCTTTTTAACTTAACATTAACTTTTTAACAAGTTAATGCCTGCATTTGAGTGTAATTTTAACTGTGCAATGGTGTAAAATAGTTCAAGAGTAAAAAAAAATTTTAAAAAGTTGTAATGACAAGTGAAAAGAACAAAACTGTAATTTTTAAAGACGGTCATAAGTTTAGGTTCCACAAAATGTTGAAGAATGATGTGCAAAGATAGACGTGTTTCAAAAGAACATCATTCATGTAAGTGTTATTTTAAAACTCTTTCAAACATTGTTAATATGCTGGTATAATGTGAAATAGATAATTATTAAAGGTATTCAAGGTATAGTCTCAATTTACCTTATATCTTATTTTTTTTGGGGGGGGGACTCAAATTATCTACCATCTTCCGCTGCCCGGGCTCAATTTACCAAGAAAAGGTCACGGAAGACCCAATTTACCAATCCAGGTAAATCCATATTCAGAAAGACGATAGAAAACCAAATTGATAACTAATGATAATAATTAACAGTTGACGTTAAAAAATGTCGGTCACGGATTCTATGTTTTATATTTTATTAAAATAGTAAGTTTTTAAACAATTCAAAATGAAACAAAAATGTAATTAGGTTAATAACTTTTAAAATAAAAAAAATTAGAATTTATTTTTACTGGTCATCATTACAAAAACCACAAAAATTGATAAAACTCACAATGCCAACTATAATATCGGAAAACGGCATCACTTGGCTTGCTAGCCAACGAATAGCAGTTGCAATCTAATTATAATGATGTATAAAGTGGAGAGTAGACTTTAACGTTCATGTTTGGATCATCGAGGGAGAAAAAATAAAAATAAAAATGCACTATCGACCAATATTTCGTGAAAATTGAAATTGGCAGTGAAAAAATGAATTACACCCGCAATCAAACACATAACCAACTAATTAATCGTCATACCTCGTGACGTCAAGTTCGCACAGTTGGCGAATAGGTGTACGTACCACGTTGTCATACGTTCGATGTAGGCATTGTGCATATACTATACGTTAGATGGGTATGCAATATTTCGGCACTTGTTTTTAACTCATCGTGAATTTCATCAGACTATCAGAGTGAAATAATAACTTATCATGATTATAGTAATATATCTATGGGATAAATTTTCTACATTATCATATTATATTACCGCAAACACATGTCTACACAATATCTACTCGCCAAACGATAAAACAATGCAATGCGTTATGTTCCGAACTCACGAGCTATAGTTGTTATTTCATTTTCATTTTTTTTTTCTTTGAAACTACTACAATACTATACTAGCACGCGTGCAAATCATGGGTATAATATATTATACACTTTTACGTATTAGGGTTGCGGTCGCGTGGTCGTTGGACACCCGTCCTTGTCTGACGTATAATAATAATAAAAATAATGCATTCTCCCAGTATATCTACTGTATAATATTATATTGCATAGTCAGCAAAACGTGCCGAAAAACGAAAAATAGTTTTCGCGGCGGGTGTCGCACACCCGATATATACATACATTAATAATAATAAGAGAACGCGTCATACCCACGTTTATACAGTCTGACAGTCTGACGGTCGACGGTTACACGATAAAATCACGCAGTACCAGGCGAATGTTACAGTTGCGGCCGGTATGAAATAATTTAATTAGCAACTATTTATGACCGGATCTAAATATATAGGTGTAAGCTCTATACGTATACCGGATAAGTGTTATCGGTGTGGTGAATGATCGAAAATTTTACCCATACTTTTTCTACGGATTGTCTCATTTGTATCTTGTTTATAAAATAATGACCTTATATTTCTAAGTATTCTTCAATTATACGACCCTAGTTATTCTTGTAGATTGAGAATGTAACTTAAAATTTCGATATAATGATCATGTACGCCCAGTATATTGAGATCAATTATATTAATATTTACATATGAATAAAAACCTATTTTCCCAATACTGTCCAAGCGAATCAGTACTGACTTTATGTGCATTAATTTCAGTCATACAAATTTTTTTTTTAATATCTTTTTTTAATAGTGGAACAAAATTTACCTAACATGATTCTTGATCAATTCCACTTCTTTCTTGCAATATGATATGGTTTAGGATACACGTCACGTCATATAAATATATATATATAGTTAAATAAATGTATAGTTTCATAGTTCGCTTATAGAGTTATAAAGTCATAAGTTATCTGTTCAACGTCTGATGGCTCTAAATTGAACGGTGGAGAATACATAATAAAGACGATGAATTTTAAAAGACGTATATTTAAATATATTTTCTAAACAAGAAACACAATGTTAAGACCGTTTTCAAAGACAGTCGCGAATGATATGTTTTCTTTAAAACTCGGAATACAAAAGTTTGATTTTGTTCAAAAACATATCTTACTGGAGAACTCTCACTGCGTCTCGTTAAATGATCTGATTTCAGTTACATTTTTTCGTTTTGAATAGGAGAAATTCTAACAGAACATGTCGGATTTTCAAAATTGCATTTTTTATATGATACTAAGAGCTCGAACGGTATCTATTTTTACGAGTTAAAAAAATAACTGTGATTTTTAGTAAATTTATCAATAATTACAGTTCAACAGTTAAGATACAATGAAGAATTTTTCATTTTTTTTTTCAATTTTGTCGGACTACCACTAAAAGTTACTTCAGACTCCAGGTCTTATAAAGACATAGTAATTGCTAATTCTAAGTACCTAAAAGAAACTATATTATTCTGTTTTCCTCAATGGTTTCCAATATTTGAGAAAGGCTGCTGCAAATATGGTAAAATATGATCCAGCACTGAAGGTATAAATTAAAATTAAATATCTGGAATGTACTTTTATAAATTTAGTCTAAAAAAAAAAGTCTAAAAAATTAACTTTTTTCTAACTTAACAAAGAACTTTGAAAATATTTTCAAACGTTTTTTCGAATTACATTTTTAGTTTTACGATATGAAAATTTAACAATGCCTTAATCATTTACTTATTATCAAGTAACAAATACCATTACGGGACAATTCTATGAAATCGTTTCTCAGGTTTTTTTCCACAAGGTTTTTAAGTAAGAATTTCTATACAATAAAGTTTCACTTGATGTTGTTTTAGAGCAGAAATTAATTGATAGTTGTACATGATTTTTTTTAAATGGAAAAATCCCAGCACGATTGCCTTGTACAAATCAAAGGTGAATAGGCCTATCGGGAAACGGGACAAATCCCGGTAGCCTTTTCTCTCTGGAGGCCTTTGTTTTATCATTTATACACTAACACAATTACAGTCTTCGCCACAAAAAATATTTTTCTATAATTTATTATGAAAATGTTTGTTTCTATTTTCAAACACAGAATTTAAACTTTTGTCTTTAATAATTAATGTTGATAACATTTTTAAATAAACAAATATATGTTTACGCGGTGAGTTAAGTAAAATGTATTGCATGAGTATGGTAAAAATAATAAAAAGAAATATACCTAGTGTAAGGTAAAACGGGCGAGGTTGCACGGAGGAATCTTCAACTAGTTGGTTATGTGTATACTTGGAAGTAACCTTTGTTGTTCAAGCCCTTTTTAAAAATGTTCCATGTAACATTAGTGAAGAGCCTATCCGTCCCAGGTCTGAACAGTGAAAAGCACTGGGGTTATTTTCTCTTTCGTCAGCGGAGCCCTTGTCGGACTTTATTCGTACTCCGTCAGATCTGCCGCCGAGTCACGTGGACGCGATATTCTCGTGCCAGTGGCGTGTTTTTCACGCAGCCGGGATACACAACTTATGTAATTGCACGTAACATTGAAACATGTGCCGACGCGAATCGAACGTCTCGACGACTTCATTACGGAGACGACGTCCGTCCGTCCGTCCGTCCGTCTGTGCGTTCGTAAGGCAGCCGGCCCGCCGAGTGGGTGTGATCGCAAAGGAGTTTATTAACATCATAGGCGGCGGCCGGCGGGGGGCCGGTGGGAGGGGCGGGCGGGCGGCCGGCCGTCCGCGTTTGGCGGCAAAAACTTCCGGCGGTAGAGGCGGTGGAGCAACAACCCTCGCGGCGGCGGCGGCGGCGGCGACGACGGCGTCGGCGGCGGTGGCGACGGTGCGCGAGCGGTGTACGCACGCCGACAACCGAGACACGCGATCGTTTTTGGCGGCAGCCGCGCCGTCAGTTCGCGACTGTTTTACACTCGGTGTGGACCTGCAGAACCGCCATGTACGCCGGGCCCGCACATGTGCTCGGTACGATCGCGATCGTCGCACTGCTGGTCGTCGCGGCCCCGCAGCCGTCCCGCGGGGAGCTCATAGTCGGTAAGCACGTCCGCGAATCGCAGACACTGCACCTTTGTCGCGTTCGCTATTATTAATATCCGTAATGATAGAAGCAATCCATAGACGTAAATGGTCCACAAATATTGGGAGGGGGCTTGAGCACTAAAAATATTTTAGAAAATAAATTGACCCCTCACATACTCACCACAAAACATAACATATTCGTTACATTAAACCTGTTTAAATTAAATGAAATTAATAACGAATTCATACCAATAACAACATTTTGTATAAAAAAAAAAAAAATTAGCTATCAATATTTTACAACTAATACAACAATTTTTATACAGATATTTGTACTTAAATCAAAAGACCAATGTCTTCTTGGTTTCACAATATTTATCTAATATAACTTCTGTATCATTGTATCAAAGGTTATATCTCTTTTGATGCGTGTAATGGATAATTATGATAGCCTATCTTGATCCACTGAGATTCAAGATTTTATTCGCCGCATCCCGAAACAAACTCCTTTCATAGGATATTTTTTATCATACGGTAACAAACGGCATTGAGTGCTGTCCACTATAATATTACCTTTCATTGTGGGGCTACCGGAGGGTTATTATCATGTCACTATGAAACCAAAAAAGAATATAAATTAAATTGATAATTAAATCCAATATGACTACGAATCTTTTAAAAATATCCCAGCGTAAATTTAACATAAATTAAAGCTAATGGTTTTATAAATTTTTATAGAAATATTATGTCAAGTGCAAATTATGAGCACAATAATTTACCCGTTGACTATACGCAATATTATTTTACATACTTACCTGCCTAATTCATGTGAGCAGCGTACGAGTACTTGGCAAAAATTACTAGTGTGTTTACGTTTTTTTCACAGGAAGGGACATCAAAATATCAAAAAACGTGTATTTATTTTACGATTGAGTTCGAATATTGTAAAACCTAGGTTTGACCGGGAAATTCTACTGTTCTTTTCAAATTTCATGATCTAACTGGTTGCTGGAATATTGCTGTGTTTTAATAGAAAAAAAGCATACAATAGCGGGCTTGATAAAGCTAAATAATTATTGATTGCTTTGATGTAAATATTAATTTTGAATCGATTCCAATACCCTTCTCAGGCCAGCAAAATAATACCATTCTTGAAATAGGATAGTAACTGTTTTTTGTAATGTATCGGAATGCTTGCACTGTAAAAAAAATAAAACTGACGTTTAAACCTAACGATGGCATATGTTTGCTATGGTTAATAATCAATACCCTTCTATAAATCAATTAAAACTTTTAAATAAACTGAAATACTAATAATGCTTAACTATTTGAATTTTTGATGTCTACATAAAACATGACAATTTGAAATGGTATAATGATCGGATAAAATACGACTAGAGTGTATTAAGTTCTAAACGTGGATTTAAAATTCATATGTTGTATTATCCATATACTTGCGTGTACTTATAAATTATAATAGTTATATCGTAACGAATTGCAAACCTATTTCTAAAATGTCTTTTCATGTAATTTATTTGTAAATTAACTATACCCGTTTTTAGTGCCAACATCCCCATATTAGTGGCATAAGGACGTTTGGCCTACCCCAAATCAGTGGTTTAAGGGCACTACCTATTTTGTCCTCTGTCTCTACTGTCTACCTTTTTACTTGTCAGATTGAAAAAAAATTAAATTTTAAAGCTAACTTGCACAATGAAACACATATGTAAAACTTTTTATGGGTCATTTGAAAATTATTGTAAAACGTACGTTACACAATTTTGATATGTACAAAAACTTTTTTAACGTAATTAACTACCTATTTAAAAATGATAAATTGTTGTAAAATGGAAAATTAGTTTAAATTAAAATTAAATATTATGTCACTAAAAAAAAGTTTGTCAAATCTTGAATGCATAGACAAATAATTATGTCTGATCAAATCCTTATTTATATGCATGACTGCCAATATTACAAAATTTATTTTTTGTTTGAGATTTCTGCGAAAATTGTAATATTAAAAAAAAAAAACCATCCGATTAAATTTCATTCAAAACAATTAATGAACTATGAACATGATAAAGTCCAAAAGGATAAACTAACCGATGAAAATGTACAATAAATATTCATGCCTTTTATATTAGTAAATGAAATGACATAAGTCAAAATTAGGTGATTAACTAAACGGCAAACGCCTGTAACTGTTTCGGATTTAATGGTTCTTAATTACACATGTATTTATGTATTAAATTTTGATCAACTTATAGTTTAGGTAATGATTTATATTCTGAGTGAAATAAAGGATCGTTTTGTTTTACAGTGATGTTTTTTTTTCTTTCTGTAAACACTTTTTTGGGTAATAATAATTTTCCAAAATTTTCATCCAGCAACTTCATATATCAGAGATTTGATCTGGATGGTACTTCATACTGGTCATTTTATTATTTTCTCGGTAGTTCTTCTTGGCGTGTAGAAAAACTGTGGAAAAACCTAGTAAAAACGGCGAAATTCATCGCAAACGACATTTTCATTAAATCGACTTTAGTATTTTCGTCAACAATTTGAAATTTTTGTTGCTAGAAACTTGATATGTTCACCATATATTATGATGTATTAACGCATACTTTAAAAAAATAAAAAAAATATTGAGCTTTAAATTGAACTTTGAAGAACCTCGTTTCTTATACGTTTATTATAAGTATATTTCTTATACAGTTTTTAATATTTGGCAATAACTTCTGAATATTTCATATAACTTTACTCACACAATTTCCAAATGGTACTGAAAATTTCAAAAATTGTGATCCAGAATTTTTTTTTTTAAGCGTTTAAGTAATTAGTATGCGATTTTTACGTATTAAACTGTTTTTATAACAAATTTTCAACTTGAAGTGTTTATTTGAAGAAATAGGTCCATCCGATCATAATGATAATTTGAATACAGATAGAATGATAAGTTTTGGATCTTTTGATAAAAAAAAAATGTCTTCTTTGTTTAATAATTAAACATTAGATAATTTTGGAAAAAAACATACCAATCATTAGGCGAAAAATGGTAAAATATATGAATGGTGTATTTTAATCCTGAATATTTGCTCAGAATCGATTTAATAAAGAAACGATTAAACGTTTCTTTATTATTTTGTTTTATTATAAAGAACATGGCCTCGACTGTATAAGCCGCTATTAATGGTTTAAATTGATTAACACATTATAGGTAAATAATTATAAATATTCAGTAATTAACAATATGAATTAATACGGAAAGAATCAAAACACAAAAAAAAAAAAAAATTAAGTTTCTTTAAAATTCATTACATCCTTCACCATTATTTTGTCCGAGGGACGAAGAATACCCAATGGTGCGGTGTATGTACTTTATATTATTGAAATGTATATCAGCAAAATATTTTTGTGCATGATTACTTCATTTTCATTTTAATGAAGAGAATTATACTACTTTTTAGACATGGATTACTATATATTGATTTTACAATATAATTTTTTTTCGTTTTAGTTTTTCAAATCAATATTATTTTATTTGTTTTGTTATTTTGAGTCAGAGGAATTATCCAAGAGAAAGCTAATATTTATCATTGTAATAAACATTGTTGTAGTGTCAACTTTTCTAATTACTAAGTGCAATATTATCTCTGTTTATTGACCAGATATTCTCGAAAAATTAACCACTACTTACATGTTACATTCATGAAACTAGTTTCTACGAGTTTGAATATTCTATGAATATCATTGATGTGATAACCTTAAATTTTCATATAAATAATCACGGCACATATTTCGATGATACTTATGACGACAATTTATATTGTTTTACACGACAAACGACGATAATTTAAAAATAAAAGTTACAAATAAGTTAATAGATATTTGTTAAAACTTCGACGGATGTTTTTATGAATTAATTTTTTTAATTGAATTGGATTTGAATTTTTTTTTTAAATTACGTGTTACTGTTTTTTTTTAAATTTATTTAATTATTGAAACATACTCTTTGGCTATTTAATTTGCTCCAAAATCCAAATCTCACTTATCAATAAATTAATGTTTATTTTATAAACTTCACATTTTAATAGAAATTGACAATATATAATATATACCCTGCGATGCGAAATTAATATTTTCACAATTTAATTTTAATTATAATATTAATAGTTTTCGTTTTAATATAGGTACATTATTATTACTCAAAGTTCAAAATATTTCTTGGTGGCCGTGTGATTTAAGGATTCGTTAAAAATTATGATATAACCCTGTGAAACATTTTCCGTTGACAAAATCTGATTGATTTATTTTTTCTTCAAACTCTGTAATGTACAGTAGGTATATCTACTAGAAGTTTTATCGGTCGATTACAGCCGAACCTATTACTCTCGTACTTCAAACTAAATAACTAAAACAAATTTCCAGTGAATGATACTATATCTAAGAAAAATCACTGAATTGAATTTGTTAACATTTATATTTATCATATAGAATCTTTTTTGACGTAACATTATCCTAAAAATAGGATGTAAAAATGGATTTAAAAATTTTAAGTAATAATTGAAAGAATGGTCACGACCAAGTATCATAAATTATTGTATACGACAATATAACTATAAGGGTACATGTATTTGTATGATTTGTGAAAGTTTTACTTTTCTTTTAGTATAATAGTAGGTATTTATTATTGAATGAAAATACGATATTAATTTTAACATAATTAGAAGTAATTAAAGATGCTTGAATTATGACATTATTTAATAAATTACTTTGAGAAAATGGAAACGTTTTAGTTCTTAGAAATAATTTTCAAAAAACTAGGTAATAAAAACATTTTTATCTATAATTTAACTCTTAATTAGTATCCATAAATTAATTTTGTATTAAAAATATTGATACCTAGTATGATAACCTTTATATTTTTAGATACATTTTCTAGATAGCTACATAAGAATCCAAATTAATATTGATACACATAGAAGTATCATTTTATATGTACTCAAATCTTAACTTTTTTTTAACGTTTCGTTAAAATTGCCTGTATTGAATATCTTTAGTATCATCAATTATTACGCTTCATAAATATTGATATCAAAATAAAACTAATGAGTAACAGACTTAAATTATGAAGACGAATTGATGGTTTTTATGTTTTGATTTCTTAAAATATATATTCTTATCTATTAAGGAACGGATGTAATATACATCGTAAAAGATGTATTATAATATATAAATTAATAGTACTACACAATGTTCTCTCACAAAAAAAAAAATAAAATTCAATTCAAGTTTTTAAAGTATTATTTATAAATAAAAATGTAAATATTAACGATATTTTATTTTTGTGTAGACTTGTGTGTAATAGAACTTTATAAGTAAGCAATATACGATATTAAATAATTTTATGTAATAATTAGATCAAAGGTTTCATACAAAATAATTTATTAATTTAAATATAATAATGTACATTAACTGATTTATCAACAGAAGTATAGACCTGTGTATAAAAAAAAATGTATTTTTTTGCGTACGGGGTCATAATTTTCATACTTTATAAAATGGTTGTCTGGTAATTGAGTGAGTGTATATTATATTTTATTATATTGTGTAGATACAAGAATAATAAATTTATAGAGTCTTATCCTAATTTTTATTTACTACGATTTCATAAAACGATGACAAAGCAATTTATGCAGAATGATTTAAGTAGTTTGGTATGAAATAAACTGAATTTATTTTATTTTTCATCAGATGAATTGGTTTCTTTCTTTATTATGATTCATAGCTTTAAATTTTTAAATATTTATACATAAATTAATTTTGCAACGTTTAGAAGAACAGAAAAAAAATTCAAATGGCATGTTAAAGAATTGTAAATATTTCAGAATACTATGTTTATAGAATATCGATGAAAGTAGATGTAATTTTGAAAACATTTTTGGCAAAAAATAATAAAATACCCTGTATTACCTTATAATTTAAAAGTAATAATATAACATACATGATACAATATTATTTCTGTCATTTGGTTAATTGAACAACATTTATGTAAATAATATTATATAATGTATACCTGTTTGTAAAAATAAAACATCGCTTTTGTTTTAAATAACTTGAAAGATTTATGTTGTTGAAATTAAATAATTTTTTATTGTTTCGCAAAACAAAATATATCGTGTATTGTTATTTTATGAATGACCAAGTGCATATTCAAATTCAAATCATATAAACGAACATTGTGCAAGACCAAGAGAACAGATACGTAAAAATTACACAATACTATTATTGTGTATTATATGATTTCCATCAATAATATTTGTTTTATGATTTGAGATGATATTTTATATTTTCTACACGTGGGTGTTATAGTGTAATAATATTTTGTAAATAAAAGAAATTCGATGATGAAAATATACTCAGTATAGTAATGCAATTACATTTTTTAAATATTCTGTATATTATGACTATTTGGATACCACAACTTGGAAGTCATGCAAAAATATTATACTTTTATGACCTAGTTACGTATGGTATTTTCAAGTAATTTAATTTCCAATTTTATTAAAATTCATTCTATCAGTATTTTAAATGTACCTTCGTACACGTTTAATTTTGCGGTATTTTTTTTTAATTTTTAATATTTTTTTTTTTTTAAACTGAAAATAATTGCACATATTTATGAACAAGCAATGACTTTCACTACATGGAAAAAATACATGACTGGTTATATGTATTTTGATTGGAATAATTGCTTTCAATATAACTTACTTCATTAGTGACTTATACATAATCAATATTATTGTGATGAAAGTTAACGGTTAAAAAAAAGGGTTTTAATGAAATTCCGATGTATAAAAAGGTAAACAATTATTAAAAGTTCAATATTCAACGAATATTAAGCTCAGATTGTAATGGATTCCCATTACTTTATCTAAACTACGTCGGTATATTGTCACCTTTTGCAAATTAAGTTTTAATGACTATAACATAACTACTCTTAATTAATTGTTTTAAATATTAAGACCTATAGTAATTAATAATATAGTAGAATAATATTTTACTTAGGTACTCAAAAAAAATTGCAATGATAAAAATAACACAAAATTATTTAACCTCTTATCATTTTCAATTAGGTTATTGTTTTAAAAACAGTAAATCTTTGTTGGTTATTGAATTTAATGTAAATAATTTTTAATGAAATTTAAAAAATTATAAAAAGTAAATATTGTTTTAGAATCATTAAAAAAATATTATTTGTTTAATATACAGTTTAAAACACATTTAGAAATGTTTACTTTCAGTCGAACAAGTTTTTGCTAATGAAATATGCTATCTGCACAGTAAAGACATGAGCATATCGTATTTAAAAAGCATTCACTCTAGATAATTAATTTAAAATATGAATGAAAAAGACGAATTGTTATTAAAACATAATATGAAAAATATGATTATCTCTTTTAAATGCAGCGTTTTCTGTGACCAATGGCTTTATAGTATATGATTAAACATACTGTGATCTTTATTTTTTAGAAGTTTAAATTATAATTGTACGTAATTTCATTAGAATTATACTACATACAATGCATAGTAATCAACCAAATATACTTATATTTTTCATTAAAATTATTTTTGAAGTATTTTTATTTTTAAATAATGTGTTAACATAGTATTTTTTAATTGTAATCTCTAATTTAAAACAGATTTAAATATAAAATTCAAAATATTGAATAAATTATAATATGTTTGTATATTAATTTAGAAAATATGTAAAGACAAGTTAAGACTAATAATTTAATTTTATATTCTTTTTAAGCACAAAAAAACCAGTGAAACGAAAAATGTATTGGTTTTACATTGGTGTTTTTTTTCATGTATGTTATCGCGTTTTCAGGTAATCTCAAATTTTCTTACAGCAACTTAATAGATCAGAAATGTCATCAAGTTGCTATTTTAAAAAGTTTATTTTTCTCTATTCTCAATAGTTTTTTCAATCCTATGAAAAAAAAAATCTAAAAAACCGAGAAAAAACGTTTGAATTTTGTGTGGGCGAATTTTTTATAAAATTATTTTTAATATTTAGCAATAAATCCCCGACCTCCCCCCCTGAAAAAAATTGTGTTAGACACTCAACATTTTCACCAAATATCAACACGACCCTTATAGAGGTTTGGAAAGTTTCGAAACCATTTTAAAATTTTTGGGATGTAACTTTTAAGTTATTAAAATATATTATTATTCGGAAGTGTTTATCTAACACAATTTAAATATTTGTTAAAAATATCAAAAATGTTATAATATCTCATTCATATGTTTAACCAACAGTACTGAAAGTGTTTCGAAATTCTATAGCTAGGATTTTTTTATACTTTTTAATTTTAGAATTTTGACGAAAATCCTTAACTTTCCGTATTAATTGCCAGTATTTTTCAATTGAAACATTATAAAATTTGGAATTATTAATCTCGTAGTAATTTTCTTTGAACAATAAATTTACTACATATATTGTCATTTATGATTCAAATTTCATAAAGATTAACTCAATAAATTATTTTTGTATGTGTTTTAATTTGGAATCACCGTTCAAAAAACTCTTTTTACGTAAAATTTACTTTTATTTTATTTCATAAACTTGGTAATTTTTAATTATAGATATGCAATTTTTGAACGATTTTTTTTTACAAGTAGGATTTTCTAGACTTACATTTTTATAGTAATCGGTTTCGTAAATTATTTTTTATGTAATCTAAAATTGTCAATATACGACAAAATAGAGAATTCTCACGAATATTATTAATAAATATAATTGCATGTAGATGGTGCTTTAAGGGTTAATTTTTCTCTGTTCTCGATAATTTTTTCAGGCATGGGATCAAATAAAAAAATTGAAATTTTTTGTTGAGGAAACTTAAGCTAAATCAATTTTAGATATTTAAAAAACACTTCAAAAGTAATGATGCTATAATCTTGAAATTTTAACCATACATAAATCAACAACATATTAAATTCTTGAGAAAAGTTTTTAAAAAAATGTGTAGATTTTTTGACTTAAAGTATAAATTTGAAAACACCTTGTTTCTTAATCATTTATTTCTAATAACATCAGCTATAATATTTGATAAAAAGCTTTGAAAATGTAACATGACTAAACTAATAGAAGTATACGTAACTAATGATACTAAAAATCTCAAAACTAATTAATCAGTATTTTTCTATAAGCATTTAACTAAATTTTTATATGATTTTCACAGTATCGACACTTTTTACATCAATTTTTAATTTTGATTTTCGATGAAAAATAATTGGCTCTTTATACAACTTCGGATGCAGATAGAACAATATGTTTTAAATATTTTGTTATAAGAAAATGTGTCCTACTTTCAAAACAACCATTTTATTATGGTATTGATAAAAAAAAAATTACCGCAAATTATACTAAAAATAGTAAAATTTATGAACGGTATATTTTTACACTGAGCTTAGCTCAGAATTTTTCAACTTAAGAAAACATACTGTTTTATTATTACTATTTTTTTTAAATTCAATACACCCATCTCCATTACTAATGTGAGGAACGTAGAATACCAATGTTGCGAAGTATGTCCGTTTAAAAATGTTTATCTTATATTTGTAAAACTAATAAGGATTCACAATATTGTTAATCTATTACTATTTTCCTTTAATTTTTTTTTTGAATTATAACATGTAATAGATATGTGAATTTCAGCGGTTTTGAAATTTTTAAAAAGTATTTTTTTAACCATATATTATTGTTTTTGTCTTCTGATATTTCTCAAAATTAATGGTAGGTAATGATTAATTAAATAGACTTTTTTTAAATTTATTTTGTTATAATCCCCATTAAAATGCGCAAGTATACGCAGTTCTTAAAACATTTTTTTCTTGAAAAAAAAAACTATAATTTATTTGTACAAAAATTGTAAAGCTCATAACTACATGCATTCATTCATCTGGCTAGAAGGTAACTAAAATCAGTGACATATTTAGGCTTAATTAAAGTTTTTTTTATCCAAACATTTTAAAAGTATAACTATTTCCAGCAGAGAGAATTTAGAAATGGACAAAAGAAAGAAAACTAATCAAACTTTTTTCATCGTTGAAATGGTTTTCCTTTAACTGTAATTATAGCTCTGCAGGTTCTTGATATTTTTTCAATCAATTTGTTCAATGTCTCTACTATAATTTCAATCTGGCTTTATTATTTTTCAAAAACATTTTCCCCGTATAAAGCGTATGTTTCTCTCATTTGTAATTTATTTTAGTTTAATATATCTAGTTTTATTAAGTATTTAAATTAAAATGTTTGCAATGTTTCTTTCGTTTAAAATTTCACGATGTCTCACTAAAAGAGTCCACTATACACAGGCTAAATAATCATGGACCACTCAGGTTTTCTTTCGCGATTTTATTCTAAGTTTCCGTTATTCACTATTATCGAGGATTGACTTGGCGATGTATTTAAGAAATGTATTTACGTCTTACAGCGTACTCACGACACAAAAAATATTGTACTCATAGATGTACCCACTTGTCCGTTTTCCAACTCGTTCACAGAAGAACAATATAATAAACAACTGTAGATTTTTCCTTTTTTCTCATGTAAATAAATGTGTTGCACGTCGATTTAGACTGAATTGAAATATGTAGTAATAATTTCAATAAATAACTGCGTAAATGAAAATGATAAAAATAATACTCGTGTGAGTACTTAAAATGATAAAAATAGTACTCGTGTGAGAGCACGTAGAAAACAATAAAATATATTATGCAAAATGCGCCCGTCCTCCTTTCTGACAGACACCACGCGCATGACATGATGTTCCTGCTGCTGATATTATGAGCCATGCACTGGAAGTGATGTGTATATGAGTGCGTGTGTGTGCATGCGTGCATGCGTGTGTGTGTGTGTGTGTGTGTGTGTGTGTGTGTGTGTGTGTGTGTGTGTGTGTGTGTGTGTGTGTGTTGCATTGTTCTGAAAGCGAGACGTGCGATATGTTTAAACGTGTGTCACGTGCGTGTTTTCGATGGCACCGTGGTGGTGGATAGGAAGTTAAGGATTTCGTGTTAATATTATTTTACACCGTTTTCGGTGAAACGAGCAGATCAGTAACGAGTAAGCAACGAGCATCAGCGGCAATGTTGAAGATGCGACCGTGGAGTGTGCACTGCGTGTATGGCGATAGAGAGACCTGTCGACGGCTGCCGCGGTGGCGATGAATAGTGTGCGGTGAAAACTTTGGCCCAATAAACACCATTTACAACAGTACGCTATACACACACCCACGCACCCCCACCCCCCCCCCCCACACACACACACACACACACACACACACACACACACACACACACACACACACACACACACACACACACACACACACACTCACACACACACACACAGTGTTCAAGTATAACTATGCACAACGTGCGTGCATACGTACGTACGTTTGTGTTTGTGTGTGTGTGTGTGTGTGTGTGTGTGTGTGTGTGTGTGTGTGTGTGTGTGTGTGTGTGTGTGTGTGTGTATTTGCATTGATGTGTATATAGTGTCATATTTTATACGTCATCGAATCGTCGGGTGCGCAAACGACGTATTTATTATTGTTGTTATAGCGCCATTAATACAATAATGTATCGACTTGTAAAATCTCAGCAGACACGCCACCATTCACACACACACACACACACACACACACACACACACACACACACACACACACACACACACACACACACACACACACACACACACACACACACACACACACACACACACACACACACACACACACACACACTCACGCACACGTACATACACTAATGCACACATGTAGTGTAGAACACTAGTTTACACACGTAATACATATATTATTTACACACACACGCGTGCGTACACCAGCGTCTAATGTACACACACGGCGCAGTGTACGACACACGCCGCCGCCGTCACCACCACCGTTGTCCCTCTGGCGTCTCGTTAACGTTCTAAACACGCTATGCCCCGCGCGAACGTAAAATTTCTATTCGTATATACCGCGCAGGAGACCTCAGACCGGTGCACGGCCGTACCAGGGCCAAAAACCGCCGCGAAGGGTCTCCAAACGAAACACGGCCGCCGTCGTCGCCACCGCAGTTTAATAACAATGTTAAACGTACACACCACCGCCGTCGCCCGGTGTTTTTTATTTTGCTCGTTTTTCTTTTTTTACGATACACTCTCCTACGTCCTACACGAATGTTTTTTAACGAGGTGCATTCGCCGTCGCGTTACAATACATTATACGCGATGCGCCGCCGTGTCCGCGCAACGATATACTATTAGTATAAGAATATTATGTACTTGTGTGCGTATAATATATAAACAAACGTTGTAATATTATCGTATACGTGACTGCACGACTGCAAAAACACGGACATTATACGATATTTTATTGTTGAGCTATTATCTCACACGTAAAATACGATATTTTGGTGGTAATATAAATATACAATATATATATATATAACGTTTTCTTTTTTCTATGTCAGATTCGCGTGTATCGTTGTTAACTCGCTCCGGTGGGTTCACCAGGTCTCGCGGGAAACGTGTCCGAAACCCGCCGCCTTTCGGCTGGCTGAACACTGTATCGTTGTTATTGTTGTTGTTTTGAACTACACGTGCTCACACACACACACACACACACACACACACACACACACACACACACACACACACACACACACACACACACACACACACACACACATGCGTGCGCCTGCGACATACGCGAGCCGTGTGACCAGTAGTTCACGCCGATTTTCTCGGAATAATTGAACCCACTTTACCTCCGTGTAATTCATACCGAAAGCATATTTTGTTTTCACAGATTTCCCCACAAACACAGCGCCGTTTTATTTGTTTTAATTTTCGAATATATAGTTTTTTAGCGTATTATAAATCACTTCGTCATTGTCAAAATATAGCGCAATAATTGGCGTGTCGTGATTTAATCGCCTCGTAGGCGGGTACGTTTACACATAGCCCTACGCGTACGTACGATATTATTAGGTGTTATTGTATGTGCGTTGTGACTTTATAATAAATGCAAATACGCGTATGTAAGAATAACATAAACAAAGTTATGAGATTATGCAATACATACGCTAGGAGTGTCATTTAAAATGTCTATGTGATTCAAAATTAGATAACATGTTCATAGTCAATGACACAATTAAAGAGTGACAAGGTAGATAAATCATTTTTAGCGCTATTTTGGGCTACTAGGTGAAAAACAAAATGGTTTAACAATAATACAATGTGTTTTCGATTGCTAAATGTTGTCCAAAGTTTTAGCTCTAAACTCGTATAGATCAGAAATATTACCTACTTGGTACTTTATTCAGGTTATTTTTCAAAATTTATTTACAAACGTAAAGAATAACTACCAGAAATTCTTATGAAATCAGTAAAATAAAATACATATTATGCATAATCATGCGATCGATCACTATTGTGTATTATTGGAAATATGACAAAAAGAACTGGAAAATAAAAGTAATTTTTCTAGGTTTAATTTTTTATTTATTTTTTTGATGCACACCTTCTTTAAAATTTAAATGTTAATAACCAATATAAAATCCTACTTAATGAAGATTTATATTTTTTTAAATAGTATGATAAAAAATGAAATGCATTTGGGGTCTGTGAAGATAATATATTTATTCGATATTTGTATTTTGCTAGTTATTATAGTGTGACATAGGAGATAAAGTTTATGCTTTCAATAATTTTTGATATGCGGAAAATTTCCATCAACTTTCAAAATAATTTGTGTATTTTATTTTATTCATTTCCGAAATCGAAATCTCTCATTTCCATACAGACAATTTCTAGAAAAAAAAGATTCTTAATTTATTCCTTGAAAATCGTGGGATACAAATGCACATACTTGCATTCCATAAATAACACTTCGTAGGTACGCAATGTATTGTCTTATGACTGTGTCTAGGTTGAAAAAAAGGAATTAGTTTGAATGGACTAACTCACTCAGACACTCTTAGAGCCCTCTCGTTGAACATTTTATTTATTTATTTTTTTTTTTTCATGATTATTATGACTTTGAAGCGCCTCTAACGTTTTTATTGCTCTGTCAGAATTTTCATTAGATTTCGGTGCGACTGTGGTACACCTATGTACACACATGTGGTATCGTAATTATTGATCGTCAACGTAGGTACGAGACATTTTCCGTCGTAACGTACCTTTTCCAAGACAAAAGTATGCACGTGCAATTTAACAATTATGTTTTCCACTGTCCCTAGTGATCTCTGTGAACCAACCCCCAAAAAATTAAAAAAACGTTATGGTTTCTCGCAAGACAGCGTTTTAGAATAATATTAGTGGCTTGAATAGCGAGCGGTACGGTGGAGATTATACGTACCCTTTTTTTACTACACTGGTTCATACATAATTTGGAATTATAACTCATTGAATAAAATAACCCATATTCAGAGAGAACTTTTATCAAAATCAAATCGATGCCGGTTTCGTTAAATTAAGTTTTCCCTAACGATTCATTAATCAGGCGGTGAAATTGTCAATGACAAAAGGCATAAATGATAGTTGTAAATAAAAATGGTTTACCATAATCCAATACTGTGTCGGTTAAAAATTAATACAATTTTTTAATTTTTTTTGAAACATGCTTTTCTTTAGAAAACGGAAAAATGTAACAAATAATAAATTTTTCATTTTAAAAATGACTAATGGTGTCACAACAAAAAATCAAAAAATGTACAAAAAAGTCAAAAATAATTTTCTTATATTAAATGTTATTGATCAGTTACTCAAGTTTAAATATTCTTGAAAAAAAATTCTTAAAACATTTAAGATAAAAATTTTCATAGTAAATTTTCACTAAAAAAAAAAGTATGGTACACATAAGCACCTATGAAGAAAATATACTATCATAAAATTAGTCTTATCTTCATGTATTTGGATTAAACAAACAGTGTGTTTTACAGTGATTTGTAATATATTTGGTAAAAAAATTAGCACTTTATGAACTTTTTTACAACTTCATAAGAAAAGCAAAATATTATTAAATTTATGAATCCCTATTAAACTTAAATGACACAAATATTTAAAATATCATTTATAATACTGCTAAATTTTATAGTCATTCTTTGGTAGGTGCCCTGTGTTTTCCCTTTTCGTAAAACTTAAGTATTACAATTAGTTTCTTAAATATTTTAAGCATTTTTTTCAAAATGCATCATGAAAATATCTAAACTTTTAAATGCTTATGTTTTTATTATTTTTTACTTTCAAGTTTATACTAAGTTGAATGTGTATATCTACAGATACATTAATGTACTGAACTTTTAGAAGATTTTTAATTTTTCAGATGGTATTTATAAAATCTGATTATGTTATAGTTATTTTTTTAATTGTTATTCAATTTTAAGACTGTATTAGATATAATTTAGACTCATTTGAGGGCTGTAGTGAAAAACTTGTGTTTAAAAAAATAAGATATTATGTTATAAAGCTTAATCCCTATGATAGTACACTTTTTCCATAATACAAATACTGTACTACAAATACGGTAAGTTTTTTTTTTACAGTTAATGTCTAACTTGTTTAAGTTCTTAAGTACCGTAAATAATTAAAAATTCGATAATGTTTACTCATTAATGAACCTTCTTAATTATAACGTCATTGTTTACATCTTTGATGGATAATTGTCCGTCATTTTTTGTGATATAGATACCGTGCCTTTCTTCACCTGGTACAAGGTTAGTTCTAAAGTGATGATTGAGAATTGTTATATTAACTCAATATGAACTAATTAATAAGTTAATAATGTTAATTAATTTAATTAATAATTTATTTTGAAGTTTATTTTATCATCATTTTACATATATTATCAGTATGAATTTTTATTGAAAACAAACATATTAAATGAAATACGATAACAATATTGCCGAGTTTTAAAATCATGTAAATTTAATAACTTAAATAAGTACTATTGATAAGAAACGTTTTTCATAATTATTTTAATCGTTCACAATAAAATAAAAATATTTTTAATACACTAGAGTGAAAACAATTTAAGAACTATGCAAAATACAAATAAAAAGGTGTAGAGCTATAGCTTTGTGCTAGGAAATATTGTTTCCAGTTTATTGAGTCTCATCTACTGATAAATATAATGTGCTTTGTGTCTTCATGTAATTTGAAAGAAACATATTCTGACAAAATATTTTTTCTATTTACATAAATATATAAACGTATACGTACACATTTATTCAAACTCATATTGATATAGTTTTGAACCGAGAAGCCGACAAAACGTCTATTTTTATTTCCTATTTGAAATGGAAACGGTTTTTTTCTTCAATAATTGAAAAATTGTATTTGTTTTGTTTGTTTCGTATACAGATTTGTAAACTGAGGTTAGAAAAACCTATTGAACTCTACAAGTTCAATGTAACTTTGAAAGAGGTGCGAGAGGCAGAAAAAAATAAAAATAACGATTCGAATCAAAGTTTGTCTAAAACATGTGGGATAAACACATAATAGAATCGTCTCTAAAGTTTTGAAACTGAAGGAAGTAAAAATTATCTTAATACACTTCTATTATATTCCTTAATAGTTAACGAGTTATTGTTGGTATGTTATTATAATTTAATACGGGTTATTACTTTGATATTAGTTATTAGAACATATTCAATCATTTATTCATTAGCGAAATATAAACATGATTACAAAAAAACACACACGCCTACGTATAAATACGTGGATATAATATGTATAATATAATCCATGTCTTGGATCGAAATTACTAAATAAATCAATATATTAAGTATGCTTCGGGTGTTCGGTATATATTTAGTGTCTTAAACGGCAAAACCGTATTTTTACTTATGAAGTTTATTAGTTATTAGCGACGGAATTGTTTCATTCTGCTAAATCAGCAAAATGCTATTTGATATATTTTCCACTTACTTTTATCATTATATGAATTACAGCCGGTGTGGATAAGTGATGAGACATAAATACGGATTATCTGAAAATCCGAAAAATTGGGATTTCGAATCTCAAGCCTCTAGATCCGGATTTCGGATTTTGAAATTCAAAATTTGGATTTACAGATTTCAAAATTTGCAATTCGAATTTTCGGATTTGAAAAACTGAACTTTGGATTTTACCTTGTGGATTTTTGTTTTTTTAAATGAAAAAAATTTAATTTTTTGGTATAAACGAAAACTTATGAACTTCTATCCTTCCGTATTTTTCTATTTTAAATACAAAAAAAAAAATTTTAATTTTACAATTTATTTAAAATAATTTTAGCTTGTCCTATGATACAAAAAATTAATGAATGTTGTTACTTATTTATTTCAATGCTTGAACTATAAAATTTAGTTCAAATTGTAAAATTTACATGTCATTAACGTATGTATGGTATTTATTGTTGTTCCATTTTTTGAATTGTACAAATATGTAAAATGCATTAGTTTATTACAAAATATGTGTTGTTATAGAAACTTAATTGTAAGTAATATATTAAACATTCTAATTAAATGTTTTAAAATTCAAAATCCGGATTTCATTATAAGAATTTAGGATGTAGAATAACATTAGGATTTCCGAGAATTCAGATATTCTAATTTCGACAAATCCAAATTTATCCCAACACTAGTGTTGAATATACGATAAATAATTTAATGATGAATTATTTAAATAGATACCATTACGTGTCTTAATATAAAAAAATAGAACAAATGATTCATATATATTCCAACCCATTAGTTACATGAAGAAATAGAGCAGATATTCATCCTTTAAATTGTATGTTAATCTTAAATACTTTAATATTTTGCTAACAAACGTTTCTTCTAACACTATTAATTACAATTCAGAAGGTTAGGTTAAAAGGTTTGAAGGCAAAGAATAAATAATTGGTTTTTTGAAACGATAGATTCGAGCATGGAAAATGATTATTTAAATTTTTTAAATAACATGTAATATTTTTCAACTTAATAGTGATAATTGAACACAAAAATATTTACACATAATATGTTATATTTTAGATTTAAATATATTATATTTTAGATTTTTAACGATAAAGAATGTAGTTAAATTTTACAGATTTAATGTTTGATTAAAATGATAATTGAAATATAATTAAACTGACAAGCTGTATCTTAAACAATTAATACATTTTTGTAAAAATCAAAAAAACAATAATAAAAAAAAAATGTTCACTGAATATTGGTAATATCAGAATAATGTATTATTCTCAGATTTAATTTTATCATACATACAGGGAAACGTGCATGACTATTGATTAACGATTGAATTATTAAAAAGAAATATTAAACTACAGTAAGTTATGTTTTTAAACCACCCAAATATTATTTTATCATGATGTAAAAACCTTAGTAAACCAGTCTTTAGTCTCAACTAAGAACAGTTTCTTAAATTCAAGAATATATTATTACTTTCAAAATTATAATAATAAGTCATGCGAGTTGAACAGTGTACTCTGTATAAGTACTAATTATATTTTGGAACTGTATTTGTTCATAAAAGTATAATACAACATATTTTTGCTTTAAAAAAAAATGTCTACATAAAAGCAAAATAATTCCGTAGCGTTTTCATAAATATAATTAAGGACGGTGATTCATACAGAATTACGAATTTAAGTTTTTTTATTTTAAATTTTTTTTGATGCAAATCTAATATTTTATATTATATTAATTTAATTAAATAGTGATTACTTATTTTTATAAGTGTCAATCGACCGTAAAGTATAAAATTGGTTACCCCTCGGGAATTTTATCAACTTTCTGAATGAAGTGGTATCGTTATGATTCATTGATGAAATTTGATCAATAGTAAGTTTTGCAGTTTATATCAAGAGTATCATTTAAATAATAATACAGGTACCCAATATATTGTTTTTTACGAATATTACATTAATACAAGTTGAATGATATACTATTGGTTAATAATCCGTAATAGTGCATTAGAGTTTAGGTAGATGATACATCAATAACACCTAATTGATTTAAAATATTATTGTTCGACTAGAGTGTTAATTTGGAGCAGGTACTATTGTAAATTTTTCTACTTAATTCAAAGATTATTTTATTTAACCATAGATTTTTACAATATTATACAGCGATAATTTTAACTTAAAGAAACTATTAACTTTTCATTCAAAAGTTATTCATAAAGTAGAGCTATATTATTGCTATATTTATGTACTAAAAGATATTAATTATAAAGTGTAAACATATAAAAACTTATTAAAAACCTAATCACGATTTTTTTTAACAATTTAAATAACACTAATATAGTTTTGGTTGTCGACAAGAAATTTTCACACAGGTTAAAAATACAATAAAACTAGAATGAAATATTGTCTAACCCGTAGGCAGAGTCAGAAGTTGTATTCAAGGTATTCAGAGTCTTGATCGGCCCACTATCCACACAGAAAAATATAGTTTTGATTATGAATATTAAGTATTTCATGTATAATCTGACAGTTTTTCAAAAAGAAATACGTATATATTATAAAATACAAAAAGTGGGTATTTTTTATTTATTTTTTTTTGTTATTATCTCTAACCTATATGAGCATAAAAATGAATTTTCAAATTGGTTTGCCGGCAATTCGGTAGTTATTTTATTAAATCGCGATATGGAAAATAGATCTACTTATCAAAATTCATCAAAATTAAAAAACAATTTTAAAACAAAATTAGAGTATGCTCGATACAATTAATGGAAATTAACGGGCTACGTGTCGCTCGTGGTATGAGGTTACTCATAGTTTCTGCACGGCTCGGTTGAAAAAAAGAACGCGTGTCCGACGGCCGTACCGCCACTGTCTAAAGGCAGTTTTGTGGGACGCAGCGGTGGGGTTCGCGATGATAACAGTCGAAACACGAATAAAATAATGCAATACACATTATATACTTATAGTTTTTATCAGACGCACTTGGCTATTTCGAAATTTAACCGATTACGACCTTTGCTGGAAGCCTGTAAACGTCCGACGACCGAGAGCAGCGGCTATAATTATTATAATATGCGGTGGTCCATTGGAAGGTTTGTATGGGGTAGGAGGTTGAAGGGTAAGGTCCCGTCAATCTCACTCCGTCGTCACACCTGTGTGTGTGTGTGTGTGTGTGTGTGTGTGTGTGTGTGTGTGTTTGTGTGTGTGTGTGTGTGTGTGTGTGTGTGTGTGTGTGTGTGTGTGTGTGTGTGTGTGTGTGTGTGTGTGTGTGTGTGTGTGTGTGTGTGTGTGTGTGTGTGTGTGTGTGTGTGTGTGTGTGTAGGTGGGCGCGTGTTCGTAGTCGCAGTTGAATTTCGTCGGAACGGAAACACGTGCAAATAATACGACTGGCCCTACGTTATATACACGTAAATCATATCCATGTGTAAACAACAACGGCAATAATAACAACAACAACAATAATAATAATAATATTAATAATAATAATAATAATAACAATATTAATAACAGTCGCGCGTACGTACAAAAGCGAGAGTTCCTCCCGACCCCTCCCCGGCAACGGCCAGCTTCCATTTACCGGCCAGCGGTGTGGCGGGCGGTGGCGTTGCTGCGGGATCGACGGCGCGGCGCCCGCGGTAGTTACGTCCGGTCGAGTTCGCGCCGGCCCGGCCGGGTCATCCGGTGGAACCACGGTCGTCTACAGTAGCTGCAGTCGCTACACGCATTACACCGGACGCGGGCACTGCCCCGCGATTAACACCTCACCGCATTGTTTTCGCCAATTCCGTTTAATATGCGATTCCCCGGAACCATGTACGGCTCACGTGCGAGGTCGGTCACGAATATACCATACCTATATTATATATATGTATATACGTATAAAGGTGTAATGTAATATTTCATCGGAAAGTGAAATAAAAAAATTAAAATAAAACAGAAAAATCCTCCGTATTATATTTTACGATTTACACATCGTGTGATGTGCTATTATATTGTGGCAGTGTGGTGTGATTTAGCTCAGCTCTCTTCCACCTCCGTTGCCACCCCCAAAAGTACCACAACAACAATAGTTATGATAACAATAACAACAACAATAACAAATAACAATTTTAAGCGTGCTCTCTTACGAGGACCCGGTACATTAAGCAATATTCTGATGACCAAATATGCAGTTAGTGATGAATCCAAGCATATCTATAGAGGGGGAATTCACTTCTCTAGAACTTATTACCTCACTCCCCCTCTAATAAATGTAACTATATCAATAATTATGTACATTTACAAGATGTATTATGACATACGGTATAACTATTATTCTCTTCGATATTGTTTAACTTCTTTTTAAAATAAATACTGTAGTACAATATAAAAAACATATTGGAAGGTTTTTTTTTTTTTTTTATATAGCTGGAAACCAAATTTGAAATTTGAAAATTTCAATATTACGAAAAAAAAAATTAAATAGCCATTTTGATTATTAGAAAAATATAGTTGCTTAAAATTCGAATAAAGGTTCATCCATTGACTTTCTAAGTTTTTTAAAAATTTTTCTCAAAACATGAATAATATTGATTATAGAAAACTTTTGATCTAATATTTCATAGAAAATCATTAATTTAATCCTAGTTATTGAAAATACTATTCAATAAAAACTTATTTTAAAAAGTTTGAAAAATCATAAAAAATACAATTTTTTCATCAACAAAATACTCGTGTAAATAATATTCAATAAAATATTATTTATTGTTTTTGCCATCATGGAATACAACACATCGTTTCTATCTAGGAACTTATATTTATTGAGTGTATGGATTGATTTATGAATAAACTTTCAAATGGAATGGGACAACTCGCATTGAGCTATTTAGTGAAATAAACGTCAAAGGCGAAGTTGATCGATTACGGAAGGAATCAATTTGAGTGAAACAAAAAACTCGTTATTGAAGTTTGATTTCAAAAATTAAATTACATTATCAATTTTTCTAGTTAAAATTTTTTTTCTCACGCATCTTATTTCAGCAATTTTTTTTCAATATTTTATTTGTACGCATAATTCACTTATTGATTTGGATAATGAATTTTAAACAACCAAATTCAAAATTTTTTTTTAAATTTTAATGTATTATAAAGTTATGCATGTTATGAAATGTACTGAATTTTAGTAATAACATAACGAATAATAATTTGATTGTCAGTGCTAAAATTCAAAACGTATGAATGACTAACGAAAAAAAAAAAAGGTCACCTCTTTTCCCATTAGAAAAATGTCTGGAATTAAACGCTGTGCGCGTCCCGGAAGAGTATGCGACGTCATTATTATTAATGCGTGTATGAATGTAGTCGGTTTCGCGCCCGAAGATATCATTCCGTCGCCATAAACCTACCTGCCGCAAACACGGTATCGGTTTACCGCGAACGGGCCACGCGGGCGCGTGCATGTGCGCACACGCTGCAGCTGGAGATTTAACTCGAAGAATGCGTCGGGCGATTTACGCGGCTCCTGCGCGTCTGCTGTGTCATTATAATATTATCATACGCGGGACAACCAATGCTGATTACAACTGCGAATGTACACTACGTCGTGGTGGCAAATTCTTCGGATTCCGTTCTCGTACATATTGTTATTTCGAGTAATATACGTATAATATTGTACGTACAGTATAATATCTATAATATACGTTAAAACGCGTCGTTTGTAAGTGACCCGGCGGATTTATGTGTGGGCGCGTGCGAAAGGAAGCGTAACGTCACAGTCGTTTTAGTGTAATTTTTATTTTTTTAAATTTTCAAACGAAAACTTAAAACTAAAACGAATTTTTAAAGTCTGATCGTCCGTTTTGTTTCTGTGAGAAAACAATGTCTGCATAATAATTATCACGCGTATATTGAGTCGGTTTTACAACCGTTGATCTTCTTTGATATGTGAGATACTCCCTGGTGTAAGAGCTATAATATTCGAACCTGAGCGAAATATCTTGTGGAAAAAGTATTCGAATGCAACGAAACAAATCATGTGCACGATTTTCAGTGTAATATTATAATTGAATATTATTTATTATTATTATACTCTGCGTATTCGTTATAGAATTACATTATATGTTATAGTACACGTTTGAGATGAAAAAAAAATTGAAAAAAAAACAGCGCTATTGTCTGATGTAATACCAAAACCAAATAGTGACGTGAAATGTTAAATCCAACCTATCGTAAAAAGTGATTAAAAGTAAACTTGCATTAGTTCATAAAAAAAAAAAAATCACCTTATCATCTTACGTACATAGTAATTCATGTTGGTCCTGTACAAATTGAAGGTAGAAATAAATATTTTTAACGTGAATTAAATTTTTTTTTTGATTAGACATGTTTACGATTACAAAAATGCTGACGACTGTGAGTGATAAAGAATGAATATAAAAACGATAGGTATCTGAACTTCAAAACGGCAACAGTATATGGCTTATACCAATAGACCATTGAAGTAGTTCAAAATTGTGTAAGACTAAAAATGCAGCTATTTTGTCAGTGACGAAACTTTCTAAATGAGTTCTGAAGCAGTCTAGTTAATAAAATTAAAAAAAAACACTGATGGAACATGAAAAATTTAACATATAAATCTGAAAATCTTAAACTAAATGAACAGAACGTCCAAAGCGATTTTGACACTCAGATTACTTGATTTTATGATGATGGCAGAAAAAACACGCTGATATATAGGATTGTTCATTTTCATTGAGTATTAAAATATTTTTCGTGATCAGTATCATTTTTGACCATTAAGTATTAATGCGGGAGCTGGAAATTTATTTGTTAATACCATTCGAGTTAAATACAAACTATTTGCTTAAATCCGGTAAAATTTGAAAAGAAGGGCTAAATCAAACCACATTATAAATTTCGTCGAGGGGTAATAAGTATTGTATTCCGTCTAACGATTTATCAGAGCAGCGTGTATTAACAACGTGTTTAAATTTACTACACATCTCATTCGTAAAACATTATTTTTACTCGTACCACCGTGACTAAAAGTATTTTTTGTTTTTGTTTCAGGTAAGAATTAATTATGGAATATTATGTCAATGCAAGGGAAGTGGTATATTGTAAACTGGTAACTAATTATTATCACCTTTGTATGCAGTGATGTAGTGCAATGATTCCGTGGTATTCCTATTGTCGTATACGCCACGCAAAGGCTTGACGTATAACAACACAAAACAAGGTGTTTATTGGTTTAGTACACTCTAACCGTTAAACAAGCATGTAAGGAAATACCTATTAATTGGCCCGGACGACTACCTTCTTAAGTGACAAAGAATACAATCTAGCACTGCTTAATAGGACAGTCGAAACAGGTTTCTTTAAAAGGCTTACTTTCCCTTACAGCTCTAAAGTTATTTTACACTCGAAACAACTGACAAAGAAAAAGATCTAGCACTGGATGTTTCGAGCGTGAGGTAACCTTTACCTAAACGATATTGTACTTCTCTCCTCAAACTGACAAAGAAAAAGATCTAGCACTAGATTGAGGTTTGAAAATACAATATGTTTTAAACACCGTTTTTGTTTAAATGTACCAACTTTCTCATGTACTTTTCACAAGTACAAAAAATAGAAAAAGATTAAATATAAACACTTTTTAATTAAACACAAAAATATTATTATTACAAAAACAAAAGAATTGCCGGTCACCTCACTGGTAAATCGAGCAGCGTTTCGGCCTCTACAACGATGGCAGCAGAACGAACAATCATCACGTCTTACGGAGTCGTTTTATTCTGTTGCCATCTATCTGGTCATCATTTTTGAAGGTGGTGTGTGTATTCGTATGTGTACGTGTGTGTTTGCTGACAATATATATTTATTTTATTTTATAACAATAATTAAATAAAATTGGGTGTTCGGTATCATTTGACATTTATGTGATGATACAACACTATATAGACATATTAACGTAATCGTCATTGGCGTCACTTTACAATAATATAAGGATAGGAAAACGTTTTTGGTAATATTATATAAGTTCAAAAATATTTTTCAGTTTAGAATAGCTAAACTGGCTGTAGCTTCATAGATTCTTATGGAAATTACTTTTTTGCGCCTGAAAAAAAATTTCTAAAATTGATATAGCCTGATCGCGTCGAAGTAAAAAAAAAAAAAGTTTATTTTTACCTGTAGCACCTTTGGACCAAATTTACTTGCATATACATTTTTCAATCACGCAAAAAAATTACAAAATGCTAATAATTATATGAATTTCTTGTACTTAATTTCATAAAACAGTTGGTTTTATATTAAAACAGGTTTTGGTTTAAATTCTGTAATTTGCAATAATAATAATAATAATAAACAAATACTATAAGATGGTATGTAGACATGTATCTTCTAAGGGTCATCAACCCGAGGGTTGGTTTGCACCTAGAAGAAGGTGTTACTAGGGAAGGGTTTGTACTGTGCAGTGGTTTCCCGTTGCCTTCTGCACAGGGGAGATGGCGGCCGCTCTCTCTAAACAGTCGCCTGCCCAGAGAGAGAGAGCCGCCCGTGACCGAGGTTTGAACCGGCGACAGTGTGCGTCAGCAGTGATGCCTGGTTCCACTCGGCCACTTCGTCTCCCTGTAGACATGTATAAATAAATGTAATTATAATAATTTAAAACATGACAAACATCATTGATCATATTTTAGGTAATTATAATTGTTAATATGTAATCGAAAAATATGACCTAATCTGTATTCCTTAAAAATAATTATATGCGCCATGCGGTTATTTAAATGTACTCGTAATGGGTTAATTTTTTAGCTTTATAGTTGTCAATTGGTTTTAAAGTTTTGCATCATAATTATTGTTTGAACTTAACTACGGTTTTTTGCAGTGTTTAAAATATGTTTTATACTACTATTAATTTCAATACAAAAAAAAAGTCTGTATGAATATTTGGTTATTTATTTGTGAGATTGAAAAATGTTCACGCAGGTAAATTTGCGCAAAGCGTCTATGGTCAAAAATGAACATTTTTGATTTTGATGCAAACGAAATATGTCCGGTTTTTAACAAGTCTTTAGTTTGGTTCATGAAATACCTACACCTTTGACTAAAGTTTTTTTGACACTAAATATTATACATTTTATGGTTAAATAATCTGTATTTAGTCACTTCTGTATTTAATAGCTTACATTATCATGAACTGAATGATAATTAAGAATCGTTATGAAAAACTAGTCATGACTCGAATTAATATTTCTAAGTGTGATATTTCAGATGATAATATTTTTTAGGAGTAGAAAAATGATAATTTTCCAACCTCAAAAATATTTCAAGTGTAGAAAACGTAATTTTCGATACCTCTTAGTGACACCTATGACAAGTAATATTACAGTAAACGTTTGAATATATACTTATTGAAGGATATCATAATGTTTAGGCATTTAATAAAATTATGGTTGATTTTATGTGAAATATTTAAAACAATAATATTAGCATAAATTGTCTGGTCATCATATTTTAATAGATATTATCTAAATATAATATTATGTATTTATTATGTATGTAGTATTAAATATAATATACTGTCAAATGTCATAAAAAAAGAATTATAAATGTTGAAAACATAATACGTGATTAATTAATCAAACTTGAATGAGTTTTTAATCACTCTATATCAAACATGTATTAATGTAATAAAAATGTGAAACTCATTTGTCAGTTTTACAAGCGATTAAATTTAAAATAATTTTAACAAGATTGTAAATGAAAACCAAACCCATCATATCCATTATGTCACCTGTCCATATATTGAAGGCTTGGTAAATTTGGTACGTAATAATTTGGGTTAATTTAAAAAGCGGTGAATTAAGTCCCGGACTAAAAAAAGAAGTATGTAAGTTGGGCACCGGCTATATATATATATATATATATATATATATATATATATATATATATATTTTGGGTGGTCCATATTTTTTTAATTTAAAATTGTTGATGCAGGACCCCCCCATTTTTTAAAGTGTTATGAGAAAATGTTTTGTAGCGAATTTGGTCATGATGATTTACTTCCTTCCCATGCCGCAAGAAGGATGAAAAATCGTCAAAGAGGGATGTTTTATGGTTTTTCCAATTTTTTTCAAAAACTATTGACCTTATCGTAAAAATGGTTTGTGCCCAGTTCGCCGACACCCAATTCGCCGACACCCGGTTTTTTGATCAAAAAACCAGTTTTTAATATTTTTTAAAAATAGCCCAATTCGCCGACAACAAATGATATTGGCAACATGCTACGGCGGTATTGCAATAAAACTATAATACTATCATAAGCTGTAAATTTATTTTATCGTGTGTATAAGCCATAAGGTACCTATCGCACGTTATTATATCTGTAAACTTATTTGATGGTGAGTATAAGATAGTATTATAGTTATCTTATCTATCACATGATAATTTTGACATTCATCAATATATTATAAATATATATATATATATAATAATAATAATGTAAGTCCACTGCACGGTTTTCAAATAATGATTAAGATTTTAGTTTGCGATTATATTTCATTGCGTTAGGTACTGCAAAAAAAATTATTCTTTATATATATATATATTATTTTAATTTTTCCGTCGTTATGGAATGGTTTAAAATTAAGTCAGAAAAAAATCAGGACTTACTTGTAGTCACAGAATAGACCGAAAACGTGGAGACAACGAATATTATTTCACTATTTCAGGTTAAAAGAAAACGAAATTTCTCTAATTGAGTATATTGATACCATAAAATATCATATCCGCCTATAACTTTTTATTTTTTATTTATAATTTTTACTATATGATACCTAATGACTACCTAATGTAATATTACCATTTTATTTTTTTTAAATTTGTTGTACTATAATCAGGGATTTATTGGAAAATATGATGACTATTTATATTATGTGTCTGGAATTTTTTATTCTGTAATAAATTTACTATTTTATATTTTTTTATATCATTTATATATTTTTTATAACTAAACTGTAACTATTGAGTGTCGGCAAACTGAGTGTCGGCAAACTGGGTGTCGGCAAACTGGGTGTCGGCAAACTGGGTGTCGGCGAATTGGGTGTACGCCGTAAAAATATATAGAAGCTTAATTGTAGCCTTAATTACTGTTAACAAAACAGTTCTTATAAAAAGTTTTTGTAACTCTATTATTTTTGCATTAAAATAATAAATAAAAATGATTTAATTTATAAGGTAAAATTGATTTTCTAACGGTTATTTCGATATATTTGTCAACTATTTAAATATACAATTAAATGTTATAAATAAATGTACATATAATTATAAAAGTCACAGAAATTGAACTTTCATGGATTGTTTCGAGCATTTTGGATAAGTTTTTCTGTATTTTTGTATAACCTAAATAAAAACAAAAAATTTAATTTTAAAAATTTTTTTTTTTTTGGTACTTGTAACACATATTGTTTTTGTTTTTCAATTTTAGTGAATTTTTCGTTAAACTCTTTTATGAGTTTCACACCCCTTTCAGCAGTATCGTTCACTGTATGCAATGCATCAACCACTTTCTTTCCAGATTGATAAAAGTCATTGTCCCTCCATTCAGTTGGATTCATTTCCAAAAAAGATGTATTTATTCCGAGTCTTTTATATAATTTTGGAGACTATTGATTTAATAAATATTCCAGAAAGTTTTTTTGTTCAAAATCCTCCAACGTTTTCTATTTTTAAAACTTATTTATGTTGAACATTTTCTTCTTCTACTAGTTCTTCACATTATTGATTCATATATTCATACTCTTTTAATTTTACCGCAATTTTTCTTGTGTTTTCAGTGGAAATTCGTTCATCAAAAATAGAAAATGCAATGCACTCGTTACTGATATATATATATATATATATATATATAATATTTAAATTACTTGTTATGTTATTAACTAAAAAGAACAAAAACTTAAAGATTACTGAAAACATTTAAATTATTATATTTATAATATTGAAATTTTAAATCTTTATTCTCTACTCATTGGCTCATATGTAGTGTAAGTGTGATCAACGTTTTTATGATATATGACAGTGTAAGTATAAGGTTTTCCATACTACTTGTATAGGGCGTCATGTTTTCTTCTTTCAAACGTTCTTAACTCCAAATTGTACTCTGAGCCCAAAAGTTATATCAGAACCTTTTTTCGAATACTGCTAGTTTATTATTGTCTCCTTTTATCATAGATCATGTATCGTACACATAATTGATGATTGGTTTCAGATCACTTGTATAAACTAGGGTTTTGACTTTTTAAACGGTAATTTAGACTAAAATAGCTTATTTATGCTATGGTAACACTTGTTCGTGACTTAAATTCTTTAGTTTATCTATCGGTGCATGTCATTTTTACTATTTTTGTCAATTTCAGATATTTAACATTTTCCACTTTTTTATACATTAAATTGTTTACTTTTAAATTGGATTCATCTTAATATCTTTTAGAAATAACCATACATTTTGTTTCTCTACGTGAACACAACATCTTATTTTCTTACTAGCTATATCAAGAGTTTAGATACTGTCCAAGTTATATCAGAACTTAGTATTACCTAAAATTACTCTATCATCAGCGTAAACCAATGTTAATTCTTTTCTAATAACTTCTACTCACTGAATGTGTCCTAGTTTTCTTATTACTTTTTCTAGGCCCAAATTAAATAAAGTGAAAGACATCGCTCTGTCGTAATCTTATGTTGACATCAAAGTCCGACATCAAACTCTTCAAGAAATTTCACTTTAAATAGCATTTTAGTATTGCACAGTTTAATCATATCTAAGTATTTTTCGGTATTCTTAAGTTAATCATCGCTTTCCTTACGTCTTCTATCTGCCAACTGTCATTATACCTGTTTGTGATCAACTAATAGCAACACATTCAATGACTTACGAGTCATTATGACTCGTAGTGTAGATATTATGTATGATATGATTTTAAGTTTAAAATAAATTATTTAAAAACCTCCAAAGCTTACCCATCGTCCATCACCACTCATAACCATCAACTCATTGCATTTTAATTATTTTCGAAATAGATATACTATATTATTTTCTATAAATACAATTAACTGCGTTATTTTTCGCTGTTCAAATAATTTATTTAGTTTTAATCAAATTATACACAAAACGAATATACGATTTGAATGGATAAATTTCAACATAAATTTTTAATGCTTTGCTTTTAAATATTTTTGAGTAAAATCAATGTAAATTAAAAATTGTTGATGGGCATTGATATAAACATTTTAAAACAAGGACATGTTTAAACTTTTCGGTCAAGGAAAAAAAAAGTATGATTTTTTTTATAGTACCTATTTCATGTTTTTATACTCTTTATAGTTCATACTATTCATATTGATCCCAAAAAAATTAATCTCACAAGCAGTGTACGTAAATTAACTTGATATTCTAACGCCTAAAAATAACAACTTTAATAATAATGAAATATCAAATTAATTTTCCAAATCGTGAACAGCAAATCATAATACGTTCAACTACTTACAAGTTACAACAATAATCCGTACTGTGCGAAAATACAATCGATTGAGCGTAGATCGTGTCTTTGTGATAATACATAATTTTATCCGGTGTTGGACGCGCGTGAAGGAGTTCGTCAACTAGAAATTTAGGGGCGGAGAAGAAACAACAATGCACGACCTTGGTTCGAAAATATTTACAATTCAGGATCAGGATACCGAATTACACGTTGTCGCGTACATCAGTACATTCGTGTATACACAAGGCAAAATAAACACGATTCCGAGCGTCTGCGTGTCAACGGCACGACAAGGTATTGCATTATAATATGTTCGTATTATATAAATGTTCGTACACATATAATACTGCCGTGTCGAATCAGACGTGCTTGTAAGGACGTTTTTATAACGTTTATGGTACTAATTTTCTCGGCCGTCGTTCGCTGCGGACATACGCTATCAGATTCATTGGGAAATGACGTGTGTGTGTGTGTGTGTGTGTGTGTGTGTGTGTGTGTGTGTGTGTGTGTGTGTGTGTGTGGTCACTCATGCGTGTGTTAGTTGTTGTATAACAACGTGTTATTTGCGGATTCCTATATAATTTACTGGCCAGTGACGGGACACTCATCGTGCGTGCATTTGGCGAAAAAAATCGCCGGTGCTTAATAAGTAAACACAAATAGTGTGCGTTTTGCCGTAATAAGAGAGAAAATGAATGATGTACCCGCAATCGGTACTCGGCCTGGGAACCGATGTTTACTCGGTGGAGGCGGTGACGGGGCAAAGAGTAAAATCATTAATGTATATGTGATTATTATTATTTCACTTAAACAAATATCGAAACGTACTGCTCGTATACAATTATTACAACGATGGGGTGGTATTCGCGAAAACGGTTGGTACAAACACATGCGTCGTGCACGTTGCACCTATTAATATAAATAACATATATATGTTATATATATATATATATATATATATATATATATATATATATATATATATATATATATTTATATACTTGTGTGTGTACGTACAACTTTAATCATTTTGTGTCATTAGACAAAAAAAAAAACACTTTAGACTCAATCATAGGTTTTGTATTTTAAATGTATTATTGATAATTTGTTAAATACGAAATATAATTATTTTAATGTAGAATTACAAACCATTTATTCCATAAAATACTGAATGTGAAAATATAACAAAAAAAAGTTATACACATAGTTATTGTACGCTATAAAAATAGTGTCTTGGTCATTTATTGCAATACTAAAGTAAATGATTTTTTTTTTTTAATAGTTTCAAGTTATTGAATGAACTGTTTTATATTCAAAACTATTGTTTCATATCTAATATGTTCGTAATATAATTTCAGAAACTCGAGTTTTTATATCACCACTTTTATTCACCTGATTCTCAAGTACAAAAACTATGTGGACTGACGATGAAATAAGTGTGTAAATAAAAATACAATTGAAAACTAAACATGACACATTTCATGATTAAACAATATTTATGTTTAGATGAAAATATAAATTATTGCCAAACGTTCAAAATTAATTTAACTCGTGGTTAAGAACTTAGGAGTACCAGAAACATTACCTTTGAATTTTCGAAACGAACGTATACACATTTATTTTTATGTATTTTTAAGAAAAGTTTCACTACTTCTTAATTTGCAGACTGAGTTATTATTCATGTACAAAGAATATATTTAATTATTTTTATTATCATATTAAATTTGGTGTCCACTTTGTTGCTTCATATTTTACTTTCGTAGACATAATATTGTAGGTAATTAGATGCCAAGAGTCATTAAATATTTTTATAATATTGACATAAAAAAAAAAAAAGGTAATAAGACAATGATATGGCACTAAATTAAGTATTTTTACAGGTATAGGTTCGTATTATGTTATAATACTTCACGCATTATATGATATATTTTATGATCTCTGTAAAACATCGCGTTTTAAAACTAGCGTCCAGGGAATATCATCATCAACAATAGTAACATTTTTAGATTTGTTTTTAATCCCCTGCGGGCGACTTGCTTTTTTATGACGATCGTTTACACCTTCAAAAAGTTTTTGTTTGTTTTGTGAAATACGTATTTTATGACTTTTTTCGGGAATAAGCGTTAATGGTAAGTCGAAGCTATATAAAAAAAAAAAAAAAAAATAATAATAATAATAATAATAATAAATAAATAAATAAATAAATAAATAAATACAAATCTATTTAGAAAGTATTATAATTTTATAGTGAAACGGATAATATTTAAATCAGTGAAAACTAATGTACGCTTCATTGAAATAAAGCGTACAAATACTGATCGGAACAAAATAATTTAGGATGGTTTCGAAACATTGAAACAGCTACAGTTCAAAACGGAACATATTATATGCTTAAAGAGTGAAATTGTTAGGGAAATATTTTCTAAGAGCCGATTATGTGGAAAAATTATACTACGTATATACGTTATACATAATATGTGTATTGTAAGAGTTATAGTATTTTATCACAACTTTTTACGTTAGGTTTTGAATTAAATGTGGTTACAATTTTAACAGGTTTTCTTATTTTATTTAATGTTTTTGGAATTTAATTAGCCCACCGTATGTATAAATATAGGCAATCTACTAAATATAGTTACCTATGTGGCTATGTGTGTGTAATGTACGATCGTGTATGGTATTATAAGCAATGCTTGTCTGCAGGATTATATTATTTTATACATATTTAAAATACACACACACACACACACACACACACACACACACACACACACACACACACACACACACACACACACACACACACACACACATACACATACACACATTCCCACACTTGTGCTTGACCAACGGTGTTTGTATTTTACGGAAAGGGTTTGCATTTCATATATGTAATAATAATATTATGTATTCATATCCCGATATCCGTGGATTGGATTTTATATAAACGAGAACTGTATAAATTATGTTCACAAACGATTATATTTAACATAAATTATTATGTTGTTATACATCCAAAGGAAGATAGACGTGTACAGTGAAGTTTATCTATGGAGTAGAATTACCTGTTTCTTAGACATTGATAACGACTACGAAATAGCACAACACGGTGGAACATCCGTGAAATAGACACTCGCGAAGAACGGTAACTACATTTCATTTTCAGGTAGGTACAGCGGAAAAGTGTAATCCGTTATATAATATACGTTTCCCAATGGAAAATTTCCAAAAGAACTTTTTTATTTCCATAATTAATTATGTGTAATTGAGATAATATTTCTTCAATATTTATTTTTAAGTCTAAAAATGTACTGTGATTGTTTTTGAAATATTAATACATTTTTATTTTCAAAATAATTTTATTTGACTGTTAGATAATACTATATTAGGTTTATATTATCTAATTTAATTTCATTAAAACAAACATATGCATCTAACAAAAACGATTTACGATATTTAGAGTATTAGAAGATTTGCATTGAGTACTTTTGATTTGTTTAAATTATAACGTATTTTATCAAAGTTAAATTTGACGTGTGTATTATGTAATTTTAGATAGATTATTTTATCACGCACATTTGGAATTATGCTTAACCCATTTAGTGCTAAATAGATCGCACTTTGAAAACGAATAGTTCCTTATTGTCTCCCAAAGAAAAACAAATTCTTACACGTCATTGCATTTTTACGTTCACGTGGACTATAATTTTATACATGTCTATTGCTCAGCAATCTGTTCAATAAATCTATGTCTTTCAAAATATAAATTTAATCTATGACATGTTGCGCAAATCGGATGAATAACTGTCGTTGACCTATGGTTTAAAGACGTCTATAAAATACTCCTTTAGTGCAGCCATAACGTATTTTTATACATTTTCTATTAGACCCATAACAATTTGTATGACAAGAATAATAAAATATTATGATTGACGAATGAAAAAATGAAACATATGAATGATACATTAAAAAAGAAACAAATGCACTCGTTAGCAGTACTTTTTTGATTATTTATTTTCATTAATGATCACGACACTGATATTCCTCTTTGACCGTTTACTGGGACTCCACGAATTGATTGGACAAATGATTATATAGCATTATTATATATTATATACATTGTAGCAGCAGTTCTCAAACTGTGCGCCATGGGGATACCATGAGCATTTTTTGGGGCCATCGTGACTTTCAAAAAATTATTTACAATTTATCGTTGTTGGATTTCCTTAATTTTAATTCGAGTCCTATAAGTGTATCTTATATTTCGATTGTGACCATGTTAATTCAATAACACTTTTAGCTCGACTTCCTGGTATCGGCTTTTGTTACTACAGTATTATTAAAATGGGTATTAATGAGAATTATTGTTAATTTTCATTCGTGTTCTCTTGATATTAACAGTGGGGCTCAGTGGCTAAATTTGATCCAAAAAAGGGCACTGCCGGTCAAAAAAGTGTGGGAATCGCTGACTTATAGTATTCTGTACGGACACGTGTACAGCTGTAAACACTAAATACAGTAGCGCCAATACCTCTTCAGCCGCATGGCAGCAGCAACAGTGGCAGAACGTAAACGGCAAGCCCTCCCGTAGGTACACTCGGCGCGCGGTAGAATCCCGAGATTAAACGTGCACGGCGGAAACGGTGCGGGGGCACGTATTATAATAATCTTTCCCGTTTGTCTCGAGATTCATTACGTTAAATCCGGCCCCTGTAGACTATTTAGATACTCATTTATTCATTTTCGAAGGACTTTGATCTCATTAGATTAAAGGAACTCGAACTGTACAGAGTATAATTTTATAGTGCGCACAGTGTATACAGGATGGGCGTCCCTGGCCCGCACCTAATACACACCGTGACATATTATACGTATACATAGACGTTAGCGTAATATTATTATTATTGTTATTACAAGTACTGCGGGCATGCGTCGTAGGTCAGAAGCGTATTTATTGTTTTTCTGACGAAGTCGTGACGGTGGGGAGGTCGGAGATTTTACCGACCGGTGAGAATGCGTACGTATAGGTAGGTACGGAATTTGAATTCAAAATTGTATTATTGTTAAAAAAAAAAAAAAAAAAACTATCAGGATGTATATTATTACTATTATGTGTATTGTGGCGTAAAATCGACTCGACGGGAAGGGTGGGCAAAAACCAACTGACGCCCCTTACCCGGACCCGTGCTTGTAAATACACTACCACCACGGGTAACGTTGTGCACAAGCGATAAGGAATATATATATATATATATACCTATATACATCTACGTGTACAGACACTCTATATACGTGTACCTATGTATAACATTACGGGTTTTACGAGTTATACCGTCGTAATTGTATTTTTCGCGAGCATATTTTTTTTTATTCGCTGTAGTGGTTTTTTATATTGCCGCGCGAACATTTCGTATTTGTTTTAGTGTGAGAAACTAAGCGGCGTCGTAGGAGTAACGAACACGCTTGACATTGAACGTGCGCGATACACGGCCGTCGTTTATCGTTTCCATTAAGGGTTTCGTGCGTGATTTTTTTAATTGTCAAAAACGAAAACGCTTAGCAATAAAAATATACTATGTATTTTACGTTTATTGCGCGGTGCAAGCCGTGTGCGCCGCCGTGGCCTGAACGGGAGCGCGTATAAATCTAGAATCTTAAAATCTGGACCGTTTTTATCTGGACTATATTATCTGGAATTTACATATCCGGACTGTATTAATCTGGACCATATATATCTGGACCCGTATAAATCTGGACCGTAGAATTCTAGATCGCATAATATATCTCTTTTAAGAGGCGTGAGTAGGCAGTCTATTCTGCGGGAAACGTTTTACATTAGGTTTTCATTTTAAAACTTGTTATTTGTAATTTGTTTATGATGCGCGAATGAACACTATTTCATTAATGGTCTTATATACAGTAAAACCTCTCTATAACGGACCCTCTATTAGACGGAATCTTCTTTAAAACGGATAAAATTGTTGGTCCAAAGCGAGAGATTGGCTTTACATATTATAGCAGACACGAGACACCTCTACATACAACTTAATTTAGTGGAGTCATACACATCTAATATTTTATACTTATAAACGTAATGCATGGTGCTCTTTTAAATAGAGGCCGCCTCTAAATAAAGGACACGGACAGCCATACAAAGAAATACTAACCTATTGTACATATTCATATATTTCCGATGATCGCGTTAATCTTAATGATTCAATTATCAACTCCAGTCAAACTGACAATATAAGAACCGAAATGCAATACGAAAAAAAAAAAAAAATTTGATTTTCTGATTATTTTCTCACCTGTTTAATACACCTTGAGTAATACTTATATAGTTAAGTATAAGTAAATGCAATTTAATTTTGCCGAATCAATATTTATCCTAATAGTGGACATTTTTAAAAGCATCAAATATCGGGTTTTTTTTTGAACATAGGTAATAGGTATACATTTAGCCCATCTAGGCAATAATTATGACAGTATATTGTACCTACAAAATAATTATCTAAGTATATTATTATATCAATACTTATTATTTTCAATATTTAATAATCATATATTTCATAAATATTCCAATTAAACTTGATTGAAGTTAATTAGCTTATTATATTATGTCATACTTTACCCATACAAAGTGTCTGTTGAAAATTTAATAATAAAACCTAATGTGAAACGTTTCCCGTAGAATAGATTGCCTACTCAAGCCTCTTAAAAGAGATATATACGGTCCAAATATATACGGTCCAGATTTATACGGGTCTAGATATGTACATTCTAGATTACACGGGCCAGATAAATACGGTCCAGATTTTAAGATTCCAGGTTTATACATGGACCCGCCTTAACAGATGATAAAAGCTTGACGAGAGGGCGTGCGGAAAATGATTCCAAGGTCCACTGACGGTGGGTCAAATATCAGTAATAAGCGAAAAAAAATTTACGAAATAGAATAATTTTTCAATATCTCCGTCAAAGTGGAATTTTAAAATATAAAAATAAACATAAAATATATTAAATAAGTATTTATAAAATACGTATACATATTGACAGCGTCGTTGGGACGACGTGATTCGTGAACAATCGGGGTTACTGTCTTCAAAAATAACCCTCTGATAACATTTGGTTTTCAACAGGTGTAACCACGATTTTGTATCTTTGTCACTTGTTTGATATAAGTTGCTACCAGCTTTTCAGTACAGTCGTGTTTGTCAGTAGAATATTACGATATACAAAACGATTTACGTGCATATATCTATATTCACACGTATTTGTTCATAATTCACGTGTTCATCACGAATAACTTGAATTTTAATTCATCTGTTGATCACGTGATTATTTTCGTGTCTTTTTCTCTCTTTATTTCTCTCAATACACGCAGACATACACTAACGAGCGTCTCGCGCTTACTTTTTTTCTCTCTCAGGTATCCACCAAAAATTGATTTACTACATTTGATCCGGTGTAATTATGTATTAAAAATACAACTTTGATTGTATAACATTCGTTCTGTTTGTATCTTATTATTAATTAATGATAAACAAATATACGATTTTTATTTTATCCATGAGATTTTTTAAATAAAACAGAAATCAACTAACAACATTATTGCCGTTGATGAACTCATTCATCTAAACACTTTAACGGGTAATTTGTAAAACTAAAATATAAAATAGTTATTAAAAAGACTTTTATGTAAACGTTTAACAGTATGTTAATATGTTTTACTTACGTACTAACTTATTTTAGTATAAGAAAGGCGACGTACCTATCAATATAAAATCGATTAAATTTACGCATAAATTAAGTATTGCACGTAATTGCATATTGCACACGTACAAAAATCCATTTTGCACACTGAGAATGATATTTTTTTCATAAAACTACACGAAAATTAATTAATCTATACACATATATGTGATTTTATCTTAATAATTTTTAATAATTTATAAGTCACCAATGCCTATACTTTGTTATAAATAACCGTCTTGAAATAATACTGAAGAAACTAACATAGATAAAACATTTTTTTATAACATAATAAGAAGAAAATTGTTCTACATCCGACGGGTATTAAGTGCAATTTAAGTAATTAAAGCATTAAAGTACATTTTAAGTGATTACTCGATAAACATATCATATAAGTGACCAACAAGATACATTTTCTGAGAAAGCCAATGGCGTGAAGATATTCAAAGCTTACAGATCTATGTACTTTCAAAGTGAGACCAATATTTGTCAAACAAAATAAGCTGCACAAGTTCCTTAATGCTTAACACTTTATCATATAATATTGATGAATTTGTGTATGTATAATATATATATATATATATATATATATATATATATATATATATATAAGAATACATCGTTACAAAATGTAATATGAGAAAATAAATGAATAAAAATACCAAAGCAATATAAAAACATCGCTAAGTATAAAACTAAAATAACCTAATGATATAGTGATACCAAATATCACGAATGATGTTTGATATTTCCCAATAAATAGTGAACAAAATAATGATTTCAATAATGGTCGAATTTCACTTTTTTGGTATTTACAACATATTTTGTTAATAAATACATTTTTAGAAATAATATCAATATGCTGAAATATTTTTTCACACATTTTATAAAGAAAAAGAAGAAGTTATAGAATTTTTAAATGTCATATTGTGTAATTGGTATGCAATTATTCTATTTATTTATCACAAATAAAATTATTAGTAAAATAAAAAGTAATTCAAAATTGATTAATAAAATAACAATGAAAATACAATGATAATAATTTAATTGATTCTATATTTTTCACAAAAAATTATTTAAAAAAAAATGTATCAATTATTTCCCAAAAAGTTTATGCAGCTTGTAAAATTATTAAGGTTTTTTTTTTTTTTTTTTTTTTTTTTTTTTTTAAAATATCATGATAAATGTAAGTCGAGAAAATGTGTCTTGATCACGTTAGAATATTGCATTGTACTCAAACTACTAACAGAAGAAACTAATAGTTAAATGCTTCAAATAGCCAGACCAGCTATTAAGAGAAGAGTCTTTTAAGTGGATTGCTCAGCCGTTATATTTGTTGAATTAAACGGTGAGAGCATTGGTTCGAGGAATACGTGTAGAAAAAGATCTACAAAGGTTAACTTAAAAAACATAAAAATAACCGAAAATTATACTTATTTTATTATCCCTAAAGCGGCCAAAACGAAATGTACTTTAGCCAATCAAGAAACAGTTTGAATAGAAATTGGAGATGATTGGAGGGTGATAAGAGTTTAGGATTTTAGGAAAGAGTGGATGGTGACGATGACTATACGCAGTAAAGGTCGAGCGTCGTGCACCGGCGATTATTATAAGCGAATCGAACCGTTAAGAGGTTGTTTGTTGGACCGAGAAGAGTATCGGGCGAATACGCGGCTAAGGGTGGTTGGGTGAAGGTAACGAGGAAATTTTACTGCTCCCCGAGGGCTATACGTGCAGTGTGTGTGTGTGTGTGTGTGTGTGTGTGTGTGTGTGTGACGTGTGTACATGTATACTGCGTTTGCTATTTCCCGCCACCGCTTCCGAATCCTTAACGGATAATGAGCCAATTATATCATTGCCGGTGAGAAACACAGTCATCGTTGCGTTGTTTTGTTATTATTATTATTATATATAATATAAACAAAACTCTCTCCTCTACATTTTCTTCCTACCCCTCGATCCCTTTCTTTCGACCCTTCCTATTTCCATAATTCCTCCTTCTCACTCCCTCTCTTTACCTTCTTTCTTGTTGTTCCCCCCTTTGCACGGTGTCGCGTTTATTTCAAAGTCGGCCGACGAGGGTTTACTCTGTTCGACGGTTATGAACGCCTGCAGACTGTGCCCACCACCGACGTTGCCGCCATAACTCCCGCGTGCGTATCGGTATCTGTTCGCCCGGAAAATAAACTTTCCGACCATTCTGCCGAGAAGAGGGATTTTTTTTTTGTTTATTTTGTAATAAAAACTAAGTGGTTGTATTGTTATCATAATAATTATTGAAAAACAGTGGCCCAACCGGTGTGTGTTGAGCACGCGAGCGCAACTGTACGGTGCGTAGGCAAATACCATATTCACGCGGTTTTTACGTTGTATAAAATATGTTGTAACAATGCACACTGTTTCCTACTGTTTGCAGCTAGTTTGCAAGCTACCAGTGTGGTTGATTCACTGAAACAACATGGGATCAAGTGATCCACACGCTCATACCGTTCATACGTACATATGTACTAGAAACGGGTTTAGGACATTCTGTGGCGAGAATAACAGTCATAATATAATAATAATCATCAAAAACACAAACCAATGCCAGACCAAGCTTAGTCAAAGACGTCTATAACATTAAGAATAGGTACAATCGAAATACAATCGAAATATAGAGCTTTGATTATTTATGATGATTGATAAACCATTTTTAGCGAGTAAACCCATTTATCATTAACAACTGTACGGATCAATCCTCGGACTATTCCCGCGATTTGGATGACTCGTTACTTGTTTGTAGTTATACCCACCGCATGTAATCGTATCCTCTAAATTTACGTCCATAAACAGGCAGGTGTATCTGAGTATTTCAATTTATCGTTCAACAAGAATTTACGAAAAACTCAAGTGCTCTAGAAAGCGATGTTAAAGGTACTTAAAAGAACATCTGTAATTTATAAATGTAAAATTGCGAAATTCCCTCCGGTTCATTTGGAAATTTAAAATGTAATCGAGGGTTTCGACTTGAAATAAAATTATAATTATCATTTAATATCCAATAGTTAATAATATAGACGTGATGCGGTTGTTTAAATAATTGGCATTCGTTTTGTTTGGAACAAAATAAATTTCTGAAATCGGAGGTGCCGATGTTATTTTCCAAGTCGTTGGACAAAAATAAAATATTTATCAGTGAAACTACTCTTTGATTAGTTGGAATATACGGCTAGAAGCCTAGAACCGACAAAAATATTACGCCTTATGGGGGATCACCCGAAAAGTGTACAGGACAACCACAATGAATAAACAAAAGTTTCGACCCAAATCTAACGGAGCTAGCCTACAGTCACTGATGTTGGAAGCGTTATGTTTAATTGTGACCTATAATATATCGGTGAAATTTGGTACGAATTATTTACCAACTTAGCGCAAATTTTGACATCGGTGGTTAGTCTATAATAAAGAGGAGGGCTTTGTTACCTTTTACGATAAATTATTTTAATCTTTCATTTAATGATAATAATATGTATGATCTATAAATCGTCTTATGAACTTATGAAAAAATTGTTTATTTTAAATTATTATTGCAAAAACTAATTATTTTAATAATAAATTACATATGTTCACTACACTGAGAAAACCTTAACTAACTCCGCTCTTTTTAGTACAAAAATTATTTGTCTGCATATGTACATTGTACATGGTAAAAAAATAACATTTTTTAAAAAAAATTTCAATATCAAGACGAATTTTAGTCAATAGTAACCAAACACATTAAAGTTGAACATATCAATACATTTCGTACATTATTAGAACACTTTGAAATTGAACGACTTCTCTGACACATTTTCTCTAAAATATTGTTTTTATAATTTCTATCAAATATAATTTGCTTTTTTTTGCGGTAAGTTATTATTAAATTAAAGCCTTTTTCATCAGATAACAGATTGACTTGCTATCTTTCTTCATAATTTAAATTAATAATTTTATAAATTACTTCCTTAACATCATTATATTGTTGACATTATTTTATTTAGTATATTTATCAATATTAATCGTGATTCGTATTAACGATAAACTATAATCATTATTGATTTAAATTGTATGATTTTCTGTTATACAATGTACAATGTATTTTATCATCTAAACCGTATGAGAAGGTCTCTATAAAAAAAAATATTTTTGTTCTTCTCTAAAAGTTCTAATTATAATAAAAATTAATATATATACTTCATTGGTATTCAAAAAAATGTGTCATGTTTTCTCATTATATTACCGTACATACAGTGTTCATAATCCATGGACTCTGAGAAACTTAATATTGTACGATTGACCATCATTTTCATATTATAAACGATACAGATATCTCTTGGGTTCTGCACTGGTATTGTATATTATATCAAGTTTGAAAAATCCAATTAACCAAGTCAATATATCAGTTGTATTTTTGGCGATTAAGTTAATTACATCAGAATGAAATCTTGATATCATATGCACAAAAAAAGTAAAACCTAAATGTGCATAATTGACGTGCTTGCAGGGGCATCCATTGGCTCTTTCACCCACTCCCCCGGTCTACTATGCAGAAATTAATATTCAAATGAATATTACGAGTGTGTGTTATATTATATGTCTGATAAATATGATATAATATATATATATATATATATATATATATATATATATATATATATATATATTTACGTACGTATGTGTGTGAGTGTGTGTGTGTGTGTGTGTGTGTAAGAGAGACATTGGTCGAGGCGACAAGTAACAAACGATTGCACGCACATTTGCTGGCGACGGTCAACTGCGATAAGTCGGACACACGCTAAATCTCAGACGCGCGGTGTGGCGCGGATAGGGGAGTTGACGACGACGACGACGTCGAAAAAAAAGGCCAAGCCCCCGGGGACGCATAAAAAGAGCGACTTCGCCGCCGCTGTGCTCCCCGGGCTGTTATCCATCAATTAAGCCGTACTACCCTACCATCAGCCGTGGCGCGGGGCTGTGACGTGCGCGGGCGCGCAGTGTCGGTTGCCAACAACTAAATATCTGCCGGCGGTTCCCGACGGATCTCTCTTCCTCCTCCACTACGGCAGTATCACCCTCTCGCGCCAAGTTGTTAGCTCGACGTCGGCCAAGTTAGCAATAATAATAGCGACTATGCGACTACGACGTGGTTGAATTGTTATAAATGTCTTTTAGCCGTCGTTCGCTCGCCCGTCTCTTAAAATCTTGAATACCTATGGCGTGCAACGACTCGGTAACGTTATCATAACAGCCACTTCCTCGAAGGAAGTCATCGACACGTACTTCATTATTATCAGTTGTAGATTTTACACAGACAGTTTCTCCTCTATCGCCAGCCATGATTTCAAAACCATAGTTACGTCCGCACCGTTTGCGACATCACGTCGAATTCTACCCGTCTCGCGAGTGTCTTGATCATAGATCATTTAAAATAAAAAATTATTAAATTGTTATTCATTAGTTATTACTATTGTAAAGAATCAATACATAATAATTAAGTTAATATCATTAAGTAACAAATATAAATGTAAACAAACCAAAATAGATACTAAATATAATCGTAGATAACAGATATTAAATACTGTTTACAAACATTAGCGCTAGATAAGCGTGATAAGGACACGTAGCATGTCAGTAGTTAGTGCTCTTAGTTAATATGTCGACTTTTCAAATTATTGTTCGAGTGGTTCTATCTGTTATACATGATCTAAGATCTGGGTGGTGGCCATCAATACGAAAACAATTTATCACAGTTCGTGCAACCGATTCGACTACGACAAAACGCCTTTTTTTTCTCTTTTCAAAAAACGTAGTAGAATAATAATTGGTGAAAATTGTCTTTGCCTACCTCTGTCCCCGGCCTTATGGTCTCTGATCATTTTTCTTGATGTATCGTGATGATACAATATCGATCGGACGCGATCGGTCGGTATCCGTGGTTCGTCCTGGCATTGCGATTCATTTACGAAAAAACCGTTGACAACGAAAAAAGTCGCAGAAACCTGCACGGTACAATAGAAACGAGATAACTGCACGACCAAAATTGTCTGTTCTTCGTCTTCAGTCGTTTTCACGTGCATGCTTTGTTTTGTACATTATAATTATTACGGATGTGGTTTCACAATCTCCATGTATTTTATTTCTTTTACTGAAATGTAATACACTTTTATAGATTTTTTTTTATCCCGTGTGTCATAATACATGTCTAAATTTCGCAGAAGTTGAATACAAACAATAGAACGCATTCAGTGTATTTTCAGCGAGCATTGATGTGCTGGTTAATTATTAGAATATAATGCAGCGCGTACGGTACGAACAACAATATTAATCCGTGAACCAGTCCGACAGATCGTGGGCAGACTGTTTTCTTCGACGATATCGCTTGTACTCGCACATTAAAGTCTAACGGTTTTTAGGCGTTCACTTCTCCCCCGTCAACATGTGACACAAGGTTTCCGAACACACCTGAAACACCCTTCTGTACGGTACAGCTGCGGATTTTTCATATTTGGATTTTTGACAGCTACTAGCGTATTGTTCCGTTGGAGCAGTCGCTTTGAAACCATCGTGGTTAAATTTAAATACATATACGTAGATTTTTTAAACCATGACAGCTGCACATTTAGTAATTTTCGAAATAGTACACCGCTCTGTTCTAATTCAATCAAATTTAACCCGTATACATTCCAAATTTATTTTGGTCACTTTTGTCTGTCCGTTACGACGTTTAATGGTTTTAAATCAATATTTATACTTAACACAATATTACTAAATTGTTGTTCTGTAATCAAATCGTAAATAAAGACATTATATTTCAGCAAAACATTATCAAATATACGTAAGAAAATTTATGTGGAATCGATTTTATCAATGGATTCCATACTGTGTAATAATACATTACTTCTTAAAGTATTCTATTTTCGTTTGGTTGCTCGTATTTACACCTCGTGTTATTTATTCTCATTCACCATGCATATTGATTTTAAGTGGATTTGAACAAGTTATAGAATTATATGGGTGAGTAAATGGGAGGGGGGATGCTTTTCTCCGCTTTTCTTTACAGTACGTGTATGGGTGATGGGCATCGTATTGTTAATGCTGTCGTCGACGATTTTTTTTTTTATTCCCATTCATCGCCTTGTGTATATATACTATTGGAGTCATACTCGTATATTACCGCTTACAGTAGAGAGTTGGTCCGAAAAAAAAATTTGGTGTAATTAAGGATTTTGCACAATCGTCAGTTTATCTTCTTAACGCACAATAATGTTTGCCCAAAACGGTACAAAAAGACGATGACATAATGGAGGCGCGTAATTCGATCCAATCAATCGTAAGAAATTCTAAATAGTACTTCTTGTACGAACATTTCGTGTGTTTACAATATTTTTATAATTCGTTTTTAAATAACCCAATAACCGTAGTGCGGGCAGTAGCGTAGTTATGGGAAGGGGGCAATGGAAAAAGGTTCCTTCAGAACTTTTTCTCCGTGTCAGATATACGTAAAATAAAAACATTATACTTTCGAGAATAGGTAGTAGGTACTCAATGATAAAACTTTCATACCAGCACCTCTTTATTTATCTCGGTTCTCAAATAGTTCAATTGTACCGATAAAATGCGATACGTTACATAGCAAACAAATTTAAAGAGCCTGTGTAACGATTTTTTAAATTATTTGACTATTGTTAGATGAGTAAATAATAAAGGCCATATTACATGTTCAAATCCTAACAAAAATAATTGCTAATTATATTACAAATTTACTTTTTATAAAAAAGTACGTACTTCGCTTCGTGGAGTATTCTTCCTTCTTCGGACGAATTAATAAGGATGTGCGTATTGAATTTTAAAGAAATGATTGATCATTTTTTTAGTTAAACGATTCTGAGCAACGCATCAAAAATAAAATAAGTCATTTGGATTCACAAATTTCTTCAAATAAATTATTAAAGTTGAAAATTGACGTAAACAGTTTATTACGTAAAAATCGTAAAATAATTTACTTAAACGATCGTAAAAAAATCCTGAGTCATGATTTTTTAACTTTTTCAGTTTTGTTAATGATGTTTATGAGTAAGGTCATATTAAATTTTCAAAATTTTTTGTTTTATATTAGAAATATACCGTTAATAAGTTTCACATTTTTTGGTTAATAATTATCGGTGGCTTTTTTTCAGTTATCTAGTTTTTTTGTTTGACTAAGAAGACAATTTGTACTCTATAAAAAAGATTCAAAACAACTTTTTCTATCTATATTCAAAGGTTTATTATGTTTGGATCGACCAATTTCTTCAAATAAATTGTTCAAGTTGAAAATTTGACGTAAAAACAGTTATGACGTAAAAATTGTTTAATCATTTTCTTAAACGATTGTAAAAATAAATTCTGAGTCACGATTTTTGAAATTTTTTTAGAATCGTTAGAGAAATGTATGAGTATGGTCATAGGCAATTTTCAAAAGTTTTTGTTAAATACCCAAAACATTTTATTAGGGATAAACTTTTAAAGAACAAGGTATTTTCAAATTTCTATTTTTAGCCCGAAAGTTGTCAAATTTGTTTGAAATGTTTGTCAATTTTTTTTAAAAGTGTGTTTTTGGTATATGGTGGACAATTTAAGTTTTTATCGGCTTTACTTCTATAGTTATGACTAAATAACTAACATGTATTCAGTAAAAGTCCCGTATACGACAAATTTTACCGTTTTACACAATTTTTGGGTAGTTTTCCTTATATTTGAAAAAACTGTTGAGGATAGAGAAAAATGAACCCTCAAAGTACCATCTACATATACTATCTAATTTATAGAGTTACTGGAGAAAACTTTTGGCCAAAAATAAAAAAAAACACTTAATATCCTTGTAAACCCATTTGGTTCTTCGTTTTATTTAAAATGTAAAATATGTCTTGTCAATCAAAAATCAAATTTATTATTTTCATATTTTAAACATCGATATTTATTATATAGTATAATTTATCTGTGTGCATTATTATATAAAATCAAATACAGACCTGCTGGGGAGGGGGTGTTATTATCTACCAAATTATATTTCCCATCTAGAATAAAATCATAACTACACTACTAACTCCGTGCGGGACATGCTGTGTAGCAATCAACCGTAAAGGTTAACGCGAAACGTAATTTGTTTTACAACCAAAATGTTATTCACATATAAAAAAAATATCTTTTAAAAACTCAATTCTTTTATGTGAAAATCTTGTATTGAATAAAGAATTATAATGATTTTGAAACGTATGTATGTTCAGTTAAATAAATCTGAGTAAAAAATATATTTGAACGGTACTAAACGAAAGACTGAGAAATAGCGGAATGTAAGTAAATGAATTTCAAATATTTATTGATAATAATTATTTATAAATATAACATTTTATTGAAGTATTTCCAATGATAAAATCTTTTTCTTTTCATAATGGTTAAATTTTGTAAACAATTTCTTAATTTATATATTATAACCTAATACCTAGTGGTGTATTTATAATGTTATATTCATCACAGCAGCTCCTGTTTATTAAAACATTGTTGTCAAATTGTATGAATAGTGAATGTATTGAGTAGTATGTACTACTTTGAACTTGAGACTGTCAAAATACGATAAAAATTATAAAATTGATAATTCAATTGTTATTTAAATTCTTTAAATTGTTTTTCTTTGATAGACACAAATAATCCAATACATTTTTAACATAATAAGGTACAATCAGGTAACAAAAATAATAATTTTGTGTATTTTTAATTTATATTATACAGATCGATGAGTTATTTTTCAAGATAATAAAACATTTTTACGTTATTATTATTATTTAAATAACATTAATATTATACTAATTTTTTTCATTCATTAATATTTAAGGTTAAACTTTTAATTAAATAATTTATAGTAAATTAAAATTATATATGTTTCAGTCAAATAAAATAATCAAGTATAATATAATCAACAATCAAATATTTCAAATATTTGTGAGAGAAATAATCATAGAATATTTGATTATATCTACTTCAATAAAAGTTTTATGCAATATAGCTTATTTTTTTTTTATCTTTTGCGTTTATTTCGAAATCTCCGAAAAATAGATTTATATATTGCAAAAAAAAAAAAAAAAGGTAATAATAAGAATTAATAATAAAAGTAATAATAATATAACAGCACGTAGTTTTAATTGAGTCTGAAAAATGTGTCGTGGTTTGGTATTAAAAAACATAAATAATCCACCGTTTTAACACACCCCACCCCGCTCAAGCAGTGTGGCGTAACCTTTAATTTTTCTCCTCGACAAATTTCTAACCCCCAAAGGCTTGGCTCGCAATAACTCAAAGCCACTACGCCGCTCGGCCACAGGTGAGAACGATAAATCCCCAGAAAGTCCTAATTACCGCTTTAAGTAGTTCACGTCCTCGATACGAGAAAAACGCGTGCACGTCATATCCCGCCTGGGAGCCTTTTTGTGCAAAGCGTATTATAGCCCGAATACACTGCGGACATCGCAGACGATATTAATAATATAATCGTCGGGCATTGGTGATGCCAACGAGTGGGTATATGACTCCATTCACATATCTGTGGAAATGTCTGGCGGTCGTTTTCGAGGGCGAATCCGAATCACCGTAACGTCTTCTCCCATGAACTCGTAATTACAGCTTCCGACCGCAGAGAACTGCGTGAATACGCGTGCGTCGCGTACGTTTCAATCGTTTTACTGACAACAAAACAATGTTGGGATCACTAATTTTAAGTCAGACATGAACGTAGACATCATAGCTCTACTGAGAAAGGCTAGGAGACTGCAGTACTTTAATCCTCGGCATAATAAGGGTCCCATAAATACATTTTGTTTTATGTAAATTATTTGGGTTAAAAATGTTTAAGTGTCAAAACAAATATTTCCATCATTTGCAACGGAATTTTAAATTGTTATTTAGTCCATAAAATGATCTATTAATATGAAGTTGGTCAGTTTATTCATAATAATAGTCATCGCAAATCCTTTGAAAGTGTACACATATCGCGTGTCATACACTATGTGTGTTGTGTGTATTATATACATTTACACATGATTGTTTGTCAGTTCGGTACTTTTATACTGCGTGATGCCCATGCTCCGGGTGCCTTCGTAATATTATTATACACTTTATTTATAATTTAACGATTTTATGAACAATGTTTGAAGAAAAATACTTTTGAAGTCAAAAAAAGCGAATTAAAAAAGAAGGGAAGTGCAATAACCATTAAATGATTTTTTAAGTAAAGGCCTCCTCCGAAAAAACACTATCCCTAGGTTCCAAAATTCGCAAGTAGAGCTCTAGTAAATATATTGACTGTGTTGTATGGTTAATATGAGTTTTTTTTTTCAAATCAAAACGTTATTTTAATCCCCGTGGTATTCATACCTGTTAACAATAATCACTAAAAATGTATTAAACGATCTCACTTTGTAATTAGTTTAGGATTTCCAAACTACATAAGTCTCAAATAGAAGTGATCTTATTCATTGTTTTATAATACGTATATGATTATTGTCTGTCTGTCCCGATCAGATATTATTAATATTTTTTAATTGTTTTTTTTAGTGTTTTTGACATATGAACTTGGTGATAACTGATACTAAAATTATACACAATAGTAGTATAGTGCATAATTTAATAAGAAATATTACAAGTATTATTAATCTAATTAGTGATTAATATATTAAGAGTTATTATTATATTATGTATTGAGTATATTAGACACGAATTAATGAATTTGAAGATGTTATTGGAGCAGGAGTAATTTTTTAGTTGATATGTCAAATGTATTCACTTCTCAATCTATTGTATAGTAAGGTCTACACTAGAGGTGATACCAAAATTTCATCTGATATGTTTGTTTAGGGTTGACCACTTGTACGCTTATTATACAAAGATGATTCGTACAATATCACACACGAAATGATACACTAGTACCTAAAACGCTACTAATCAGTATATAAGTCATCAGGGACTAAAATATTTTTTTAAGGAAATTTACTCTTACAAATTGATGGTTTTATATAACCATCACTTAGCTTTAGAAAAATCATTAATTATGTCATTATTGGTCAACTATATGCCGTATACTATTCAATATTCTCCATCATGTCACATGGTGGTAGAGTATACAACATTTTTAAAACTAAACCGCTCACTTATGACTTACGGTGGGACCAAATAATGGCTTTACACTACCCTAATAAAAACGGTGGCTACCCCTTGCTACTGCCATGGTGACGCGCCCGGAGCGCTTATTAATGTTACAGTAGAAACAGAGTGAACAATAATATAGAAACCTTTGACAAATGGCTTGTGTCTTATTAATTATTATTATACAATTATTAATTATACGTTTTAGAACAAAGGTGTCTGTACAATAATAGTTATGTTATAATTATATACAATCGATAAATAATATAGATATATATTTGTGTGTGTGTGTGTATGTGTGTTTATTATGTACAAATAATAAACAAAAAATGCTATAAAATATGTAGATAGATACATCTATTTATGCAAAATAAAATTATTTTGAATTTATTGGTAAAAATGATTTAAAGTTAATTTTTAATTTATCTGATCTCATTATTTTTATAAACTCTTACATTTAGTTCCTTTCCTTAAACAAGAACATAACACAGGATATAAACGACATTTAATTTACATTTACTATATTATAATTAATGTTATAGCTAAACAATTATTATGAATAAAGATTTAAGTTCATGTTAAACATCAAATATTAGAGCAAATAATTGTTAGAAATTGAGATCGTTCAAAAGTTATATTGGACATTTTGATTCAATTATTATTTAAATACAATTATAAAGTGATACATGCAAAATATTCATGAGTTAAAACTAGATTTAATTCAATTTAATTTCTTATTTTTAATTCATTTGTATTTTTTAAGTATATATATATATATATATATATATAAATTAATTAAATCGATGAAGCCGATCATCCAGCACAAGTTTAGCTTATAGGTGGTGCTGAAATATTAAGAATACATTTTGTTATAAAATGTGTCGTCTGTTATTCTTGCGATAAAGTTATTATTATTATTATTATTATTTATACCGTAAGGTCGTGAATTTTTAACCGGAACAGTCGGTGGTACGGCGCGTGGAATTCGAGTTTAACTAACGAATCGAGACGATGAAATTTTTAGTAGCTCGTTCCGTCAGTCAATGCGGCACGAGTATCATTTTTGTTTTCCGTAGGTCGTATTATAGGTATACGGTATAGCACATTAGAACATCATTCGGTGGGTATTATTAACGTGCTCCGCCGTGAAATGTTGTTTGTTCTAGTATAGTGTTTCAAGACCAAACGGTCGAATAAATATAATATATTATTTGTTGAAAATCGATACCGTCAGACTTCGCATAAAAACCGAATATCATTAAATTATGGTGCTGGCATTGTCTTGTATTTTGCGCCGTTTTATACAGAAATCGCTCACCGCCGAGGCGGACAGCTGTTCGACGACGTCGGATTTCAGAAAGAGTACAAAAACGATGACGACGGCGAGGGTCGCGCTGCACAAAAGGGTCCCCTAATGATTCATTTTTCAAAAGCCAAATAGCATAGTGTTCATTTGGTAATGATAATCGAATCGATGTATGCACCCGCACTGAGACGGGACCATCACACAACGAACGTAAATCGAACTCGTATGATTCACGGTAGTAATACACCACCGTTAAATTTACCAATTTATGTAGGTGTATATTTCTTATGTTCACGACGATAACTCTTATCGCTGTCCATTTTGAGAAATACAATCTGAAATGTATACTACCAGCCCCACTACGCTTCAGAACAGTAAGTTATCCTCTTCCTGAGAGGTTATAAATAATTATTTAGAGTCATATCAAACGACTATAAGTTACGTGGGCTTCAGCTAATCAAAAAGATTTCAATTTTATACATGAAACTTTGATTGGCGCGACCCGTTAAAATATAAGCGTTTGGAGTTCAAAAATAATTGCGTTGATGTAAGTGTTTTATGGGTACGCCATTATACGATGTGAAAAATTGTAGTTGTGCACACAGGCGGTAGAAATGAATTTGTTCACGATTAAAAATGACACTATAAGTAAAGTATATCACTGTGAATCAATGGTAAATTGGTAAATACCAACTGAATTTTATTCCCGTTTGAATCAACGATTGCCGTTTATTGTTTATTATATAACTGTGACTTTGATCGTGACCATTTGCAGACGCCGCCGGTACGATATAACGTATGAGGAGTAAAGTCGTGCATCTGTATTATTACATTTCACATAAGTCCGGGCTAGTACGATACCTTCTTTTTTTTTTTTTTTGCGCAAAACCAATAAAAATGTCGAGTAAAATGTGTGATCTCGATTTTCAGTGTAATTATTGATACGAGTACGGCGTACGTAACTCGTATAAAACTGGCTAAAGTATATTATTATGTTCGTTTTACGATTGTTGATACAGTATAATTTGGAAGTAGGCACAACACGAGTACGTTTTTCAACCAACACCGTACGTAATTCAACGGTGATAAAATGTGGCTGTATTAACGTATTACATGATTTTAGGTTATTTTTAACTTAATAAAAGAAGTTTGAACTAATCCGTTTTTTTATTTCATTTAATACCTCATCATATCATAAGCTAGACCCAAACCCCTTGAAACTCGTTACTGAAATTCCTGCAACAAGTGATTTGGGTTTTGATAAAACGTGTCATCTTATCGACGGTGTATTATTATACGAGACGTTCTCCGACAGACGATTGCAATATTATTATACGCCTAAAGATGACGTGTGAATTGCGCTAGTCTCTCGAATGGTTATATCTGTATGGCTCATTGGTGTTGATGTTATTTTGTGTGCCGTTAAAACACTAGGCCCTCGTGACCTACGTGGTACTTTTTAAATACAGTGAAACCTCCCTTAACGGACACCTCTGAATAGCGGACACCTCCAATTAGCGGACGTTTTTATGGGGACAGGAACTTATTCACCTCTTTTAATTTTCCCTCTGAATAGCGGACACCTCTAAATAACGGACAATTTTTCGGCTACCGAGAGTGTCCGGTATTCAGAGGTTTCACTGTAATTCCAACGGCACTTTCGACGGCGAGGGTACGTGGGTCACGAGACAAACAATAACGAACTAGAGCGACCACAGCACGGTGAGACGTGTAAACTGCTTGTTATAATCGACACGCAGAAGCTTGCTAGAGATTAAGTCTCCTTAATAATTAATACTCTGATGAACCCACGAGCTGTTGACCGAATGCCACGCCGTTCAAAACCAAAGCAACAGTTTTGCGATGAATAATTGTAAGTAAATCGAACTCAGTCGGACTTAACGATACGAATGAAAAGTAGTTAAAATACGCTGTATTACAATGCATTTTACTAAAGAGCAAAAAATCCATTTAACTATATGTATTACTTGTTGTATATATTTATATAAACTTAATATAATTACTCTAACGTATTTACGCGTGCAAACATTTAAAATAAAAAGTACACATTTTTTATTTAAAAACATAAGAAAAAATATTTAACATCCAATTGATTTGAGTTTATCTATACAGTATCGTATTACTAACAAACATTAAAATAATATTTCATTGACAAATAAAATGTTTTCTGAATACATTATTTTTTTATTCTATGTAACTATATTATGTCACTACTGTTCATAATACAGTATTTATCAACTACGCATAATGATTATAAAATATTTACTGAAATAAAATCCTGTTGATTTTTTTTTCGTAAGAAAATCCATTCCATAAATTGTTCGTTTGAAGATTTTTTCTTTTTAATCTTATTTCGTTTTATTTTTGTTCGGTGAAAAGTTATTGGCGTAATTTGTATTTTAAATCATTTTCCAGAGGAATATGATTACATTGCGTTATTCACATCAAAAATAAATATGACTAATTTCATGAATTATAACTTGATATTACAATACATATTTATCTGCGTTGTACATTTTTACACTGATAAATCGTTTTTTTCTTTTTGTGAAAAAATAAATATATTATACATATATATTGTATTTTTGTGAGTGAAAACATACTTCACTCGAAACGATCTTGAAAATGAAAGAAGTTTAATTTCCATTCATACCTTTGAGTGTGTTTTAAGGTACCTGTATAATGTAATATTAGGAGTTGGGCTAAACGTATTGCTTAGTTCTTTAACATAACATATTTTTTGTTATGATAATTATACATTATACTATCTGAAAACTGTAGTTATCATACTCATATTATGAATGTAAAAGTAGTGAAAGTCTATCCATTGAATGAATACTGATTTTTTCCAAATACTGTTCATATTGTTTATGAATGTTTTCAAATGGTGGTCTTTTCCATTCACAAATAATTCGATCTTTAATCATAATTTATGAAGTAGTAATGTAATAACAATTTAAATATTTTATGGTTCCAAGTGTAATTGCATTCTTACGAATTAACAATAATCTTGAAATTCATAAAAATTTATGTCCATGAAGTTGGCCCCCCCACCATGACCGATCGACTTCCGGATACTTTCAAATAATTGCAAATTAATTGCAAATAATTGCAAATTAAGTTTTAGTAATTGCAAATTTTCCATCTGGCCGTAAACTGTGTTTAGTTTATAGGGGGGCCAACTTCATGTAGCCCCCCCACATCGTCCGATCGACTTCAAAATACCGCCAATTAATTGCAAACTAATTGCAAATAATTGCAAATTTAGTTTCGCCAATTGCAAATCATTTTTTATATTTTTTACGAATTTTTCAAAAATTTTAGCCAGCCCCCCCACATCGTCCGATCGACTTCAAAATACCGCCAATTAATTGCAAACTAATTGCAAATAATTGCAAATCTGGTTTCGCCAATTGCAAATCATTTTTTATATTTTTTACGAATTTTTCAAAAATTGTAGCCAGCCCCCCCACATCGTCCGATCGACTTCAAAATACCGCCAATTAATTGCAAATTAATTGCAAATAATTGCAAATCTAGTTTCGCCAATTGCAAATCATTTTTTATATTTTTTACGAATTTTTCAAAAATTTTAGCCAGCCCCCCCACATCGTCCGATCGACTTCAAAATACCGCCAATTAATTGCAAACTAATTGCAAATAATTGCAAATCTAGTTTCGCCAATTGCAAATCATTTTTTATATTTTTTACGAATTTTTCAAAAATTTAGCCAACTCGGAATTTGCGCGATCGACTTATAAATACCGCCAAATAATTGCAAATTAATGGCAAATAATTGCAAATCAAGTTTATTTAATTGCAAATCGTCCCAAGAATTTTTTATCAATTTTCCAAAATTTAGCTCAGCCCCCTCTCCATGACCGATTGACTTCCGGATACTTTCAATTAATTACAAATTAATTGCAAATAATTGCAATTTTTACCAAAAACTGGAAAAGAAGTTTCACTTCCTTTTGATTTCAAACCCAAACTTGGCTTGTTCTCTACGCCACCATCACCAAAATTGTATTTAACTTTATTCAAATTGTCGGGTCAGCTCCATTTCATTAACCGATCGACTTCCGTTTCGTTTCCAAAATCCAGTTTTATTCTATTTAAATCGTTTTAATTTGTTTTACCAATTTTTCAGAAATACATACTCTTGTTTAGAAGTACATTGCTATAACTTGAAAACATAAATATATTTTGTTTTTAAAATACTCATATTTAAGAATTGTTTAAAATTTTTTAAGTAAAAAGTTTTATTAAAATTATTACAAGAATGAATTAATTATCATCAATATATCAAACATTTTTATTCTTGCATAACTAAATGATTACTTCTTTTTGAAAAATATTTTTTCACTTAACTAAACAATATCACTTATTATGTGCACTTTTTATTCAATTTTTTTTTTTAATTATATTTATTCTTTTAGAATGTAGATCAGCAAATGTGGATTAAGTTCAGTTTTCTTGGGATTTATTTGAGTTTTTTTTTTTTTTTGTAAGTCATTATGTGTCTCCCAAACATTATTGGACCTTCTGATATGTGAAACGTAATGACCACAACCATACGCAACTACACCATAGAGTACATAACTGAAAGAAATATTCAAACATTTGCATTAGTTCTTATAACCACTTTCGTACAAATTATCTTTGTAATATACAGAATGATTCAATTTGTATGATATAACCGTTTTTTAGTCAAAAAAATTCAAAAATTTGGATTTTTTTCTTGTACAATTTAATAAACTTTAAAAACTACGTCATATTTATGAAAAACAAATTTAAAAAAAAAATATTTTACATGTGTGATTTTTTTTTTTTTTTGACTACCTTTGACTAATTGGTATTCTAATTCTTAATATTTTTAAAACAATTATGATAAGTTTTTCTTTTCCAATGAATGGTTTAGGAGATTTTTTATATTTAAAGTTTCGAATTGCTGTGTGGAGAAATAAGGGTACCTACTCCGCAAAAAATTATTACTACTATTTCGCTGCTCTAAACTTTAAATTTGTATATCTCTTAAACTATTGAATGAAAAAGAAAAACTTATAAATAGAAATTGTTATAGAATACATATTTTTTCCAGGATAACAAGTTAAAAGTAGTGATTTTACTAAGAAAAACTAAAAGTCTTTAAAAAACACATGGATAAAAAAAAGAGTTAAACAATTTTGTTTTTCATCAAACATGTAGTATAGTGTTTTAAATTAGACAAGAAAAAAAATCCAAAATTTTGAATTTTTACGGCCAGAAAACGGTTATAATATAAAAACTAAATCATACTGTATACCATAGTACGACAATTAAAAAATAGTATATATTATTTTTTATTAAGAGGAATTAAACTCACTTTTTTTTTCCACTTGTAGTTCTAATGAAAAGTCAGATAGCTTGAACTTATTTTTATCAGCATACACATCCGTCTCGATAAAAATATGTTCATTTAATTTTTTTTTTGATGTTATAACTTTGCCACATTCATAACATTCGTATGTTTTTGTACTAACATAATCTTTTAAACTCCTCTCCAGATTTTGAAATCCTTGCTTTAAATTCACAATTATTGTTGTACTAGGTATAATTTTATTTACATTTCCACAATTTTTTCCATTACACATTATGTGTTCATTTGCGGATGGAGCAGTTTTTAAAAGACTCGTAACAATGAAGAGTACATTACAAGTTGAATCTATAACTGAAACACCTGTAATACCTTCGTCTTCTTTAAATAATGATTTAAGAATATTTAGGCGCTCCTTATGTATTTTTACAGTTGAGTTATTTGTAACTAAATATTTACAAAACCTCAAAAATTCATTTTGATTTCTATCGATAAAATCTTTGTAAGAGGGATTATCTAAATACGCCATTGCTATCACTACTGCTACTGAATCAAATGAACAAGTGTTATTTACTATAAAAGTTTTTTTGTCCATTCGAATTGGTGTACTCGTGTTCCCATTTAAAATAAGTGACATTTTTTTAGATCTTAAGCTTCGAATTTGGAGAATTTTTCGATTTCTGGTATTGCGTCCATATACTTGGTGTTTCTTTTTTTTTTAGGAGGGGTTGTTGACTTCAAAGTTATATTAGCATGTTCTTCTTTTCCTTTTCCTTTCCAATTTTCAACATCATCATCGATATGCGTTTCATTATCAGTTGAAATATCTTCTACGTTTCCATGAGTTGATATAGAACTAACTTCATCGTCATTTTGTTTATTAATATTTATATCAATATTATTTTGTGGCAAAGTCTTATTTTCATCATCATTTTCTAATAAAATATTAATATTACGGTTTTCTATCACTTCGTCGTCGTTAGGATTTATAAAAAACTTTGGTTGATTTTCTTCGTCAGATGAAGTATTTAAAAATAAACTCTTTGTCAATGGTTGTGTTTTTTGTTGGTATACTAATTGATTGCTTCTAAATATTTTCGTATCACTATCTATGCTTTTCAGATGTTTGATTACAAAACGATCTGCTGACATAGGACGTCGATCAAAACGCAAAATTTGATTTTTAATATGATTGAAACTACCTTCCACCGGAGCTGAAGTTGCAATTGAAAATGGAGAATTAAATATAGTCTGCATTATTCCTGTCCATAGTGGGAAGTCAAAGCAAAGTCGTTTTACATGGTTAGCGAGTTCCGGTAAATAATAAGCCGACATACGATTTCCTAGAACTGAAGCATTTTTTTTTCCTTCTTGATCAATACCTAAAATATATTTTTCAATTTCTCTGCCATTGCATTCAACATCCTCATCAAAAGTGTAAGCCAGGTTATCTTGATCGTCCTCAATATTTTCATTTGAATAATCGGGCAATCCTTTCATCAACGAAAGCAATTTTTTTCTACATACTTCAGATGGAGTTTCAACTGTTGTATCATCAACTAACCAACCATCAGTTTCACTGTAAACCACAGTAAATATTGCATTCAATATTTCTTTAAAATGAATCAATGTAACGGAAGTCAATAATAGTCTTAATGCTCGAACATAGAATTCTTTTAAATAATTGTTTTTAATGCCAATAAAACATTTTAGTCGACAAAATATTTTTATAACGTGAGCAACATCTATTCGTAAGAAGCAAGAAGGTAGTTCTTCAATATGACCGTTAAGTGCTGAAAAACATTTATCGACATACGAGTGTAGGCTGTAACTGTTGGCAAACGCTTTGGCCATTGCTCCTAAAAGTGCTCTTGAATAATCAGCCACTGCTTCGTTTGGTATCTTCACTCCAGATTTCAACCATTGTCCAAGCCAGTAGTATATTGTTAAGGTATCATGTCTCTCTGATAACATTTGAGTAACTGGAATTTGTCCAAAATCTGAATGAATCACTGCTATGTACAAAAAAATATCTGATGACATTAGGTTTAATGAGCTTCGTTGAATTTTTTTTACTACACTTCCTGTGGCATCTATACACAAGCGACTATATGATTTGGATACATCTTTATATATTACTAATTGATGATTTGACCAATAGTGAACAAGAAAAGGATCATATCCTATGCTATGAATAAATCCAGAATAAACTGAGTTATGTTTTAACTCAACTAGTGATTTAATTGGACATTTCTCTGATATTCCTAATACTTTGTCACTGTGTTGTTGTTTAACCTTACTGAGAACATTATTGTTGTAAATATTTGGTGGTAAAACACTACCAAATTTTAAATCAGACACACTCTTTCGTTTCCAATTAGAAGGAATATCATTTAGTAGCTGTTCTCCAATGTTTGATCGCTTCATTCCTTTAAGTGGTCGTTTTGTATTATGTTCGAATTCATTACCTCTTGTATCTTTAGTTTTAATTTGTATAGTTAAAGGTTCATCTGATTTTGGTTTTTTGTCACTCCAACCATAAAGATTTGAACCACAGTCTTTACATTTGGCGCAAAATGTAATAAATTTTTTACAATCAAATGTGCTACAATAAACTTTTGCTCTCTTGTATATAAAATTACATGGAAGTCCGTATTCACTGAGAAACGCATCATTAAATATATCCACCCAGCCATTTTGAAGAACGCTATATTTCCTTATTTTTCCTTTATTTTTGTAATTAACCGAAACTGGCATTATTTTACAAAATATTTCATACGGTATCGTGACAGAAAAAGTATCCATACCATCATCATTCTCAGAAAATGAATCACTACTATTTGAATCCCAACTATTATATGGACAATTATTCTCAATTTGTTTTAAATTATGAGGAGTTAATCCAAGTAAATCTTTTAAATTCGTTTGAAAACTATAACGATCTTGATAAACTGAAATATATAGAGAACTTGGTGTCACTTTCTGCTCAAGAGATCGTGACAAATCTTGCCAAATATGATTGGATATTTTTTTCAATTCACCATTTTCATCAAATATTAAATCTTTATTATCTCGAAGTACTTCAAAGATTTTATCAGGATCTATTGTTGGCTTCTTTCCAGGTTTTTTCTACAAGTAGATTTTATTTGTTAAAATACGAAAAAATAATACGTATTTCCACGTCGGACGTAAAAGTAGTCAATTCGTAAAATATAATTTATAGTATTTAAAATAGGGCTTGAAACCGATTTCAAAACCGATTTTGAAAACCGGTTAAAACCGTTAAAAAACCTAAACCAATATCGAAATCAATACCGAAACCTAAAAAATCTAAAACCGATATTCGAAATCGAAAACAAAACAGAAAAAAACCAAAACCGATTTCCAAAATTGAAAACGAAATCGAAAAAAATCAAAACCGGTATTTAAAATTGATAACGATATCAAAAAAAGTTAAAACCGGTAATCAAAATCGAAATTTTTTTCGGTTACAAGCCCTGAAAATTATTGTAATTATTGCATCATTAACACGTTCAATACCGCTGTCGATAAGAAAAGCATTACCCCGGGCGCCACTATCGAAACCTAGTCGACAAATAAGTTATTGACTTTAATGTTACATAAATTATATAAAATTATGTATAGCGTATGTAATTCATTATTACTCAAAAAGACTGTAAAAGTAAAATGTTTAATGTTGAAATTGTTGTTTATATAGAAATATAGTAATTAAAATATTGAATAAAAATGCATTATGGAAAAGTCTCCTTATTATTTGACGTACATGTACCCAGCTCTATCCATTCAATTTTCGCAATTTATTTTACACGAATATTTAGTACGACTGTGAAGTTAGCCCCCCCCCCCATTTCGCCAGAATTGAACAACCAGAATACGGCATTTTTCCCGTTTTTTGTCAATTTTTCGGTAGTTATCGCCCACTCCTGGAAAAACTATGGAGAAATTCGGAAAATGAGCCGAATAAAGTACCATTCCAACAAAATTTCCGATCTAAAAAGTTGCTGGATGAAACTTTTGGACCAGTATTTCGATAAGAAAAAGTGTTTCCATACATAAAAAACTAAAAAACTAAAAAAAAAAAAAACACAGATTTGTAAAACCAATACATTCTTCGAAAAACTTCGTTTCACTCAGAATCTAAAATAACTGTTTATTCTAGCTTCTTAAAAAAAAAAAAAATGGCCAAATTTGTACATTTTCTATATATATCTTAATCTTATATTTTTATTATGTATTAAATAAAAAAAAAATTAGTTTTTATCTTTACAACAAAATTATATTTTGTAATGATAATTAAGTATTGGATTTTATAATAATAGTATACACTATACATCGATAATGTATAGTAGGTATATAGATGTATTACCTACCTATATAATATAATAATATGTAATATAGTATAATACGTGCCAAAATAAATGATAGTCTTACATTTTTGTAAAAACCCAGAATCCAAATCCGAAATTCAAAATTTAAGCCGTACCTATATTTAAAATTGATCCAGTTTTAATTTATTTCAATAGTCAAATGAATGATATATCTATATCAACCCGGCTATACGGTATCGGCACCGAAAATGGCCAGCGGCATTGAACGTGTTTTAACCTATATAAGCGACATTTCTCGTTTCATTTATAGCCCGGTCTGATAAAAAATAATTATTAAAAACTGAAAATTTGCATTTTCATTAATCCAGCGTTACGACGAAAAGTCACTACCAGGACAACACTTATAAGTTGATAATAATCATGACAACTTTAATCAACTATATTCGACTATTATCAAAACTTATAATATTTCGAAGGCAGCGGAAAACGAGGTGGTTAAATATATGGTAGACGTTCTGCGACAAAAAATGACGATAATTGCCTCATATCAAATTTAAAATACAATTTAGCTTACCTTAATACGTTCCATTATAACAATTAAAATCGTTAACTCGCGAGATCAAAAAAAGAGGAATCTGGACAAGTCAGAAGTCACTCACAAAATAACAAGTGATAAATGACACGATGCATAAGATAAAAACATCGAATAATCAATATTCAAATAGAAAAATACGGAAATTCAGCAGAAGTAACCGTTGAAAAACTATTTATAAACTATACTACTGCTATTGATTAAAAATACATCGATAACTCACGGCTATAAAAAAAATAGCCGTTATTAGTACCAAAATATGGCATTATCAATGTCAATATCTAAAAAATAACAATAATCGAAATGATATTATAGGCCCTGAAATTATTAGAGGACGGAAGGGAATACCCATTTGGAAACGGCATAACTGCGATAAAAAAACAATTTTTACGCGCTGGCTTGATACTCCCAATCTAATTTATGACATTGATGTACAGACTATGTGTGAAACAGTTGTTATATTATTATTTATAGATTATTATAAATAAATAAAATATCAAATATAATTAAAATTAATATTATAGGTAATTCTGTTGCAACTCGACATAATATAAATAACATTCACAACACTAACATTTTCATACAAGTTATTTTACGTCGTATACACCGTGCTCCTATAAATTATTATTTTCAATTAGTTACATAGGATCAGTATATTATGTTGCAGCACTGCGTATCACCAGTGTCGACGCATAGTCGACCGTACGTAGTTTTGGCGCGGCGACGCGGGCACTGCGTCGTAAACACTAACGGAGCTCAACGTCTTAAATTACGAATATCTGTTACATTTTTTGTTACGTATTATTCATATAAAACTAACAAATAGATAACTAAATAATAAAGATATTCCACAAAATATATTTTTACTGTCTAAATACTAGTTAATTGTGATGGGCACAAAATAAAAAAAAATAATAACAATATGATATAGAATCTATATCGTATTGTTATTAATTTTTATCTAATTATATGAGGTTAATCATTCCAAGTTTATATTCGTATAAGTGATTTTGGTAACTTTTTGCAATTTTACGAACAAATTAGTAAGTAATCAAAAAAGTAAAAAAATAATTAAAATAGGTCTAAAATTATAAAAAGGTATGAGAATTAGCTAATTTTTGGAAAATTGATAAAAAATGCTTGGGACGATTTGAAATTAATAAAACTCGATTTGCAATTATTTGGCGGTATTTATAAGTCGATCGCACAAAGTAGGAGTGTTGGCTAAAATTTTGAAAAATTCGTAAAAAATATTTAAACTTGGCAAAACTAGATTTGCTATATTTGCAATTAATTTGCAATTATTTGGCGGTATTTAGAAGTCGATCGCGCAAAGTCCAAGTTGGCTAAATTTTTGAAAAATTCGTAAAAAATATAAAAAATGGTTTGCAATTGGCGAAACTAGATTTGCAATTATTTGCAATTAGTTTGCAATTAATTGGCGGTATTTTGAAGTCGATCGGACGATGTGGGGGGGCTGGCTAAAATTTTTGAAAAATTCGTAAAAAATATAAAAAATGATTTGCAATTGGCGAAACTAGATTTGCAATTATTTGCAATTAATTTGCAATTAATTGGCGGTATTTTGAAGTCGATCGGACGATGTGGGGGGGCTGGCTACAATTTTTGAAAAATTCGTAAAAAATATAAAAAATGATTTGCAATTGGCGAAACCAGATTTGCAATTATTTGCAATTAGTTTGCAATTAATTGGCGGTATTTTGAAGTCGATCGGACGATGTGGGGGGGCTGGCTAAAATTTTTGAAAAATTCGTAAAAAATATAAAAAATGATTTGCAATTGGCGAAACTAAATTTGCAATTATTTGCAATTAGTTTGCAATTAATTGGCGGTATTTTGAAGTCGATCGGACGATGTGGGGGGGCTACATGAAGTTGGCCCCCCTATAAACTAAACACAGTTTACGGCCAGATGGAAAATTTGCAATTACTAAAACTTAATTTGCAATTATTTGCAATTAATTTGCAATTATTTGAAAGTATCCGGAAGTCGATCGGTCATGGTGGGGGGGCCAACTTCATGGACATTAAAAATTTGGTGTTTAAATATTTTATAATCGTTAATATATATATATATATATATATATATATATATATATATATATATATATATATATATATATATATATTACTATAAGCAAAAGTAGTTGAAACTTCATGATTGAAAAAATAAGGATTCCGAATAAGATATTGTAATATTTATTTTTGATTATATTAGGATTGATTACTAATTTTTAGCCAAGCCACAAAAACTAAATTGTAAGGTAAAATAATTGTTTTTGCCACCACTGTTATTATGATTTCAAAACAACATTTTTCTTTATAATTATTGTTATAAATATATATATATATATATATTTTTTTTTTTAAGGTATTCAAACACCGTTGAAGTCTCCCTCTCCTTCCATTTTAATAAAAATGAAAAACTTAATTGTGGTCCTGCGGTAGGTGTATCACTGCGAATATGTAACAATATACAGCGCATTTCACGTGTAACTTATCGTTTGAAATACTGTTATCAGATTATTTAATGAAACCGCAGAACAAACAATAATAACGTATAATTAGTTACGTATAAGAAACACTTCCTGACTGGTCGGTCTTACCAAATGGTGTGCAAAATACGTGTTAAAATGCACGACATAAAATCACGTCAATATTGTTTCACACTGCAGTCGTCATTGTTGCCGTGTTTTTCACCTCGTCGTGTTATACGATTTTTGTCCGATGCCAAGGGTTACGGCGTAAGCTAAGAAAAAAAATGGCAACCCCACAACAGAGTACACGTTGTCTCGAAATACAGTTAGCCCATTTGAACCATGCCAATTTTACTGTATGATATAAATTGCTTATACAGTTGACCTTGGTAATAACCTAAAGATAAAGATGCCAGTAGAATAAATTAAGTTATTAAAAAAAAAAAAGTATACAATTTATATTTAAAATAAAATCTATCATATAATATTGTATTTTTATGCAATATTTTTTACTATTTTTTCAAGCTTCAAATTGTTTGATTCATTTGATATGAAACATTAATAATGTTTCATAAACATTGAAACATAATTAATTGATTGTAACATGCACAGTGAATCGTCCGATTTTATAAAGTAGGTACCAAACAAGTTCACATCTGATTTATTGTGGATTTTCTTTTATGTAATGTTTATAATTCTTTATGATAGTCAATATTCGAAAATAATTTGCGTATCGCCAGTTTCGATGAAATCTTAACTTTGAATTTATTGTCTACAAGACGGTAACCATACAGTATTTTTACTTTGTAGTTGTCCACCAAACTTTGTGTAACATCACGCAGCTCGTGAAATTTTAGCGTGAAAAAAGACTCTAGCTATTGTGCCTCGAATGAATCAAGATTCGATGGTGCTTAAGAAAGAGACACACGTTTGAAGTGAATAGAATTGATTTTTCTCACCAGAAGTAGTTTTTTTTCGAAAAAATTACAAGTTTTTCGAACAACACGGAAACCACGGGAGACGTACCCCCTACAGACGTCGACATGCGATTTTTACAATTAATGCGTCTGATAATGTATATATATATATATCGTAAATTCATTATTTTCTTTTTACCTGTGGCGCATAATATACACACTCGATTTTTTTCCGATATATTGATAATAAAGCAAATCTCTTAGTGTACCAGATACACACCTGTATACGTAAATGTTTATTGGTCATGCTATAGTCAAAAACCTTTAAGTGCTGTAGCAATAATGCCCGGCAAATTTTTTGAAGTTTATTAAATTACAGCGTTATAAAATTACAATACTGTAAAGCAAGATTATGGTTAGAAACATTTGACTGAGTAGCTTGGTTTATTATGCCTCCGCTGGTTCTGTCGCTTGAGCAACCGTTTATAATTATTGTTGTCGTGTTCCGAAAGAGAAATTTTAAATTAAAATCAAAGTTTGAAATCCCTTTTAAGTGTTGCGTCGGGTTCGGAGCACATTGTAATAATACTCCCATACTCAAGAACCTTCTGACCTCACAGACACTATAGAGTGCTTTAGACTTATCCATTGGATGTACTATGTACTCGTATGACACACAATACTACGCCAATGGGTATATGCATACGTATACATTATGTGTCACGATGATTCGAAAATTACGATTTAACACTGTATAATGAATTAATACGCTTTTTTTTATTGTTGAATTCAATACCATCATAACTATATTTTTATCGGACATTTTTTTTTATTTACACCTTTTTTTCACATTTTTTAATTTTTTAAATGGTAATTACTATTTATAACATAACATTATTGAAGTGCAAACTTTTTTTAAACAATTGAATATTTAAAGTTTTTGATTAAACCAATAGTTTAAAAGTTATGATCGTTCTTAAGTTTAAGGTAGTGATGAGAAATAGTGAAAATTCTCACAAAAGTGTTCTGCCACTACACCATTTGTCTAAACTTAATATGCTTATATCTCTGAAAGTAATGGTCCCATAACTTTAAAAAAATTTAACAAATTTAAATAACTAAATTTCCAAAAAAAAAAAAACAATATTTTCTCTTATCAAATTATCTTATGAATAATTAAAAAAAACGAAAAATCACGTACACAAAAAACCAAATATTAACCAAATATTAGTATATAATATTATAATATTATTAATATTATTATTATAATTAGTAACCAAATATTTTCGTCATAAAAAAGTTCTATTTGTCTTTTAAATGTTATGCGAACAAATTGAATCATACGCAATAAACGTGGTTAAAAATAGAGTGAATAAGCTTAAAAATTATTGTACATAATATTATATAGTATACATTATATATATATATATATATATATATATATATATATATATATATATATAAATATATATATATATATATATATATATATATAATACAACGTAGTAGCTATGTAAAGCACATAAAATAACAAATAGTGACGATTTCAATAAGCGCGCCTCAGGTGAACGACGAGGGGGCACGAGGAATAATTCCAGTTAATTAAACAGTATTTGCATCCGGCGACTGGATTTCACGACGGTGACGAGGCTACGCGGTAGAAATCCTGACTTCTTGAGATCGGCGTGTATTCATCAGGTTCGTAGTTTTGTCGTTGTATTCACTACACCAATTGTATGTATACGCAGTGTATTTTCGAATTCGTTTTTTTTTGTTTGTGCCTTTGTCCGTCGAAGGTAATAATTATTGCCACGCCACCTCCATCGGTAATTACCTCGAACCCACCCCGTCCGCACCAAACGCCTTATTTCTGCCACCACATCGACCGCGTCCAAATGTGTTTTGTGCGGAGGAAAAAGGGCACGTGCACTGTACACACAACAACTGTATACATAATATTTTACGTAAACACAACGCGCACACGCACATTTACCGCGATGTTTAATAATACGTATCAACTCGTCCGGACCGCAGCTCCGAATATTTAAATTTTTTCGATTTTCTTTTGTTCTGAGTCAATCGTAGTAAGCATACACTGCAAATCGATGTACAATCGTCAGAGCGTTATTTGAGGGGTGAAAAAGTGTGCATTTGTGTCCCACGGTTTTCACGTAAGCAGTAGGTTTACCAACCCAAGTAATTTTCTTTTCTTTATTTTTATCAATTTTCTCGATCGAAATGAGCGATTTTCATTCAATCGTATGGGTGTTAACGTAATTAAATATTTTTTCTTAGAGGTCATAAGACATTTTTCGCACACGTAGATGAAGCAGTTTCGGCTCTATAAATAATTTTAATAATTAGCAAAGAACAAACATCTGATAATTATTCTATCTGATTACATTTTTGACCTATGAAGATTCTTAATAAAAACTTTGGATGAATTTAACTACTCGAAAAACACACAATTGCAAAATCATTTGATTATTTCCTTAGATTCAAAGAAAGGACTGAGAAAAAACATCACTCTAGAATTGCGTCTCTGACTCATTTTTTATTTTGCAACCCATAGACATTTTGGAATGAAAATCATGGTTTCGATGCGTATTCATTTCGAATCTTTCGTGAAAAGCGAATGAAATCACTGACCACTATTTTACGGATAAACCATTTTTTTTCTTTGAGAATACGGTACCATGTCAGGAACAATAATAAATACATTCTGCCAGCCGCCAGTCAGCGCATTTTATATCTAATTTCTAAGCGAAATTGCCTATCTTGACTTGTGAGCCCCCCCCACATTCCGATCTATAGAATTTTGACGGTACTCGCGTGCATAACCGACAATCGAAAAATGAATTCGTGTGCCATGTACGTGTCCATGGTGAGTCTATGCATATGCATCAGACCTTCCGTTTTATATTTTACGCTTTTACACATTATATTTCATTATTTTCATTAAATTTCATTCGTTACATTCAAATATCGTCTTCTGCGATACATTTTTATTTCAAGGCATGACGTCGAAAAACATTAGAATATAAAGAATAAAAACTACCTCCCGAATGGGATGATTACAAAGAAAAATTAGAGTCCCTCTGAAAACTAAATAAATTTCGAACTACTGTACTGAATTTTTTTTTATTTTAATTTTATAATAGTTATAAAGTTTTCCTGACATCATCATCTAAACTTAGGTGTAATTAATTAAATATTTTTGACTTTTTTTTTTTAATTTGATTATAATACGGTTGATCGTCACAAAGCGTTTCTGCTATAAACACGTTCTGAGCACCTGAAAATACGTTTGGACGACCCGACATTACGAACAGTCTAGCTGGATCATTTTTGCGTGTTTGTTCCGACCAGACGATGAAGAAACCGATCATTTTTCGTCGAAATTCCAGATCAATATAAAAGCGTACAATTTTACGCTCAACTATAATCAAACCGAGGTAAAAACGTAAGAACATCCGATATACATTATAATGGTCGGTCGGCCTCCGTCGAAAACCTGCTGTCGAGACGACGCACACGCGTTCATATAATATGCGCGATTCGCGTTAGCGTTTGGCGACGATATATCCTGCGAGAAATCAAACACGCCTAATAAGTGCCGTTCTTCGTTGTGTTTTCATATATATAAGACGTACGGCGGTGCGCGATTATTAATGACGCGAAAGATCTTACCTATGTACAATGGCTGGCGCTTTTGTTTACATCTCAAAGGAGATGGAATGTCAACTCGGTGATTCTGTGAGCTTCACTCCGCCATAGTGGTGATCAATGGTGAATAATTGAACTTTTAGTATCCCACCATATGTGTATAATATACTTACATATATTACAGTATTACACACACACACACTACAGTCATAAATGCGAATAAACAATAGAGCGAGAAGACAAGATCATTTATCGCTGACGTCAGCTGATATATGGACTTGTGTTAGAATATCATAGTAGTGTTCTAATTGACCTTATACCCTTTAGAAATAAAACACGATTTAAATTCACGCGCATAATTCCATGAATGATCAGAAACATCAGTTAAATTGATTATAGTTATCGTACAAGTATATACCATAGGATATCAAAAATTTCATTTGTGGTAATTTTTCTTTTATATAACTATGCACCCTAATTACTAAATACTGTAAATATGATAATTGTTTTAGGGAAACATGTTTCTTTATTGAAAGCATACAGTGGTTTTTTTTGTTATTGCTCTTAAATATTTGTCACAAAATCATATAAAAATTACATATTTCAAATAGATATCCATTCCATCATGTATGATTGAAATAAGCGCATGTGTATTTTCCCACATTATAGGGACCTGACTTGTAAAACTCATTTTTTTTTTTTTAAGGATGAAAATTATTTTTACATAAACTTTCTGTTTATGGAGGTGTAGATGAACATATATATATAATATATATTTATTTTATATTTTCATATCTAAAGTACATGTTTATTTCGTTTAATCTATTTGGCGTATTCAAGAGAGATTTGTGTCACCTATAATATTATATTATATCCTCAGGATAAGATATTGTATTCAAACTCAAATCTATTTATATTTATGTATATTTGAAATTCAAAATCAAATTTTACGCATCAAAAGCTCTAGAATATTTCTAAGTGCTTCCACTACGACACTGTATTACATTATTGTTTGGCTTTTGCATAAGAATCCAGAAACAATTAAACGAATTACATTATTTCTAGTATGCATTAATTAAATCAATTTATACTTCGATGAACATTTATATTGTTTAGCGACGAAGTTGTTAGTAATGACATTTCAAAATTCATTATACCTATAACACATTGAAGTTAAATTAATTTTTGTATTTAGAAAACTTCAAATAATTTATACCGAATTTTTTCATGTCACAATTTTGTGACTTGTACTCGTAAATACCATGTCTTTTAGTCAAATTATTGAATAATATGTATTCATACTTCAAGTTTAACATTTGAGATAGATTTATTATACAGTATTTATGTTCATTGGTTGTACTGGTTATTTACAATTTCTAGTATAACATTTACAATTTGAGAACGAATATTCCAATTTTCAATAGGTACTAATAAAAAATTAATCAAGTTTTGTGAAAACTATTGACCCAATAACATCAACTAATAGTAAAACCTTGAACGGTAATCGTAATAAACTTTACGTAGAAAAAATAAAAATAATTTACATTTGTGCTAGTTGTTGCTAGAATAAAAATGGCGATTTTCGATTTTACTGGTCTCGAGTGGAAATGGAAATGTTGTGTTTTGCTCCGAGCTTCGAAAACTACACAACAACAACCATGGCCACAAAAAAGTATCAATACATACATATATACATACATACATACATGCATACATACATACATATATATATATATATATATATATATATAAATATATATATATATATATATATATATATATATATATATAATATGTGTGTGTGTGTGTTTGTATATACAGAAGAGGTAGGTACTCGTTAAAAAACCAAGTCGTTATTGCTGTCGTTAATACGATCCGAAATCGTTTCCCCTTCCGAATCCTATTCAGTCTAAATGCGTTTTTCTCCCCTCCCTGTGGTTGGTCTCTACTCGGTCTTCCGACCCATACCTAACATCGGTTTAGATACGTATACAGCTTAGTAGTAGTAGTAGTAGTAGTAGTAGAAATAGTAGAAGTATTAGTAATAGTGAAAGTAGCGGTAGTTGTATAGTAGTATTAGTAGTAGTTGTCTTTCACCTCTTACCCTCCTTTCTGCAGCAAAAATTCACCCCTTATTGGACTATATATATATATATATATATATATATATATATATATATATATACATACTTGGAGCAAGCCCTAATGACGACTGAAAGATATACCACATTGGCCGACCACGTGCATCTTATAACGACTCGCAAACCCTTATACATCTATATCTACTTATATATATATATATAGTCACAGCATCACTGTGATATAGACAGATATATTTCGTGCTTTTGCGGTACGATTCCCACGTCCCAAGTCAGACGCGTTCTCCGTATTATTATATAAGTCTGCGGAGGGGTTGTGGCCAGCAAACTATATAGTCAATCAATCAACGACAATAACGGCACGTTAATAATCCGGACGGCTTTGGTTGCTCGCCATCGTGTATAAAGGTCGAGTCCTCCAGAGAGTTGCAAACGAAATTAAAAACCAAAGGGTGGCGGGTGTTTGGCCTTTAATAGAAAGGGACGGGTACTTGCGTCGCCGCCGCCTGTTTGTTGGCCGAGGAAAATGTCAGTGTTACATCTCGCGGCCGGATATGCGCTGCTTTCTATTTTCCTTTTCTTTTTTTCTCGTCCCCTCCTGCCGGGCCCCGTATTTCGGGAAACCTAGGGACAGAATACAGAGTTAAGCGTGCTATTATTTTCCCTCCTCGGCCCCGTGAGAGACTCGCATTAGACACGCAGATAGATTTCCAAAAACTACCCTATGTTCGGGGAAAAATGTGCGTGTCGGGTATGTATACGTATACTCGACTCGCAGAATACAACCGTTCATAATTACCACGCGCTGTACACAACTATTGTGTATACTCACCTACGCAATATGCATTTGTAAAACGCGTGTTTCGCCCCGTTCGCAACTTCCGTTGTTTTGATGTGGCTTTCGTGATTCTTCTTATTTCGGATACTGCGAGGAAAACGAGACTGTTTAAATTATTACGCGCCCGACGTGTTGTGGAGTACACAGTAACTCTTCGGATAGAACGCGACTCACGCGTCAAATTCGCCGGTAAAGAAAATACCATATTTTCACGCCCTTTAGTACGACACGATATTAAACGAAACGATTATTATATCTCTGTACCCGTACAAACTGAACGGACTCTTACTAGCCCGATTAAGTGCATCGTTTGTTTCGCGAAATAATGTAGGCAGGTACGCAACAAACTTGTATCATTCAACAAATGTCAAGGTTAGATAATCTAAAGCGGCAGAAAAAAACTGCTTTTTGCAACGAATATAATAATAATTACGTGGTCGTGACATTTTCTCTTGAAACGAGAAATCATGGAATTTTCTAAAATATTCGAATTTTTCCAGTTGTGCTTCATAAACAATATTAAAATGATATAATACACATACATACCTTTCGGGCAAACGACTGTCGTGGCTTACACGTGATGTTTATGATGTGGATACATTAACGATAGCAAATCTTACGAATTTCCAATGAAAACGCAATTGTATCCGAGTTAACTTTATTCAAAAGGTCTGTATGAATTCGATACATCAGTCGGGACATACGTCCGGAACAATATAAACTTACGCGCGTTTTGACTCGATCATTATTACATTTGAAGTATATAAAATCCTAATTGAACAAGTGAACAACGCGTTGATTTAACACGTGATTCGTGTTTTATTTAGAGTAATTACTATATATGTTTTACAAACGTATCATCATACATACATGCACTTACGCAGGATATGCAGCCATTGTATGTTCATAATAATGATTAGAATACAGAAGTCGGTACTTGAAATATATCTACAGAATTCTTGTATTGTCATTGTAATATAAAATCTTCTTAAAACTACACAAAAATGCAGGACAAGTTTAAAAAATGTTTAATTAATTATATTTTATACAATATTTGATATACAATAATAAACATGAATACAAAATAATTTTACTGAAATATTTTTTATGGACAAATAATCTTAATAATAAAAAAGCCGATAAGATAATGGTGGTGGAAGTTCGTCCTTCGTCGCTTCGCTCCTCGGACAAGATAATGGTGAGGAGTGTATAGCACTTTCTATCATGGGATCACCTGGTTTACGATAGTTTAGTTGTATGGTACTTTACGTACATTTGAATGCAATGATAAATCATTGTAAGTTAAGTACAGGATACAGTAGTTGGGTGGGATACACGAGATGCATTGCTAGATTAGGCATTATTGGATAGATTTTGGAATTATTTTATATTATAAAAAAAAAAACGATTCTGAACGAAGATGAAGATGTCAGCCTTAAATTGTAATATATATTTTATTTTAATATCCTAGATTGGGTTAAATTTACATTTGTCTATTCATGTGACTTCTGCTCGTGAGCATTGGACAAACCAGGATGTGCATAGATAGGGCGTAGGTAAATACCATATTATTTGCCTAAATGCACTATCGTGACGGTACCACCCGACCCCGCCGTCCATATATGCTGAATGCTCCGTGGCTACGTCTATTTAAATATTAATAATTAATAATAATATATAAAATCCGCATGTTTATGGAACTGATACACACATTAAAATAACTGGAAATTGGAAGTTAGTAACGTTCTATTCAACCATGTAAAGGTACGTTATACACCTTGTGTTTACAATCTACCAATATTTTGTATAGAACAGTTGTCAGCTACTGATTATATTATAATAAACTTAATCTATTTAATTATCTTTATCAGCTGTGATATTACATAATATTTTCATTTCTTATCTTTGAATACAAAAATTTTTATACATTTTCAACTACAAAATAATTTGCAAATATTCGTGATTTTGACAAATTTTGTCGATTTTTGAACTTCAACTGCTTATAAAAAAAAATTGTGCCTATGTATTTGAATAATTTTTGAATCACTCTTAGATCAACTTATTCAAAACCTTCTATTAAATTTTCAAGCGATTTGGTAGGGCCAAAAAATCGTTATCGACTTTTATAAAAAAAAATCTAAGAAAAATCGAATTATTCAAATGCCTATAAATAGCTAAAAAATAAACGAAATATTTTGAAAATACAACTATGTAAAGAAAATGCCTATTTAAACATTTTGTAAAAGTTTTAAGTTTCTACGACCTATACTTTTTGAATAAGAACAAATATCAAAAATCAATGATGCCTAAATTGTTATTTTACGCGATTATGTGAAAAAATTGTAATTTCAAACACTCATAAAAATTTTTGATTTTATTCCAGTGCAAATTTTTTTACAGATAATTGAAGGAAAACGTATTTCAAACTTTGTACCGAATTTACAATTCTTAGTTTTGAATACTTAAAATTTTATGAATTTTCAACTGCAAAATAACTTCAAATTTTCGCGATTTTCTACACATTTCGTAAAAATATGAACTTTTTATGCTTATAAAAAAAAAATTGTGCATTACGCTTTGAATTTTTTTTTTATACCGATAAGTTCGACATATTAGGTACCTTGTATTAAATTTTCAAGAATTTTTGTCCAGTCAAATTTTTTTTATCCACATTTCAGAAAAAAAAACAAAGAAAAGTTGAAAATTTCAATTGTCTATTAAAAGCTCAAAAAAAGTCTAAAGTTTACAAAAATTGTACTACGTATAGATGATTCCAATATAAACATTTGGTGAAAGTTTCAAGTTTTTTCGACTTATACTTTTTGAATAAGAACAAATATCAAAAATCGTTTAAGGCTAAATTATTATTTTACGCAATCATGTAATTATTTCGTAAACGTTTGAACTTTAGATGCTTATAAAAAAAAATTGTGACTCACGATTTTTGATTTTTTTTAATAGCAATAAGTACTTCTAATGAGGAACCTTGTACTAAATTTTCAAAGTTTTATGGCCAACCATATTTTTTTTATCCACATTTCAGAAAAAAATAAGTTCAAATTTTCGCGATTTTTCAATATTTCATAAAAATTTAAACTTTTTATGCTTATAAAAAAAAAGGTGTGCATTTCGCTTTGAATTTTTTTTTTATACCGATAAGTACTTCTTATGAGGAACTTTATATTAAATTTTCAAGATTTTTTGTCCAGCCAAATTTTTTTTATCCACTTTTCAGAAAAAAAAACTAAGAAAAGTCAAAAATTTAAATTGTCTATAAAAAGCTCAAAAAAAGTCAAAAGTGTTCAAAAATTTTACCACGTATAGATGATTTCAATATGAACATTTGGTGAAAATTTCAAGTATCTACAATTTTTGGTTTTTGAGTAACGGCTAAATAAAAAAATCGATTTCGTCGAAAACGGGTTTTGCACAAAAAGTACCGTTTTTTCCTCATTTTTTGTTTGTTTTTCCCGTGGCATTTGAAAACTTTTGGGAATTTTCACTTGTGACCTCTCTAAGGTACCTCCGATATTCGTTTTGCCACCGAAAACATACCCTGAAGTTCAAAATTGAAGCATTATTTCGAGTAGTTATGGTGTACACAGACACAAAAACAAAAAAAAAAAAAAAAAAAAAAAAAAACAAAAAAAACACACACATCATAGTAAAATCAATACATTCTTCACTTCGTTCAGAATCTAAAACTAGTATAAATTATTATCGAAAAAAAAACATTTTAAAAAAACTCTGAGTTTTCTTGTCCAGTAGAAAGTGAGTTCAAAAACGGTTAAAATAACAAAAATGATCCGACATTTTCTAAAAATAAAATTAGGTATTTAGATTCATTCATGTGAAACGCTATTAATATTTAAAATGTTATTTTTTAAATAGTTTAAAAAATTAAAACAGTAAATGATTATGGTTCATTAATTTTTTATGGACATTTTATATAAACTTCTGTACCTAATAATAATAATGGAATATAGTTTGATGCGCATATCCGAAAGTAAATTCGACAGGAGCATGGTATCCGTGAACAATTTTATTATTATAATAATTATTACTTTTTTTCTTGATTATGATAAAGTATTTGTAATCTGCAATATTTCTGTTATACAGTGAGTAAATTTTATAACATAAATGTATTGTCAGAAAAAATTTAATTGTAAGTAGAAATTTGTTAGTATTCATTTTGCATTTAATTATTAAAGTTTTTCATATAATGTGTAGGCATTTTATAACTTGGCCATATATAATTATTCCAAAATGCACATGACAATACAGTTGTAAGTTAATGAGGGAATCATATCTGATTGGAGGTTTCCTCCAACTCGGTCAACTCCAAACATGTGTGAATTGAGAGAAAGTAAAAGTGAAGGAAGAATATGTCTTTTTATACCCAATTCATAAATCATTACTGTAATTTAAACATGTAATTGATATATAAAATAAAATACTTCAATATCATCAATAATCGTTCTTCGCAGTTATGGCTTTCCTAAAGTCAATATTTTTATTTCCAATAGGCTGTACTAACCCAAATAAAACTTCAAATTATTATTGAGTAATTCTATCGAAATATTTCTAGAAATATAGAAAACTCTTTTGAATTAGAAAAAGTACCAAGAGTGTTGACGTTTTTTTTTCAAATAGGTATAGACTATAGATATAGGTTATAATAGGTATAGATTATAGATCAGGGGTCGGCAAGTGATTTCTACTGAAGTCCGGAAAACCAAAATAATTCGTAAACGGGGTCCGTAGAAAAAAAAATTAATTTTATTACATTATTCAAGAGTTATTACTAAAATGTTAAAATTATATGAAGAGTTAACATGCCTTATGATGTTATATACCAGGGGTGGCCAAACGGTCGATCCCGATCGAGTTCTGAAGGCTCAAGGTGAGAATCCGTTAACTTTGTTTTCTACTTGTTTATAAAAAAAATTGTTTTACAAAACGATGTCTTTTTTAATAATCACGACAAGAAAGATATGTCGATGGTCCAGATCACTGCCTTCCGCGGTCCGGATTTGAACCGCGGTCCACCAGTTGCCGACCGTTGCTATAGATGAACCCAATATTTGCGTTTACGTTTCTGAACATAATTACTATTATTATTATTGTTTTATTGTTGTTTGATAAGATATATGTCATTAAGGCTTCATCAGAACTTAACATAGTATGTTTATTTTTTCAATGTGATCGTAATATTGTATTATATTGGAATCGAATTGATGAAATACAAATATGTATATTTTTGTTTATTTATTTATTATTTTTTTTTTTTTTGAAATTAACATATAGATTTTCAGTAAATTGGAAAGTGGCACGCCTAAGTTTTCAAACGTATGACTGTGCATACAGTGGTATCAATGTTATTTCCTGATCGTACGTTGCTATTTTACAACACATACATTGAGAAAATCGTTATTTCGGGAGAAATCGCCAAGAATGAACGCGAGACCGGCGATACGCCGAGTTGTCATGGGTCGTGCCGTATTCTTTCGGCCTCAATAATAATAATATTAAGCGCGTCGCGTGTTAATAGCTTATTTGTTCGTTTCACATAATATATTGTGAGAATATTAACGCACACCGCATTCCGGTCGGGTGCATAATAATTTATTTTCGTATACGTATTGTACGTAGCACGCGTATGCGGTTAAGTGGAGTAAATTATTGTAAATATACCCACACAGCGAAACCTCCTCTGACGGATACCTTTAAGTAGGTAGCAGACACCTGCCAATAGAGAACGTTTTTTTTTTCAAACGGGGAAATTTTTTTCTCTAATTTTCTACAGCAATGGCTCTAGATAGGGGATCGTTTAATTAATGGACATTTTTTTACCATTTAGATTTAGATTTTTGGTTTTGTAATATTCATCGGAGGGAGGCTCATATTTTCTCCTGAATTTTTTCGTTGTTACTCAAACACGTTGTTTTTTTGTGTTTTATCCATTTCAGATTCTGAGTGAAGCAAAGGATCTTATAGTTTCACAGTGATATTTTTTTTTGCCAATTACGTTTTTTTTTTTTAATTCTTACTACGTTCATCAGCTTTTGGACTGCGGTACATATATAAAATCATTATAATCATATTATGTCCATTATGTATTGTGTTTTTATATTTTACACCCTAGCGGTATGCCCGTTGCCCACAAATCTTTAATTTATGAAAAGTGATCAGTTACATTACTTACATTACTATTAGATTCTGAGTGAAGAGAAGGATCCTACGGTTTCACAATGATGTTTATTTTTTTTCTATTTTTTGTTTTATCTGAAAACACTTTTTGCTCAACTTAACTTTTCCAAAAGTTTTATCCACCAACTCTATAGATCGGAAATTCTATATAGACGGTACTTTGAGGGTTTATTAAGCTCTCATCTCAATAATTTTTCTAAGCGAACGGAAAACAGCCTAAAATGGATAATATTCACCGTAAACGGCACTTTCATTGAATCAAATTTAGTAATTTCGTTATCACTCCAAAAGTAATGTTGCTAGAAACTAAAAATTATTATTCACTATTATTGACGTATTACTACATGCTTCAAAAAAAAGTTACAAAAAAATTTGTGAAATTTTGGGTAAAAATAGACCTTTGAAAATATCTTGTTTTTTAAAAGTTTACCCTTATAAAGTTTTAAATATTTAACAAAAACTTTTGAAAATTTAATATGATCATACTCTTTTAAAGATTCTACTACAAAATTTCAAAAATCGGGACTCAGAATTCATTTTTTATTAGTGTTCGAGTAAATTACTATACGATTTTTACGAAATAAACTGGTTTACGAATATAATTTTCAACTTAAACAATTTATTTAAAGACGTTTCAATCGAAATTTAATGAAACTTTGAATTGAGGTATAACAAGAAATTTTGAATCTTTTTCATAAAAAAATGGTTTTCTTTGTCAAAAAAAAAAAAAAAAACTTGATAATTAAACGAAAATGTGAAATTTTTTAAACGGTTTATTTTTTATATTTGATGAAAACTTCTTAAAATGTATTATGATCTTATCCATATATTTTACTGTCGATACTGAAAAAAAAAGTCATTACTAAAGATTTTTTTATAAGCGTTTATGTAAATTATTTTACGATTTGTACGTAATAAACTGTTTTACGTTAAATGTAATTTATACATATTTATCGGATGAAACTGTTCTATTCAAACGGTATATTTTAATTCTGAAGATTTGCTCAGAATTGTTTAACTAAAGAAATGATCTATCTTATCTTTAACATTTAATACACATACCCCCATTAACTCGTCCGTGAAGCGAAAAATACTCCATGGGGCGAAGTACGTACTTTTTTAATACCATTATAACACTATAACGAATCGTGAGATAAAAACATATCAAAATATGTAAAAGACCTCTCTGATTTTTTAAACAATTCTTACATAACAATAATTTTTATAAAATATCTTCACATCATTTTTACTTTATTAAAATTAACAAAAACAGTTAACTGTCTTAGTGATTCATTGGTTAAAAATGTTGTAGAAGTGATTGACAATTACGTATTTTGAATGAGAATACAGTATAAAAATCTAAAGGGGTATGAGCCCAGGTGCATCAATCTCTTGAGAGAATGAAGGTCCAGAACCTCCCAATTACATGGCACCTATTATCGTATAGTATATTTTTATGATTTGACAAAATGAGTACACTGCGTGTTTCGATTCGATTTTTATATGCGTGCCAAACTTTATACGGTGACGGCGTATTACGATAGTCGTACATTTTTCATGATATTAATATTGTAAGTATCGATTTATAATATTATGTATACGTTAGAAATCCTCGAAATTATTCATCGTAAGTCATAAACATAAATATGGCGGGGAGGAATAGGTATCAAACCATACAATATTTTTTTTACAGTATTTCTCATATTATCTTCTTTCACTTCAAACATTAATAATATTGAATGTTGGCTTAAAAAAATGCTCTTGTGCACCAACATCGGCATTTCACTACCCAAACAGTATGCTCATGTAGACCTAATAAAATTCATGACATATGTTATGACATCTAAATTACAATTATTTATATAGATGTACTGTTGTTGTTTATCAAAATTCAGCGATGCAGTCGTCCTTCTCCATACGATTTGATAGAACGCGCGTTTATGTTGTAAATACATTATCCGACGTTATAACGAGCATGTTCAAATAAAGACGCCGTCGTTCGATTCGGGTCAAATATAATAGTACACGTACGAATGAGCGAAACGAGCGATTTTTTATTTTTATATTAATTTTGAATATAATATCGTAGTACACCGCCAGTTGGGGAGAAGAAACCTAAAAACCTCCATTTTCCCCAAATTAGAATATATGGGCAGTTACGCCTGCCACGTGGTGAACTTAGTACGAGTATTATACAGCTCACCCGACACGGCCGAATGAAACCGACTTTTACCACTTCTTTGGACAAAATTTCTGTGCGATTTAATTACGTATTATTGTTTGAAACGATTTTTCTGACGCGATATTTTGTACGCCGAGAAGTTACTACAGATGGTAAAACGAGATACAACACGCCACGCGATGCTTACAGCCAAGTGACGAAAAGTCAATTTACAAAACGAGTAGAAATTCTCGCACGACCTGATTAAAAATACGACATTGGACCCCTCGAAGAATGCACCTCAATAGTGTTATGATTGTTGTTAATACTTATATCGACGATTCACGATTTTGGAAATGTTAACGTTTTTCCACCTCGCCCGTTTCGCCATCACGTGATAGTAGTGCCTGCGGGAATAAAAGTATATACGTACCGCTTTTACATCGGTAACACCACCGTCCTCAAATGACTGTTATTCTCAATCGGTACCGTTTTTATATGTTGCGTATAAATGTGTTCTCGAGTTAAATTTAAACAATTTTGTTTGTATTATAATATTTTAAATAAAATAACATCATTTTTTTTTTTTTTATTTTGAACTAGGTAACTTCCATAGATAAAAAAAAATATTACATTATTTTTCGCGGCATTTCTTTAAAACGAAAAACAAATCCTTAAATGAAAATCAAAACATCTGCAGTTTGTTGTGTAAATAACTTATAGTCACAGCAGATAGATTTGATTACCTATCACATTCAATATTTATTTTTTTATATTCTATAGAAACATGTTTTATACAAATATAAAGCCCCGATCATTATTCTTTTTATGCAAATGTTTTATAATGGTCTGTTCAATATTTTACGTGACTTCTTTTGATTTCATGACGACACATTATTGATACGACTTATCTCATAATTCTTTTAGTACGTACGTAATTATTGAAGTTTTATCTTGTAGAAAAAATACGCTAAATATGTTTCACTATCAACGGTCTTATCAACTAATTATGATATCATTTATATTAGGAGTCATTTTCACCCGGTCAAACCAATTGAAGTCTTAGGGGTTGAAATAACTCGATCTTTGTCATTGTTATAATTCATTTAAACTGATAACGAAATTAATGCATTAATTTTTTTTCATTTAAATTCTAAAAGAAAAGTAAAAAACATTTTTCGTCCCAAAACTATGGCTGTAACGAAATCGATCGTTATTGTTTTTACTTATACTTATTGATGTTTATTGTAACCGTGTATGTGTACGTACGTGTTATATTATTAGTGTGTATCAGCTCCTGCGGACAAAATAATAAATACAAACACATGTATACACGGAGGAAACAAAAGTTTCCGTTGAATGTGTTCGCCTCGAGATACAGACCGAATACAAATAAAACACACAAACAGGTGTGCGTTATTGTTCGAAATCTTGTGCAGAAAACAGTTTTTACAATCTCGCGTCTGGACTTGAGTCCACAGCGGTGGATAATTGTGTTGTTCTGTGTCGGTTAATTTCTGTTTTACGAGGCGCAATAGTGATCGTAATATTTTCGTTCGAGTTTTAGCCTTTGCGCTACCAATCCGTTTGTTTGCATTTTTTTTTAATTAAAAACAAACGGTTCTGTATCTGGTCGAATGTATTCTATACAGATATACAGAGTGATTTTTTTTAAGCAAGCTCACCCCATTCCTAAATAATTTTAATTGCAAGATATGGGAATATTTTCACATTCAATTTAAAACACTTCTAAAACAACATTTTTATGTAAAAATAATTATTTGATTATTTTTCGTATCTGTAATATTTAATTTTTCAAACGACCATTTACAATATAATATTACGAATGATAATACTTATTTTAGGTGATTTGATATTTAAATGTATATTATTGAACCAATAGTTAGGTAAATATAAGAGTTTAAGTTTAAGATATCAGTTGGGGGTAGCTGGGTTCCCCGCAAAAGTGTTCGGCTACTACCACCACTACTTTTAACTTAATTATGCATCTATCGTTTAAAGTGTTTAAACTATAAGTGAAATCATAAAAGTTTAAATAACTTTTCTAAATATAAATATTGTTTTCTTTAGTAAAATTATTTCAACAATAGGTACCTAACAGTTATTATTTAATTTAATTAAAAATCACGTAGGTAAAAAATAATAAAAATAAATACTGTTTACATAAAAATGCAGTTCTATTATTCTTCAACATTTTACATGAAAAATAATTAATTCGTGTGCATTACACGGGGTTGAAAATAAGGCGATGAGTATGTTTAAAGAATCACTCTGTATCAGAGTTTCTTAAATTTTTTTATCCATGGAACCCTTTTTGATGTCCACTTTTATTGTGGAACCCCAACTTTTTTTTAGCTTTTTAGCTTTTTTTATGATTATTTGTGAATAAATTATAATCATATAATAATATTAAGTTAAAGGTATTTAATTAAAAAAAAAACAATATGTTAAAATAAAAATAAAAATAATAATAATTGTATGCATATGTAATAATACTTCAATAATAATTACGTTAATTAGACCAAGTATACATTTTAATAAGACGAATGAAATTGCTTTTTATTTTTACAAATATTCTTAAAATTAGGCTCAATTGTTGAAAGTTGTATGATTATATTAGATTCAGCATAAAGTATGTTGCGGTATTTTGTTTTTGTTGATATATTGGAGGAGAACTCCGTTTCACACATAATATAAGTATGTAGTTGCAAAAGGCCTTGTTGGCGCCTTTTGTGACAGTTGAGGATAATATTCATCTTTGAATCTACACCAAAATTCTACTAGTGGTATCGATTTAAATTTTTCTTGTAACGATGAATCTAATGCCATTTCAATAAAAGTTTCATATACATTTACTGATATGGCCGGAGGTCATGTATTGACAATAAATGGATTTTTAATTCACAATTCATTTTTATATTTCATTGATTGGTTTTTTGGAAAATACTAGAATTTTGAAATAAATCACTAAAGCTTCGCGGAACCCTAAAGTGATCTTCGTGGAACCCCAGGGTTCCGCGGAACACAGTTTAAGAAACGCTGCTCTATATAATATATCATATGTATAATATACACTCGGAGATCGACTGTAATTAAAGTTATGCTTAAAACTCGCGCGAACAATAAATACCGCAAAAAAAAAAAAAAAAAAAGTCAAAAGCAAAGTTAAGAATATTGATTCACATGGCCGGTTATATATTGCTGTACATTATGTACAAGCACAAACACGTTGTCTTCAGTCGCTGACTTAAAAATTTGTAAGGAACATTTACTTAAATGTCATATTATTATTGTTACAGTTCGTTAGTTTTTCGTGCACTCGACTGTTTGAGCAACTTATCATTTGCTGCGAAATATTAATATTATCACAACGCGTAATACGAGTACAACGTACACGCGCTGACGTAAACTTCAGTTGTAATCATGGGCAATATATTGTACTCCTACGGCAGACACGGTTTTCACACGATTTTATTTTGATTTTAATGTTTAATATGAAGGCTGCTATATCGTTTTACTCTTTGTGATTTATTCGTAGACTATTATTGTAATTATTTTATTTTCTTGATTAGTTATTTACATCTTGAATATTTATTGTTATTATATGCGACCGTGGATTAGAGCCGAAATACTTTGATTTCAAAACGTTCCATGGTATGCCTTTATAGTCTACAGATCAGAATTCAGTTATATGGTCTGCCTCTTCTCCGGTAAACTTATTCCCGGAATTATCGATTAATCGCATATTATCTCGGGAAGATTAGTGAAATTTAACTCTTGATTTTAATTTCAAAACATATTATAAAAAAATAATTGAAAGTGTTAATTTAATTTGAACTTTTCACTCAGTCAATAATTTTAGAAATGTAAATTATTCAAAGTATCTTTTGTAAGTATATAAAACACTAGGTACAACAAATTGAAAATATCTTTAAGAGTAAGTCATTTAGCTTAAAAAAATAAAGAAGATCACATTTAAAGTTTTAATATAGATGAAATCAGTTGTTTTAACGTATTACAAACATTAAAAAAATGCATTTATATAAACTCGATTTTTCAATAGAATATAAAAAACAGAAATTTAAACTTACGTAATACATAAATTAAAATTTATTTGACATACAGTTTAATTTTAAACTCGAACTAATAATACAGCTAAATTTGTATGGAAACATTTTTTTGGATAAGGTTTAAAAAAATGACTATTTCATAAAAATCTAGTTTTGTTAGTATTTTAAATAGTACATACCCAATTCAAATTCATACATTATACTGGGTTAAATTGCATTTGTTAGATTTTGCAGAAATATCTTGAATGCTCCTAAGAGTTAAGTTTGTAACATCAAGTTAACCATATAACTCTATTGTTCTTAATATACGTCTAAAATTTCTTAACTTTTTAATATAATTTTTTAAAATTAACGCTAAATTTTCAACTTAAGTAAATATGACTCTTGTGAACATTCAGCAATATATATATATATATATATATGATTTAATAATATTATAAAATGTATGAGTATATAAAGTGTTGTAGGTTTTAAGATTTGTCATCTGATAAAGAGCTTAATACTATAAATTTGTAATTTAGCATCAATCATTTTGATATATAAAACTTTTTTTATTCATTGAAATCATTATTTTATCACTCTTCCACTTTTTAGATTTTTTCGTTATCATAACCATAATACAACCTATGGATATAAGTCTGTACTTACTACTTACGTCTTACAATAATTTATTATATCGTAGTTAATACTATTAGAGCGGGAAGTATAAAAATGTAACGAATTGTACCTATACTGTGTTAATGTTTATTTTCAATATTGATACCACTAGACAATATTTAGAGTGAGATGGACTTTATTTTTAAATCTTAAGTAGTATAAATAACATTTTTGGTTTGTATTGTAAGCTGCACTTATGGGTTTTTGCGATTACGAGTCACAAAGTTTTAAATCTATATAAACATTTGAATCAAAAATAGTAAAGAAAGAAAATAACAACTGCGTATTAGTCAACCAAAATTATGTTTCTAAAAAAACGTTTCTAATTTTTATTGAAAAAATTATCATGTTGAATAAAACTTAGTACCGTTCAATTTATGTTTTATTTCAATCATGTTTTAAATTATTTTTTATTGAGGTAGTGATGAGTAAAATTTAATAGTCACATCACTCGGTTAATAGCAAATTTTCAATTTATTTGTTCATATGCATACCATAAAACTACGTTAAAATTACTTTTACGCTAATTAAAAAACTATATTTTATCGTATTAATTTTACAACACGCGAAAAACATCGTAATTACATACACGTAAACTAAGTTTTGACCTTTTTGTTATTATTATTATTATTCACCTTGTAATAACACTTCGGGGAGTATTGGCTATTCTGGAATCCGGGTCGTCTATATTATCACTTATTGATATTGAATTCAGTGCACTATGATACACGGGCCCGGATGGGGCAGGCGGGTTACCGCTTTACCGGCAAAGCCTGGTGGGCCACCTGTTTAATTTCAAGTTTCGGGCCGCTAAAGCTACGGTTTCCAAGGCGCGACCGGTCGCCGCGACAGTCGCCGTCCGACTGTCAGTATGTCATTCCTGTTGACTGGTTTCCAAAGCGCGACTGAACTTTATCGTGGCGATCGGCGACACTACCGATCCTAGAACAGTGTGTTGCGACTGTCGCGTGTGACCGTCGGTTTATTTAAATCACAAACCAACTCAATTGGGTAGTGAATTTCGACCGTCGCGTGCATCAATATGGCCAAAATTGCATTTTTCGGGTGAAGAAAAATGGCAACTGATCGAAATGGTTCGAAAAAATTTTGATTTGTTTGATCTGTCTCATAACAAATATAAAGATGCATAACATAAAGATAATATTTGGTTGTATATTGCTAACGCTATAGGGAAATCTGGTATGAAATATTTATCTATAGTGTAATATACAATACAATCTAGTAATAAGATTAATTTAATACAATGGCGTAGATACATTAACGTAGATAAATTAATATAATAATATTATTATTCATAATATGTACCTTACTTTTAAGAATTCCATAAAAAAAAAAAAAAAAAAACTTTACAACAGCTTGTAAGTAAATTATACTCATTCCGGAGACGGATTTAGACAATTTCCGCCCCTAGGCAAATTTTATTTTGCCGCCTTATTAAATATGTATACAAATAAAATGTAATCATTGAATTGATAATTTTATGTTTTATAGTATTTTAGTATTTATAATCAATGATACTTATGAAATCATGAGATCCTGATAAATATTGCCCCTCCCTGCGGACGCCCTTGACTGTATGTATTATTTGTTTACGGTGAACGTATCATATATTAATTTGTAATATTTCTTATCATAACTGTATGAGTTCAATAGTATTACCAACAATAAAGTATAAAGGAAATGGGGTAGTGATCTCACTGAAAACATTGTGAGGCGATTATAATTTTCAAACCGGTAAATAATAATTCTTCAATCCTACTCTAACAGAACATATACACCTACACACAGTATACATATTATATTAATTGGATCACGACTCGTACGATGTCTCCGCCACATCATGCATTGTATGCGATTCCCAAAATTCCACTCCATCAATGCAAAACACAAATAAGAATCATAATAATGTATAATATTGTATTGTCAACGAATAAGTAAACGAAACGCATTCTTGCTTTGAGCAGTTGAACAGAAGCAAAAACAATTTTCGACTCAAACCAATCAACTATTTTTTTTCTCTCCTCCAATCAATATATTAATAAAATAAAGGTGCACGTAATGCGTCACGATGCTTCTGGTTTTGTGCAGAAATAATTACAAAAAAAGCCGATAAGATAATGGTGGTGGAAGTTCGTCCTTCGTCGCTTCGCTCCTCGGACAAGATAATGGTGAGGAGTGTATAGCACTTTCTATCATAGGATCACATGGTTTACGATAGTTTAGTTGTATGGTACTTTACATTTGAATGCAATGATAAATCATTGTAAGTTAAGTACAGGATACAGTAGTTGGGTGGGATACACGAGATGCATTGCTAGATTAGGCATTATTGGATAGATTTTGGAATTATTTTATATTATAAAAAAAAAACGATTCTGAACGAAGATGAAGATGTCAGCCTTAAATTGTAATATATATTTTATTTTAATATCCTAGATTGGGTTAAATTTACATTTGTCTATTCATGTGACTTCTGCTCGTGAGCATTGGACAAACCAGGATGTGCATAGATAGGGCGTAGGTAAATACCATATTATTTGCCTAAATGCACTATCGTGACGTTACCACCCGACCCCGCCGTCCATATATGCTGAATGCTCCGTGGCTACGTCTATTTAAATATTAATAATTAATAATGATATATAAAATCCGCATGTTTATGGAACTGATACACACATTAAAATAACTGGAAATTGGAAGTTAGTAACGTTCTATTCAACCATGTAAAGGTACGTTATACACCTTGTGTTTACAATCTACCAATATTTTGTATAGAACAGCAGTCAGCTACTGATTATATTATAATAAACTTAATCTATTTAATTATCTTTATCAGCTGTGATATTACATAATATTTTCATTTCTTATCTTTGAATACAAAAATTGTTATACATTTTCAACTACAAAATAATTTGCAAATATTCGTGATTTTGACAAATTTTGTCGATTTTTGAACTTCAACTGCTTATAAAAAAAAATTGTGCCTATGTATTTGAATAATTTTTGAATCACTCTTAGATCAACTTATTCAAAACCTTCTATTAAATTTTCAAGCGATTTGGTAGGGCCAAAAAATTGTTATCGACTTTTATAAAAAAAAATCTAAGAAAAATCGAATTATTCAAATGCCTATAAATAGCTAAAAAATAAACGAAATATTTTGAAAATACAACTATGTAAATAAAATGCCTATTTAAACATTTTGTAAAAGTTTTAAGTTTCTACGACCTATACTTTTTGAATAAGAACAAATATCAAAAATCAATGATGCCTAAATTGTTATTTTACGCGATTATGTGAAAAAATTGTAATTTCAAACACTCATAAAAATTTTTGATTTTATTCCAGTGCAAATTTTTTTACAGATAATTGAAGGAAAACGTATGTCAAACTTTTTACCGAATTTACAATTCTTAGTTTTGAATACTTAACATTTTATGAATTTTCAACTGCAAAATAACTTCAAATTTTCGCGATTTTCTACACATTTCGTAAAAATATGAACTTTTTATGCTTATAAAAAAAAAATTGTGCATTACGCTTTGAATTTTTTTTTTATACCGATAAGTTCGACATATTAGGTACCTTGTATTAAATTTTCAAGAATTTTTGTCCAGTCAAATTTTTTTTATCCACATTTCAGAAAAAAAAACAAAGAAAAGTTGAAAATTTCAATTGTCTATTAAAAGCTCAAAAAAAGTCTAAAGTTTACAAAAATTGTACTACGTATAGATGATTCCAATATAAACATTTGGTGAAAGTTTCAAGTTTTTTCGACTTATACTTTTTGAATAAGAACAAATATCAAAAATCGTTTAAGGCTAAATTATTATTTTACGCAATCATGTAATTATTTCGTATACGTTTGAACTTTAGATGCTTATAAAAAAAAATTGTGACTCACGATTTTTGATTTTTTTTAATAGCAATAAGTACTTCTAATGAGGAACCTTGTACTAAATTTTCAAAGTTTTATGGCCAACCAAATTTTTTTTATCCACATTTCAGAAAAAAATAAGTTCAAATTTTCGCGATTTTTCAATATTTCATAAAAATTTAAACTTTTTATGCTTATAAAAAAAAAGGTGTGCATTTCGCTTTGAATTTTTTTTTTATACCGATAAGTACTTCTTATGAGGAACTTTATATTAAATTTTCAAGATTTTTTGTCCAGCCAAATTTTTTTTATCCACTTTTCAGAAAAAAAAACTAAGAAAAGTCAAAAATTTAAATTGTCTATAAAAAGCTCAAAAAAAGTCAAAAGTGTTCAAAAATTTTACCACGTATAGATTATTTCAATATAAACATTTGGTGAAAATTTCAAGTATCTACAATTTTTGGTTTTTGAGTAACGGCTAAATAAAAAAATCGATTTCGTCGAAAACGGGTTTTGCACAAAAAGTACCGTTTTTTCCTCATTTTTTGTTTGTTTTTCCCGTGGCATTTGAAAACTTTTGGGAATTTTCACTTGTGACCTCTCTAAGGTACCTCCGATATTCGTTTTGCCACCGAAAACATACCCTGAAGTTCAAAATTGAAGCATTATTTCGAGTAGTTATGGTGTACACAGACACAAAAACAAAAAAAAAAAAACAAAAAAAAAAAAAAAAAAAAAAACACACATCATAGTAAAATCAATACATTCTTCACTTCGTTCAGAATCTAAAAAAAAATCTAATAATAATAATAATAAAAACCCGTGTATAAATTATAAATATAATCGTAATGTCTTGCGCCGTGGCACCGCGCACGTTCGCGTGTAATATCTTAAAGCGTGTGATGTGTGGCACGCGCGGTAATGATCGATTGCTCTTTGTGGTTTTTGACCCGATATTTAAAGTGCAGTTTCTACGAAATAATTAAGTGGTAAATGTTTATAACATTAAATTTATTGCTCGGCGATTTCTTCACACCGTTCGTTGGATTAATTTACGACGCATTTTCGCATAACTTGGTGACTCCTACAATCGATATAAAACAGTGCGTTTACATTATGAGACCCGATCTGACTTAACGGTTTTCACTTATGTGGTGCATTTTTTGATTTATACTTGGATATACCTATTTTGAATAGCGTGATAAAAAAAGTACTTTTTCTTCAAACAATCACTTGATTCGCGTTACTGTCTTGTGTTTTTCATCATTTCAACATTCGAAAATAAAATTAATATCCCCGAATTAGGTATTTGATGAAGTTTTTAAATTTTAATGTGCAACTAAATGTTTTTCAATTCATATTATATGACGTTTCAATTTTCGATTAGAACTCGGCGTAAATTAATATGTATATTAATTATACGTACAAATTGTTTACATTGATATTAGATATATAGAATAAGTTTATTTTTAATCAAATAATAATATACCAATAAATGAATAGTAATGCAATTAACTTGCATTAAATAGGTTTTGTTTGAGATTGTTTTTCGGCATTATCAACAAATAAAACGTTTCACTTTAAAGAACACTAATTTGAATCAACTGATAAGAAGTATAATTTGTTTTGATTAGATTATTCTTTTGTATTTTCTGGTTTATAATATTGCAATTGATTTAAGAATGATTGAATAATTAATGTTTCGTATTACACGCATTAATATTAATGATATTGAATATTATTGTTATATTTAATTTTGAAAAAGTATATATTACTTAAATTCATTATTTATGTGATTGAACAAAAGTATCCAAGTTCAATTTGAAATAAATGATTAGGATAGTGGACATTTTATGTTGACAATTAACTTGTATGATGATGATTACATTATCAATGTAATTGTCTTAAGGTTCATCGGGACCAATTTGTCATTATGTTTGAGTTTAGCAAACGAAAGATTCTTACCACCTGTAATATTTAGTTATTTTTTCATTAAATTTTGGTGTAAAAATTCGATAAAATTTTCTCTTTATCCCCGTTGAAAAGTAACAGTTCAACTTCGTACAAGCATTTTAGAAATTATTCGGCGTAAAAACTTCAACAATCTTAAGTATAAATTTTATGGACCGTGAGATTCACGTACATATATGACTGTGTATCATACTGATTTTTATTAATCACCATATTAGTACACAAACCGTGATACCGCGTATTAAAAGAAAAAAAGAACAACACAAACGTTCCTTGAAAGATCCACACACACACACACACACACACTGCACACACGTATTTAGATCACGCACTTGAGTAGGTGACTGCATATTATACACACCGTACTGTTCTTTTTAATTTTTACGTACGCCTAAATGAATTCGCATCTCTCGATAGATGAATGAGCTCAAGCGATCGGAAGGAACGGTTCGAACATTATTTATATGTACGTATAAACACGCCGGACGCAGTTCCGGCTCGTGCACGATGATGACAAAACGTTTTCGATTCAAAAACACCGTGAGCGCGTAATTAATATTGAAAAACATAAGCTGATATAATGTTACACCGTACACGATCGTTATGTTACGTTACGTTACGCGTCTCTTTTCACAGTTAATTACTGTGCCGATGACGGAGAGGACGCCTACGGTAAGACAGGAATTAACGCGCGTCAAAGGCGCATAAACCTTTCTCGGCAGATGTTTTCATCACAAACACTACTGCACTACCGTACGTATAACCCTATATATTCGCTGACGATTCAGTCAATATATTACGTTTTTTAATTTTGTTTGAATGAACCAGTCGTTTTTATTTCATCTTATCGTGCGCTCATTCACCCATACAAAAATATTGAGCGTATAGACGAGCTCGCTATAATATGCATGTATACTGTCGTAGACATTTCATCATCGACGCCAATTTATTTTATTTTATTACTTTATTTTTTTAGAAGAAATAAATTGTTATTTCTTTTAAAAAGAGTTTGAGTTGAAAGTAGAAAGTAACATACGCAAATATTGAAATATGCATTATATATAAACAACTTAAAGAGGAAAAATAATACGAGTAACATATGCAATATAACTAAGAAAATTAAATACAAGTGCGTAAATTATTTGTTAAATTATATAAACAAATTTTTAGTCCTAGCAGATAAAGTTAAAGTTCATGTAAAAGGCAATATTATAAATCATTATTTTGTGATTAGTTCTTATACATTTTTTTTTACATCGAACACCATTGAATTAAATATATTTAAAAAAAAATAGCGGGATCTAAAATATTTTCAATGAATGTTTCCAGTATTTTAGATTCTGAGTGAAGTAAAAGATCTATTCGTTAAATGATAATGTTTTTTTTTTTTTAATTTTTCTTCTATAAACACTTTTTGGTACACTAAACTATATCCAAAATTTTCATCCAGCAACTCTTCTATAGACCAAACATTTCATGTAGATTGTAACATAAAAGTTAATTTTTCTCTATTCCTGGCATTTTTTCCAAATATGAAGAAACATGGCGATAACTCAAATGGATATTTGCTATAAACTAAGAAGGTAATGTTGCTAGCATTTCGAAATTTTCACCAAATATCAATGAAAAATATCATTTAAACACATTTTTATACGATTTTATGGAATAGCAGGAAGCTCCATCTGTTTCTAATTTGCTGATGGCGGTAGATCAATGATGATTGAATATATATTTTAATGAGACGGCTCGCACAACTCGTTATGGTAGATTGGTGACCATTTTCAATTACGTATGAACATGTAAGAAAAATTATTGGTGGTGTGTTTTCTAATATTTGGACAATTTATTCGATCTCGAGCACCAGTGACAAAACTATTACATAATTGGTTTGTAAAATAATAACATGATTAAAATAAATAAATAATGATATGTTTTTATTTTTATTTTTGTTTCATACATGATTCCATTTGTTAATTTTCGCTTAAAATATAAATGTATCACGCATATTATGCAGTTTTTATGTACGTAGCTTAATATTTTTTTAAGAAAAAACCGCTACCCGATGATGTCACTTTGATACTTGGATTAGTTTAGAATGTAGTTTTTTGTTTACAATAGATTTAAGTTTAAACTCTAAACCACGTTTTCTTTAGACTGCAAGGAGAATAGCTGTTGATATAAACCATTAAAAATAAATTAAACAATAACGTGGTATTAAAATTACAATACGGGTAACAGTTATTCGGGATCTTCAGAGAGCTGATTTAACGGTATGTCGGTATGGATGCGCGCACATCAAGTTACTCTACCTATACAGTATGTCCTTCATCCTGTCCTGTCTCGTCTTCGACTCTCTCCCGCCACCTTTTGTGACCTCTTGTAACGTCCGTCGAGTACAAATCACTCGTTACGGCGACCGCGGTCAACATGCCGTAACAAGTGCCGAATATCAGTTTCTGTATTCTGGGCATTCGTCCTTTTTTTTTCATTTTTGATTACTGTCTGTGGAAGACACGCCACCACGATTACGCGTGTTTTTTTTTTAATATTGCATCGTTCCGCTTCATTGCATTTTTTTTTTTTTATACATTTAAATGTACGTCTACATGGGTGCTCCGGGTCGTTCGCGTCCAAACGTGAATACGGCACCACATAATACGTAACGCCACCTACACCGTTTGGCTGTCGGAAAATTACGGAACATGCGTCAACTTGCACGATATATCAGAAAAAACCGACACTTATTCACGCTGACGAACAGCCATATTATTTCACCCGGAAATATTTTTAAGGGGTACCCGTAACCAAAGATTCCCACTGAAATTTTGCTCATCAATTTTTAATTGCCATTGACTTATTGGTTGGAGGCTACAGTTCTTTATAAATTGTTTATTGAAATTTTGAGTAACTAAGTGAATAAATAATATATTTTAACTAGCTCCTTTGATGAATTCTAACTGTGGAAATTGATAGATTATTATACAGTTTTTAATGTTACGTGATTTTTTTTGAAAATAAAAATGTCACTGTTATTTAATTTTTCGTTTTTTATTTAAAATTAAATTTTGATAAGTACATTATTTGTGGTTTATTTTAATGTTTAATATTACATTGATGACTTATCAATTTTAAATTTTAGTTTTTTAAAGTTATAATTACAATTAAAACGCAATTATAATTTTTTCCCCATTTACAATGGTAAAATTAAGAATGTTACTTATATTATGTAATGTTTCGATCAAAGGGTTCCTACGTTCCTATGAATAAATACAGGCAGGGGCTCTCCGAGAAAGTTCTGATTTCCCGATAGATCTATCCAAGATTGCTGAGTTTTACAGCTGAGTTCAATATACATGTTTACTGATTTTGAGTTTACGTGGTAACTTTCGGTGTTGAGACAATATTTTAGTTTAATAATATATAATGAAGAAGTGAAAGTTTTTTCACGTACAACAACGTTTGAGAAACTAACTTTAAAATATATTCATCAACGTGATTTTTCAATTTTTCTTTTTCTTAACAGGCTAATTAAAAAATTCGATATCAAAAATATTTTGGGATTATTCCGCTGCTCAGAATTTCGAATGTCATCACTTAAACTATCTGTTGGCCCAAGAAGAAAAATTAAAATTTCAACATTAAAAAAAAATTAAATTTTCTTTTTCATTATTTTGTTTTAAGCCCATAAAAGTATGTAGTAATTGTCATTTAACAAAATTGATGAACTCAAAAATGCAATTTGTTTGTTTTTATTTTTTTATTGCATTTAAAAAAAAACAACTTCATGCTTTAATACAGAGTTTAAACATATTTCTCATGTTCTACTGGAACACTTAGTGTGTATTATATATACACCAATAAATATATATTATTTATTTTGCACATTGAGATTATAATCTTCTTCTTATCGTGTCCGGTGCTGTGGCTATATGAGATTATAATATTAAATATTCTGATTTTTGCGTATAATATGCGAGCTATATAACGTGGTGTATTCAGTTACGAGCATCCCTGATTGTAGCCCACATATGCGTCTCGCATTGGGCACAAATTTTAGTGACCTCGTGGCTGCCCGAAAATATGTCAAAAAAATAGGAAGCAATTTAAGCATCCGTATATTAAATAATAAGATTATAAATTATATGCGAATAATATAAACAGATAATAAAAAGCCTAAAAATTGAACGTAAGTACATTATATGCATGGAAATGAGATTACATCGTTTTCTTAACGTTCATCGGACGCTCACGTTGGAGGTATCAAGCTTTAAGACATAAATTACGTTTAAAAACCTAGAAATTAAATAAATAATGATAAATATTATTAAACACATAACACATAATATAAATAAATACATATTTTACCATATTATTAAACAGCATAAACATAAAGGTTCGAATTATAAAAATTACAACTAATTTTCTGTCATATAATTATGTCAATGTGATGATATTTATATTTAGGATGATGTTTCCTTCCGTTTGAAAATACCCGAGGGCCGCAATCGGGCTTTTTATTGCTTTTTAATAAACCCTAAAGGTTGAAGTTTTTACCTAATATTACATATTAATGTAAAAGTCATCCTAGGGCTATCGAAGAGGGAAACTTATGTATTTAGGCGCCTGTTGGGCGATTCCCACCAGTTATATTTACTATTATTACTATTGGTGGTTATAGCTGTAACGTAAACGACTTCGAAAAACCGTGAGGAAACCCCGAAAGTAAAATAGTTATAGTAATAACAATAATAATAATAATAACAGAACACGTGTTTTCATAGCGATCGCTTTTTGCTGTTGTGAAAATTATAACAATACGTATATAATATATATGCTAAGTTTTTTTTATGTCGATGTCTTCTACGACGGCCACCGAGTATGTGAGTTTCCCAAGTCTATCTCGGAGAAAATATAAACTTTTTGGCTTGTTGTTATAACCCTGGCGCGTATGATGCGATAGAATTCATAATTATATTATTATTATTATTGTATTATTACAATTACTATACTGTTTTTGTTATTGTAGTGGTAAAAAACTGAACCGTTAATTGTATACAGTTTTATAGTGCGCGTTATATAATAATTATTGTAGAAATAATAGAAAATATTAACGAAAACAATATTATTAGTGTATTTGAAAGAAGAAAACACTAAAACAATTTTCGAAAATATTATACCGTTCCATTGGCTAGAAAGTAGAAACGAAAATGAGTTTGTATTGAAAAATGTAATTTAATAATACGATTAAAAAAATACAAAAAATAATTGAAGGTTTTTCTACATTTTTTCTGTGTGTAATGTGTAACATCATCATTATTGTGTAGATGTTACAATATTTAAAATTGTAATTATTCACGTTCAGGTAGTTTTTTTTTTTATTTATTTAATGATTTTATTTTACGTCAGAGCAGTTTTTCAATTTGTATAACTTCTAAAAATTACATAATGAGAAATAAATTAACAGTATTTTAACCTTTATGAACTAAAACGGTATGAATCTACTGCAACCTTTCAGTCTTATTCCCTCTCTCTTTTTATTTATTATTATTTTTTTTTTTTTTGTAAAAAATTGTAGTTTTAATTGGCCTTATCATACACGACATGTATTAACATTTCATTAGTCGCGTGTACACGTTATTACTTTTATTTTATGAAATTCATTCTTTTCTTGCGGTTTAAAAAGGCGTGGATTTTTTAATTATAATCTAATGAACGGATTAACTTGTTATACAAAATAATAATAATAATGATCATAATACATATATTTCATACTTTTAATGTATATATATATACCACGAAATACCACGGAAATAAAATCATACATAATGATTATTACAGTCGTAATTAGTAACGTTTTTAATTGTTTAATCTTCTTTGGAATGATACATTAAAAAAAAATTAAGAAAAAAATGTAATCAGTTTATTGGTTAAACAGTTCATTTTGGCGTCCAGGAATTGGGCCACAATTTACCTTTTTTTTTTTTAATGACCTACTGGGCCACTGAAATTGTATATTAATAAGAAGTGTACACGGTAACTAGGCCACTGAAATTTTAAAATTATTAAAATTGCACCAGGCTTACTACTTCAATATTTTAGATTCTGAGTGCGAACGAGTCTAGAAGTAATGAAATTAGAAGATTGAAATGTTCACTATTTACGTGAATCAATATCGTGTAGACTTTGTAAAAAAATAGTGTAATAAATGATTTGTTACTGATCAGTTATCGAATGATATTGTACAGGAATTTATTGGCGTCGTTATTTCTAAAAATGTCAGAAAATAGATACATGAAAGTGTTCGACATTTTGTAGTATACCTTAAAATTTAAAGCTAATAAAATATAATTTAATCGATGATAAAGAACGATATAGTCATCATTACGATGAAATTTATAACACGAGGGCGGGAAAAAATGATCTAGTTTTGAATATTCTTTAGGTCACGAAATTTAAAGTGGTAAAGTTCATTGTGTAAATAAAAATACCAGGCAAAGATTTACTTAGTTTCAACAAATTTACTTTTGGGTTAGTGGGCATTCGGGAATTGAGCCACAATTTTACGTGGCCCAATAAACGGATGATAAAATACCAAAATATTTTGTATATGAACTAGTAGATTAAATGTGGCCCAATTGCCGACCGGCCGTTTATTTTCAAATAAGTATAAAAAAAAATAATAGATACAAGGTACGCATTATACCCTCTATCTAACACTGATGCGTCATATATTTTATTTATTTATTGTTTTCTTCTCTTTTAAATTATTTCAAATAACTTATAAGTTTCGTATACTATTATATTTTCTAAAAAAAAATATTCTATTTTAAATGTATAACTTTACTAATTTAATTACCGACCACATAATGGTATTATTACTTTGTTAAAAGTTGTAAATATTTAAATGAGTGGAATTATAATGAAATACATTTTCATAAATGTTATGAATGGCCAATAAAGAAGGGAAATGATTCCATCACAATTACGCATTTAAATCAAACTATTTAGTACATTTTTTTTAGATTCTGAGTGAAGCGAAGGATCTTATGGTTTTACAATGATGTTTATTTTTTTTTTTTTTTCTTTTTTTTTTTTTTTTTCTGTAAACACTTTTTCGTATAGAAATCCTTGTCCAAAAGTTTCGTCCAGCAACTTTTTAGATTCGAAATTGAACTGAGATGGTACTTTAGAGAGGTCATTTTTCCAAAATCTCCATAGTTTTTCCAGTAATCAAAAATAACGATCGAAAAACTGAGTAAAAACGGTAAAATCGGTAAAAATCCGCCGTAAACGAGATTTTCACTGTTCAGATTTTAGGTATTTAGTCATAAATCGAAAATTATTGAAGCTAGAAACTTGAAAATTTTATCCAATATCAAATACATACTTTTTTATATTGGACAACATTTTCAGAACAATTATAGCACTTTTGACTTAAATATAGAACTTTTAATTTACCAAATTGTTTGAAAGTTTTTATGTAATATAATTTTAAATATTTGACAAAAAGTTCTGAAAATTTAATATGACCTTACTCATATACCTACCTAATTATCCTAACAAAAGTTCAAAAATCGTTAGTCAGGATTTTTTTTTATACACGTTTTAACAAATTCATATAAATTCGTATATGAATATCGACTGTTTTTACGTTAATTTTCAACTTAAAATCTGTATAAATCTTTTTTGGTGTGTCCGATCACATTGAAACTTGGAATATAGATATAAAAACATGTTTCGAATCTTTTGGTAACAGAAAATTTCTAACGAGTTAAAAATTGAATATTTTATGAGGGTTTAATAACGAAAAAACTCACCAAAAATCAGACAAATAACCGAAAAATACGTAAACAGTATATAAATAATATATTATATTACACTGAAGCTTTGCTCAGAATCGTTTTATACTAAAGAAATGAGTCATCATTTCTTTAAAACTTAATACATTCATCACCAATATCTTGTCCGAGGTTAGGTTAGGTGATCCCATGATAGAAAGTGCTATACACTCCTCACCATTATCTTGTCCGAGGAGCGAAGCGACGAAGGACGAACTTCCACCACCATTATCTTACCAGCTTTTTTTTTTTTTTTTTGGAACTTGTACTATCAATAATTTGAAAAACATCAACGTTCAAGGAATGAAGATTTTTTTTTTTATTGGTTTACACAAATATGTTTTGAAATAATAGGCTCCGTATAATTATTATGTTTTATCATTGATTATTTAGAAATTTCGTATCGTGTTTATGGAGATAATTAATTTTGTGTTAAAATGTTTCATGATTTTTTCTGTAACATTAGAACATGTACATATAAATTATCATACTTCTATAGTGTATAAAATTTATAATTTTAACCCATTTGGATGAAAATTCTGCGTGATCAAATTGTAAACACCGATGTTATATATACACACATTATATTTGTATATTATTATTAATAGTTTAAAATGTGTATTGAACTTTATAGCTTTGTACTCACAGAGTATAAGTAGGTACGTATCCAGAAAATCAAATATCATCCCAAACCGATTCATTCAAATCATTACACGGCTACAAATATACTCGTACTCCCTAATTATATGTTTAATACTGTACAGTTCTGATTGTAATAAAAAATGGATATTCATTATGCTGTGTATATTTACCTCATTATCATTGAATAAAAATAAATTTAAAATTTGCATCATTATCAATTTTAGATTCTGAGTGAAGCGAAGGACCTTATGGTTTTACAATGATGTTTATTATTTTATTTTTTTTTTTATATCAAAATTAAATTATATGACAATTTCAAACTATGATAAATTTAGGTACTTAGTAGTTAGTTACTATAATTATTTTATGTCATTAATTTATTGAAAATACACAGTTTTTATGAAGTAGGTAGCCAATTAATTTTCTGTCTGATCAATATAGAATTATGAGTATGGCAATTAGTTATGCTTAAATTGTTCTAAGACTTTAACCACCAGAGTCAGTTGCTATAAACTGATGAGTTCCTGTTTTAATACTTTGTGTGAAGTCAACTAGAAAAAGTAACAATGTTCAAGGATAACAGAACTATAAACTGTACTTCAACCAATTATTAATTCTAAATACTTCGATATCGAACACAGTAAGCATATTATTACACACTACACAGACGTGTTCCAACTAGTTTTAGATTCTGAGTGAAGCGAAGGATCTTATGGTTTTACAATGATGTTTTTTTTTTTCTGTAAACACTTTTTCGTATAGAAATCCTTGTCTAAAAGTTTCGTCCAGCAACTTTTTAGATTCGAAATTGAACTGAGATGGTACTTTAAAAAGATCATTTTTCCAAAATCTCCATAGTTTTTCCAGTAATCAAGAATAACGATCGAAAAACTGAGTAAAAACGGTAAAATCGGTAAAAATCCGCCGTAAACGAGATTTTCACTGTTCAGATTTTAGGTATTTAGTCATAAATCGAAAAAAATACAAAAATGAGTTACTTCCTTTATCTCGGGGAATGTTGATTTAAAAATAGAAGTAACTTAAGATACGTCTTTCTTCGACAGAAACTTTATCACGAGGGATTATAAATATATTTTAATATTATGATTTCTAACCTCTTTGGAGTAGTAAAGTTACTGCCGTTTTCGCGGGAGGTACAGAACATATTCCTTTATCACATTTCAACAAAAAGTGAAAAATGATAAAATTCAAGTTACTTCCCTTTTCTTTGGAGGAGTCGAAATATATATTATATAATTGTATGTGGAAATGCATATTGCATGATATAATAAAATATGGTAGGTATGTGGTAAAATAACTGGAACGAATGGTGAACGGGTTGGTTGAGAGGTAAGTAAACAGAAGACGTGTTTGCTTGTAACCAAAATTTCGCAGTAGTTAAAATTCGCAATACTCAAACACACCCACACACACACACACACACACACACACACACACACACACACACACACACACACACACACACACACACACACACACACACACATAACGATCTGACATTTTGTATAACTCAGCAGAAAAAAAAGCGTGCCTGCAGTTAACTATATCATTTATTTCACGCTAATATAATAATATTATATTCGTAAACAATCTTGTGCTGCCGAATAACCATATTTTATATATTATACACATATTACATTATGTGTGTGCGATTATTACATATGTACGCTGCGGAGGCAAACAAACCCCTGTGGTTTTCCCGTATTGTTTTTTCACACTGCCTCCTACGCTTCATAATTCTACCCACTAAACGGTAAAATCCAAGTCAAAACTTTATAATGTCTGAACTTTATATCAAAACCATATACGCAGCGCTTTTCCCTGAGTTAATAAAACTTGTTTTTTTCCCCATACTCGTAACGCGGAAAAAATGTTATTTTTTAATAATATATTTATATCGTATATTTTTATTATTATTATTTATATTTAAAGTACGTGGGGCTGTCGCCGGAATATTATAATCGTTGCGGCAATAGCGGTGGTGGTGAACTAATAAAAATAGGATCCTAACAACGTCATTATGAAGCGTTCTGCATAATATTTGCATGAAAACCGTATAAAAGGTCCAAGTGTTCGCGTGTATATATATGTCGGTAATATTATTTACGAGATTTCCGCCGATGTTAAATAGCCACTCTAAAATCCCGGATAGGAGGCCGGCGGGCACGCGGGATTACTCCTATGTTTTGTATAATACTATTATTATATATTTAAAACACACACACACCGCCTAACCGTCTCGCGCTCGAATAGGATAATAATAATAATATATTACGCGTTTTTTTTCTCCGTAACAAAATTATGGCATTTTAACTCACGTCGACGACGATTACACAATATAATATTATGCCGATGGATCACCGCGATAACAATACAACAACAATAGTAATACTGGACCGCCACACAATTGCATTTTATATTATAGGTCATTCATGCTTATGGCACGTCACGGCAACGACAACTATAGGGAATTCGACTGTTCATAAACAGTACAAAATCGCCAAGTCTTTGTGGTACAAATTTTTTTTCTCTTTTTCTCTCTCCCTTTATCTATCTTGCCGGTTTTTTATCGTTTATCCAAGTGGAGAATACTAGACGCCGCTTCCCTTTCGATCCTGGTTGGTCACCGGCGGCGTCGGCAGCCTCCTTGCGCAAGTCTCCGGCGTAATTTATGTCGTATGCAGCAGTATGCAATCGTCCACCCTGTTTACCGACGCACACTCCATAACATACCGTTCCAAGCCATAACTCTTTTCGGGCAAGGGCGACGTCTCCCGCATCTATGGGAGGAAATTAAAAGAACGAAATTATTAATAACGCCAACAAATCTACGTCGTCGGAATTCCAACCCTCACCTAGCACAATGTTGTACGTGGACACGGTCCGTAAACCCTACAAATATCCTCCTCTCCGCTTTCTGTCACTATCTCTACGGAAGTGTGCCGGCCCGTCTTTAGATTTTTCTAGAAAAACGTTCTGGTCCGACCTCGTTTGAAGTTTTTCGCCGAGAGAACAGATTGTTCCTGGACGAAACCGTTGGTTCGTATGAATATGGACGAATTGAAAATAGCCGGTAGAAAACGTATTCAGGTCGGTTAATTGTTTGGCCATATATTGTTCGTTTATACTTCATTAGTTAAGTATGCGTCATTTCGGTATTTACGTTCCATATTGTGCTTTGTGACTTCGTACAAGAAAAATTCTACCTTAGCCTTTATTTTCTTACGTTTTTTCATAATCACGTAGTATTTTATACTGAGTTAATGTCAGAGTTATATTGCATATTTGAGGGTATAGAGAAGTATACGGCGTATACCCATACTTCTATTAGTCAAAAGTTCGTATACGTAAAATAAAATGATATGGTATAAGTAAATACGGGAGTGTTATAATATGGTTCTTAATTTATTTATTAATTACTATTAATATGATTGATCACTTTTAAGAAAAAGTTCGGTTTAATAAATCATTAATTTATTATGTAATTGTGTTAGTAGCTACATATTATAATACATATTAATAGTTACACAGTGTATCGTGTACATGGCACTATTTTAAAACTGAATATTTGTAATGTCATAGTTTTAGGTATAATTTACTTTATCACTGAATAAAAAATTCATCACCTATTCAGGACTGAGAAAATAATTTTATTTTTATCATTTATTTAAGTTCTAGGTATCTACGGTTATTTTGGATAAAATATACCTTTTAAACACGTTAAAATATAAAATACTGAAGAAATTACTGTACACATCCTAAAACCTTAGTTACTAAGAGTCAACAAGTAACAAGAATTAATCTTTGTATGGTGAAAGTTATTAAACTGAAATTTTCAAAATTTTCAAATTATTAATTCATTTAAGTTTTAGTTTTAATGTAGGAAATTTTTAATAATTTTAGTGTACTTTACGAATGTTGCGAGAACATGTTTTTGGGGGGGCTGTATATGGGATAATCCTAAGGTCTTAATGGCGTATACTCAAAGCACTTTTTACCAATACATCCATAGTAAATCGATAAATGAATGCTCATTTATAATGAAAAGCCTTTCATGAAATATAAAACTAGAAAGCTGCATTGTTATAAATTATAATATACTAGCGATGGACAACATATTATACCCATACAAGTTAATTAATTATGATAAAGTTATAAAAACTTCACAATTATTCATAAAACCAATAATGAATAATAAATACAAATTGTATTATTATGTAAGTTATAAGTCATAAGTCATACGAAGTACATTTTCTACAATTAGACTTGTATTAATTTAGCACCGTTAACCCTTGTTTAAATTCGTGGGGTTATATGTCTATAATAAGCAATTACATTAATATATTGTTAAATATACTGGCAGTATAATCATAAATTATTATTCTTATCATATTTGAGCTTGTTTGCTACTGCTCACTGCAACGATCGTGATATCATTTATTTATTCATACGCAATGAGATATTATTGAAGTTTATTATGATTGTTTTGAGTGATGAACATTTTTTGTTTTTCTTCCTTCGATAAAGTTGTAATCTGTGAATGTTTTTATCGGTAAATTATTATTTGGTTAAATTTTTAAAACGCGTGACTGTAATGTTGAAATCAATACCACTAGTCTGCTATATTTACATGTATTTTATTTTGAAAAAATACATATGAATATTAAAGTGTATTTTTGGTTAGTTAGCCGAGAACCAATTTCAAATATAGATAACTCAGCTTTATGGCTGCCAAATGATAACCTTGTGTTAGTTTTTCGTAGCATGATCGTATTCTACTATGTAGGTGGTTTGTGGAAATCGGTGTCTTTTGAAATGTGTTTACAAAAATTAAAATTCATTCAATTTTCAAAAAATTCATCCTATATAGAACAATTGGCGAGTTGCGTGTAATCTTACAAGTAATATAATAAAGCATTTGTTGTAAGGACATAAAATGGAAATAAACATCATCGATTAATTTTGATATAGAATTTTCACATTTGAATTAAGTGTTGGTGTAACAAATACGTTCACAATCACGTTCATGAACGAATATATTCGAAACAATTACCGAAAACCAAACAACTTTGTTTCAATAACTATGAAGTATTATTTTGAGTGAGTCTGGCTTGAGAATATTTAGAAAAAAAAAGAACTCTTGAGATTAACTCGTATATTATAGTTTATAAGTATATATTTTTATTACGCACATAACAGTTTAAACGTTGTGTTTACAACTCGTCTTGTTTACAGTTTAGTTTATTTGATAAGTCGACACAGCAAATAAGTTGACATAACAATAAGCAAATCGTTCCAATTCGGATCAAATGTGTATTTTATTTTTAACGAACACACGTCGCGTAGTAAAACGAAATGCATCCGAGTGTCATAATTAGATGATTGAATGTGAATAATAATAATAATGATAATAATAATAATAAATCCATATTATAATATACAAAGCGTAATAAAATTTAAAATACGTTTTTATAGTAACGGTTGAAGAGAAAAAGGTTATTCCAGGAGAATGGTATTATTGTGAATTTTATATCATTATATTTGTTCCGACTTTAACCTTGTCTTCGTGCACGTTAAAGGCTTATGAATTGTTGATTATGTGTTTGGTGAAAATAAAACCAATAACGTTACGCGTTTATTCCTATCCTACTTATATTGGAAAAGTATTTTCAAAACAAATTTCGTGGCATCCTTTTGAAAAAACGGCATTACAATAAAAAAAAAAGGATCGTCGAGTACAGTATGATATAAATGACAAAACTATTTTAGATTCGCATTTATAATAAAATGTTATTCTTCTACCGGCTTTAATGAAAACAACGAATTTAATTAACTACGTAATAATTGCCAAGATTGTTGGGCAAAAAAAAAAGAAGAAATATCATCAAAAATGTGAAGCAAACATGAATTAATAAACAACGACAAAAATGTTTTAAGTACGACGTTGAATGGGATTTGTACAGGTCATTTCGTCCCTCGTTTTATGAGGAGTGTTCGTGTATGTATATAATATAATAGGTGTATAAAAACAAAGAGAGGAAGAAAATAAAAATTTTTTGAGGAGCATCGTATCTTTATAATTGTTACCCCTGGGAAAGATGTAATGTATTTTTTATTAGTAGTGTGTCACAATAATTACTATTATACCGTATAAATGTTCGAGCACTGAAAAACAAAACAACTAACCAATATTGTGTTTTTGATTTCATTCGCGTTTTCACTTAGGTATCGTATTTGATAGGTACTTAACCCATGGAGTTCAGGCGATCAAAAAGCGCTTCGTGTCACTTCTCTTTCCTTCCCCTTTTTTCTATCGATCACCCTCTCTCACTATATGTAGACGTGAATTATTAAGACAATGGCATCGTTTTGAAAATTTCTATGTGATGCAAAATTAGAAAACTTACTTATATCAAATGCGGTTATTGAACGATGATATGGAAGATAAAAAATTCTTAGTGTCTTCTTAAATTTTTAAATTCTAAGCGATGAATGAAATGGTTTTATAATGAAGTATTGTGTCAGTAAGAATTAAAATTCAAATAAAATGTTCGTTCAGAATCAACAATATTTTTTGAAAATGTTCAGGTTACAACTATAGGAAAAAATTACTCGAAATTCGAATAAAATCAGTAAATTATACTATAAATAAACTAGATATTCTGAATATCAATTACTTTTATTATTGAACATTCAGCTAAGAGACATTAAAACTAAAAATTATTTTGATTGGTTTAATTATTTAATTTTTTTGATTATACATATACTAAATAATTATATACAATTTTTAATAATATAATATCCCGTTAATTTTTATAATTTTTATAATATAATATCTCGTTTATAAAATTAAAAAAAATAAATGCATATTTGAGCTGTGAAGATGTGTCGATCAAAGAATTGTGTATTGTTAATTATGAGGGTTAGATAAGATATAATTGTCAAGTCTTTTACATTTGCATGTACTAAAAATGTCTATTACTTCCCGAAAAAATAAAAAGGTACATGATGGCACATGAAAATAGTGGGGTGCAAACTGCAAACGCAGACCATTGCATTTCGCAAATGACGCCCCTGTATATAAATGTGTTTCCTTGAGTAGCGTTCAAACGTATGCGTGTGCAGTATAATATAATATATTATCGCGTATTTGTGTGTACATTTAAACATATCGTTTAAATTTAAACTTACGTCGAGCGCGAACAGCGTGTATGTTTACACACACACACACACACACACACACACACACACACACACACACACACACACACACACACACACACACACACATATATATATTGATAGGTATGTATAGTTTGAACACTTTTAAAATGACAACGTACGTATGATAAACGTCGTGTTGTCGCTATATGATCACACAAAGACGAAAAAAAGTAAATTACAATTCGGAACTTTCGAGAAGGTCTGGATGTATTGACAATTGTGTAATCATCCGATTGCGGGAATTTATCTGGTGATAAGAGAGGCAAAAATGAAGACCGGATATCGGATACGGACAGAATCAGTCTAAAAACAACAGGGAATAGGCAAAGGATCGGAAGAAGAACGGGGGAAAAAGATATCAAGAGCGTTCGATCTCCAAACGAGCGTGTGTGTACGTATATGGTAGTATACCCACTTTGGATTCGTCCGCCGCGTCCTCGTATATCCTGGACCTGGACGCTAAAAGGGAAACAGCTTCGTGTAATAAAAGTAAACAGTTATACTCAATGTGCGCGCGTCTTATATGTGTACAACCTACGTCGTGCATTTATGCGCACAGATGGGAATATTCCACGGACTGGAGCAGTGCACGGCTGATAGGTATATATTACCGTTTATACGCGGGTGCATGTGTGTGTGTGTGTGTGTGTGTGTGTGTGTGTGTGTGTGTGTGTGTGTGTGTGTGTGTGTGTGTGTGAGTGTGTGTGTGTGTGTTGTGCTTGTATTACACGATGGTGACCGTATAATGTTATATACACGATGTATCCAGCAAACTACGAGAGTGGTATCGTGGAGCGGCGCCGGTTATCTCATTCCTCTCTTGAAATCTATGTGTACGGTGTTTTATTTTTCGTTTTTCTCTGAAGTCAAAACAAAAAAATCAAGTGTCGATACGTGACTATAATATTATTACACAATGCACCACGAGGTAACCGTATTGAATAATACACAAGAAACTATTTTAATGTGCTATAGGAGTGTTTTATTGGTGTACATTGGATTATGTTATGATTTATGGAGCTATTCCTTATAAAACTGCACACGAGGCCTTGTCTTAATTATAAATAAATGTTTTGAACCAACTTCCATCGTCGAGTACATCTCCGGAAACGTCGATCCGACGTTCTCATGTGTCGTGTTTGATTCGTGTCTAGGTGTCTTTGGTCGTAGAAACTGAAAATAATCCCAATATGGAAAATGTTGATCAGATCACGCCAGTATAACTAGTAATTCGATTTTGTACGAGATATAACTGGAGGTAAGTGGTATGGGAAATCGTACTGTTAAAGAAACGTATGATAGTCGGCCATGTAAATGTATACGAGGTGTCAAGGTATTATAATATTTAGGTGCGAAGGACCAAATATCGGCCCATAGCTATTGGCTTCACCGGCATATCGTCATATCGCATATTGCAATCACGACATCGTGGAGTAATGGCACTCGAGATCTCATAGACTCGAAAACGTGCATAGCAACATAACTAAATAATTATTGTTGAATTTGTTCAGAATATGAGTAGTACTCATTGAGTACTGCAACGGTGGTATCAGATGAAACAAACACTCTTGGATGGTCCCTTTTCGCGGTGTCTTTTTAAACGTCCGTGCTGTGTACACTGTACAATGTACACTGACGGAAGTTGACTTATTATTGCGATCAAGTAATCAAGAAGTAATTTGATAAACAAACAAAAAATATGCGTGCGAGTGTAATTATAAGCGATTCGAACGCGTTAACGCATGGGGTTGCTCCTAATTATCATACCCCATGACTCTTAACGGAAATGTACAGTGTTTATTTTTTTTTTTCATATAAGTGCCATTTAGTTTCTACGTTTATACATTTTTCTTTATTTTTTCCTATATTTATTACATTACCAATTTTAGATTAGGCTTTAATGCTATACTAATACTTTTCCGACCGCGTGTTAAATGATGAACCAGTTTATCGTTTTCCATTAATAAACAGCGATATCATAGAATAGAATAATATTATGCAACGATTTATAATGCGCGAATGATGCATTTCCTGAGTCATTCGTATGTGCCGAACCAAACTCAATTTCAATTGGAAGTGTAATTTAATTTAATTACAACTGATGCAGTGTTGGTAAAAAGTGACTACAAATGGGATGAATTTCTGGAACTAAGCAGTTCCTTTTTTAGAGACGAAACGTAGAATCGTTTCCTTTTAAAATAAAGAAACAGTGAACATGGAAAAATCCGTATTTTATTTTATTTCTATTAACAAAATAATATTTTATAATGCTTTCATAATAGGTATACATTTGTAATTTAATTTTATTTTTTTTTGTTTTTTTTGTTTTTTTTTTTTAATAAGAGTAAAATTAACGTTTGTCTATGTCCATTTCTTTGTAATCACTCTTCATGGGATTTTTGTAATTGATTGTTATTATCAACCACGTCAAAATTATAATACAATATAATTTTTATAATTAGTGAATATCTGCTGTACTTGAGATCGTACTCCACCACACATCAGTAGAATTCAAACAGCGTGATCTTTTAGTTTTACAATGTGCCTCGAATAACTTGAACTGAGTGAGTCATATTTTTCAATTTTTCAAATACAAATGTTCTTGACCATGACAGCAGAATATTTTTGTAATAATGTATGTGGTATGATTACGTTTTTCATTGTAATGTATTCTTTGCTCGCTCTATAATGATATTTATCGAATTAAATGTCATTAAAATTTGGATAGATATGCGTTGTGCACTATAAAAACGTTAATATTTTTTTGATTACGGAAACATAATGTTTTTTACAAAAAAAAGAAAAAAGAAGACAAAAAGAAAAAAGTACGCAAAATGGAAATGAACAACGAAATTAAGTCATTGAAAATCCACACCCCAATTGTCAAACACCTTGTTAGGATTGTACGTATTTTATAAGAGTCGTGACACACGCACTTTAAACATTATATCGTCCCTTCTAACTTACGAGTTCTTTGTAATAATTTTTTGTTTGATCAATGTATTTTGGAATCGGGTGAATTTTTTTTTATCCCTGATAAATAACTGAAATCATATAAGAAACATCTTGATATTTTTTTAATATTTTTAAATTTATTATAATTATTATTATTATTTATTTATTTTTTTTTTTGTAACAATTATTTATATAACTATTATTATTAATATAACTAATTAATAATAAGCATTATTTTTCAAAACTGCAATTAACTTATTTACAATATTTATAAATTTCAATACTTTTTTTTCAATACGTAATGGTATAATTCTGTGTGAAAAATAAAAATTTTGAATTAAGTAAATTTAAATGAAATGATAATTTCAATTCACGAAAAATTATGTTTAATTTTATTCCTCATAAATCAAAGTAAAAACATATTAAAACTTGATAATTAATAAATAGTTCATCAATTCAAAAAGATATGCAATAAACAATTTTGTTGTCCAATTAATATTTTGTTTATTATTGATTATAAATCACTATACTGAATACTATAATTATTTCCAGTAAAAATATAGCTTGTGATGTTCACTTCAAAAGAAAACTAATTATCAAGTATTTATTTATTTATTTACATAAGTTTACTCGAAAAGCATCTAACAAAAAAATGGAAAAGATTAAACTTATAAAGAAATAAAACGTTTTAAATTGATTAGATTAACTATGTTTTGACATTGATATATATTAGACAATTTTGAACACTTTAAGTTTGGTAATATTACAACTGTATGCATATAGCACAAATTTAATTAACACAATATCATACAGATTTGTTTTGATATTATTTTTATGTAATGTAATATATTTCTATATCTGCACCATAATGTATTTCACGTTTCAAATATTTTTTTAAATCAATTGAACAAAAGGCAATTCATAACTGACTTACCACGTGCCGTCAAAAATATCAGAGGGGTTAGTATGACAAAAACATTCTATCGTCTTTCCATTGTTTACTACCCCCCTTTATGACGTCATGAAGTTAAGGCATGTGAGAATATATATATATATATATTTACATACTATGTGAAGTATTGAAAAATACATAGCAAAAAATTAATAACTTTAGTAACTTAAACCTTTGTATTAAATGTATTAACTTATTCCAAAGAATTGCGTACCAATAAAATATTTAAATAATGATAATTACTGAGATTTGACTGTCAAACTTAATGTACGATTACATTGACTAATTTATTTTGTATTGTAAATTACTTATTTATAACTTATTTAGAATTTATTTTCAGACAAATTGGACGATAAAAACTAAATTATATTCTAATTTCCCTATTACACGCATCGCAAGCATATTACGTTAATAGATTTCTTATGTTTAAAGTTATCTGATGATGTTTTAATAATATTTTAGATGCTGATAATATCTTCGTTTCTCGTTACCGATCTAATATTTATTTGATATTTTATAACTTTACAGTGAATTCAAATATCTATGAACTTTACAGAGCATCTAATTTATCTCACTTAAAAAAACATTAAACTATACTCCGGAGTTTTGGGTTATCCTGTCTTTAACAATATAATATTATTTTCGCAGAACTTTATAATATCAGAAACCAATACGCGGATTTCGCGTATTACGTGTCGGCATTAAACGGTCATTGGCATCCCACTTTGCGCGGGTTAAGTGCCACCTTTACGCATTTAATAGTCCGTGTAAACGTTGGTGGCGATTACCGCATACGAACACTTCATTAATTTTACAAAATGAAAGTATGGTATGCAAAAAAGTACAAGGAAGATTTTATTTCCCATGTTTTTATTCCTATTAAATGCATACTATAATTGATACGTGATCATTAACATTATCTATAAAATTTTGTTAATTTTATTTGGACTGTGTATGCATTTATATAATATACTAAACGTGTATATGCAATCCATATGTGGGTGCAATTACTAATTAATAATTTGATAATAACAGTCAATAGTATACATATTTTGTATAGGTGTATTATAATGTTATTAATTAAGAGTAAATACGTAGATTGTACCGATCAAATATTATATAGAGCTGAATAAAACGATGAACGGTGCATTGTGAATCGAAACTTCGGGAAACTGCTATTATACGTACATTACATATACCGCATAAACGTATAATCGGAGTCGGTAAATTGCGTCCCTATAAGTACGGTCATGGTCATATACTATGTGAATTGCGGCCCGCGTACTTTTAAAACATACGTAAATTGCGGCCCGTGTACTTTTAAAACATACGTAAATTGCGTCCCGGGAATTTACGAAAAAAAATAAACTTTGCTTCCTTTCAGTCTCCTATTGACACAACCAGACACAGAACAAGAAACCACCATGATGTTGAATTACTTGAATTGCACTTTATAGTTTATAGTTTATAAATTATAATCGAAAAATTGTGTTTCAATCCGAATCCATATAAAAAGATAACTGATATATAAAACAACATTTTTATATTATATCTTTGGTTTCAATCACAGAAAAATTATATTTCATGGAATAATATAAAATGTCATGGATTAATCAATCATATTTTGTCCTGTTCGCATATGGATTCTAGACTTCAATTTTATTCGTTGAGTCGGCTATCTAGTTGTTTTATATATCTGTGGTTGCTCTACAGTTTACAATATTTTTTTAAATCTAATAAAAATGGACGTTATGAAAAGTGAAAGGAATAAAACGTTGAAAATAGTTGATGGTTTCAAATTTTGTTTTCATAAATTTCTAAATAATGATATTCAACGTTGGTGTTGCACAGTTAAAACGTGTAAGTATTTTTTGAAATTTGATGATAATACTATTTGTATAGATAGTGTTAAGTCTGTTATAGTTATAGTCCTAAGTCTGGGAAGGAAAATATTGGTTTTGTGGAAAAAAGGCTTAGACGTAATTTACATATTAATAAGAAATAGTTAGATAGGCATATGTACAAAAATATACCCGGGCCGCAATTTACGTATATATAAAATATACCCGGGCCGCAATTTACAGAGACCCCGTATAATATTACAAGTTGACTTGTACATTAATACGTCATCCTGAGGTATTTACCATAAGTTAAAATTTACAGTATATTTAATATTTACAGTATATTTTTTTCGAGTGTCATATCTTGTCAGATAAACTCTACGAGAACTTACTGACGATAAACATTTTTTTCTTCCATTGCGAATAATTATTGTTCTTTTATCATATAAAAAAAACACTTGTTCGCGTTTTTGTCCCTTCACAAGGAGCAGCCGAACGATTTTACGATTCAATATCCTCTCACTGTTGAGGCGAAATTTCTATGAAAAAAAAAAAATTAAAAAAACGCCCAAAAGTGAATATAAGTGTGTTCCTACTGAAACCTCACCAACATAGCAACAACAAATGCTAATTTTGAAAATTGAGCCAATATCAAATGCAAGTAGTTGTTTTTATTTCACAAACTGTATGCATCTACGTAACTATATTATTATAATATTCCTATTGTTTTCATCATTTTTATATTTTCACATAATGGTTTTTGATACGCGAACGGTTTAAATTATTGAGTGTACTGGTTTAAAGTTTTAAATTTTAAAGTTTTACTTCACACTCGCTGCATATGCTCAACTTTTTCGCTTCCGTGATAATAGTCACTATGTGATCCTATAATAAATTGTTCATCCTATTTCTTCAACGCATCAAACTTATAACATTTTAAAATTAAGTTACGGCTAGTGCCGTTAATAATAATTTAATCCCTGTGCATTTACAGTCTAATTTTATTATTTCTCACGGTATGATATACGCTTGAACAGTAACACAAAATGTTTCATCAATGCATCCTTAAATCTATTTCGAGATTTTTCCATTGCATAAAAACATTAATATTGAAAAACGCACAATTTGAGAAAAAATGCACTTATAATTCTCTTTTTATCTAATCACATGAACTAATATAAAATAATATTCTTCTAAATAGGAAACAATCGTCTTGTTGTTGAAAACGGGTTTTTCGATAGATTGATTTTTTTAAGCAATTTTAACTCGTAAATTTTCTTGGTAGTTTCGAAATTTCCTTAAATGATAAAAGTGTATTGCATTCGCATTGAAATATATAATTAACATCAATCACTGAATATCAAATATTATAAAGTGAAAAATTTGTTCCAACAGTGACAAAAAAAAAAAAAAGAAAAAAAAAAAAAAGAAAGTCGTAAAATTGCATGGTAATTTACTTGTAATTGCCATTGCTTTGTTAAAAGAAATAACTAAAAACTTTTGGTTACTAATGTATAAAAATTAATCAAACCTGAAATAATATTCTGATAAAAAGCTTATTTTGATTTTAACTGTGAATAAAAATTAATTTTGATTGTATTAATATTTTGATAGGGGTTACCATAAAAAAATAATTTATCAGGTATATACATTATATCATTGTATATAAGTACTTAGTACATATACACAAAAATATGCCGTTAGTGTAGTTTTAATTATTTAGTAAGTAATTTTAAAATTTCAACAGCAATACTTTTTTAGTTATGACTAAATAATTAAAATTAATTTAGTAAAAGTCTCGTATACGAGAAATTTTAACATTTTTACCAGGTTTTTCGGCAGTTTTTCCTCACGTCTGGAAAATTATCGAGAGGAGATAAAAATGAACCCACAAAGTACCATATACTTGAGATTTGCGATTTATAGATTATCTTTATGAAACCTTTAGACTAATTGAAGTGTTTCAAAAAGTGTTTATAGAAAAAAAAGTTAACATCATTTTAAAACCAATCGAACTTTCGTTTGTCTCAGAATCTAAAATATATATTTCATGTTTATTTAAGACTGTAAATTATAACATAAGCGTTCCACCTAGGACGTGAAAAAAATTCTTTAATACATCTTTATTATTAATTAATAACAATAATTAATAATTAATAATACTTATCCGTAACAGATATAAATACATTTGGGGAGAGGAGTTTAAATTAAAATGAGAGCTCAAGCCCTCTCCTAGTTTACGCCATTGTAAATATACACTCACACATTACATTATTCATGTACACTGTAAACGTATACGTTAGTATATGTACGATTTAATCGTAACCATTATCACCGTGATGAAATTTATTTTTCAAAGTTTTCCCTGTCACCTATAATCATTTCCCATCTGTGATCGGCACGATAATCGGACGATTCGCATCTCTCGTCGCGAAAACGGTCCAATAGTGCCGTTCCGTTTTAAACGCGATTAAACGCGATCGGTTAAATTAACAACAGTATTCGTGCGTGTTGCGCACCTAAACGACCAAAATATTGTTTTCAACTCCAACGGCGTAGTAATACAACGGACGACGGGCCGTATATAGTTTCGCTCGTCACGAGATGTGCGCGTTTAACGGCTATAATGCGTTGTGCAGTCACGTGCGTTTTACAACTGAATCAATTCTGATTCCGCACGCTGCCATGTAGATTTGTGATAACGTCGCGAAAATTCGATTTACATCATCGAAACGAATTTAATTTATGGATACATTATACAGCACGTACACGCATTTGCACAACACAACAATGCAACATATTCGTTTTCTCGGCGTGCGATTTCGGGATTTTTTTGTTTTTGACTTTTAAAACTTGATATTTTTAAGTTAAAAAGAAAACCAAATGTTTACTTATGTGATTTAATTATGTTTTTACTTTTTTTAAATGGCATTTATTATAAAACAACATCAAACAATAAATACGATTTGTATTTTTTTTTTGGAAATGTTGTTTTAAACACTTTTATTATTAGACCAATAGTTAGAAAAATACTTGCATTTTACTTTAAGATTATCGGAATAGTGACTGTACATTTGTTATTTTTTGCGTGATACTCAGTGGTTTTCCTACTTCGCTACTATAAACTTTAAATTTGCTTATATCTCTTAGTTAATTAATCTAATAAAACAAACTTCAGTATCAAAATTTCCCTAAATAAACATTTATTATGTTGTATGCATAGTTGTTACCATTAAAAAAATTAAAACAGTTAGAAATTCTCACAGATAAAAATATTGTAAGAATTCATTTTTACAAAAATTTGAACTTAATATCTTTACTGAATTTTAAAATTTAAATGAATAAAAAAAATTCCGGGAAGTGATCGATAAAATTAATGTAACATGTTAAATAGAGCATTTTGTATATACGTTTATATATTAACAAAATGTTAAAACTTTTTCCTCTAACAACATTATTAATATTTGTACGAAACATTTTCAACGATAAAATTGAGATGATATTAATGATAATTAACCAGATTTATATATAGATGCAACATGCCATATTATACCCATACGTCTTTTGTCCTCACGTATACGACGTGCGTAATAGGTACCAGCTGTAATGATTTGTTTTCCCTTTGTGGATGTGTATCCAGATACTTGTAAGAGTTTTTCTTTTTTTTATTGTTGTTGAAAGTTTATTCATTGTTTTATGATTCTTCTAAAATAATCTTAAAAATGACTTATTTAATAATAATAAAAAAGAACCTAAAAAAAAAATAAAAAATACGGCTTTGTGTTTTATTAAAACACGTCTGAAAGCAGCCACGACTTTTCAGAGAACAACAATTTGTTGCCCATTAAATAATATTCTTGAAATCTCGCTGTGTTTTCAAAGATTTTTCTCCCTCGCGTTTCGGCCGCTCGTATTTTGTATACGTCCTGTCATTCAATTATTAACCCGAAATACCACCGCCGTGCGAGTTGATGCGAAACGCGTGCGTAAATCATTTTTCAACTACCGACTTGATTAATGTGCATTCTATTCTCTGTACGCAAATCGTTCAGGAAACGTCGCAGTGATGTAGTCACACGTAGGTAACCGATTTGTACGATGGGAAATTATTACGTTTTACCAACAGGACGTATCCATCATACATCGTCCGATTTCGCTGCGTAATCTATTCGTTCGTCAATCTTCTCGAATGCTGCAACCTTCCCATTGCTCGACGGTTAACGTAAATAAATCGTTTTAATATTACTGAGTAATGTCATCCGAAATCAATTTGAAATATTTATATGGTATCTATAAGTATATGAATGAAATAAACTGTAAATATATTCTGTATATAAATATCGAATATATACATACGCATTGCGAAAACGTACAACGTTATCGACTCGATAAGCAATTCTAAGTTTTTTTCAATACTAGTTGGTAAAATATTTACTAAAAACATAGTACACAAAGGGTATAATAGTACGTAACAATAACGTAAAACACCGGGTGTACGCATTTATTATTATTCCTTTTTTCTGTTTGTTTGTTTAGAAATGCCCAAATTTGCTGAACCGATACCAAATGTTACCGTTCCAGTTGGCAGAGAAGCGACGTTAGTGTGTATTGTGGACGATCTCGGATCCTATAAAGTAAGTCGCATGGCATAATTAATATTATTTTTGCATCTACAAATCTACGGAAAAGTTTAAACTTTAAAAATAATAATAATAATAATAATAATGTTTACCAAGTTTTACTTATTGCGTTTGTATGTAAAGCTTAATCGCAATTTCGATGTTTAACTTGCTCACCAATACACATGAACGATTCCAGTTGCTTCGTATTGTTTAAGCTTTGAATTCTTGAACATTTTTCCGCTAAATTGTAAAACAAATTTGTTCCGTTATACTAGTCGCGCACACGGATGATTTAGATGACGGGTGAATTAGACGTAACCGGTGGAACAGAAAACGGTGTGCAGAGCATAAATCAGTTGAATAGAATAACATGTCGGGGGCCGAGGGTTCTATAAACCAAGTCAGACGCTGGTGAATCATACGACGAATCTCGAATTGTGTGCATTGAACACGGATCATTAAAAATAAAAATAAATCAACGAACGGGCACGATAGACGTACTGAGATGACGTGAACGATGCTGTATTGTAAAACTGACGGACGGGAAAGACGCTGGCCGGACGTGTTCGTATGTCACACGTGGATTATATTCATTAAAAACGATTTTCAAAGGCCGCGCCGCCGTCACGTCACGCCAGCAGCTCGACTCTTTATTTTATATAATTATTATGTGATATAGATATACGCGAGTCTAATACGCTACGCGTTGTCCGCCCGGGACGAGGCCCCGGCGCAAAAGTCGAGAGAGTCACACGTTATTAAGCTCTCGGGCCAGCCGTGATTTGATTGTCTATTAGTCCAATCGGATTTTGCGGTCTTACCGGTTTTGAGTGACACGCCACGTCGATCCAATTATAAATAGTTGCAAAAAACCTCTTGAAACGAGCTCCTCCTCTCTCTTTCTTTATCTATATATTAAATATACGTATACGAGTATAATATAATTTATACGTTTTAGGCCTTTCTCTCAGTACAGTCCAAACGGTGCGATAGGTCTCCGCGCGTACACGCTCTCCCGCTCAAGACGCACGTTTTATTATCATCATTATTATATTAGTCTGACCTATTATTATGTTTCCACTGTGAGTCTGTGCACTGAGTCATGAGCCTCTTTCTCCCCTTACACCCGTCATGATCCCCAACTTGTCACGCGCTCGTGTTTCCGTCGCACAAACGCGATTACTGAAATACACAGAGTTAGGGGAAGGAAGATACTCGTGAGCAAATCGCATCACCGACTTCTGACTTTACGGAGAACGCGCAATGTACAGTTTATTATTATTATTATTATTTCGAAACGCGTTATTGTCCAAGAGTAACCTCCCCCCCCCCTTGCTAGCTTCTGTGCGCATTGTCATTCACCGCTCAGTCCGGAACTATCGATAAACTCGTTATCGCGGCCGTGGCTCTTAACGTGTGATCGATGTATGCTAGAGGTTTGACGTTACAATAACGGTTCGGTTAACTTTTACTCGATAGAACGCCTAATTCGTGTACCCGACGCAGATCGCCATATGCAATTCTCCTCGCAATGCAATTATCGTTTTTCTCGTGAACCGTTTGTCACTCGAAACTCGAAACCAAATGTTGTTCGTCGAGGGAGTGCACGTATGTACGATGTGTGTGGGTGTGTACGAGAGTGCGTGCAGTTTACAATGGTAAACTGGCCGAAGAAACGTTTGATGTTAATGTGTTGCCGGTTTGACTGAAGAATATTAATGTTTATCTAAAAAAAGTTGAATTCGGCCTGGAATAAATATATTGACGAAATGACATAATTACCTTTGAGGATAAATTAAATTCATAATATACACATTATTATGCAGACATTTTGTTATACTAAAAATGTATAAACACCTATTCATTAGAAATTTTGAGACAATATTGACGTACATTTTTAAAGGGGAAAAATACGTTTCATCGATTACATTTGTAATGTGTGCAGTGCTCTAGACATTTAATTTTACTAGTGAATCTATGTGAATCGTATGTACGTATTAAAGATTCATTTACAATTTATAATTATTAATCTTTGAGCTACACTGAATCACGTGTCAATTCCAAACGAAAATTAATATTTGATAATACTTTTTATTTTTACATATAGTTAACATTGTTATGTAGCTATATTATATTTGTGAAATATGTGCGTTAGGTTATAACGCAGGTATTAGGTTATACTCGTATATATATATATAGGTTATATATGTTATATAAAGCATATATACCTATCTATATCTCGTATACTGTAAATTCTATTGTATATATTTTATGGCTATATAGCGAGCTACATACCGGCTCTCGTCAGAGTCAATTGAGACTAACGTTTTATTAACAGAAACGAAAGTTCACACAATAATTTAATTAACTTTTTTGATACGACTGTACTTTTTCAACATTTTAACCCAGATTATTTTATCAAAAACATTATTCATAGGGATTCACTGCATGAGTATTTTTTATCAACGAATAAGATATTGATGGAAGATCGTAAGAATATTGATTTTAAGAATCTATAACATTTTTTTCTCAGATTTTTCTTCTCAGCCGCTCATTTTATATTGAATAAGACATTTGTATATACCCCAATATTTTTTTAGTTTTCATAAAAACAAAAATATTTGGTTTAATTTTTCTGACATATCTAAAAAAAAATGCATGGCCTCAAATATTATCCCAGTCATCCGAGGTAGTGTATTTATGTGTGTATTCCGTGTTAGCGTGTATTTTCAAGATAATTGTTGGTAATGTTCGATACATTGCTTTTACAAATGTAAATGTAAGCACTAAGCAGGTTTAATGATTGTAACACTGTTTTTTCGTGATTATCATAATTTTAGTCTTTTTTAACCCATAAATTCGTGTTAATACTATTTTTAATATACATACGACACCAGCATCCAAACATATTTTTAATAACAAATTAATTTGTAGTTATTCTAAGAAAACGTGTCGAGAAGCTACAAGTATTTATGTTTAAAACTCGCTGTGATTATATTTATAATGTTTCAATTTGTAATTAGTACGACTTTTATAATTTAAAATTCTGTTTTTTTACATTTGTTGTAGACAACTAGATGTATGATGAGTTTCTTTTAATTTCAGAGTAAATATTGAAATTTTTGTAAAACAGAATAAATGTACATGAGTAGTAATTTCCAAGTGTGAAAATAATGCGAACTGTGTCGAGAACTAATCAAGAAAATAAATAATTATGATAATAATAAATTATGATTTTTACTTGTATAACTAAGTGAGTTCTGGAATTATAAAAGTTAATTCAAGTATAAATTTTAGACTCTAAGTGAATCGAAAAATGTATTTGTTTTATAACGATGTGTTTTTTCTTATGTGTTTTATCACTTTTTCGGGTTCAAAAGTTTCATACAGCTCTTTTCTTTTTTTTTTTGTTTACGGCCTTTTAGACCACACATCCAAACATAACTGCAGCCTCCATCCTTCACGATTTCGCGCTAGCATATGCCAATCTTCCTCCGGGTAGCAAACTGTTACACCTTTTTTGACACAATCCTCCCATCACATTCGAGGTCTTCCTGGTAGTCTTTTCCCTCTTGGATTCTCTTGTAAGACCGTCTTTGTCATAGCATCAGGTTTCCTCCACACATGACCTGCTCATTACAATCTTCTTCTTTTTATCTCCTTTACTATATCCGTTCTGTTATACAGGTCATATAACTCCTCATTGTGTCTTTTACGCCATTCACCTGTTTGTGAGTCACGACATGGTCCATGTATCCTTCTTAATATTTTTCTTTCAAAAACCCTCAGTTTTGACTCTTCGCTTTTCCTTACAGTCCAACATTGCGCTCCATATAGTACTATAGATCTTATTAGTGTAACGTATAGCTGAACTTTAAGTGTCTTTAAGAATATTCTTGACTCAAGTTACCCATTGCATAATAACCATTTGGATCCTTTTATGTATCTCATACTCCATATCGTTTGATCGGGTGATCATTGTACCCAAATATTTAAATTGTGATTCATTTTTGAAACTATAAGACACTACCTTTAGAAACTCTTCTGCTCTTCTTCCGTACCGTTGTCTACTTATTTCCATATATTCTGTTTTCTCCTCGTTGATTTGCAATCCTACTCTTCTCGCCACTGTTATAAGTCTTTCGCATAGACTTTTCACTGTATTTACATTATTCCCTAAAAGCACTATGTTATCTGCGTATGCTAAAAAACTTATTGATGTTCCATGAAGTTTCACCCCTTCATCTGGTGAAATATTCATCATTATAATTACTTTTTCCAGAACTAAATTAAAAATAATTTAAAAAATTTAAAAAATAAATCTCTATAGATCAGAAATGTCATCTAGTTGATACATTGGTGATTCATTTTTCTCTATTCTCGATGGTTTTTTCAAGCGTGAGAAAAACTACCTATGAATTTAAAAAAAATGTCCTATAGGTACACCTTATATGATAATTTTCATGAAATTAATTTTATTTTATTTGTGATAAATTCAAAATTATTGTTGCTAGACACTCAACATGTTTATCAATTAACAGTTTAATGTTTTTACCCTTGACAGAAGTTAAAAAAAATAAAAAAATAATAACCACTTTCAGACTATATACGTAGAATTTTCAAATTATTGAAAATATATCATTTTTCGAAAGTTTTTATCTAACACAATTTTAAATATTTGATGAAAAACCTAAAAATGTAACATCATATGACTCATATAGTCATATAACTAACTAACAAAACTGAGTAAACGATTAAACAGCATTTTTTCAAAAATGTTTAAAGTAAGGATTTTAACGAAAATCATTAATTACTCATAAATTAGTGATATTTTTCAGTATAAACTTATAAAATTTAGAATTATTATTACGATAATGATTTTCTTTCACCAGTAGATTTGACACAGATATTCCTATCTACGGTTCAAGAATCATAAAGATAAACTTAATAAAGGAATTATTTTGTATCCACGTTTTAAGGGTGAAATAAAGTTCTACTTTAGTTAAGTACTTACATTTTCGTTATTAATCGGGTTCGTTAATTTTTTGTATAATCTATGAAAAATGTCGAAATACATCAAAATGGAAAAATTCGAGTTTTTACAAACATTATTAAATCAACAAAGATTGTTCTTGTTATCATTACAGAACTTTTTTTCTTAAAGCTTGAAAATAGCATCAATGATTTATTATAAGCATTTAATTTTTTTTTCGAAAAGTTAGTTGATACTATAATATTGTTATTACTTGAGTTCATTCAAAAACAATGATTTATCACTGATTTCAATTATGAATTACTGTTATATTATGCGTATCGTTTGCTTATAGTAAAAGTGGTTCATCTAAGGTTCTCTACGCCCATATACCATTATCTTTTCCAAGGACCAAAAGGACGAAGGACAAAATTCCATTACCGTTATTTTACCACTTTTATTGATTAAACATAATAATATTTAGTTGTGAAACGGTGATGATGATAAAAAATAAATAAACAATTTATATTAGGTACCTACTCAACAGATTTATTAGATAAAATGTAATAAAAATTACAACAGAAAAATAAATTTAGTTTGGGTGTCCCCTTTTACACAACACAAGCATCATTGAATAGGGATAATAACTTGAAGAGATATCCATCATAACTTTATCTCGAATACAATGTGTATAGTGTGCATGTAATATACGCTCAGATGGACTATAAAATTCAATATGTATCAATATACACTCGAATCGAAACAATCATTTTATTGTTACACGCGTTAGTAATACCGCATTGGTTCACCCAATACATTATTACGTACATAATAAAGCACATACATACTACAGTAGATAACAAGTACATAGACATAATAATATCGTTATTAAATAACGCTCCATGCCATGTGAAAACCAAATTTTAATTATGAAAAAAATTTCGATTTTATATTTGTGCTTTTGTGAAATTTAATATTTAATGTTGTGATTTATATAATATAATACACATGTTTAACATAGACATTTTAATGTACCAAATCAATATTATAACTCCCATCATGAATATAATCAATAACCATACTTAATTTAAATTAATTTTGAAAAAAAAAGTTTAAAATAAATAATAAGTATGGATCATCAAATATGATACAAATTCACATGTTATGATAACAACGTATAATTAAATTAAAATAAAATATTTTTATTTTGATTAAATGTATTATCTGTTTGTTTAGTATGATATTCATCGTATGATGTCATTTAAATTTAATTTTACAGTTTTCACTACTTTTTTCTAATATATACTTTACATGAGTAGTTTAGGTCTAAAAAGGTATTAGTCTGCAAAACAATTTGAGTATCACATATGTAGAAAAGGATTTATGACAAAAACGTATGTATTAAAAATGTACGTATATTGCACATAGAGTAATAATATATAGAGATGAACTAACATATACTTGCACAGTACAAAAAGTGAAGCAATTAAAAGGACAAAAACCAGTATGACCACATAAAGGAAAAAAATATTTTTTAATATGTGATTGGTAGGAACAAATAAAACAACTCGGCATTATGGTTAGAACAAATAAAACAACCAAATAAACAGTAAAAATATAATAAAATAACTAAGACACGTTAAAAAACAATGATCGTTGTCAAACTTCAAATAATATTTTATTGTTATTTTAATTTAATTTTGTTATCAGCACGGTATCATTGGTGCACATACGGGGGGCCGTAATATAAAACCATGATATATTGTACCTAATGTTTTTTTTTCAAACTGGTTACACTGTATTTTGTCTTTCTGTTTGCTTCGTATTACAACGGCTATAGCGTCCCCCTGATATTGCATCACGTTAATTTTTCTTATTCTGAATTTTGATGTGGCTTCATAAATTATGTTATTACAAATTTAGCAAGTATTCAACTATTAATTAAACTTCATTACTAGTTTTTCCTCGAAAAAAGAATCACAAGTTTCACAAAAATAAGTATTTCGAAAACGTTAGTGATTTAAATTTTGACTTGCACAGTTTCGTAAATGTTCGAGGTAGCATAATAAACTTAGAGGTTTTCATTGTTATATGTTATATTTTTAGAACGAAAAAAATTTGGTAAATTATTAAATAAGTAACGTATACCGTGTTGCGTAAATGTTATTTATAACGCTCATCTAAATTAATCATGTACTCGTGTTTGTACTTTTTTTCATTGTAATAATATAACCACGCCGCGCGCGCCGTTACCTACTTGTTTTCCTAAAATATCGCGGACAATGAGTAGACTTTTTGTTTTATTTTTCACGTTTGTGGCGTGCACGGATAAAACAATAATAATAATATGAATCAAAGCGGAAGAAAAAAAACAACAGTAATAATAATAATAATAGTTCTTACCTCAGACCACACGTACCGGTATACGTATGTATACGCGCGTATTATGTATAATTTAATATAAAAGTATGTATTATTTTCGACTCTCGTAAATGGGAAAATTGTTTATTCGTCGGGGTCGGATGTAATTCCTTTTCGTCGTTGTCGGTTTCGTCATGCTCGTCCAGGATATACTTTGCAGATTTTCCGCAAAATCTCTTGACACGGAAGCAAAGGAAAAAAAATGTTCCTCTTGGTCCGCTGCTACGATGAATAAAATAAAATGTATACCTATATGTATATATACAAATATACAACACCATATATATATATAATATATTATTATAAATATTGTTATGAAATAAGATGCCTTCATGTACGATTTTCTGTCACAATTTTCCATAGTTCAAGGTTCGCATGATAATATTTTAAGAATGCATGTTTGGTGTTCTTTTTTCTTTTTTAATACAATATGCATTGAATTCATTTGAATTACTGATAGGTACCAACCGACGGCAGTCGTAAATAAATCAAATGTCCCATAGTATAGTATATCGTGTTGTTATTAGTAGTGTAATGTCCTACAATAGTACAAAT